>JAGQAX010000014.1:11755173-12416112 GCA_019142605.1 Cephalopholis sonnerati | reverse complement strand
TGGCATAGATCATGTGGTAGAGACAGTTCCCCATTTCTTGCTGTTGTGGTTTAGACAAGGACTTAAGAGGAAGTTGTAATGGGAAAGACTGAGGCTGTCTTGTCTTCATTTCCGTAAAGTTCTGGACCAGCTTCACCTCCAAGTCCTAAGAATCCAACGTTAAAACTATCACTATGTCTGTCACTCACAGTGTACAACATTTTGCAGACAATTAATGTTGCCCCTTTTTTTCCACTAAATTTCATTAAAATTGATCTTAAATTGTACAAAAATCCATGTATTTATACCACAATGTAAAAATGTTTCCTCAAATGTTATACAGAGCACTACACTTTCATTTAACCTTTTAAATTGGACTTGTTGGTTTGATTTTCCACAGAAAATAGGCTTTTTGTGAGAAAAGACCAACTGTGTTATGATATTTGAATAATGAAAGTAGTTTCCTATCCTTTGAATTGCTAGAGGTGTGGTGGCTTGTTGCTGTAGTGACTTCTCTCACACACATTTCAGGAATATGCTGCTCTCTGGTGGTAATATAAGGAAGGACATAGTCTATATATTTTAGTATATATTGGTTGTAGAGTTCTTTAATTCTCACTCTTTTAACTAAAAAGTTTAAGTTTAATTAGCTTTAATGTTGATATGTTTCAAGCCTGACAGATATCCACAAACCCCCAAACCCTAAATATTAAATAAATGTGGATAAGAATATGAAGCTGGCTTCATTACTGTTAATGTGAAACTTGAATTCTACAGACTATGTATGCCTTTGTCTCTTTTCATGAAATTTAATACTTAACTGGGTATGATCCATATATGTACAAGACTGGATTGGAGTTGCGAACAAAACAAGCAGCAAAATATAAGAAAGTATGACAGCACCTCAAGACAAATTTCTGTGTAAAAAAATAGAAAAATCTATATAACAATATATGCGAAATCCCCTCCTCATTCACTGCAAGATGTTAGGAGACTATGGGAAAACGACCTTGGAGAGGAAATGACAGATGATCAATGGGAGGCAGTGCTTAGGTTAGTACATTCATCCTCCCCTTGTGCTCGGCAAAGCTTGATACAACTCAAAGTTGTCTGGAGAGCACATCTGACTAAGGCCAGACTGGTGAAAATTTCCCCTAATGTGGACCCTTCATGTCCTCGCTGTAAAGGCCAGCCTGCAGATTATATACATATGCTCTGGTCCTGCCTGAAACTTGGCACTTTTTGGGCCAACATCTTTCATGCCTACAGTAAAATGTTTCAAAAAGATATCGCTCCTGACCCCATATGTGCATTATTTGGATTCACCCCTGAAACTCGATCCCTTGAAGGCAGAGCTTGTCTAGTCACAGCATTCACTTCTCTGATTGCAAGAATTCTCATTCTTCTCACCTGAAAGGAGCAAATACCTCCCAGCTTTCCAAGGTGGATTAGAGACACTATGCACTTCTTGAAACTCAAGAAAATCAGATACACCTTAAAGGCTCCCTGCAAAACTTTTAAAAGACTTGGACCCCATTTCTGGAGTATTATAAGAGCTTACAAGTACCTTTAAATGGGGACTAGGATACCAGTATTATAGAAAATTAATAAATTTAATTAATTAATTAATTTAATTTTATTGATTTACTTATTTATTTATTTATTTTTTGGTCTTGTTTTGTTTTGTTTTGTTCTCTCTCTCCTTGTACAGATTCTTATTCACTCATCCTCGATGAATTATTGTTCTACATTACACTCCTTCTGTAATCCTGGGTTGGACAACCCCAATGGACAGTCATTCTTGCGAAGATCTGGAGCCAAAGGGGACAAGTGGGGATGGTTGGCAGGGTTTGGGAGAGTGGTGGTTTGGGCACCTTTAACAATTGTAATCACTTGAATGATGCAGCTGCCCTTTTCTTGTGAATACTTTTATTTTCAATATATGCTGTGAACAAATGTATGGTTGGTTTAATGGAAAAATCAATAAAAATTGTTGAAGATAAAAATAGAAAAATAAACATAAACATTATATTCCCATGTGAAATACCTGTTATGATCCTGCAATCAGTGAACAAGGTCTACAATGCCCTGGAGAGCCAAACCACAAAGTGACTACTATTACCATGTTAATGCTGATCCTGTGTTGCACTGGGAGCCAGTGAAGTCTTACGCTGGATGGCTTTGTGTGAGGACTTTGGGTGCTATGTTCTCAATTACCTGTTTATGTTTGTATAATCTAGCAAAAATAGCATTTCAGTGGTCACAGACGAATGCATGAACCTGTCAGATAGAGATGTAAATCCTGATATGTTATTAACAGTGATAAATACCATCTCCGCCAGGTGTAAGCCTGAAGGGCATCATGCATTTGGTCATGTGTGTGCACTTGTGTGAGTGTGTTTCTCTGTCTATCTGCATTACTATTCACAATTGTTTAAAAACCAGTTCAACCAACCAGTAGGAGCTTCAAGTTTTCCAGAAATGTGCTAATCTAAAAACAAGCCTTTCCTGTCTGTTGCAGACACATTTTGGCTTTTGTTGTGGTTCAAAATCTGACATTTATAGAAACGTTTGGACTCATTTTAGTTTAAATTTTTGTTTACTTACAGATTTTGTTGATGTGGTAATGTTTCCTTGATATTTGTGCCTCTACCATGATTACGCAGGCAAAGTAAGTAAATGGGCTATGTGATTGAATAATTTTTTTTTTTAGTCTATTTTTGATTGTATTTATTGTTGTTATTTATTGTTGTTATTTCCTACTTTCTTGTGCTATAGCCTACAGACAAAGTTAATACTGTTCCAAGTGCAATTACGCCGCGGCTATGTCAAAAATATATGAGGTGCATATTTTTTGTAGCTACTGAAATGTGTCTGCTGGAATTACAAGAATTGCCCAGACTGGTTGTGATCAGCCCAGGCGGCCGCGCCTGTCAGTAACCTGCACTCTACTGAATGCACTTCTTTAGTTAAGTAGCTGACATGACTTTTTCAAGTAAAGATCAGAGTCCAGTATAACTCAAGAGCTTCCCGACTTCCTTATTGTACTTCAGAGATTATGGTTTCTCTTGTTTGTTTTTTATGACCTTCAACCCCGCTGTTTCTTTTATTGTAAAACTTATCTGGAGTCCAGTAAGTGATATGATTGAACAGCAGCTTATTTATTGGACTGATGTCAGGAATGTGCAGCTGTGTTCTCACCATATGACTGAAAGCATTGCTATGGAAGCCCTTACTCTTGTAAAATGGTGCTTTTACCTTTCATCAGATCCTGCAGTTGGCTCTGCCATCATAAATCTCACGAGTCCTCTCACAGGCGAGGCCATTCTCTAACCCCAACCTAAAGTGTGTTTAAGCTGCCTTTCTTGCAAGCAAAGAGCTGATATTATGCTGCCATATATCTACATCCGCAGGAGCAGTTTGCATTGGTTCAGGGGGGCTTACTGAAGTGGCTGTGGCCAAAAATGCATATAGGGATTTAAATACCTATATATTTTTTTAAAATGACAAGAACAAAAAATTATTGTAATGCCTTGCAGGGATACAGGCATTATTATTTTTTAACACACAAAATGTAAAATTAACGTCAACAATTACATGACTGGGACAATTCTAACTACAACATTGCCTACACAGTAAGAAACACAGTCTTTGATTGGTCAACAGACTCAACCTAAAGCATCATGGACAGCCAGTTGGGATTGCTAACAACAATACCTTTGTTTTTTAATAATTGGTAAATATTCTTAGAGGGCAGTCGTTGTCGGATTTATCATTCTTGATTTTTTTTTCTTAGTCTCTAAAAAGATACTGCAGTTTAAGATGGATTACAAAGCTTCTGAAAAGGATACGATCACAGCAGAGCCTTCATTGGAGCAGCACAGCAGTTAATGTTAGCTTCTAAGCAAAAAAAGTAATGCCTGATACATTTGGGAAAAAGCTTGTAGGAAGAAATAGCTTCCGAAGAGCCTCAAGAGTTGGTTTACGGGGCTTGCAGAGAGCCATAGAAATGCACCACACACCTGCTGAAAAATGTGATGATGCACCAGGCACTGCAGAAGTTTGACCGGACATTTGACAGCACAATCTGCTGCAGTATAGGTGCCTGCACCTGCACGCATGGACACAGAGTTATCTTCTATATTGTCCAGTTTGTCAGATTATTTTCTCAGAAATGCTGTTTACTTAGTGGTGAGACAGACTTGTTTCATTTGACATCACCTTTATTTTTCACTAATTTTTGTCATCAAGCATATTAGTCGGGCTTTGAAAATGCATCCTCTGGTATCTTGATTGTACATTTTTGTGTAAACAACGCCTCTGTTTTACAAATTGCATTTTGTCTAGATTTTTTGTTAACCTCAAAACTTAAAGTTAGAACTGCACCTATATCTAAATTATATTGTATCTACTCAGGCTAAACTACAGTGGCTGGCTTGATAATATGAATGATATGGGCGGCACAGTAGTTTAACCAACATCACTGTTAATCTCATTTAACATGGTTAGAACCTTGGACAGGAAACACATTGTTGCATTAATGTAAAATGAATGATAAAAAAAGATTCATAAAATTCACAAAATTTTAAATATAAACAATACGTTTATGATATGAAATAAAACTATTACTTTAAACATTTAAATATAAAGCACACAACCTATAACTACTATTTTACATTTGTTGCAGGATTCCTCTTTCAGTCTCGTTTAGTGCTGTAAAGCTATTTAATGTTACACATTGTAAGACATATCAAAGTTTACTTTTTTGTCAATCAAGTCTCTGGATTCAGTCTCTCACAGAGCTCATGGCTGTTGTCTGGAGCTGTAAGGTCAGAAACAAACTGTTAGGAAAGGGTGCTGAAAAAGTTCATCTGCACAATAACTGAAACCTTTTTTAATCTACAGCATAAGGTGTGTTTCAGATCAGCTAAAATAGAATAAAAGGAGGTTTTACTTACGAGATGGAGGACATTTGGCTGAAATAAAAAAAAAAGACAAACCATTTCAGCTGCAGTTGGAAAGCCAGAATATCTCCTCATCATATTCCCAGTGAATATTATCCCCTGCTCACTCAAACTGAAAATTAAATCTCTTCTCTCCCACATCATTGTGTTGGGCAAGTTACTTCAAAATGTAATGTATTCCATATTACTAGTTACTTTCATCTAAAAGTTAATAAGTTACTGTACATTATTAGTGTCTGTGTGAAATGCTGCTTTATTGATCACACTACTTTTGCATTACTTTCATCAAAATAACTAAGCATTGCAGTCAAGTATAATTCCAGTTGTGGGTGATATTGGACAGCCTAGTAAAGGCACTCCTTTGGAGCACAGATCTGGCCCAGTCATGCATTCACATGCTGTGGTTAGCACTTTGTACGAAAAATGCTGGCTTACATTAACAATGGTGTGATGATAGAGAACATTTAAATAGCCTCCACCTTTTCTAAATAAACAAATAGCTTTGGAAACAGGAATAGCCAAGCAGACAAAGGGTCAAAGTCTGATGTACAGTGCAATAACTGTAGGCCTATCATTAATAACATAACAGACAAATGCTGAGGTTTGCATATGGTAAGTGCAAATGAAACACTACAGCTGGAACACCCGCCTGTGAGTTCCCTCTTCAGCTACAACAGCAACTGAGAGACAATTGTGATTAAGACAAGGACAGTTTGTCAGGGTTGCTCCACTGTTGTAGGGCATGCTGCCAATGTACATTAAGCAGCATCATCCGGATGTCTCAAGGCAAAAACAAACTGGAACCAGACTCTCAAATTACCTCCACTGTTTTCAAGCAGCCTTCAGATGCAAAACCAGAACAGGACACAATGACGATATAGGTATATTCATGGAAACACACTGAGCATTAGGTGCAGTTTGGATGAATAAAAAAACAAAACAAGAAAAACACCTAATTTCAGGTTTTAACATGTTACTTGACAGAATAAATGTAATCGTTTTACTGCTAAAACTACTAGACTATAATACTGTAACACCTTACTTCTGTCACACTGATCATGGTATAGTCATATTATCATGACTCTGAGCCCAACGGCGCTTGCTGTTGGTTGCTTTAAATTGTAGAGGAACTGAAGCCTGTTTTAATTCAATTTCAACTCAACGACTACAATTAAAGTACAGAAAAGGTCAAATAAGAAAATAATCTTTCCATTTTTCTCCCTCACCTTTCTTCCTTTTGTAAACGATATATCCGATGGCAAAAATGAATACTACAATAAGAACAACTGCTGCAGAAATGATGAGGACGGTTATGTTACCGGGGTTCTCTGTTGAATAAAAAGAAAAAAAAAATTAAGACCAGTACAGATAAAGCAGGTAAGAGAACAGAAAAACATCAGTCTTACAGTTATTTCATACATAAATGTGGGTTTGTGGCTATGAGCTAAGACTTAGTCAGAGTTGAGTTACAACTGAGGCAGGCAGTTTTATTTTAGCATCACTGGGCAAAAACATCATAATTAATTTAGGCATATTGTAATTCAAGTAGACTGAGAGAACACTACACTTCTGCATATCCTCCTGGCTCTGTTTTCAGGCTTTAGAAAATCTAGCATGTGATGGGAGATTTTGGCCAATCACAGGTCATCTCAGAGCAAGAGAGACTTCCTACTGGCTGTTCTACAAATGCAGATGAGCATGCACGTCCCTTCGGTGAAAGCCTGATTCAATGCTGGAGAATCCTGCAAAGAAAAGTTGCTAAAGAGAGGTTAATAGGGAATCTGACAATCGACAGAGCATTTCAGAGATGGAGAGAAAATGTTGCTAAAAATTAAGCCCTCTGCGAACCAAAGCCTTCTGCTCTAGCTTTCTGCAAGCCCTCTGCTAAAGGCTCAGGCTGTGGCTCCATGTTCACTTTTATGTAGCGGATGTTAGCTAATGTGTCCTCCGGCTTATTCCCCGCCATTATAGACAACCTTTCCAGGAGAAGAGCGGGCAGTAGCTCTAGAGACAGACCCCCAGTCAGCAACCGCTGCAACACAAATCCAGCCAGCGCAAACCCCAACTCCAGGAGACCGAACTGCCCCAACTCCCCGCTGGATCAGGAAACTACCTGTTAAAAACGGGCACTGCTGCTGGCTACCAGCCCGCTGTCACACACAATGCTGGGGGCCTTGCGCTGGCCAAATTTGAGCCGCAGCCGCCAACCAAAACTCTGTTTCTGGAGCTGCTGCACACTCTTCCCCTGGGGAAGCAGTTCACAGCAGCAGAGAGTGAGGCGGAGGGACTGTGGGGTGCAAGCTGGCTAGTTGTTGTCTCACAATGTATGGGAAACACTGGGTTACTGTGTGAGGTGCATGTGCCGGTGGTTGTCTGGTGGGAGGGGCTTAGTAAAGAGAGGGGAGAGCTGTAGGAGGAGGGTGCATTTTTTTTTTTGCCTTTTCCAGATCTCTGCCTACCCCAGTATTACTACAAATTATGGCTATTAACCTAAAAGTGTGTGTCTGTGAAAATATATTTAACCCTTATGTGTTAGAATTGAAAACAGACACTGACACTGTAAATAAAGAAATACATCATGAATAAATAAAAATGTAATTTAAACATTTACATTTAAATGATCAAAGCTTA
Organism: Cephalopholis sonnerati; assembly: GCA_019142605.1. NCBI lineage: Eukaryota > Metazoa > Chordata > Actinopteri > Perciformes > Serranidae > Cephalopholis > Cephalopholis sonnerati. The sequence goes on along the minus strand of JAGQAX010000014.1, from coordinate 12,408,538 downwards.
ACAATAACAAAGTTGATACAGTGGAATAAAATCATGTGTAGGTTTTAACATGGGCCTTGTTTATTCTGAATTTTGTAATAAATGGACAGGCAGCACAAACCTGTCATTTGTGTAGTAAAAACAACATGGTCTATTAAACGCTTTAAAATTTTCTACTAGTAATCCCGGGGTGAGAAATGTGCATTGATTTCATTAAATTATTTAATAAAGCTCAGCATTAGTTCAACCAAGAAACTTTTTTTTTATGCTATAACCGTTCACAATTATCTCTCTATCCCCCTTCAATTGCTTCCTTCACTCAGTTGACTCTGGGTGACTCTCCTGACATACTCTCCTGGTTAGCCAATAAAACGTTGCCACAAACTTCTTTAGCCAATCATATTGCTGCTGCCAAACTTTAAATCTGTTCTCCTCTCTGCTCCTGTCAGCTGTCATTTTAGGCAGAGTCATCATACCCTCCTCCACCCCATTCACCTCCAGTCACCTTATCAAGAGCCCAGGACAAGCTCATCAAAAGCCCACTCCTCTTCACATCCCCATCCTCAGCTCTCTCTTCATCTCATCTCATTGGTCTAGACTCCAAAGGGGGGGTATCCCTAATCTACTACGTCTTTACCACCCTCCTGGAATAGATGACATCACGATGGGGTCTAATCGCCATCGACCTTTCACATTTCTCATATTTATGTGCACATCAAAATTAATATTCTTTTCTCTCAGAATGAGTCTCTCCTGATTGAAATTGGTTTGTTATCAATAGTTCTTGACTTCCCAGTTTAGTTGGATAGCAAAAGCTAAAATACCAAACAACCCACAGACATACAGTCCCATTCGGCACCCTTTAAAACCAGTCTTACCCCAGTTGGTCCTGATCACTGCTTTGTCCAGTTTGGTGATGATGTTGTCCTTCACACCAGAGAGATGAAACACACAGTCGTACCTCCTCCAGTCTTCAGGTGGGACTGATGACACGTCCAGGTCACTGCTTATCTGGAAGGTTCCATCATGGTTGTGGAGGATCTCTCCATGGTCGACATTCTCATGAATCTCCTCTCCATCTTTCCTCCAGAACATCATGGCTCTGTCAGGGTAGAAACCTGTAGCGTGGCAGCTGACTGGAGAGGAGGGAGACTTCTGGAGGAGAGACACTGAGGGATGCTCTGGAGAGAAGAGAGAACGTGGGAAAAAGAGGGATAAAGGGAATGGAATGAGAGAGGGAAAGGGAAAAATAAGAAAAGATGAAGAGGAAAGGAAAGACACGAGGAAAAGGAGAGATGAAAAAATAAAACAAAAAACAGAGAAAAAGAGACAGAAGCAATCAAAGACAGGTCAATGCATACAGTTGAAAAATATCACGCTTGTAAGCACAGTGAGAGTAAATGCTGGCTCATATCAGTAGCACTGGTAGTTGTTGCTGGCCAACCTTGACGGGAGCAACATAAATAAGTAAGTACACATAAAATCAAGACTAAGAGACTACAGCCATGCTAGCAGCTCTTTAAGCTGTACTGAGGCACAGCAATGCTTTGGGCTTAATGCTAAGGCAATACCGGCATGTAGATGTTGTTTGGCAGGTATACTACCATCTCAGCATCTCAGCATCCTAATATTTGCAGATTAGCGCTGAACTTAAAGTACAGTTGAGGCTGATGTGAATGTCATTAGTTTAGTAGGTATTTCACCAGCAAGGACCACACAATCAACAAGATGTGTTTTTTAAAGTACAGAGCAAGACTGATGTGCAAAGCTTGAACTGCTTCTGGCTCCTCCGTTTCACTGAATGTTGAATTGTGAGGAGGCTTTGACAGGGAACCTGCTGTAGCACCTGGGCATGACGAACCCCCCCAAATCCCCAGTTATTTAAGACTAGATCTAAAATCTTTAAGATCTACGTGGATTTAGTGGTGATACACTTGGGAGAACCAGCGTCCCATGATTTGAATTAGGTGTTCTGGGATGCCATTACAGGAGGTCGAGGTAGCAGCTCAGATCCTAAAGGAGCCTGTTATCCCTTAAGAACTCCATTTCCCAGCAGCCCTAGCTTGATCATGTGACACCAGAGGTGGAAGTAAGTCACACCTGCAAGTAATAAGACAGTCTTAAGCCAGTCACATGTCACTTTGGTGAAAAATAAGTAAGTCAAGCAAGTCACAAGTCAAGTCATACTCGTAAACTCATAAAGATAATGGTGGAATGTAACTAAAACGGGTGGTGGTTAGCACTGTCGCCTCACAGCAAGAGGGTCCCGGGTGCAGGAGCCCTTCTGTGCGGAGTTTGCATGTTCTCCTCGTGTCAGTGTGGGTTTTCTCCAGGTACTCCGGCTTCCTCCCACAGTGCAAAATTCAAAATCATCTGAGCCATTTTTAAATGCAAAAACATTTCATGGTTTCAGCTTCACAAATGTGAGGTTTTTTTTTTTTTTGCTGCTTCTGTGTTTTAGTATTTATGATTTTTATGTTGGTTGGACAAAACAAACAGTATGAAGGTGTCACTTGGCAAGTGCACATACATACACTCACAGATAGTGAACTTATGATGGAACAGCAGGCAGAAACAGTCGTTAGCACTGTGGCTGTATTAAAACCTCGTACAAACAAGAGGAGACCTCGAGCATGTAAAGCCAGCAGCGCATGTATCGGCTCTCACATTGTTGACTGTGTGTGCGTAATGGCCCTGAGCTGACAGTGTGCCAGTGTTGCAAAGTCCGTTCAATACTTAATGATTTATTAAAAACTTAACTCACGTGTATCACCCAGATAGAACTGAATAAAACCACAAGTGAAGCTCATGATGCGGCTGTACATACTGCTATTCCTCTGAGGAGGACAGAGCTGTGGTAGCGTGAGCATGAATATCAGCCGGCAGGTCCACCTCCACTGCAATCATTACATTATAAAAACAAGACGTAACTTCTCAATATCTAGATAAATACAAATATTTAATAAAGACGTCAAGTCCTTTCAAGTCATCTGTCTCAAGTTAAAGTCAAGTCTTAAGTCATAAATACCAAATCAAAGTCAAGCCTTTAATCAGTGTTAGTCAAGCAAGTCGAATCCCCCATCTCTGTGTGACACTATTTTCAGTGCAGTTGCGTTAGTCTGTTCCTGCCTCTGAAGCGGCAAGCAACATGTCTTCTGCTTAATCTAGTCAAGTTCCTCTGTTCCTTTTGTGAAGACTGATGTGCATCTACATAAATGTGAGTCATGGCAAACTGTATTTGAATCATGTTCATATTGACTCAAATGTTGTATTGGCTTGGATATTGTTAACCAATGAAGCTAATACATTTCCACCAGCTACTTGGCGTCAAGGATTTTGAGCAGGCTCCTTGAGTAGAAGACCTTTGAGAAATGATGACTGGAGGCTAAGGTGATTCCAGGAACTCAAGGGATGTGGAGGGGGCCTCTATCTCCTCAGCAGACAAAAAAACGTAAGTACTTTTGCCATTTTCTTGTAGCTTAACATTTCTCTGGGCATAGCTTCACTTTTGATGGAAAGTAACTGGTAGCTTAGCCCACCACATTTTCCAAGTAGCTATTCCAACACTGGAAGCATGATAGGGCTGCACAGGCTGCAAAGATGTGGCAGTAAATTTTGCTGTCAAGTGTGCCTCAGAGAGTGTCCTCGTTGAACTGCTGGAGAAAGGTAGCAGCTTCGCAGGCAAAGTTCCAATTCAGAGGGCCAGATGAAGTCTTCCAATTATTGCTGACAGGTGGGATATTAAGAACAGAGGACACCCTCGAAGAGAGAAAGCATATGCAAACACTATGGGAGTAAGCTTTTTTGGACTGTTGGATGTTCTCCCTTTCAGGTGGGGGTAACATTGATGACCTTTAAAGAATCTGTCAGCAGGTAGTAGATGAAGGGAAAGCATAATGAGGAAGGCAATGTCTATGTAATTACCATCAGTGATCTGTTTTGGTAGATTGGTGGGGACTGGAAATTAAAGAATTGGTATGACAAATAGAAGGATCAGCAGTAGCCAGGGTTAGGTAGGTGATTGCCTGTTGGGCTATATGGGATCAGAAACTGAGTGCTTCCATCTGAATTAATTTACATGGTTGAGGTGTGGACCTGCCCACAAAATTTTGCTAGATACCTTCATGGTATAAACTTAATCACAAACTGGTCATAAACTCAATCACTGGATGAACAGATCTTTTGACCTGCTGATGGTAGATGAAAAGTCAGGGGTTCAAAGTTATTATAATTTCTTGTCTTGGGACCATGAATGTGTTCACCTAATTTCATGGCAATCCATCGAAACATTGTTGAGATTTTTGAGTCTGGACTAATAATGTTAAGCTGCTATTGGTGCTACAGGAGAAGTCAGCGGACCACCAGAGTCAGTAGAATTCATCCTTTGGGGACCTCAAATATCTGCACAAAATTCTTGGGTAATCCATCAGGTGTTAAGATATTTTACTCTGTACCAAAGTAAAGGAAGACTCACCTAGAGGCATCCGGCATGGCTAATAATGCTTCGACTAATAAAGCATATATATTTTCCTGTTGTAATTTAGTATGACATATTTTTTTCCAAGAATGTTTAACTTGCCCTATTTTATTTTATTTTATTTTATTTTATTTTATGTCTTTTGTTAAACTATTACTCCTTTTTCCTTTAACATTCAAATTTAATTAAAATTGTTGGAGGGAGCCTGAGATCCAACATTTTCATTATGACTATTTCTATGTAACTGCTGTAAGGAAATAAAGAACTTGAACTTGACTCAAGAAGCAATAGCTAATAGATAGATAACTCATATCATGTTATCATGTTAAACCTTTTCTGTACTCTGCACTGGTTAGGCCTTAATCACATCCCACTGCCACAAAAAACTGAGCAAACAAAAGGCAATGCCAGACTGATTGGACTGATAATGCTTTGCAATGGCAGTTTGGGCTGACCAGGCAGTATGAACTACATCAGGTCATGTGATTCTACCTGTTCTCAGCAGAGAGCTCTTGCCAAAGGCGACATACTTCCTTAGGAACTCAGGACATATCTGAGTGAGGTCATTCTCAAAGAATTTTAGTCTAGCTTTGTCAGCATCCCATCTCAGTTTGGTAATGACAGCTTGTGGTTTTGGAGCGATCCATGTCAATGTCCTCAAGTCAAATGCCAGGAAGTCTTCTCCATTGTAACCACACTGCATTAAACCATTAACCTCTCCAGTCTCATCATCCCACTCACAGCCACTCATCCTCTGGAAAATGTGAACACCTGATGGAGAGACAAACAGACAGAAAGAAGGAAACAGCGGCTGCACGTTATTAACAGTAACATGCATCATCTACTGATAAGCTAAGCACAAGTTAAACATCAGTGGTCTTTCAATTCTTGACCTTGCCTTTGTCTAGAATGGCCCTTTTCAGTCTTGAGGTGCATAGGTCACCCTCTGAGGTGTGCATTGAAATAATCCTTGATTTGAAATAATGTTGGTTGAAGAAAATATGATCATAAATTCCTGCATAACACGACACCTCCACCAGTCTACTACTACTGAAAATAGCTACCACTAGAGCCTCTGTGTAAAACAGGTGGGATTGGAATTAAATAGGTGCTGTGAGGCCATTTCATTCGTCCAAACTGTTTGTACTGTGAGGATGGCCTTGCTAGTGCTGAGATTGGCCACCCTCGGGTTTAACAGGCACCCACGTTTGTACCTATGTGTGTGCTATAATTTAAAATGGAGACTGTACTTGTTTGCATCTTTATAACAAACAAAGATGAAAAACATTTTATGCAGTAAAAAGTGAACATACCTCCAGTTTGGTTTGAGCGATGCATCAAACTCTCAATGGTTTTTGTGACAGTGTGTTGGTTACCTAAACACTGGTCAGTGTACCACTCCAAGTGGCCAGGAATCTCTTTGATCAATTTATCAATCCAGTCTGTTTTGGCATGTAGTAATAGTCCGTTGCTGTCACAGTAACCAATCTGAACTTCATTAACCAACGCAACAGCCACAAACTCTGGGATGCTTCTGACTCCATAAGAAAAAGTGAGCATATACTTCAGGGAGTGTTTCGCTGTGGGATGAACACATTGTAGGGTTAGGTTAATTTGTTTTACACTCATTTTGTCACTCTTCTTTTAACTCTGACTTCGTTGAGAACAAACTTGTTAAAAAATATCTGGCTCTTCAGCTGCCAGATGTTCAGCCTCCTTCAACCAGCTATTTGCTGTCTTTGTCCTTCTGCTGATGCTGTGCAAGTTGCTTACAGTGTGTTTATCAGAGCCTGCTACCTATTTTCAAATGATGTTAGCCTGTTGTAGAACATTTATGTTAAAGATTGAGCTAAGAGACATTCAGCTATAATTGGATATTATTTGCCTTTGACAACACAATTCAGGGTTATAGGTTGCATAGAATCATTTTAGAGTCAGGTGTAGTTCAAATGTTGAATAGTGCAGAGGACAACATCACTGATAGCTGTAGAAATGGGAAACTACACTAACAGGTGGTGCAACTGAACTTACACAGAGTGGATACAGTTTAAAGTCAGGCTGTCCTCTGCATCACTATATAAAACAAAAATGAAAACATTTAGTAAGATATGGGTTGAAAACACTTGCTTATGGCTACTAGGAGTTATAAATGGTGGTTATTTAATGAAGTTATTTCATATCAGAATATGTACAGTTGCACTCTTAATTCCTAGTTTTACTTGAACATAATACAATGTTAAATAGGCTTAGTTTAAAATCAGAGACAGTGTCACATGCTTCAAGTCTTTTATTTAACAAGTTACAGGCATACATGTAGACTACTGAATACATTTGGTCGGGCAGTGGTATTGCAGTCAAACTCTATGTATATATGCGCGCATGTTTGAAGGGCAAAAAAGTTACAGGAAGCAAGGACATAGATGGACAACTGCATGTTGGCCGTCCAACAAAAAATGTCCCATACCAGCAACAGTGTGCGTTAGTTAGGGAACTCGTTGTTCCAAAATATTCGTCATAAATTGGCCTAAGTAGCCCGTATCTTTAACTCACTGAAGTTTTGATGAGTAGTAAAATGCTTTCAGAAAGTGCTGATAATTTAAAATTCGATCTTACCTGGGAATGCAAAGTGGCACAAGATATGCAGCAGTATCAAGGTCTTCATGCTTTGGTCAGAAGTTGCTTTTATCCATTTGTTGTGTGAGCTCAGTCAGGTGAGTCGAGTCTCATCAGGACTATGGGGTGCTTTCATTTATCTACAAACTGCGGTTAAGTGAGCCGTCATTTCCGAGCCGCAGTCAAACCAGTCGCGATACGGATATTGATGCGTGTCTATCCATGATATTACGGTACGGCTGGTGAGCGCAGCCAAAAGTTTTAATTTAGAGCTCCTTTAAAATAGAGTACAGTAGTAAAACCTCTAATACTTTGTGATTGGAATACATACAATGTGCAAAACAATGCACTGTTTATTTTGGTGTATCAATGGGAGAAACAGGGGAGAAAGCATTGCTGAAAACGGAGTCTTTTGACCTGGTGACCGTACCGTAGTACCACCAATAGACACGCATCAAAATCCGTGTCGCGGCTGGCTTGACTGTGGCTCGCAAATGACGGCTCACCTAACTGCAGTGTCTCAAACGGCTCCTCTCTTTCCTCACAGGCGGCTCAGCTGTTCTCATGACGAGAGGCTGGACGATCACCCTCCCTTACTCCATCGTCATCGTGAGGACATGGCATTTACTTATGACAGACATTATCTAAACTTCAAAATAATTCAATATCAGTTAAAAAAACTGGTAGGGTAGCCTACCTGATTGCTGCTGCTCCAAAACGTAGCTACTAATCCTTTTTTATTTTATTTTATTATTTTTTTTTTACCGACATCCCAAGGCAAACATGGCTATTAAACCAAATCCTATACAGTCAGAGGTGAATTTAATACGTGACGTCATAATAGAAATAACACCAATGAACAATGAAAAAATATGTTTATAACTGTACTATAAGACACAAATAAGCAATACAGTTATAAGACCTGGTTTTTGGATAATCAGACGTGAACATTTCTAATCAACAGGATACATTGCACATCGAAACATTTTTGTCTGGCTAACCTGCTGCTAACTTGCTTTGTGTTCTTGCCCGTTGCCAGGCAGCCACCCCAAGATTGGGTTTGAGTTGCAGCTTGAAAGGGAACAACAGACTCCTCCAAGAAATGATATTAAAAAGCAGCAATACAGAAGAAAATGTAGTAGCACCACAAGACAAAATTCAGATCACCAAAAAAACAAAACAAAACAAAACAAAACAAAACAAAACATTAATATGTATATAAAATTCTTCCAATTCCCATTTAAAATAATGCCAAGACCAGAGATAATTTCTTCAACATACAGAATAGTCCCAAATAGTCTTACAAAGTACCAGATATATGACAAAAGGTTAAAGGCCATCAATCAAAATTTCTAATTAAATTGTAAAGTTAGGACTAGAGGTAACATGTTGTTGTAGTTTGGTTGTAAGTTTTCTAAAACAGAATATAGAGACAAAAACTAACTGAAGTTAACACATTTAGTCAAAAACAGATCCCGTAACGTTAAAGAAGGCTATATATCATCTTTTGGACAAATCAGTTTTACATTGTTTCCATTATAAGATAAAATACATCCTGACATATTTAATGACTACTAATCATCACCAAGAACAGTAGATGATCACATGACTGAATGACATAAATTTGATATCTGAAGACCTGAAGAAGTCCCACTGGAATGATGACTGTGTTCTTTTCTTGTTTCTCTCTTCATGTGATTGATCTCTGCTAGCTGCTGCAGTGATTGCCTTATGCTGATTTTGCTTGACCAGGACTCCCTGGAAGAAGAGATCTTGTATTTCAATGGAACCTTTCTGGCAAAATAAAGGATAAATAAAATAAAAATAAAAATGTTTCTGTCATTTCTTAGGTAATCATTCTTCACTGTACCCACTGACAGCCTGAAACAACAAATAATTTGATCCATGAATTCACACGTGACCAGTTTGATGTCATGTTGTTGATAATGTTTGATGCAACTCATTTTGTTAATGTATATTCATGATGCAAAATATAATAAAATATTTGTGCCACAGTTAATTTATTGCTATGTATCCTCTTCTTATCTTCACTGGGTACTGGTAAAGAAAGAATAACAAATACACAACTACACATTAGTTTTAATTTATACAGTATTTGCCTTCATATTATGTTTGATCCAAAATGTAAATTATTCAATCAATATTATGATAACATCTCAGTTCCCATCATTTCCAATACATATATTGGATTACTTACTGAGAAATGTAATAAAAATCATTACATTTATTGTGTAAATACATAAATATCAGAGGCTTGTGAACAGTTTTTGTCCTTTAAAGAAGTCACAGTTTTACCTAAGACAGTAATAAAGAGTATCATATCAGTATGTGAGTATATGGTGGCTAGTTTCAGGAGGAGCAACAAAGGAGGGATTCTGCATACTAGCCAACATGCTGAAGTACTCACTGTGATCAGATAAGAGCTGCATCTTTAACTTGAGAGGTTTGAGAGGAAGAGGAGTCTGAAGCTATATAAGAAAAAAAATTCTGTAGTTGAATTTAAAACTATTAATTGTATTTATTTCAACAAAGAGAGAGGGAAAGATGGATAATCTGACATAATACTTACAATTTGCAGGCCTAAATCCTGAAATACAGATGAGATATCACAACATCAAACATGTAAAATCAAACATTATTTAGATTATCAGGTATATCAGATTAAAAGCTTATAGTGTAACTCTCAGTACATAAGCTAAATGCTAGTACTGTATTCTTCAGCTGGCAGTCAAGCTACTGAATATCAGCTATGTCACTTTTTTTTTTTCAGAATATTGTTTTCCTAAAATATTATCTTGTAGTCTCTGTGCTGCAACAGTGGAGTAAAAATGGCTTCATGGTGAATAGAAACATCTTTTGTCCCTACCATTATTGTTTCTTTTGCAGATGAAGAATACGGTGATGCAGAGTGTCAGCAGCAGCAGTCCTACAACAACTCCAATAACAGCACCAGCAGGAACCTCTGAGGGAGAAACTGGAACCACAACAGAACATTAACATGTATTTGTCTCTACTACTGGATGGATCTGAGGGGTGTATTACAAAGCAAGTTTGACATCTTGCTCGACAAAACCTCCAACCCCAATCAGAGATTCTATGGTGGTTATTAAATATCTTTGTTTGACCTGGCTGTCTGTCTCAGGTTCCACGTGGGTTCCCATTAAGGGGAAAAAAGCAACGCTATTGCAGCAAATAAGACAAGAAAGGAATGTTGGCAGAAAATGCACTCTCAGTGCCTACCATTTATTATCTCTGTCAGGCATAAGCCTGGAGGTGATCATGCGTTTGGTAGTGTGCGTGCATGTGTGTATGTGTCTGTTGGAAGCTAATCTCGCAAACTAATGGATCAATCAACTTTATATTTAGTGTGCACATTTATGACTGTATGCTCAAGGACCTCTCATGGGAGTGGGGATTCACATTTGTTTTCAACCTATTTTTTACTGTCATTAAGTGACCAGATGGGGCCACTAAGAATCTTGGGTGGACCACCAAAACCAAAAGCCCTCACTAAATTTTTCATTGCGACCTCCTTTGCAGTGCACCTAACAAAACAATTAGCACCACTTACTGCTTATCCAACTCCTAATATCAACAGTGGTGAATGACAAAGCACATAAAACTCATCTACATTTTAATTTAACAACAAATACTTTTGGGGATGTTGTTTGGTTATGATCCAGCTTGGCAGTTTTATTTTAAATTTCCATCACATCAGATAGAAATCTTACCCCAGTTGGTCCTGATCACTGCTTTGTCCAGTTCGGTGACGATGTCATCCGTCATACCCAAGAGATGAAACACACAGTCGTACCTCCTCCAGTCTTCAGGTGGGACTGATGAAACGTCCAGGTCACTGCTCATCTGGAAGGATCCATCATGGTTGTGGAGGATCTCTCCATGGTCCACGTTCTCATGAATCTCCTCTCCATCTTTCCTCCAGAACATCATGGCTCTGTCAGGGTAGAAACCTGTAGCGTGGCAGCTGACTGGAGAGGAGGGAGACTTCTGGAGGAGAGACACTGAGGGACGCTCTGGAGAAAGAGAGAAACAAGAAGATATGTAGAGCATTTGAACCACTTAGAAGAAATTTACAAATTAGACATATCAATAAGAATTTGGACTTAAGTATTTGACAGTATAATACAACCAATGTAACCCTTTTTAAATAGAGAAGTTTGGGGTCCACTCAGCCGTCACAATTACACTTGATGGGACAAGCATCCCATAGAGACACCATATACAAAATTCTGTGGGTCAATGATAAACATCCACAGAAAAATACCAATTGATGCATGCAGGGCAGACTTAGGCTGCTACCACCTGATTATTTCCATTTTAAAAACACCTAGACTTTGGTTACATGTTAAATTAAGCCCCCAAGACACAATGAGATTTCATGTTCTAAAAACCCAGGAAGTGAAACCCCCAAAGTGTCCCCTCTGTCAGCTCGCCATGAGACTCCCTGAGGAGAGGAGCCACATCATTAAAACATCATCACTGAATTTGACAAATGATTATCATGACACAGTAAATAATACTCTGCTAACACACACACACACACACACACACACACACACACACACAAATGCACATGCATTTGGACAATTTGGTTTATATACATACATACATACACACACACACATATATATATATATATATATATATATATATGTGTGTGTGTGTGTGTGTGTGTATTAAAAATTGTTTTTAAACTTCCATGCCAATGAAGTCATTAAACTGAGAGAGAGAGAGAGACAGAGATAAAGTGAGACAATGGGAGACATAGGGAGAAATCAAGATAAAAGAAAAAGGAAGACAGAAGCAATCAGTTGAAAAATGTCACAGTTGTGAGTCTCTATGCTGGCTCATATTGATAGCAATGATAGAGATTTATCGCTGACCAACCTTAAAGGTAGTAACATAAAAAGTATTTCAGTCTGGACCCAGGTGAAGGACCAACCAACGGACTGACAGACAGCCTGTCATTACTTAACTTGTGCTGACTGTGCACTAGCTGTTACAAGTCTCAGCGTTTATGCCTAGTAACATCAGAGAACCCAAAACTGTTAGTCTCCACTGATATGTGAGAGCTAAATTATATGTTACTACCACAGAACACGGCCAAAAAGAAAAAAAAAGCCAGGCTGATTGATGTGATAATACAATGACAGTTCAATCTGGGTGAACTGTATGAACGTTGTGTTCATGACAAGGCATTCGGTCATGTGATTCTACCTGTTCTCAGCAAAGAGCTCCCACCAAAGGCCAAATACATCTTCAGGTACTCAGGACACATGTAAGTGAGGTAAATCTCATAGAATTTCAGTGCTGTTTTCTCAGCATCCCATCTCAGCTTGGTGATAAAAGCCTGTGGTTTTGGAGCGATCCACGTCAATGTCTCCAGGTCCAATGATAGGTAGTCTTCTCCGTTATAACCAAACTGCATAAAACCATTAACCTCTCCAGTCTCATCGTCCCACTCACAGCCACTCATCCTCTGTAAAATGTGGTTGACTGAGAAACAGAAATAGAGACTGTAATTAATAATAAAGAAGAAATCTCCAGTGGAAAACATATTGTGTGATGCGCTGCTATTCTCCCAATCTCATGATTCAAAAACAAATAATCAGTGCACTTTGTCTTTATACAATTGATAAGACGAAGGTTACGATATTGTAACCCTAGTTCTATTAACATAGACAGAGCCCTCTACTGGACTAATATAATACTATATATTATATAGTACTACTCATCCAAACACAAGCATGCCTTCACACAGAGAGATCTGAGTAAACTTATCTGGGCAATCAGGACGTGCCTACCTAGACACAATGTTTCCTGGGTCATCAAGAAACACAGAAGAAACACCCCGCTGAAAAAGGCCGCCAACACTGCCACATCATGTATGGCGTGTGCATGGACCACGGTGGAATTGCCCCTGCCTGCTTACCTGTAACTTTGGGAGATGCACTCACAAAGCCATCTCACAAGGCATTTCTTGGATACCTTACCGGCCACACCATACCCAAAGCACACAAACAGCTGTTTAGTGCGTCTCATGGGGGCTGTGCATCCAACATGACATGCCAACACATGAACTGGGCAGAGCAGATGCAATTTTGCTTCCCTGTTCCCCTCATGGGTTGGAGGACAAAAGCATACAACTGTACTATATTAACTCCTTATATTTTTGGGAACAAAGGGATTTGGTCTGAGAGAGGCCCCACTGCGGTCACCACAAAGCAGCAAGCAACTGGGGTGCATTGATAAGGCCGTTACTTCACACACTCTCTTAGCTAAGGTCAATGCAAGCAACAAAGCTGATTTGAATGACAAGGCCTCCAGAGAGGAGTGCTTCAGAGGCTTGAAGGGATCTTTCACCAAGGCCCTGAGCACCAATGGCAGGTTTCACTGCAGGGAGGTGGCCTGCATCACCAGGCATTGCGTCCTGACTCCCTGCAAGAACCGCCTCACGAGAGGGTGGGCAAAGACCAGTCTGTTACCAAACTCTCATGCCAGGAAAAGATGGTTGCTGTGAATACTTAAATAGTGGCATGTGACAGCCCTCTATCCATCAAACACTGCAAAAAGGAAAGAGTAGAGCCGACTGCACACAACAGGGGATCTACCCTCCTTTCCTCGCAACAGCGTTGGAACCCCACACACTTTTCCTTGAAACAGGCAGTGGTGGACGCTGCCTGGGTGTTCTGTACAACCTGCATAGACAATCCAGGAGCCAAGCCTGTTGAGGTTGATCTAGAATGGGCAACATGCCTATCAAACCCGCCCTCCTGAGACAGAGCTCCCCAGAACTGGGGGATGATCCAGAGCTGGACTGCCACCATTTGAGTAATTTCTGCATACCACAGCGCTAAGCAGTGACCTGGAACATGCCCTGCACCCTAACATAATCACCATTTTAACAGCCAGGGCTCTCACATTTCAGCGGCTGCTTCCAGGACACCTCAGTAAACTGCTGTACATGGTCATCATCCCGGTAGAGAGATGCTGGTACTGGGCCCCCACAGAACACTGATATACTGGGCCATGATGAGGTGTTGTCATCATTAACAGACAAAGCTATTATCTCAGCGGGATGACCACAGACAGCGGCTGTGGAGTGTGGTAGTTGGAGAGGTGGTCTTAATGCCATTGATCTGGAGCTCCTGCCCACTCTCATGCCAGCAAAGCATCACGTCGAAGCATCTTAAGTGATCCCTCTGCTGTTGGTGTCCAAACTCTGGCAACAGGCCTCGCAGGCTGGTGATTGCTGAACACTGCTCTGTGCTTGGTCTGCGCTAAGGTTTATGTGGTGACTCCATACATGGAGAAAACTGCTCAGTGTGCAGTTCACTTGCTGAGGAGAAAAAGGATGACTGACGGTGGCAAGCTGCCTCCTTATATACTGTGGGTTCCACACATACTCAGATAGCCACATCTTGATTGGCCAGCTATGTTGATTTAGATTAGAGTGTGTGAATGTGTCCAGTAGAGGGTGGAGCCTGTGTGAGATAGAATCCAATTTCTATTTCACACTTTAAATGTCACAATAATAGCTATCATTCTATGTGTTGACAGATGACTGTACAAAGTACAAAGTATGTGTTCTTGCATTTTGTGCAAATCAAACATATGTAGATATATATATATATACACATATAAAAGTGCGATAGGCTATAGCACACATAGCTATATACTCCACCTCCAGTTTGGTTGAAGCGCTGTTTCAAACTGTAGATCGTAGCTTTGAAGAAGTTATGCAGATTTTCAAAACACTCTCCACTGTACCACTCCAAGTGCTGAGGATCACTTTCAAATAAGTTTTTCATCCAGTCCTGTTTTGGTACAACTGTCATGATGTTGGTGTCACAGTAACCCACCAGAACTTCATCAAACACTCCAACACCCACAAACTCTGGGAAGTCTGGGACTCCAGAAGATGCAGTAATGAAATACTTAAGCGTGTGTTTCACTGGAAAACAAACGGGGTTCATACAGTCAGTATAAGCAGCATTATCATCACAGTCATCAAAAATATAAATCACTTCAAAACACATCACTCAGCCTATCAAGCTGAAGTAAAAGTGAAACTTTTATGAGCTGCTGGACAGCTGAATTTCTCTTCGGGGATAAATAAAGGTCTTTCTATTCTAAACTACAGGGGCTGTATTCACAAACGTTCCAAGAAGTCTCTCAAAGAGCTCTTCCATGCCTAAAAATCTTAAGCAAGGAGTCCTAGCTTAAGATTGACTTGGGAAAGTTCTCAGTACAATTCAAACCAAGCAAAGGACAAAAGCCGTTACCCTATTGTGAAGGTGTGGTTGATTCTGTTGCTAGGTATGACACAATCTTTTAACAGATGTGATTGGTTGCCCTTTTGTGAGCCTGCAAGGTGCAACATTTGAAAGTAGTTATAATAAAGACATGTGAATATATCATTTCTATTTGTCATGTAACTTATTTTTCAGAAGCTCAATTTTTGTTGCTTGTTTGTTGTATGTTTGTAGTGCTCCTATACACAAAAGACTCTCTTGTGCTGTCTCATGACATCCATCTCAATGTCCAATGTTCTGTTCAGCAGGGATGGTGTTGAGGCAGCAGCAGCAGACAGGCTTTAACCATACTGAGGGTCGCACACCTGCAACATTGTGGGCCTTGGTTCCTCAGATCACTTCATGCTGCAGAAAGGAGGCAAACATTTTGTTAATTTATGATGGTTTCGTGTTTGTTTTTTATTAATTTCATGAAACATAGCAAGTAAAAAATATGACACATGACATATATATGACCTATACCTTAAATAAAATTTGTTTTTGATATGCTATTTACCTGCCTATTGGTACATAAAAACCAACTTCTCCTAGCTTAGCTGCATTTCCATCAGCTGTATCAGTGAACTGTCTGTGTCTTCTCTCAACCCACTGATGCGGAATTCAGACTGTCCAAGGACATTAAATACCATCTCAGCCACATGAGACAGTTGTTTAGCGGTGGTCCGCCCCCTATAAACAATCCAGAATATGGACACATAGGCCTATATTTCTGTATGTAACTTAACTTTGCAAGGAGTTGTAAATAGTATAGCACTCACCTGTGAGTGAAGAATCCCGTTTGTGGGATGCAATTTCCACTCTTGCTTTGGACTGCAACACCAATCACCTCCTCACATTCCTCACTGGAGCACAACCAGACGGAATACAGCGTTTATCTGTTGCGCTATACCCTCCCATACCTGCCTCTTGGTATGCGCCATGACGCTGGGGCCAAGATTCCCTCTAAAATTGTTTTGCGCTTGTCAGCCAATTGGCCATTGCTCCTGTCCAGATGGGTTTTCTGGTTCGTTTGTATGCCTCAACTGCAATCACAGATATCGATTAAAGCTAAGCACCCCCCCCCCCCCCGTTAATATCAAATAGATTCACTATAAATGTTGGCACATAAATATAAGAACTATCAACATATGACATAAGGTATATCTATATGCCATTCTACGCTCATTATCACAACAAGTGCGTCTTTTTTTTGCCCAACACAACTCTTTCACACCTGCAACAGGGTCAACCACACCTGCTCACTAAGATATCAGTTTCTGTCCCTCCTTGCTGAGAGTTGCTCTAAGAATTTTCATAAATCACTTCTATGACTCTTTCCTCGCTAAGAGTTTTTTAAGTTAAGAGTTCTCCGAGAGTGTGATCTTACCTGGAGCTGAAACGTGACAGAAGAGAAGAAACAAAAGTGACTTTTTCATCTTATTTTGATTTACACGTATAGATAAAGCACCAAGCTGGTTTAACTGTTTGGTCTTCTGTGCTATTTCCTTACCGAGGAAGGTGGGAGTGTATTTGTTTTGTTGAGAGTTGGGCGGTTCACACTGGCGTTGGGAAACTTATTCCACCTGTCATTGTGTCAGTCTAGCCGGAGCTTGTATCAATGAAGGAATATCCTACAATGTGACTGGTGACATCTGAAGCCTCACATGTCGCTGGTGCTTCAGAAAATGCTTTACTTTTCTAAAAGTTTTGCAGTTGAACCTCGTGATCAGCACATTTAGACTGCTGTAAGTTCTGCAAGCCACCAGATGTCACTGTGCTGCTACGGTTGAAGCCCAGAGGCTTCTCAAGGTTTACCGTCACTAGTTCTGACATAACTAAATTAGGGACTGTACGAAACTTATTGAGGGGAGGAAGGGGGTGAATCTCCTATATCATTTAAAAAAAAAAGCAACACCATACAGCATTAGTAATGAAGCCCATGAACACTTTTTTGGGAAAAAAAAACTGCAAAACCCTCCCAGAAAATCTGAAAACAACATATTTATGACAAAAATGGCACCATAGTGAAAATACAGCTACTAATGGACTTCAGTATTTTCCCACTGAAAATAACATTTGCAGTGAAAAAACAAACAAAAACATTGGGGAGTTCCTCTTTAAGCCGTGAATGTGTGGTAGTTTTGAGCAGGGCTAAAAGTTGTTGAAGAGATTTATGCAAAAAAAAAAAAGGAGAAAAAAATATCAACCTATAAAGTTTTTAGAGCATTTTTTGGCTTAAGAGGGTAGTAAATCAAACTGATGCCTGAGGGCTAGTTGAGATAAAGTGTCAGTAATCTCCGTTAGTTTTAACTGGATTGACACAAAACACGGTATCAGTGCAGTATTGACCTAATGCATTTCTACATCAAGGAAGTACTCCAACTCTGCTACTATAATGTACAGTGTGAAGGCAGAGCTCGAAGAAAACAGATTCTTTTACATAGGGGCGCTAACAGGATCTCCTGCACAGCACTGGGATCAGGTGGTCACGCAACTGTTAGTTACAGGTATGGTGACTGGTCAAAATGTGTTGGTGTTTGTGGTTTATTGTGTGTTTATAACAATACAATATAAAAACAGAAGATGTGTTGCGGTTAAACATTTGTTTATTATTCGTTCATCCAAAGCACTGAATTATGTGCCATGTTTGTAGGACACTGACTTATTATTGTAATACAAGCAAATTATTTCAAATTATATAATCAATAAGATATATATTATATAGTACATAATTGGGTAATAAGCTGTATTTCAGTGTAAATGTACAAATCATTACCTGCATCATCTTACTGATGCAGAATCAGCTCCCGTCCCTTTTATTTATTTTTTTTTACCTTTGATACACCAAGCTAATGTAATGCTGCAACACACAGTAAGATAGCTGAGCTAGCTGGAAGCCAACTAACCCCCCTACATTGAAAGGATGACCTCTTTTCACTCTATTTAGTATATCACATGCTTTGTTGGGATTGTTACACCATGAAATGCCTAATTTCATGGCAGGTTTTCTAAGACATTGCATTGCATATTTCAGTGTTTTTAAGGCATTTTTGCAATGAAAATGTGGGACAAAGTGAATATTGCAAAAACAATTGCAATACTGTCGTGGTTTCTTAGCTTAAGAGTATTTGAAATTTCCTACAGGGGTGTGGGGAGTGGGGGATTGCCAACAATCAACCATCGCTTGCTCTCTCTGCCTGGCATGAGCTAACACAGCAGCAACGGCTCTATTGCTAAACCTCTTAGGTAACATTAACTATATAATGCTAACAGCTAGCCCTCCCACTTCCTTGACCAAGGTGGTACCAAGAATAGTACCAGGTATTATCCACAACTTTTGGTAATAGAAAATGAAAAAAGTCCAGTTCAGTTGAGCTGTGCTCTGTATATATTTTAAGTATTTCATATACACAAATACAAACACTTACTGCCCGTTACAGATTACATCTTTTTTTTTATGTCCAGCAAATACAAATTACTCAAAAGAAATTTAATACTAAGTAATAAATCCTATTGAAATACTGCCCATCTCTGGTTAGCGCTGTAGCAAACTGTGCATTAATTAAAGACTATTTTAATCCAATATCTGTGGTAGATATGCTATTTTCAGGTCACATGACCTCCTCTTAAACATGTGGTACCAGCTTTGACAAATGTAAAGTTGGCTGTTTGAACTGATCAGGAGACTTTTGACTTGAGTTCAACATAGCCACCAATACCAGAAGTTATATGACAAAACCAATAATAGATCATTAAAAACAAACAAAAAAAAGGGCGGGCAGCATAAGGTCAATGAAACCAGCTAGTCACAGAGCCGAATAACACTGCTGACATAGCTGAATAACACTGCTGACATAGCTGAATAATACAGTTGATAGATGAAAGACTGAAGTTAGAGGTGTAACAGTACACAGAAATCATGGTTCAGTTAAGTACAGCAGGAAAAACAAACAAAAAAGGCTGAAATATATGTATTTTTTCAGTTATTTTGAAGTGTAAACATTAAACAGTAGCCAGTAGGCCTTAATTTGTCTGTAAGTTAGACACTCAAATACTGACATTTCACCATAAGAAAAAATAAATAACATAAATAAATAACAAAAATTTAAGTAATGCTCCATCATAAGACCTGTCAGTGTGGCTGCATACCTTCAGTAATAAAAAACTCTGTAGCATTAGTGCTTTGGCATGGTCCGAATCTGCAGTGGGAAGCAGGAGGGACGGAAAGAAGTACTTTCAGCCTGTTTTGGTCTCGTTCTACTAATTGACACATTCTGCTGATGCTTCATAAATAAAATGTTTTAAATGTTTCCACAGATATACCCAACGCTGAACAATTCCAACATACATTTAGACATAAACTGTTGTCAGTTGAGCTTGGCTAACCTGGCTTACTGGGCTAACCAGACTAGCATGCTACAGCTGATATACAGCAACTAGTGCACTGCCAAAGCTCTCCAGGTAAAACTGGCGCTCCAGAATTTGCTGTCTGAGTGATTAACAGTCGATGAGTTGGTCAAGCCCACTTCTCCCTCCTCTTTTCGTCTTTAAGTAAGAAATAGTACCAAATATATTATTTTATGATACAGTAGGTGTTACAAAAATGAATATGTGCCATATTTAATATAACAGGACTTTGTTGTAGTGGCTTTCAGTTCGCAAAGAGGGACATTTATTTAGTTCATACATTTATCATTTAGAATTAGTGCACTGCAGACAGAGTTAAGATCTATTCAAGCAAACAGAGACATTGCAGAAAATAATATTGTTGAATAAATGTTAACTTAAGTTGAGCCATTATGTCTTATTTGTTATTATTATTATTATTATTATTCTGTGTCTGTGTCTGTGTGTGTGCATGTGCTTGCAATTAAAACTGGAGACTATATTTTCATCTTTACAATAAATGAGGATAAAAAAACATTTTAGGCGTAAAAAGTGAACATACCCTGGGTTTGGTTTAAACATTGCATTAAAGTGTCCATTGTGTCTTTGAAGGTGTGCTGGTCACCCAAACAGCTGCCAAAGTACCACCTAAAGTGCTTAGCTTTCTTTTTCAAAATTCTTTTCAACCAGTTCATTTTGGCTTCTGGGGTTGGCCTGCTGCTGTCACAGTAACCACAGTAACTTCATCAACCAACGCTACAGTCAAAAACTGTGGGACATCTCTGATTTCCGAAGTAGAAGTGAGCACATACTTCAGGGAATGTTTCACTACAGTATAAAAACATTTTTGAGTTAGGCTTCTTTATGTTTACGCTCCCTTTTGTCCTATTAGCTCTGACTTTGGTTCGAACACACTTATATTAAGCTCTTAAGCTGCTGGATGGTCCCCTTTCTTCCAACCAAATACCTGCGCCCTTTGTTCATTTGCTGTTTGATGCTGTGCAGGGAGCATGCAGTCTATTTATCAAAATCATGCCAGGTAAAAATCATGGTAATAATTATAGCAGCTAAGCCTAAAGTTAAAGCCACTGAGGAGCTGCATAGACAGGCTACTTATTAATTGACATGCTCACCTTACCAAACCAACTGCTGCCCTTAAGTGAAAACATAGAGTCCATTTCTTCCTTTTCATGGATGCATAATTTATTTATCACCATTGCAGTCTTGAATAATTTTGCAAACATTCATCAAATCTGTGTCCATAAGCCAACCCAACACACAAACTTTCACCAAAAGTGTTTCTCAAAGTTAAGGAATCCTTCCTTGGGAGGACGGGTAAGGAAAGAGTCCTCCCTAGCATTAAGTGAACACACATTTGAACAGGCTAACAAGTGTCCCTAGGTGTATGTCATTAACCCTCAGCAGACGGAGGGGGTTTCAGGGTACTGTGATGATTTTGGCACTCTCTAATGTTGTTATACAATTTTACCAGATGTAGCAGTATTTTCATCGTCACGCAACTTTTAGGGTGACTTTATCTCTGGATAACACTTGTGAAGTGATGAAGTGAAGACAGCAGCTGAAAAAAAGTTCTATATGATCATTTACAGTGTATACACAGACTCACACATATAATCACTCTGTTGTTTCAAAGTGTTATCACCACACACTCCACTACAGTAATATAAACAGATCTTATCTGATGAGCTGCGCTGCGCTGAAACAGCTAACCCGTTGCCTATACATGATACTGCTGTGTAATCCTCTGAAATAAGTTCACCTCCAAACAAATGAGTGATGCTTTAACCTCCACTGTGGCTGTTCTCACCAAACTATACCAATTAAAACTGACAGACTGAAAGCAAATGTTTTGTCGTTATCATGCATCAATAGGTGAATAGGTTAAATGTAAAACGTATATGTTTTATCTAATTCACATTATTTTAAACATCTCATTATTTGGCAGTGGACACACTGGAAAATGTAAATGATGAGGTTTCTGTCAGTATTTTTTTCCACGCTTGTATGATAAAAACTCCTGGAGATAGGGTTGGGGTTAGGCTTATAAATGACATATTAATCTAAATCCTGTTGAGCTCCGCTGGCGCAGGTTGCACTGAAAAGGCCCCGCTTTCACCTCCAGCAAATCATGTGCAAAGAGTTGCACTGCTGGCATTTTATACCAGAGGCGGATTCAAACATGGATCCTCTGAATTTCTCTGAGAGAAGGACTCGGTCCTCGGTACAACTCAGAAGGATCCTTGACATTGGAACAGTCCTTCGGTGGGGGTCGATGACGTAACGTCCTTCAAATTCGGCCATTTGAGGATCCTTCCTTTACTTTGAGAAACACCCTTGTGATCCCTGTCTAGCAACACCTGTCTCTCAGTTAATGGTTCCTACGTATATTGGCAGACATCCATGACAATAAAGTGACCCCTACAGGACAAATTAACAACTTACACACATTTTACACCATAGATGGCTCCTATAATAATAACAGTTATAAAGAAAAAAGATAGCCAAAATTTTCTTATGTGCTATGCTAAATTAAAACTAATAACCCAATGATTTAGCAAAAATCTCACATCATTTGCCACTGACAAAACAATATAGGACTATGCATAGCCTATTTATGTTTTGTGTTCAGTTCAACTGCTCATTGATTGATTCCAACTGAGATTGTAAAGGATAATTTCAAGTTAAACTCTTGTGCAGGACGTCGCTGATAGCTGTAGAAATAAGACATTAACACCTGTGCTGCAGCTTCTCACTGAGCTCTGTCGCAGCCCTGCTCAAGGAACAAAGAGGAGAGGACAAAACATGGCTATCAACAAAAAGTTTATTTTAACAAAATACAAGTTTAACCAGTGGTAATATGAAATATTTAAATCAGTAACATGTGTAGAGTTTTGCACATTAGATGAGAGTACAGCAAAGTCTAATGAACAAAGAAAATAATCACAAGGAAAAAACTAACCCGAACAAACCATCCACCCAGGGAGAGAGAGAGAGAGAGAGAGAGACACTGACTGAATCTACCAGCTCATGTGGTTTCTCATTTCTACAGTTCTAACTCAGGCTGTCCTAGCACTACAATCAGTAAAACAAAAATAAAAACAGCATTTTAGTAAGATCTGGGTTGAAAAATGCTTTTGCGTATTGATAATGACTGTAAGAAGTTGCATATGATTAACAGAATGCAGAATGCATTTCGCATTTCTTATACTCAATGAACAAAAATCTAACACATCTACATTTAATCATTAGTTTTTCAGTTTCCAGATGTAATGAAAAAAAGTAAAATATCCATTTAAAACCGCAATATAATATCTGTAAATAGCCTACTGTAAATATCAAATAAACTTCTGCAGTCAAACTCTTCGTGTGTAAGTGTGTGCGCGCATGTGTGCATATAAAGAGAAACAGTTGTAGGGAACAAGTGCGCACAAACAACACTGCGTTTAGGTTGTTCAAAAAAATAGGTAAACCATAACCTACTGGACAATAACTTTATTAGTTATTGTTTCTGCATTCACGCGGAGGAGCTACTTCATTGAGTGCCACCCCAAACCAAGTGGTGAGGAGTGGAAGTGAGTTATAATACCCTGTGACAGCAATCCTGCACCGATGCCCACTTACTGACCATGTGCAACGCCATATTGTGTTTGTCATGGAAGACAAAGACAATTAACCTATCCCCAACCTGCATGTCTTTGGACTGTGGGAGGAAGCCTGAGTACCTGGAGAAAACCCACGCTTACACAGGGAGAACATGCAAACTCCACTACACCACTGTGCCAACCTTAGATGCAACATGTGTACAAATACTGTAAATGTCTAGTAGATCTTTACTTATTGTAGGTACATTTTGTTTATATTTTATACTGGCTTTGTCAACTTAAACATATGCTTTCCATGTCAATAAAGCCCTTTGAATGAATTGAATTAACCCACACTTTATTAAAAGGCTTATGCTTGCATAACACAACAGGCTAAACTTGTATTGCAACTTTTAAGAGCAGCAATTAAAACTAAAAGGCAGCAAAATGTAGCTAGTCAATATTCTGTTTACAAAAAAAAAAACGTGAATAATAACAACTTTTCCCTACTGCAATTTGAACTAATTAAGAGTGGAGACCATTTCTGCAACATAAGTCATCAGCATCTGAGAACTGCAACTAAAACATAGATGTTTAATAGTTCACCAGTATTACAGTGAGATCAGTTAACAACTAAGTAAATTCTAAACTAACATGTACGTACTAAAGACAGTTACTACATAATGTCTTATGAAAAACACATGTAACATGTTAGAGATTTGGTCTTAAGTTTTCTAAAACAGAAAATGACATATGGAAACAAAAGGCGACTGAAGTGAAAGCCTATCCCAGCTGACATTGGGCGAGAGGCAGGGTTCACCCTGGACAGGTCGCCAGACTGTCGCAGGGCTGACATGTAGAGACAGACAACCATTCACACTCACATTCACACCTACGAGTCAGTTTAGAGTCACCAATTAACCTATCCCCAATCTGCATGTCTCTGGACTTTGGGAGGAAGCTGGAGTACCCGGAGAGAACCCACGGGGAGAACATGCAACCTCCGCACAGAAGGGCTCCTGCACCCAGGATCGAACCAGGAGCGACAGTGCTGACCACCACACCACCGTGCTGGTGGCACGGTGAAACATTGGTGCCAAAGTTAATTTATTGGAGTTATGTATCCTCTTCTTATCTCACTGGATAGCTGTAAAGAGAGAGTAAAAATACAACAGACCTGGACTTAGATTTTAAATTATACAGTATTTGCTTACATATTATTTGCAGTATATTTGGTCCAAAATGTAGAATTTTCAGTGCTTGTGAACAGTTTTGTATGCTTAAAGGATTCACAGTTTTACCAAAGAGAGTACTAAAAAGTATTGTATAAATATGTCAGTATATGGAAGCTACTTTTAGGAGGAGCAATGAAGGGGGGTTCTGCATACAGTCACTACATTAGCATGAACAAAATATCTAGTTTTTTCGCCTTATTCCAAAAAAGACAACATTTCTACTAAGCTGTTTACATGGCTAATAAAATGAATAATTCTCTAATATTCCTGTTTACATGCAGCTATGCATACTCTGATTAATGTGCCCTAATGTCGTCTATCATGTCAAAGGATTGAAAAGTGTAACGACTGGAGATGCTTGTCATTTTGCTTCTTTGCATCAAACTTTTTCGAACTTTCCTACCAGTGGCAGACTTGTTGGGCTATGTGAACACAGCCTCCCTCTTTCGTTCCTTCAACCACCACCTTGAAAGGTATGATGTTGTGATATTTGTGCATCCAAAAACCTGTTGAAATCC
Source organism: Cephalopholis sonnerati (assembly GCA_019142605.1). Classification (NCBI taxonomy): domain Eukaryota; kingdom Metazoa; phylum Chordata; class Actinopteri; order Perciformes; family Serranidae; genus Cephalopholis; species Cephalopholis sonnerati. The sequence goes on along the minus strand of JAGQAX010000014.1, from coordinate 12,383,392 downwards.
AAGTCTTTCTTAATGTTTAAAAGTAGGTGTATTTCATCTTCCGACCAGAAATGTGGGCTTCTTTTGGACAAGTTTTACCCCACAGTCTTGCAAACTGTTGGCGAGTTGGTTTGTACATTCCCATGTTAATGTACAGAGCGGACCGTAAACAGGGAAGAGGCTGTGTATCACAAACTGCGATAAAAACCCCGATTGTGTTACATATTGCGAGTGCACTGTGTACATGCCAAAAAATGCTATTAAAACCTGAATTATACTAAAATATTCCACGTCTTATTCAGAAAAAAGGCCTTCTTCAGAAATTCCAAACAAAAGATGTTGTTTACATGACCTGCATCAAATTCAGAATACTGTCATATTCTGAATAACCGTGGAATATTAGTGTGCATGTAAGCATACCCAGTATTTGCACAGAGTATCCAACATGATGGGGTACTCACTGTGATCAGTCAAGAGCTGTGTCTTCGACCGAAGTAGTTTGAGAGGAAGGAGAGTCTGAAGCTAAACAAGAAAAGTGTTTATAGTGATTGTAAAACTATTAACTGTATCTATTTCAACAAAGAGAGAGGGAAAAGCAGACAATCTGACATAATACTTACAGTTTGCAGGCCTGAAACCTGTAATATAAATGATTACATCAATAAAGATTTAAGATCAGGTATATCACATTGTAAGATATGAGATTAACTATCAGTACATGAGCCAAATGCTAATACTATATTCTGTAAAGATACTGAATATTAGCCATGTCACATCATTATTTGTTTTTCAGATTTTTTTCCCCTAAAATGTTATCATGTAGTCAGCATTTTGTGCTGAAACAATAAAATGAAATGGCTTCATGGTGAGTAAAAACATCTTTCTTCCTTACCATGATTGTTCCCTCTCCAGATGAAGAGTCCAGTGATGCAGAGTGTCAGCAGCAGCAGTCCTACAACAACTCCAATAACAGCACCAACAGGAACCTCTGAGGGAGAAACTGGAACCACAACAGAACATTAACATTCATTTGTCTCTACTACTGGATGTTCCCAATGTTGAAGCCACTTACCCCAGTTGGTCCTGATCGATGCTTTGTCCAGATTGATGATGATGTCCATCACACCAGAGAAATGAAACACACAGTCGTACCTCCTCCAGTCTTCAGGTGGGACTGATGAAACATCCAGGTCGCTGCTCATCTGGAAGGATCCATCGTGGTTGTGGAGGATCTCTCCATGGTCCACGTTCTCATGAAGCTCTTCTCCATCTTTCCTCCAGAACATCACGGCTCTGTCATGGTAGAAACCTGTAACGTGGCAGCTGACTGGAGAGGAGGGAGACTTCTGGAGGAAAGACACTGAGGGATGCTCTGCAGGGTAAAGAGAGAGAGAGAGAGAGAAGGATAGAGACAATACAAGGAGAGGGAGTAAAACAGGGAGAGGGAACAGTGTTAGCTTTGATGGAAAATAATTTCAGAGGACACAAAATTGATGAAGCCTAAATCAAATCTTACCACCACAGAAAACAGAAAATGGCCAAAAAGAAAGTAATGTCAGACTGACTGGAAGGTTATACAATGGCAGTTCAGTCTGAGTAGACAATAAACTGTGATCCTACCTGTTCTCAGCAGAGAGCTCTTGCCAAAGGTCACATACATCTTCAGCCACTCAGGACAAATCTGAGTGAGATAATTCTCATTATATTTCATTCTAGCTTTCTCAGTATCCCATTTCAGTTTGGTGGTGAAAGCCTGTTGCTTGGGAGCGATCCATGTCATTGTCTCCAGGTCAAATGACATGAAGTCTTCTCCATCATAACCATACTGCATAAGACCATTAACCTCTCCAGTCTCATCGTCCCACTCACAGCCAAACAACCTCTGAAAAATGTGGACACCTATGAGACAGAAACAGAGTTTGTAAATAAAAATAATGCACAAATGATATCACCAGTGAAAAGATGATCTTAAACATATTGTGGATGGTGTGTTGCGATTCTCCCAATCTTGTGGTGTGCTAATGATCCAAGAGCAGATACTTTATCTTAATATGAATGATGAAAGTTACACTGGTTGCTATTGTTCTATGAACTGACAGATGACTGCCAAGTCAGTGTCCTCTTGCATTCTGTGCACATCAAACTCTTACATAAACAGTGAAACCTGTTTAACGCCTCAGATACAATCCCAGCTCTAAATACCTTGCAGATGCCTTAAATGTGCACACATGAACACATGTACATGTTCAGAGTAGAAGCTGAATTTGTTTGCTTAACGACAAACCAGGATGCAAAATATAATATAATATAATATAATATAATATAATATAATATAATATAATATAATATAATATAATATAAAAATACTGTACCTCCAGTTTGGTTAAGGCGCTGTTTTAAACTATACAGCGTGGCTTTGGAGAAGTATGGCTGATGCTGTGTACACTCTTGAGTGTACCGTTCCATGTGCTCAGGAAAGTCTTCCAATAATTTTTTCATCCAGTCCTGTTTTGGTTCTACGTTTTTGTTGCTGTCACAGTAAGCCACCAGAAGTTCATCAACCACTGCTGCAGCAACAAACTCTGGAAAGTTTGGGACTCCAGAAGATGCAGTCACAAAAAACATCAGGGAGTGTTTCACTGCAGGGCAAACAAGGTTTACATATTAAGTGTAACACACATCATGAGTATGATGTATTCAGTATGATCCAGTCAGAACATAGTCTTTTCAAAAGTGAAACTTAACAGCAGGTATGTCCTGGAGCTACGCAGGAACAAAATAGAAAGCCGAGTGGAAAGTGAGGGAAAGATTTAAAATGAGATCTTACCTGAAGATGAAACATGACAGAGGAGAAACAACAACAGTATTTTTTTCATCTTGTTTAGATTAAGATGTGTGGGAACACGGACTGAGCTGCATCAGCTGTTTTGTAATCTGTCACATGCTTTTTCCTCAAGGAGAGAGGTGGGTGTGTTTCTGTCTTGACAAGAAATGGGTGGATGATACAGAGGTTGAGGAACCTGTTTCACTCTTTGACTGTATGGCCCAATTAAATTAGAGACTGTATGACATTTATTGAGGTTGGAAGGAGGGCATCCAGCATTACTAATATTTTCTTTTTTGAACACAAAAAATGCAATACCCTCCCCAATATCTAAAAACAATATATTTATGACAAAAGTGAGAAAATGGTAAAAATACAGCCACTCTACTTTTGAATAAAGAGCTGCAAATTAAATGGTTACTAAAGCTTTGTGGTTACTGATGGACTTGTGCAGCACTGTATTTTCACCCGACCCTGGATTCCCAGTAAGAACATTAAACCTGAATTTTATCACATGATTTTTAATGTGCTTACTTAAACTTTAACCTCCTCTATGTTGCTTCTTTTCCCCACAGAGACCCCAGGTTGTTCCAAAAGTCAGACGTTTTAACACTTGCTTGCTCTGACAACAGGAAGAAAAACACCCCATAGAAATGAATGCATTTTTGATTTCAGAATAATTTTATTTGACAGTAATGATTCTAAAATAAAATACAGAATATTGGCTGTCAAACACAGACATTCTAACATGCTGAGTGTTGGTTGAGAATCTAGAAAAACTATTAGCACACTCTCACAGAAATAAACAAAGACAGTGTTTTAGCTCTACTTCATTGGGATGGTAGTAGATTTTTTTTCCAGGAAAATCTCAGCAGATATGACCCAAACTATAGGCATGTACAAATACAGGGAAGTGATTGAGTACAACAAACAGACAGTTAGCATACAAACCTATCACTATAAATATTCCAACTCCACATAGACATAAACATACTTAAACTTTTGTAAGCTGTGGACTTCAGTTATTTTTTGTGCTTAAAAAGTATCATCCTTTGTTTAAATTCTATGTCTTCATTATTTTATAAAGTTAGTGTCACAATATAATGAAAAGTAAACACTTCATCAGCCCTGGATGTAAAAGTGTTTAGAGTAACTGTGCCTCATAGGCTTGTTTCTCTTGATCACCTAATTTGACTTAAAGGCCATTTCCTCATTCATCTTGTCACTATAAGTGAGAAGTTGGCAGAGCTCAAAGGGTAAAAGGTGGTGTCACATATTTCCTTACACCAATCAGGATTCAGAAACATCTGTCCAATCTGATGACATCAACACAGTCCTGACAAAGCAGATAAACTACTTTTTAAGTCATCAACTCCTAATGAATAATATCAAGAGATGTTTTTAACATTGATTTTTATTATTTTTAGCCATGCCGATGTAACAAGCAGTACCATACTGACCTGAATATAAGACAGTCCTGATTGTAAGATGACCCCCACTTTTTCAAGACTCAATTTTGGAAAAGATTTTCCGAAGGCCAATACTAATAAAAACACATTTCATAACACATGGTAGTCTGTTGTTTTTAAACTGCTCACCATGTGAACATTACATTCTGTGTGACACTGTATTTCTTTGCAGCGTGAGAGTTGTTTGATGACTGACATGATTTTAATGTTGGCATCATGACTCCTCCCCAGTTGTTGGTCAACTTGGCAACCTTTGAGCCACAATTGTGCGAGATGGTCACTGTGTCTCTCCATCTTTCAGGCACCTGGCACTGTAAGCGGACTGTGAGGGATGGTAGCTGGCTTTAGTCAGAAAGGAAACACTTGTTTTGGATATTTGGCGCCACCTATTGTTGTGAATGTGTAAAGGGATAGACCTTGAATATTAACAACTCCACTTTTTCAGGTGGATTTCTGGGGAAAAAAAACCCCTCATATTTAGACCAATGTGATACTCAAGATTTAAAAGCAAGTTTTAAGGGGCTTTAATATAAAAGTTTGTTGAAGGAATCCTATAATTTTAGGTGTTGCTTCACTCGAGTCACAGCATTTACTGCTCTGCGTCCCATTTGAAGTAATTCACTGTGTCCAGAACGTGTCTGCAAATCACGTTTCTTGGTTGAGTTTCTCAGAGAGCTCGGAGCTCTCATCAGGAACTGTAAAGAAAACACACACTGTTATTCCACTCATCCTGCACTGAACTGCTGCTAATAAACAGCTGCTACATTGTGTTGCAGAGGCTGGTCGTTCAGAATGCCTCTACAGATCTATCAAAAGGTTTTGAGTATGAGAAGCCTCTGAAACAGGACCAGCTTGTGATGATGTAAGTAAGTGAAGTTATTTAGATCTATCATCATTTCCCCAATCCATACATGCAAATCAGATAATCTGCTCTTGCTGTGACACAAAAATTGATTTCTTAAATCTGGATTTTCTGGATTGTATTCCTTTCAATTTACTGTTGCAAAGTAGAAAAAACAATGAGTGGGGAAAAAAGTGAACTAAATTAGCTATGATCTCCATGTCTTTACTCAACTGTGTTTTCCAGATACAAATGCATGTGAGACCAGATAAAACAGAATAGAACAAATTCTACTCACGGCATGGGGGACAGTCAGCTGAAACAAGAAGAGATGACAGGCTTGAATGAAACCTAGGTGTATGAAAGGTACTAAAACAAAGTTTAATCTGTTTCACCATTGTCATATTACTGTTATCAATCTTGCATAGCCCCAGTAGATGCATCACCGAACCGCATCAATACTTATCCTGATGTGTTTACACAATAAAAATAGTAGCCTTTCTTGAACTTGCTTCCAAAATCAATGCACGTTGGATTAAGATGATTACGATAAGAGACAGTAGCACTCATGGGAAATGCAGTTTTATTCTGGGAAACAATACCACTGGCTGTAAAATCAACATGAAATTAAAGTTCCATGTAGTTGCTTTAAAGTTAAAGATCTGACCACTCAAAAAAATCCTGAGATAATCTTTCAGTCTGGTCTTTCTTTTGTAAACTGCAAATCCAAATGTATATAACTTGTTCATTTTCCTCTCTTACCTTTCCTCTTTCTGTAAACAGTGAATCCAGTGGCAGCCATGAGGACGACAGCAAGAACAGTCACTGCAGCAGTGATGGGAATGGTCATGTTAGAAGGCTTCTCTGTTGAACAAATAAACAGCAGTAAGTCTACGACCATAAAGACAAAGCAGGTTCGGAACAGAAGTACATCCATCTATTCAATAATACCTTCTGTACACACATGCAGGCGCGCATTGGTTTGAAATTAAAAAAAAAAAACAAACTAAGACCCACTAAGACCCATCATCAGCAGCATCAATGATCCTAGGACCGCTGGTCGGTAACACTCCACACCACGTCAAGAACTCTCAGGATTTCACAAATAAGACTAGAGAGATAACACTGGACTCTGATGAAACCATGGTATCATACGATGTCACTTCACTTTTCACTTGCATTCCCACCAAAGAAGCAGTTAAGACAGTAAGGAAACGCCTGCTACAAGACAGCACCCTTCCCAACAGGACCAATTTCACTCCAGACCACATTTGTGACCTGCTGGATCTCTGTCTGTCCACCACGTACTTCAAGTACAACGAGGGTTTCTACAGACAAAAGCACGGCTGTGCTATGGGCTCACCGGTGTCCCCTATAGTGGCCAACCTCTACATGGAAGAGGTGGAGAAGGGAGCTCTGACCTCCTTCACAGGAACTGCCCCTAGCCACTGGTTCAGATATGTGGATGATACCTGGGTCAAAATCAAGACCAAAGAAGTGGAAACCTTCATGGAACACATCAACACAGTGGACCCCAACATCAAGTTCACACGGGAGGACGTCAGAGGTGACAGTCTACCCTTCTTAGACTGCGCAGTGCACATTGAGGAGGACAGAAACCTGAACATAGAGGTGTACAGAAAACCAACTCACACGGACCAATACCTACTGTTTGCCTCTCACCACCTGCTGGAGCACAAGCTGGGAGTCATCAGAACCCTGAACCATCGGGCTGAAAACGTGCCCACCAGGGTAGAGGGGAAGGTGAAGGAACAGAAACACATCAGGGAAGCGCTTAAAACCTGTGGCTACCCCAACTGGGCCTTTGCCAAAACCTCTAAGAGACCCCGAGCAGACAGAGAGGAAGAGACACAAAAACGGAACAACATTGTCATTCCTTACGTCGCAGGAGTTTCTGAGAAGCTCAGGAGGATTTTCAACAAACACTACATCCCTGTGCACTTCAAACCCAGTAACACACTGAGACAGATTGTCCACCCCAAGGACAAAACACCCAGGCACAAGCAGAGTAATGTAGTGTATGGAGTTCAGTGCAGCCAGGAATGCACAGACTTGTACATTGGTGAAACAAAACAACCACTCCACAGGTGCATGGCACAGCACAGGAGAGCCAGCTCCTCAGGACAAGACTCAGCTGTCCACTTACACCTACAGGAGAAGGGACATTCTTTCGAAGACAGCAATGTACACATCTTGGCCAGGGAGGAAAGATGGTTTGAAAGAGGTGTAAAATAAGCCATCTATGTCAAACTGGAACGACCATCGTTAAACAGAGGAGGTGGACTCCGACACCACTTATCACCCACCTACAGTGCAGTCCTGGGATCCCTCCCCAGACCACTTCGCACCCATTCACACCTGGTCCCACCTGACCCTAACGACACACATGATGGTCAGGTGGGTCAGCGACTCATATTGTGAACCTAACGACTCTGAAACCAAGTGCTCAAATGTGACCTTCACGACTCTGCCTGGGTTCCCACCCACACAGAGTTTAAAAGCCTGCAACTCCGTACCAGTCAGTTAGAACTGAAGAAGCTTCTTGGATGAGAGGCGAAACGTCTTCAAGAAACGCAAGCAAGTCCAGTTGCCTACGATATAGCATTACCATGACCTGAATGACTGAGAACCTTCACTGACAAACAGTCCCATTCATCATCAGAAAGGTAAAAAATTAATTAATCATGAACAGCAGGAAAACTAAAGTAAATGCATCTTTCTCACATCTGTCACTTCTGATCTCAGTCTTACCCCAGTTGGTCCTGATCACTGCTTTGTCCACTTTTGTGAAGATGTCCTTCACACCAGAGAGATGAAACACACACTCGTACTTCTCCCAGTCTTCAGGTGGGACTGATGAAACATCCAGGTCACTGCTCATCTGGAAGGATCCATCATGGTTGTGGAGGATCTCTCCGCGGTCCACGCCCTCATGAAGCTCCTCTCCATCTTTCCTCCAGAACATCATGGCGCTGTCAGGGTAGAAACCTGTAGCGTGGCAGCTGACTGGAGAGGAGGGAGACTTCTGGAGGAGAGACACTGAGGGAGGGTCTGCAGAGGGAGAGGTGGAGTCAAAGAGTCAGAAAAAAAGAGGGGGGAGAGAGAGAGAGGGAGAGAAATGTTTGACAGTTGACGAAAGAACCCATTTCAGGTTTAGGACTCAATATATTGGCTCACATTCATAGTAATGTCACAAGCACATTATAGAATGATAAATACTCAACATAATTATCATATCATGAAACTACATCATGTCGTGTGTGTCTACCAGTTCTCATCAAAGAGCTCCTCCCATAATCCAAAAGCTTGTTCAGGCAGTCAATACAGACACGGTGGATAAAGTTCTTCCAAACATCATTTCTGGTTTTGTCTCTGTCCCACATGTGTTTGGTCATGACAGACTGAGGTGTTGGGGCGATCCATGTTTGTGTCTCTAGGTGAAATACGAGGAAGTCTTCTCCATTATAACCATATTGATGAAAACCGTTGATATCTCCAGTCTCCTCATCCTGTTCACAGCCAAACATGTTCTGTAAAATGTGGACACCTGAGGGAGAGAGAGAGATTGGCTTCATGAAAGCCAGTCATCATCTGGACAGTGTAGACATCTTAGAGAAAGACAGAGAGGCAGAGACTATTGACTATTTATTTATTTTGTTTTTTACCACAGAGACACACTGCCTCCAATAAGACCAACAGTTTATCTCCACACACACACTGAGGTAGATTCCTGACCAGCAGATTAAACCTGATCCTGGACTGAACATTACAGCCACTGTGACCCTGCAGCCAGTGGACCAGTCCAACAATGTCCTCTTCTATCCTCACTACAGACAAGACTGTCCTGAGGTCGCTGTAGAAGCTTCCACTGTAAGAGAGTTTCAAAAAAGGTGTCCTGCTAAGCAGTCTTCCTTTACGTAAGTAAAGCATGTGAGTTTTTCTTTCTCTTCTGTACTGTATATGAGTAAGGAAAAGGCTCCAGTTAATTCTGGGTGACAAATACACTACTGATGCAGAAAGGAACATACTTCCAGTGTGGTTTAAGCGTTTCTTCAAACTGAGAAATTCATCTCTGAAGATCTGCTGGTGCACCGTACACTCCCCTGTGTACCACTTCCAGAACTTTGGATCCCCGTCTCTTAATTTTTCCATCCAGTCCTGTTTGGGTAATGCTGTCTTGATCCTGCTGTCACAGTAACCCACCTCAACGTCATCAATCAGCATAACAGCCACAACCTCTGGGAAGTTGTGGGACTCTGGGATTCCAGAGGACGCAGTGAAGAAAACCTTCATAGAGTGCTTCACTGAAAGACAAATAGGCTTACATTTTTTTTAAAACTACATGTTTAATGTTGCATAGTTGCATTATTATGAGTAGTCATCAGTTTGTTGAGCACAGCATTTGATTTTTGCTCTATCAACATGGGCAAAAAAGGAGAAAATAGTAAATTCATATTAATTTATTGTATATTGACTATCACAACCATGTCTTAAGTTTCTAATAGGACACACCTCATTATGGTATTCCCTCAACAATCACAGCACTCAGCTACTCACTTGCAACAAAACATTTTTCCTTCATGTTCATTTTAAACATATTGTTCTTATATTGTCTTTATTGAATTTAAGTGAATCATAGAGAATACATATGTAAGAGTAGTCTATGCAAGACATTTTGCAGGCTATATATGCTCTAATGAGTACTGTAAAGGGACACACACCCTACTCTGCACAGGAGCTCAGAGGCCAAATTAAACTGCTGTTACAGGAAAGAGCCTTAAGTAAGGGTTTAAAATGCTCTTACCTGGAGATGACACATGACAGAGTAGGAGCAACAAAAATAACTTCATCCTGGTTTGAAAAAAAAGTCGAGCTGGAGAGCTGAGTGGAGTCAACTGATGTGAACTTAGTCCAATGATGTTTCCTGGTTCAATGAGATGAGTGTTTGTTTTCAGAAAAATGAGGCGTGTTCACCAGTCAAGACTTCCTTATAGGTGAACAAAAACTTCACTCTAACCAATAAGAATTATAAGCTCTAATGTATATGGAACTATATCTTGGTTTTTAAGGTTTTGTGTTTTTCATTTAAATATTTGTTACCTGTTGTTGCTGAATCTACTCCTGCCTGCTTCCACTGAAACTCATTCTGATCTGCCTGCACTTGTCTACTGCTCAAGTCCAAAAACACATGCAAGACACAGACTTTGACCCATCAGATATGAGACAGGAGGTGAGACACAGAATACTTGTGTTATTGTTTATCATTCTTCAGCTTTGTTTTTTTTCTTTATTTTGCTCTCTCAGCTTTTCCTAAAATTAGAACCTGTTTAACCTGCTTCTATTTTTAGTTTACTTTCCCTTTTGCCAAATTAAAGGTGGAGAGTGTATTGAGGGATAAGACAGTGTGTCAAGTTAATATCATCAAACTTCCTACAAATTCTGACTGATTAAGTTTAAAATTTTGTGATGCAGAGTCACTGAATTTCTCTGAGAGATCAGAGCATTGCCTCTGTAAGGGAATGTTATTATTGTATTCTATCATTAGTACAATTCAAGCCTATGACTACTGTGAATAAGCTTGTTTTTCCTGTACTTGAAATGCCTAAGGCTTTTATTGGCCTCTGTGATGCTTCTCTTTAGTGACGAAGGCACAGATTGTCTGTCTGGATTGATCAGATCTATTTTCAAAGATAGTTGCTTTGCAAATGGAGAATTCAAGTAAATGCTGAGTCTGGTTGAGTCCACTTGGGTCCATTTGTGTGGAACCCCACAGAGCTGAACACACTGTAGCTTTCCAACAAACTAAGACAACATCTTTAGCACTCTGACAACATACAGTATCAGAGAAACGCAGGCTGATGTGTCCATTTGTTGCAGCCTATGATTGCAGTCTGATATCACATGCAGAAATAGATTACCTTAATGACTCAAGAATGTGAAAATAAGGTAATCCAGATCAGATTTTGTTGTTTATGCTGCGCCGTGCTTAGTTTATGATTATGGTAAGAACCGTACGTTCCCATACCTCTGCTCGAAATGACTTCCCTTTCCACTGTGAACTTGAAACATAACAAATATGTACCTATAGCCTTATATTGGTTGCTATAAGTATAGCAGGAAAACTACTATCATGTTTGTGAAGTTTGTATACCATCTTATCTAATCTAATCTTATCTTATCTTAAGAAATTAAAACTGGTGAGATTATAAATGTGTATTGCAGTGGTGACAGAAGTACTCAGATGCTTTACTTTGGTAAAATAGTGGCATCAGAATGTAAAATTGCTCCATTCCATGTCAAAGTTCAGGATTTAATATGCTAATTAAGGAATGAAAATATGTGCAGCAAAGTACACTATAAGTATTATAGGTAAAAGTAATGAGTATGCAGGTTAATTTTCTGATATTAACATTTAGGTTAGTGCTCAATTATTATTAAAACATTAATTTAATAGTGACTTTTTTGGTTATAGTTGGTCGAGCTGAAACTAATTTTAATTATGATATATAGTGCTGGACATTTTGATCTTTAACATTACATTCATGTAGGAAAATTACCTGTAGGTTAATATTGCACTCGTTTGGGCACCACCCTCTCAATGGAAAGTGACCGTAATCAAATTAATAACTATGTAAATCAATCATTAATTTGTCGGTACACTTATCAATTATAAATCAGTCTCAATATCTAAGTTATGAGTTCTCTATACAGTGATCGTAGTTCAGTTCAAGGACATACATGGACAACGACTTGGCGATAAATGAAAATTTATTGATGAAATGTTTAACAACTGAGAAAATTAATCTTAAATGGAGATGAGATGAAATTATGTAAAATCACAGGAAGGGCAAATGGGTGGAAGCAATAGAAAACATTTTGGCAGTTATTCAGTTTGGCGATAGTGAGAAGAGTGTGTGACTTTGGATAAATTGCAAATGCAAAACTATGTATCTAACGAAAGCTAAATTAAGATCCGAATAATTAAGTCTCCTATTCGACATCAACTCTTATCACAACACAGTGGCAGCATCAGGTGAGGGAAGGCTTGCCTACTTTCTTTGCAGCGTTGACCCAATCGGACGTGTCTCTCATATGTTCTTGATGCGTATCCAGTTCAATAACTGAATGTCCAAAACAATAAATAATCTTTGGGTGATGTGTCCATTTATTGCAGCCTATGATTGCAGCCTGATATCACATGCAGAAATGGATTACCTTAATGACTCGAGAATGTGAAAATAAGGTAATCCAGGTTAGATTTAGCTGTTTATGCTGTGCTTTGCTTAGTTTATGATTATGGTAAGAACCCTTCATTCCCACACCTATGGTTAAAAATGAATTCCCCTTCTGTAGCGACCTTAAAACACTTGATTCATGGGGTGACCTTTGGCTTGCCTGGCAGAGTGTGCGCTCCATACAGGCCAAATCCTCTGCAACGGCCCAGGTTTAATTCTGACCAGGGGCACTTTGCTGCGTGTCATCCCCCCCTTTCTGTCCCACCCTTCCTGTCTATCTTAGCTGTTCTATCAATCAAGGCAAAAAATACCCAAAAAATAATCACACACACAAAAAAAAGTGACTTATTCATATCACCTGTAACCAGTGTTCCCTAAAAGATTATGCACACAGTACCATCTAGTGATCAAAAGTGTTGTAGTCTATAGATAAAATATATGCAGAATTGTATACATTATAAAAATATAAATACACAGTCAAAATGGCTCCTGCACAGGTTATATTTGTATTAGTGCAACTGCAGTCACAGATGAGACTTACAAAAACAGACCAACCTTTGAAAACTGAGGACTTTATTAAAAAGCAAAACATCAACACCAAAACAAAGAGCAATAGATTTGATTTTGATATTGATTAATGGTTATCAATACACAGAAAAATATGCCAAAAATTATACCTTCCTGCGGAAGCCGTGTATTCATGTCAAATGATGTTGTAACCTTTCACACAGATTAACATTTAAATTAATATTAAATAAATAAATACACAAATAAAATATGCCTATCAAATGAATCCTGAAATAAACAGATGGGGCAATAAATGTATAATTAAATGTGAATGTAAAGATATAAATGAGTTATTATAGTTGAATAAATAAATAGTTTTTTCTTGGAAGGACCTTTTTTGAAAGATTACTTTTATTATTACAGAGTACTTTAATTCCATAATTGCACATTTATTTATTTCAGGGTTTATTTATTTCATAATACCACATTTATTATCCAGCTGTTTTTATTTCCATTTTTTACATATTCAAATAGTATAGTATAGTTTATTTTGTACAATTAAAACACAGAGAAGGCGATGAAAAGAAAAAAGAAGAATGCAATACTGCGCAGGGAGAGGCAAAAAACCCAGAGGGCTTATATGAAGCCTCCACCTAATAAAATTATGACCAAGTTATTATGACAAAGTTATTAAAACTCAAATATACATAAAGATAAAGAACAATAGATAAAATAATACAAATGATAACAAACTACAACTGACAACATATGTTAGATTGCAAAAACAACAACATCAAAAAACAGCAATAATAGTATCACTTTAAGAGCAAAAAAAATAATAAATAATGGGGTGTGGTTATCTCACAGATTCAGAACAAAGGAACAGCGCAAAATTGAACTAAGTAGCACATGCTGTGGTCCTTTTGCCTTTATTGATGCAGCAGGGGGTTTGGGCAGCAGGGGATCAGATCCCTGGGCACCAGGGTTTGTGCTGGCTGAATCTGAGTTGCTACAGCCCATGTTGCTATTTTCCAAGCTACTGTAGCTGTCATATTTTGTGGAGATGAACTTCAGTTAAAGGCTGTAGCAACTCAAATTCAGCCCGCTCAAAACCCCAGCAACAGGTTTAACCTGTGTAACAGCAGCAAGTTTGCTGATCTGGTGGATAGTCGAGGCAGTCAGGCATCAAACCCCCGGTGCTGGGTCATAAGCAAGCTGAATTTGATTGGCACAGCCGCAAGTGAAGGTCCTTCTCCACGAAATGACAGCTACAGTAGCTTGGAAAGTAAGAGTATGGGGCACTGAATTTGATGAATTTGTTGTTTGGTGGACCACAAATGAGATGACAGTTAGTGCACCCTGTGGTCCCTCTGCCTCACTCCCAGCTGCTAGGACACTACTCTGCTGGCATGAGAGCGGATAGCAGCTGTGGTGAGAGATCTTCAGTGGATGTAGCTCAGTATTTATGTTAAATATTGTTTTGACCTTTCATCAGGTCCTGCAGTTGGTTGTGCTGTCATTGATCTATTGAGTCCTCTAAAAGGCAAAACCAATCTCTGACCTTGACCTAATGAATCTTAAAGCTGCCTTTAAATCCTTCAGTCACCCAAACAAAGAGCCAGTACTCTGATGCTTTGTATCTACATCATACCTGCTCAGGCTTAACTACAATGACTGGCCCAACTGACTCCATAGACAACTTCATGTGAATGCCATGGCGTGCTCAGTTGTCCAACCACCATCACCTTCTGTCTCATTTGATGTGTTTCAAGACAGATAGGACAGACATTGTTGCATTGGTGTTAATAAATGATAAAATATATTAATAAAAACAACATTTGAAATATGAATTCTAAAAGTGTAAAATTAAACTATTAAATTTTACATTTAAATATCATAACATATATTGTAAATACTTCTTCACCTCTGCTGCATAAAGCCATCTTTAAGTCTCTTTTGCTTCTTTAAAACTATGTCAAAGTATTTACTTTTTTCTGTGTTGGTCAACCAAAATTGGATTGAGGTTCTCAGTGAGCTCAGAGCTGCTGTCAGGAGCTGTAAGGTCAGACACAGACAGTTATTGTTAAGCTCTGTAAAGTCCACCTGTCCTGCATTGAACTTTTTAAAACAGTAAATACAGGAAAATGTCTTGGAAAAGTTAATATTCACAATAATTTGAATCCTTTTCAATTTACAGCACAAAGTGTATTTGAGATCAGCTGCAATAAAATAATAGTAAGTCCTACTTACGAGGTGGGGGACTTTTCAGTTACAGCTGTAAATGCCAGAATATCTTTTGTCACCATTTCTCCACTGAATATTATCCCCTCCTCTGCTCACTCAAACTGAAAAAATGAATCTATTCTACCCTTGTGTTTCATCCTTGCTTTATCTCTTTCCTTATCTATTCTCTCTCACATCATTGTGGTATAGCCACATTATCAGGCTATGAGCCTGACAGCAATTACTGTTAGTTGGCTTAAATTATGGGCAGCAGCAAGCTGATTCTTGTTTCAGTTTTGCAACTAGGATAAAAGCATTAACTCAAAGACTAAAATCAAAGTACTGAAAAAGCCAATTAAGCGGATGATCTTTCCATTTTTATCTCTCACCTGTCTTCCATTTGTAAAAAGTGAATCCACTGGCAGCGATGAGGACGAGAGCAAGAACAGCCACTGCAGCAGTGATGGGGACGGTCATGTCACTGGGCTTCTCTGTTGAACAAAAAAGCATGATAGTAATATTTAGACCTGTACAGATAAAGCAGGTCAGAACAGAAGCATCGACCCATCTGACCTTGTATTCATAGATACAAGCAGGTTTGCTGACTTGAAGACTGACTTGGAATAAAGCTAATACAATATAATTGGTGATCACCTAAAAAGCATGTGTCTGTAAAAACATATTAAACCCCCCTATGTGTTGGATCTACAAGACATACACTGTCACTGTAAGTAAATGAATACACTTTAACTTAAATGATCAAACTTTAAGTTCTCCTTAATTTAGCACAGCAGATACAATGGAATAAAATCATGCTATGTAGGTCTCATTGGCTTGTTCTGTATTATTCATAAGTAAAGAGTGGACATACAGATGCAACCTTTCGTTTTTGTGGTAAAAACAAAGTGGTCTATAAAATGCTGTAAAATGTTCTATGACTTTAAGAAAATTAAACAATCTTGTTAGGCTCACATGATCTGACCATCAATCCTGAAACAAGCAGCATACATTGGTTTAATTAAATTCTTTAATTGGTTTATTATATTAGCTTTCTGAAGATGACGCTTAATCTGAGGACAAAAGCTAAAATTCCCAATGAACAACAGACACCCTCTAAAGCTAATCTTACCCCAGTTGGTCCTGATCACTGCTTTGTCCAGTTTGGTGATGATGTCATCCTTCACACCAGAGAGATGAAACACACAGTCGTACCTACTCCAGTCTTCAGATGTGACTGATGATACGTTCAAGTCAGCACTCATCTGGAAGTTTCCATCATGGTTGGGGAGGATCTTTCTGATGTTCACATTCTCATGAATCTCCTCTCCATCTTTCCTCCAGAACATCATGGCTCTGTTTGGGTAGAAACCTGTAGCGTGGCAGCTGACTGGAGAGGAGGGAGACTTCTGGAGGAGAGACACTGAGGGAAGGTCTGGAGAGAGACAGAGAATGGAGGGAGAAGGAGTGAGACAGAGAAAGGGGACAGAGGAAGATGAGAAACAGGGAAAGGAAAGAAAACAAGAGAGAAGAAATATAAAAATAAATAAATAAGGGTAAATTGACACAAGGAATAAAGAAAGAGGAAAAGACAAGCAATTCAAGACATGTGAGTTAGATGAAAAATGTCACAGCTGTAAGCACGGTCAGTCTCCATGCTGGTTCATATCACTAGTAGTGGTAGGTCATTGTTGCTGGCCAGTCTTTAACAGAGTAACATAAGTAGGTCAACACAGAGTCTACAGCCATGCTAGCAGCTCTGTGAGGTTGTACTGAGGTACAGCAGTGCTTTAAGCTAAATGTTAACCTCAGTTTGCTCAGTGGGTACCAAATTTAGGCCCTGTCTATGTATTTAGATATTTTTGTAAACAAACATATATTTTCTGCTTTGTTTTGGCCTCTCGTCTGCATGCAAAGTACACTGAGAATTTTTTAAATGCCATCTTTGGTACAGATTTTTTAAAGCTCCGGTTATTGTATATCTGCGTGGATGTGTAAAACGAAGCATTTGGGAAATGATTACGTCATCTCCTCAATTCATGCATACCAATTATTGATTTGTGTAGAGAGCATACGCTTGAAATAACAATAACGTTTTGTTAGCATTGGTTGGTCTAATGACAACACTTAAACTTAGTGATGTGGCACCACTCTTTTTTTTTTTTTTTTTTTTTCCCCTTTTTCGAACCACATTTATTTTCTATTTTTGTAAGCAGACCATGCTCAGTGTTGATGCGTACCCGGCTCACTCACCACTGTGCCGTTAGTATCCCGGATCATTTTGTGCATCCGTCCCCTTTTTTCCCTTGTATTTCTTTGTGTATGTTCAGTGTTGATGCTGTTGTTCGTTTTGTCTGCACGTTTGCTTGTTTCTGTGTGTGCGTGTGTGTGTGTGTTTGTTTGTCTGTCCTCTCTGTTGCTTGCTCTCCACTTCACCATTACCTACCACCTCTCTCACTTGTTACCCTCTACCCTCTTAAGGCATAATTGACTCAACTAAAGGTTTAAAGGTTATTCATCTCAACATAAGGAGTCTTATCTCTAAAATTGACTTTCTTAGAGTTTGGGCTGCTCTCCATAAACCTCACATTATTACATTATCTGAAACCTGGTTACATAGTAATATTCAGGATGCGGAAATGCATATTGATGATTTTGTCCTGTACAGAGCCGATAGGCCTTCCCGAGGTGGTGGGGTGGCCACTTATGTGTCGGCAAACTTGAACTCTGAGCGTGTCATTCCTAAAATTGAGCCAGTTAACTTTGAATGCCTATTTATTAACATTAATTTTCATAAAAATAAAAAATTGTTAATTGGCAACATATATAGGCCTCCCTCCGCTCCTGCTGATTCAATGAAGAACATCTTATTAACCATTGATTCCCTTGAGAGACTCAATGAATTGATTATTTTAGGTGATTTCAATAGTAACTGGCTCAATCGTTCCTCCTCAAATGATAGAAATCTATTCAACAGTGTAAATCTTACACAAATAATCAATGAACCAACTAGAGTTGACCACCGTTCCTCCTCCTTATTAGATTGGATTTTAGTCACCAATCCTGAAAGAATTATTAAATCTGGCGTTTTGTCTGACTGCTTCAGCGACCACTCCATAATTTTCTGTGTTTGGAAAATAAAAATGTCAACTTCCTCTCCTAGATTTATTAAATTGAAACAATGTAAGAAATTAAATGTTGACCTTTTTATCCATGATATTATTGCTATCAACTGGGATAGATTTCAACTTATTCCTTTTGTTGAAGATGCATGGGATTTTTTTAGTTCTGAACTCACCAAAGTCATAGATAAACATGCTCCTACTAAAATAATCAGAGTCAAAGGCAGACATTTACCCTGGATAAACTCAAACCTTCTCAGTCTCTTTAAACAGCGTGATAAAGCGTGGGCTAAGTACCGGTCGTCTAAACATCCCTCAGACTGGGAAACTTACAGATATCTGCGAAATCAATGTAAAACAAAAACAAGAAATGCTAAATCTAACTATTATCAAGAGAGTCTTTTGCATGATTTTCATAACCCCAGACAATTTTGGAAGCAGCTGAATCGTGTTCTGAACAGAGATAATATAAATGTTACAAATCAGATTAAATATAATAATGAATATATTTTTGATCCCCTCCGTATCGCCAATTCTTTCAATCAACATTTCTCAAGCGTCTGTGTTTCTCAACAATTTCCTCCCTATAATATGGCCAGCCACTTAACATATGATAACTCAACTACTTATATTAATTCATTTTCCTTTAACAAAATTCAACCTGCTGAAGTTTTTTATGCATTATCAAGTTTGAATGAAAATAGCAGCCCTGGCCCTGATGGTCTGGAAGCTAAGTTTTTTAAACTTGCAGCTCATGTTATCATGTATCCACTTGCTGACCTGTTTAATTTATCTTTATCAACATGTTCAATTCCCTCTGCATGGAAATCTGCAAGAGTTACACCTGTTTTCAAATCAGGAGATCCATCTGATGTCAATAACTACCGTCCAATATCAATTATTTGTGTCACTGCCAAAATATTTGAGAAACTTATTTTTAATCAACTATCACAATATGTCAATCAATTCAATATTTTATCTCCATTCCAATCTGGCTTTAGATCAAATTTCTCCACCACAACAGCTCTTTTAAAATTTACAAATGACATATTCTCCTCCTTCGATAAAGGCCAACTCACAGGTGCAATTTTCATTGACTTATCCAAAGCTTTTGATATGGTTGACCACTATCTACTTCTGGACAAATTGTTTTCTATTGGTTTAAGTCAACAAGCAGTATTATGGTTTAATGCATATCTCCACAATAGACGTCAGTTTGTTTCTTTTCATGGTTTTCAGTCTGATTATTTGGTTGTTGATAAAGGTGTTCCACAGGGTTCTACCCTGGGACCACTCCTCTTTTCCATTTTTATTAATGATTTACCTCATTTATGTAATAATGGTCTCGTTCATCTTTATGCGGACGATACTGTTATTTACATTTCCAACTCCAGTATATCTCATATCCAACATTCCCTACAGCTTGATTTTAACTCTGTTCAACACTGGCTCTATAACAACAGACTTGTACTTAATCAAAAGAAGTCCTGTAGCATGATTTTTGGTTCACGACACAATCACCCATATCACCATCATCTGCCCATTCATTTTGTTGACGGTTCTCCTCTCCATAAAGTTGATTCATTCAAATATCTTGGACTCTGGATTGACCCTGAACTCTCATTCAAACCCCATATTGACTATATTTTAAAAAGAACATATGGCTGTCTGTCTTCACTATATCGTTCAATCAACTGCTTTACACTCCTGATCAGAAAAAGGATTATCACCCAGCTGCTATTACCCATCATAGACTATGCCGATATCATTTATCAAAACACCTCTGATACCAACCTCAAGCCACTTAATGTTGTTTTTAATTCATTATGTAGGTTTGTTTTGAGATGTCCCTTCAGAACCCACCACTGCCATCTGTATGATTCACTTAACTGGCTACAGCCCAAATTCAGAAGACATTTTCACTGGGTTCTTTTTATTTTTAAATGTATCTACTTTAACTGTCCTACTTATTTAAAATCACTTTTGATTCCCTTCAGATCATCATATCCTCTGAGAAACATGCAATATCCCTTCTATTCCGTACCCAACATCTCCAAAGAAATTGGCCGTAAAGCATTTAGATTCAAAGCTCCATATGACTGGAACAATCTCCCACTCTCTCTCAGATCAATCTCCTCCTTTCACTGTTTCAAGTCATCCCTTTTCAACCATCTCAAAACAAACTGCTCATGTCTTTAAATTACTTACCAATCCATTGTTGGTGTCTCATACTGTATTATCTGAGTTTTGTTGGTGGGATGGGTGAGGTTGAGCGAGTTTTCTGTATTTTGTTTCAACGCATTGTATTGTCTTTATTGTATTGTATTGTGCTGTATTGTTTTGTAATGTGATGTAATGTCTGTATGTCTTAGTATTGTCTCATCGTTATGTATGTTGCGAATGTTGTCTTTTATGTTTTATAATTCTGTATGTGTCTCCTGGACCCCCTCGAAAATGAGATGTTGCATCTCAAGGGGCTATCCATTAATAAAACTCAAACTCAAACTTAATGCACGGAGGCATCTGTTGCACCCAGTGTTTTTTTTCTCCACCTCAGCATCTGAAAACCTGAAAACAATGATCTTGGATCTTGTTTTGAAAAGGGTAACGTTAAGACCCTAACACACCAGGCTGACGGTCAGCCGTTGGTGAAAGCTGAGCTGTTGGTCGGTGTCTGTCGCCGTAGTCGGTGCGGTGTATTCCGCACCATTGGCCCTCGTTGGTGCTAGTTGTTTTTTTTCTCTGATGATACAGCATGTTGAATCTGTATCTGCAGAGCCCCGCGGTGAATTAAAATCACTCTGATTGGAAGTTCACCTCTAGTCAAGAGAAGAGAAACAGAAGTGAGGAAAGTAAACAAACAGCTAAAGTCAAGAGGGAGTGAGACCAAAACAAATTTGTAACATAATGTAAGATTATTTTCCTTTAGCCATGGAGCTCTTTAGCAGAAACATTTCTTGATGGTTTGTCTTATTGTTCATGGCGCCTTTGCTCCATCAACATTGTGTTGTTAATGTGCTACTTGCCAACTGGGGTCAAGATGTTCTTTTGGTTTCCCTTTTTGAATGACAGACGACCACTGTCTGCTGGTACGGAGGGTTATTTTCCCTCACGCAGGAGCAAAAACGTTACCCGTTGGCTGTAGTCTTTGCAGTGTGTTCATGTGCAACTTTTTGACTGAGACTCAGGCAATGTCAGCTGATGCAGCAGAGGGCTCTCGCTGTGGTTAGTTATATTTAGTTTGGTGTGTCTGGACCTCTAGCCTAAACAGTTTACTACCTTTGTGATGAGTGGAGACTGCTAAAGACAGCTGATACCGGCAAGCGTTTGGGGTCGTTTTGGGGTTATGGGAGATATTTTGTAAAATAAGGGACATGTGGACAGAATTATTTCTTTGAAAAAATCTGTATATGTTTAGACAGGGCCAATCCTCTGGGAAATATCTGTACAAACTTTAATTCAAATAGTTGTAAAGATATTTCAGTCTGTACCAAGGCAATTCTGACCAACTGACAGACCGCCTGTCATTGCAGTTAAACATACCTAACTAATGCAAACTGTGCACTGACTATCACAGCCTTAGCCACTGTCCTCCTAAGTTGAAAGCACGCGCCAGTCATTCCTTATTAGCATAGGTAAATGCCCTGCCAATCTCCATAAAAGGACATGAGACTGCAGTGCCTTGTGCACACAGACACTGAAAAAGAAGAAATAGTTAAGGGAGTTAAGTCAAGAATGCCACACCAAAAGTCTGAAAAGGATAGAGCACCAGACTCCAAACATAAAAAACCCTCCTGTTTTGAAGAAGAGGTACTTCTGCAGAGAGTGCACTGACTATCACAGTCTTAGCTTTGATGGAAAGTAACGTCAGAGCACCAAAACTGCCAGTTTCCTCTAACTGGACCAAATCAAATTTTACTGCCACAGAAAATGACCAAAAAGAAAGTCTTGTCGGACTGGAGTGACATTACGACAGCAGTTCAGTCTGAGCAGACTGCATGAACATTGTTGAGTCTACAAAACTACATCAGGTCATGTGACCCTACCTGTTCTCAGCAGAAAGCTCTTGGCAAAGGCCACATACATCGTCAGGAACTCAGGACAAATCTGAGTAAGGTACATCTGATTGCATTTTTTCCGAGCTTTCTCAGCATCCCATCTCAGTTTGGTGATGACAGCCTGTGGTTTCGGAGCGATCCATGTATATGTGTTCACATCCAATGATATGTAGTCTTCTCCATTGTAACCGTACTGATTAAAGGCATTTTCCTCATTAGTCTCATTGTCCCACTCACAGCCATATATCCTCTGTAAAATGTGGTCACCTAAGAGACAGAAACACAGACTGTAATTAACAATGATGAACAGATAAATGGTGAGGCGATCAAAAAAAATGCACTGCAATACTCCCAGTCTTGTGTGTCAAGAGCAGATAATGTACAATTTTTCTTTGTATGAGTGACGGAACCCAATGTGTTTTTTTAGGTTTTAAAGTATGGCAGCTATACTAAAATCCCAGATGACTGCCCCAGACAGCAAACCAAGTGGGTCTGTCCTCTTGGATTTTGTGCACATCAAACTGTTATATAAAGTCACTCAAGTGTTCGTCACTTGATGGTTTAGGGTTTACAATGCTGGCTATGAACAGCGTCCAGCTGGGGAACTTTGTTGCATCTCTCTTGATATCGACTTGCCTTTTGTATCATGCTGACATCAGTAATGGTAGTCAATCAGAACGAGGTAGCTGTAGTTCCTAGAATCAGGAACTCTAGGTTGTTCTACTGAATGCAAAATTCATTGCATGATGGGAAACACCTGGCTGTTCTCTGATCCAAAGCTCATTGTCTCAAGATATTTGACCACAAGCATTACGTGTCATAGACACTCTTTGTTTTCAAACAAAGTGGAAAGATTTTGAATTTATTAGTCTGATTTTGCGCAAATACAGTTTTTCTATACATTTTGTACATGATTAAGGCTTTAAGCCTAGAGAAACTGATAAAATGAATCAAATGTTCCAGGCATGATCTCTTGTGTGGGACAGTTTGTATTATATTTCATCTAATATCATACAATATCAGGTGGCTAGACATGGCAACAATCAGTGGGCCTTATTTATCAATATCTTCCTAAAGTGTTTTCTTAAATTTGTTTTAAATAAAAGTCCTCAGAAAAGTCTGCATCAGATTCACAACATCTTTTTAAAATGATGTATCCCACTGCCCTCCTAAGTTGAAAGCATGTGTCAGTCAATCCTTATTAGCATAGGTAAACGCCCTGTCAATCTCCGTAAAAGGACATGAGACTGCAGTGCTGTGTGCACACACAGAAACTGAAAAAGAAAAGTAGTTGAAAGAGTTAAGTCAAGACTGCCTAACTGAAAGTCTGAAGAGGATAGAGCACCACGTATCAAACATAAAAACAACCCCTTTTGTTTTGAAGATGAGGTGCTTCTGAGTGTGAATGCCAAAGGAGTGGTCATATTTAGTAGCATCAGGAGTGGGTGTAAAATAACACAGAAAAGATGCACAGGATGCTAAAAATACCTAACCTGCAAACGCAAACTTTGTGTGTTATGGTAGCACAACTGTCAGAACTGAAGACTAAGACAAATGCAACAGCACCCTCAAAGGAGGGTGTTTGTGTCATGTCGGTCAACTTTCCTTTTATTTTTGCACATTCTTGTTCCATGTCTTGTCTTTCCTGTTTTAGTTTGAAGCACTAACCCTTGTCTGTGTTACAGACCCGTTTCCTGTTTGTCCTGCCTCCGTCTTGTTGCACCTGCCTCCTGATTACTTCCTCACCTGTTTCTCATCACCCCGCATTACCTCTTGTATTTAACCTCTTGTGTCTCACTGTCTCGTCGCCAGTTCGTCGTACATCACAGTCTTCGTTTCAGCACTCTTCATAGTTTGTCTTGCCGTGTATTACCTTGCCTGCTTTTCTGACCTCGCTTTTTGCCTCACGTTCTTTGGATTTTTCTGCCTGATCTGACTTCCCTTTTGTGTACCGACTCCTGCCTGCTCTTCATTCCTGATTTTTGCCTCACGTTTTTGGACACTGTTGCCTCGCTGACTGTTTACCTGTGTACCGAACTCAGCCCGTTGTTTCATTAAACCTTTTGCCTAATTTGACTCTGGTTTTGGTGTCATGCATTTGTGTCCAACCCATCTGTGCTACGTTCATGACAGTTTGTCTACAGAGAGAGACAGACACAAGTGAGTAGTATGGTGAAGATGGACTATCTCATACAATCTTTCTGTAAGTTCTAAATAATTTATCCAGAATGCTACTTTGTCACTTTTTGTACTGCCCATCCGAACTGTCAGTAATATTTATGGAGCGTGATCAGTCACTAATTATTAGATGGCATGGTTCCCATTAACATAAAGGATGTGAATTGAAGTGTAATTGTAGTGTTTAGATATATAGACCATCATGCTTTTTGTAAAACAAACAAAATCATTATCAAAAATTATGATGATTTAAATCCTGTAAGGATTTAAGGAGGATTTATTGTTACATGAAGCAGACACTACAGTGAAATTGAGTCGCTCCGACCCACCGACTGTGCTGACAAAAAACAGTTTATATTTTAATAAATACACAATTAAAAAATAAAATACAATAAATTTAAAAACTCCAATATACAATAGGAAAATCACTAATCTAATAATTCCATTGTACAACTGTGAAATCACAAGATTATTCTGTAAAAACATGTGAGCACAATATGAGCAAAAGGGTGCTCTTGATTGTGCATAGACTCTGTTCCTACCTAAGAACAAATCTCAGATAAGACAACATTGGAAAATATCAGAATCTTTGTCAAAACTGCGTAAGTGGGTTTTAACAATACATTTCTTCATAAGAACGGTTGGTGAATGAGGCCCAGACTAAAAGAGCCTCCTCCGCATATACTTCTTTGCTATTAGTTGAGGCCAGAGTTCACCAAAGTTGAACTCCATGTGATGCCAAGATGGGAATTTGCTTTGCCACTTGAAGCAAATATTTTATTTGCCCCTTTGCCTGAATGGAAGTAAATGGGTGGTGAATATTCCCCTGTGTAACTGTCGCTCATATGTGACTGTGCCCTGATGCAGCAAGACAAAAATTAAGATTACAAGTGAGGTGTTTGGACTCTTGAAATAAAACCTGTACAGATGGATGTTAAACCCTTCAGTCCAATTCTCTGACAGGTTACTGAAGGAAATAAAAGATGTCTTCCTGCTTTTCCTCCTCCTGTGTGTGTGTGTGTGAAACTGATGATATTTTGACTATTGACTGATCTTTTGAATTTCTCAAGGTTGGAATGGTCATTTAAGTTCATAAACAAAACAAGAATTTAGCTGTAAAAAGTTAAATACAATATAATACATACTGTACCTCCACTTTGACTGAAGCGCTGCCTCAGGCTCTCCATCTTGGCTTTGAACTGATTAGGTTGAATCTTAAAACACTCTTGATTGTACCACTCCAGGTGCCGAGGATTGTTTTCAAATAATTTTTTCATCCACTCCTGTTTTGGCTCGACTACCTTTTTGTTGGTGTCGCAGTAAGCAACCAGATGTTCATCAACCACTGTAGCAGACACAAGCTCTGGGAAGTTTGGGACTCCAGAAGATGCAGTGAAGAAAAACTTCAGGGTGTGTTTCACTGCAGGACAAACAAGGTTTATACATTACTTGATTTAATAAAAATATACATGTGTGCATAGGTTTTGGGAGGGGTGGATGAAACCATTTTGCATATTCAACTACAGATAAATAATAATTTAATTTAGATAAATAATTAATAATTGAATTTAATTCTGCCACTAATTTCTGAGAAAACAAAAAAATATTTCAGGCTTCTTAAGGGTCCCCTTCCTAATGAGGCCCTGGGTAATCAGTCTCACTTTTCCCCCTATTATGGCCCCCCCTGTATGAAGTATGAAACCGACCAAATTAAATCGATTTGCAGATTTCACATCCCGAACACAAAGAGAAGACAAAAAGAAGAGAGAGCTAAGAGTAATAATAAAGCGTTGAGACAACTGTTCAACTGGATAATCTACACGTATGTTTAAACTTTCGTATAAGCCCCAGTTAGGGATAAAATTAAAGAGGTAAATTGATCTACAGAAGAATAAACGTTACAAAGCAAAAAAAAAAAAAAAAAAAAAAAAAAAAGCAGAAGCAGAAGCAGAAGCAGAAGCAGGAAATTAAGAGTTTGACGCTAAAATCTCCAGAGACCTGAATAATCTGCCCCCCCTCGGGCCCCATGATAAACAGAAACAAAATGTCACATAATGCTACCGAGTATACACACATCATCATCACACTCCACATTAATAAATTTAGTATGATGTAATTTAAACACATCAGGCTGATCAAGTTGAAGTGAAAGTGAAACTAGATTAGTGTGTCTTGGAGCTACGTAGGGGCAAAACACAAAGCCGAGTGGAGAGTGAAATGCGATTTTACCTGGAGATGCAATGTGACAGAAAAGTAGCAGCAAAACTAACTGTTTCATCTTGTTTTGAGAAAGACGTGTGGCTATACAACCTAGCTGGTGCATCTTTCTTTGTCATCTGTGCATGCAACGCTTTTTCCTCGCGGAAGGAGGGAGGTGGGAGTGTCTCTGACTCAACTAGATAAGGGACTGTACGAAACTTATGAGGGTGGGGAGGTGGGAGAATTTTGTATTTAATTTTATAAAAATGCAACACCATGCAGCATTACTAATATTTTCTTAGGAATTCTTGAAAAACGAAAAACAAACAAACAAATAAAAAAACAAACAAACAAAAAAAACAATGCAAAGAAACAACACACATAAACTCCTTGGACTCTTTGAATTGAATGAACAGGACTGCATTCTGGTTAAAATTTATAGTTTCCTTTGTTATCTTTGTTATCTAAGACTGAAATTAAAGAAACTCGAGTGTGCCTTATGATAGAAATACAGGAAACAATTGAGATTTTAAGCAAACTGGATGATATTAAAACTATAAAATAGTGTAAGAATAGTGGACAAAGCTACCATGATGTCACCTCTTAGTTTGAGGACTCAGCCTCAGGTCCAGCACTGTGGCGGTTGCCATCTTGGTTTTTTTTTTGGAGGCAGAAGTGACCATATTTGAACAAGTGTGTGTGTGATTAATTTAGATTAATTCATTACAGAGCATGTAATTAATAAAATTAGATTAAGAAGATTATTTTTTTAATCCCATGACACACACATATATAGTGTAAATATTTGTTATATATAACCTTTCAGGCAAATTAACCCAAGGGGTAGACAGTGACATCTGGTGGCTTTAATCAGTCATGGCAGCTGAAAGCTGATGACACATCCCTTAATTAGCAACACTCAGTCATCTACAAATGCCATTGACACAGTAACCCACCTCAAAGTATGGTGGACAATAACATAACTCAAACTACAATGCACTGCACCAAGTTGAACATCACTGCATATTATTTTTTTATTTTTTAGATATTTCATTATCACTTACAGCACTATAACAGTATTGTTTGGATGGGACATCTAACATTTAAGTCACTCATTCACATTGACTTGGCTCAAGGTCGTTTCAGTCTCTAAATGCTGACAGGAGACAGTTGTGAGCGTTAAAGGAGCAGAAACCAGAGTCTAAAGTTTGGTGTACAGAGAGAAGTTTGTTGTTTAACTGTCTTAAAACAAAACTGTGCTCTGCTTTGCACATACATATTGTCACCCTGATAATATATTCCCACACATATAAACATTGTTGAGTCACCTTCTACAGGAAGACACTGTTCACCACAGTTTGCAGAAATCACGTCCACTTGTGGTGG
This sequence comes from Cephalopholis sonnerati, assembly GCA_019142605.1. Classification (NCBI taxonomy): domain Eukaryota; kingdom Metazoa; phylum Chordata; class Actinopteri; order Perciformes; family Serranidae; genus Cephalopholis; species Cephalopholis sonnerati. Next base: position 12,355,353 of record JAGQAX010000014.1, on the reverse strand, counting down.
ATCAGCACATTCTTCACATAGAAAGTGAATAGAAAGGTTTATTCTCCTGTGCCAAAGTCCAGAGGATTGGTGGGTTGTCAGTACACTGCTCTGTTACAGAGAGTGGCTTAATTATCATTACAGCCCGTTAACATCTGTGCTGGTAGAACTACAATTAAATTAAATGTATTTGCCACTACAGGTAATTACAGCAAAACTTATATCACCATGAAACTCCACCGTTTGATGACTTAAATTTAGACAATTAATTTTGGTATTAGTTTTCAGAGATATTATATTTAGATATACAAATGGGGAATTATCTAATTAAATGTGTGCTTATTTGCATTCATTTCCAGGGCATAACTCTGAATTAAAAGTTTAAATGTGTATTTTGGATTTTTTCTTTCCACTAGTCTGAAAGAGGACATGTTATGGGAGCAAAATAGCTCAAAATCTCAAAACTGACCAGTGCGGAAAAAGCTATGTTTTCACCCTCATAAGATCAGTAATATAATATATATATATATATATATATATATATATATATATACATATATATATATATATATATATATATATATATATATATATATATATATATATATATATATATATGTATACACACACTTCAGCTCAGCATTTAACTCCATCAGCCCCAGCAGACTCATCAACAAACTGCAGACACTACAACTTGGAACCTCCCTCTGTCTGTGGATCAAGGACTTCCTGACTAACAGACCCCAGCATGTCAGAATGGGTACCTCCACATCCTCCACCATCGTCCTCAATACTGGTGTTCCTCAGGGCTGTGTGCTGAGTCCAGTCTTGTACACACTGTACGCTTATGACTGTGTCGCTACTCACGGCTCCAACACCCTCATCAAATTTGCGGATGATACAACCGTTGTGGGGCTCATCAACAACGGTTATGAGACACCATACAGGGAGGAGGTCCAAGCACTGGCGGCCTGGTGCAGTGACAACCACCTCAACCTCAACACCAAGAAGACAAAAGAAGTCATTATTGACTTCCGGAAGTCGAGGACCACGCTGCACTCAGGCCTGAGCATCAATGGGGAGGAAGTGGAACGGGTCACCAGCTTTAAGTTTCTTGGCCTGCACATCTCGGAGGACCTGGACTGGACTGTGAACACCACCCACATCATCCTAAAGGCCCAGCAGCGTCTCTTCTTTCTGAGAACACTGAGGAGGAACAAACTCCCTCCACCTCTGCTGAGAAACTTCTACCACTGCACAATAAAGAGTGTCCTCACCTATGGCTGTACGGTGTGGTACGCCAGCTGCACTGCATCTGAAAAGAAACAACTGCAGCGGGTCATCAAGACGGCTGAGTGGATCATCGGCTCCCCACTTCCACGCCTAGAGGAGATCTATTCCAGCCGTCTCCTCCGACGGGCCACAAAGATTCGGGATGACCCCGCCCACCCAGGACACTCTCTATTCACCAGCCTTCCCTCTGGCAGACTCAGAGTCATGAGAGCCCGCACCAACAGACTGAAACACAGCTTCTTCCCCATGGCTGTGAAGAGACTGCTACAGGAACCATGACCCCCCCCCCCCCAGTTTATTTTATGACAAGGACATTGTAGCTGCTATAAGAGAGCACCATACGAAATTTCACTGTATTTATTACAGTGACAATAAAGCTTCTTCTTCATATATACACACACATATATATATATATATATATATATATATATATATACATATATATACATGTGTGTGTATGTATAGATATATAGATATGGATAGATAGATAGATAGATAGATAGATATGTATGTATATTGTGTTAACAGCTCAGCTGACTTGCAATTTCTATTGTTCAGTGCAAACAGCTACCACTAATAAAACAAAACAAAACAAACAAACAAACAAAAAAAAACAGCACATTTATTGCATGTTTTACATCAGGATGCGAATCAGAATCAGATATACTTTATTGATCACTGGGAGGGATTATGTTACAGTCGTTCTGATGTAAAGCATTGACAATTATAAGGAAGCAGAAATAAGTAGTATGAATAGGAGGTATGTAAAATATAAAATAAAATATGTAGATTATGATACCAGCACCAACACCAATATGAAATATTTGTAAATTATATGCTACATTACACTGTATAAAAGTAGTATGTAAAGTTTCAGAAATATAAAATATGTATTGAGCCACTATGTATAGCACATATAACACTACACACACCCCCATATATATATATATATATATATATATATATATATATATATATATATATATATATATATATATATATATATATCAGAATCAGAATCAGAATCAGCTTTAGTGGCCAAGTACATGTGTACATACAAGGAATTTGGCTCTGGTAGGCTTTGCTCTCAATGTACAAGTATTTACATAAGTACTAGAAATTAAACAAGTGGAATATGCAAAATATACAAATATACATGAAAAATTGTACAAATATACATCAAATATAAAAATATGAAAAATATGAAAATATACAATATTCAGGGTGCGAGTGTTGTTTGTCCTGTCACTCTGCGACTGTTAGGAGTTCATCAGAGCGACAGCCTGGGGGAAGAAACTGTCTTTGTGACGGGTAGTTTTGGCGAACAGTGCTCTGTAGTGCCTACCAGATGGGAGGAGTTTAAACAGTTTGTGTCCGGGTGTGAGGGGTCTGCAGAGATGTTCCCTGCCCGTTTCCTGACCCTTGACCGGTACAGGTCCTGGATGGAGGGAAGATCAGACCCAATAATCCTCTCTGCACATCTGATTTTCCGTTCCAGTCTGTCCCTGTCCAGTTTAGTGGCAGATCCAAACCAGACGGTGATGGACGTGCAGAGAACAGATTGAATTATGGCGGTGTAGAAGGTGATCAGCAGTTCCTGAAGCAGGTTGAGCTTCCTGAGCTGTCGCAGAAAGTATAGCCTCTGCTGGGCCTTTTTCCGGACAGTGTCTATGTGGGAGGTCCACTTCAGGTCCTGAGAGATTGTGGTACCCAGAAACTTGAATGTGTTCACAGTTGACACTGTGCTGTTGAGGATGGTGGGGGGGGGGCAGTGTCGGGGGGCTTCTCCTGAGGTCCACAGTCATCTCCACAGACTTGTGTGGATTCAGCTCCAGCTGGTTCTGACCGCACCAGAGGACCAGCTGCTCCACCTCCTGTCTGTATGCAGACTCATCACAGTCCCGGATTAGACCGATGACCGTGGTGTTTCACAGAAGGGTCCCCTGAGGTGCAGTCGTTGGTATACAGGGACAAGAGCAGTGGGGAGAGGACACACCTCTGGGGGGCACCAGTGCTGATGGAGTGAGAGCTGGATGTGATGCTCCCCAGCCTCACACGCTGTCTCCTGTCAGTCAAGAAGCTGGTAATCCACTGACAGGTGGAGGCAGGCACCATGAGCTTGATGAGCTTCTGGTTGAGAGGTCCGGGGATGATTGTGTTGAACGCTGAGCTGAAGTCCACAAACAGGATCCTTGCGTAAGTCACTGGGGAGTCAAGGTGGTGCAGGATGTAGTGCAGTCCCATGTTGACTGCATCGTCCACCGACCTGTTTGCCCTTACCAGTCTTTCAAAGGATTTCATGACCATATATATATATATATACAATCAGTAGCTATTCATTTAGGTAATTATGACACCACAGACATTCATTATTAATCCACATGAACAACCTTCGACTGTGTTTTCGGAGTCCAGCGATGCAACCTGCCAGGAGAATCAGCAGTAACACAGCTCCAATGACCCAACCAGCAATGTACCCTGAGGGAGAGCATCAGAATCAGAATTGAAATCAGTTTTACTATACAAGGAATTTGACTCTGGTTTTAAGTTCCTCTCCAGTCAAGTCAATTGTAATTATAAAGCTCAACATCACAAATTACACTTTTGCCTGAAGGGGCCTTAAAATCTATACAGCATGCTAAACCCTCCGTCCTTCCTGGGTGTCCGTACATTTTCTTCAATTTTGGCCATTAGTCAAGATATGGGATGGGAACTTCCAAACATCAGGCATAAATGTCAAACACTTCGGCTTTGGAATAGACTTGTGAAGATGTGGGATCAGAGACTCATGAAAAAATTGTTAAATTGGGACACCTCCCACTGTAATCCCTGGGCTTATTTTAACAACTGGTCAGTTATTTTTCAGAACAGGTTAACCTGTGATATTCAGGAGATTAAGAGTGAAACGTTTTGCAAGTCCAGAGAAAAATGATCAGGGAAATTAAAAAAAAAAGATTTCGGGAGGCATTCCCCTGAACCTCCCCAGAAAGCTTAGTTTTTTGAACCTCAGTATTTTAAAAATTTGCATACTGCCCTGCATGCAAGTAGGTGAGTAAATAGGTGTTTATGTAAGTATATGTGTATATGTGTAGTTACAGACAAACACATATACAAGACCATAAACATATCCACCTTGACAAGGGGAACAAAAAACAAAACACTCTTACCCCAGTTAGTTTTGATTGCTGCTATGTCCAGGCTGGTGACGATGTCGTTATTGACACCAGAGAGCTGAAACACACATTTATACTTCATCCAGTTTCCCGTTATGACTGATGAAAAGTTCAGTTCAACACTCGTCTGGAAGGTTCCATCATGGTTGGGAAGGATCTCTCGGTGGCTGACGTTTTCACGAAGCTCCTCTCCATCTTTCCTCCAGAACATCATGGCTCTGTCAGGGTAGAAACCTGTAGCGTGGCAGCTGAGTGGAGAGGTGGGAGACTTCCAGAGGAGAGACACTGAGGGAAGGTCTGCAGAGAAAGTAGAGAGAAAGGCTAAAAAAATGAAAAATTTCCAATTTCTATCAAAACCAATAATTATCTATGGCAGTGAAATTTGGGGACTGAAATTATGAATTTGACAAATGAGACTAGACAGTAATCAAAGTGAGTTTGTTTTGTTTTAATATGTTGCTACATTGTATTTAATTTTTTTAATTGTAATTTTGTAAAGACTGTGAATAAGTCCTTTCTGTTAGAACAAGTGATACTAAAACACACTGTGTGATACAGGGTCCAGTGTAGGAGCTAAATACACAACCACACACATCGTCCACTTTCCAGTTACAAAACATACAGACACACACACACAGAGAGAGAGAGAGAGAGAGAGAGAGAGAGAGAGAGAGAGAGAGAGAGAAAGCACGTGTTCATTGTTTTCTGCTACTCTCTTGATTTTATTAATTGTACACACATATATATATATATGTGTGTGTGTGTGTGTGTGTGTGTCATTACAATGTTGTATCTGTTAATCTACATTGTTGTATCTGTTAATCTACATCAGGTCATGTGATTTTACCTGTTCTCAGCAAAGAGCTCTTCCCAAAGCTTAAATACTTCTTCAGCCACTGAGGACAACGCTGGGTGAGGTGATTCACGCTCTCATTTATTTTTACTTTGTCACTGTCCCACTTCTGTTTGGTGATGAAAGCCAGTGGTGTTGCATTCCTCCATTCCTGTTTCTGCAGGTCCAGTGACATGAAGTCTTCTCCATCATAACCAAACTGACTGAAGCCTTTAACGTCTTCAGTCTCATCATTCCACTCACAGCCAAACATGTTCTGCAAAGTGTGGATACCTGGTAGAGAGACAGACAAATAGCAGTAATTGCTGTAACTGAAACAAATGAAACAGCTACTAAAGCATTCATTTGAAACAATGTGTTTATTCATTCATATTGTTAGTTTTCATGTAAACATCTGAGTGCAACACTATGAATGCCTTTCAGGAGAGACTGTCTAAAAATGATGTCACAATTTCCACTCAGTCTTTCGTGACATTCAAAGTACCTATAAACACATTTGATTTCCTAAGTGGTCAGTTAATTGTTAATTTTGGCAACTTTTTAAAATTTTGGCTTAGTCATTTGGTGTAATGTAACAAAGTAATACTTCTTTACAGTAATTAAGTATTTTCAGGAGTATCTGCACTTTCATTGGGTTTTTATATTTCTTTCAACTTTGACTTTTATTCCACTACATTCCCTAAATAAAATGCACACATTTACTTCAATGCATTTCACCTATCACCTTGGTAACTTACTACAAAAGGTAAGTTACATTTATTTGCTACATAACAAATCAGGATAAAAAAAAACTTGTAGCAGTTAAAATGCAAAGCATAAATTCACCTTCAGTTTGTTTGAAGTGCAGCATCACAGTTGAAATGGTAAACTTGAAGAAGCCATGACCAGCATGACACTCATCAGTGTACCACTGCAGGTGTTCTGGATCATCATCTGTTATTTTTTTCATCCAGTCCTGTTTGGGTTCTGCTCTCTCCATGTTGCTGTCGCAGTAAATCACCTCAGTGTCATTAACCATCACAACACCCACAAACTCTGGGAAGTTTGGGACTCCGTAAGATTCAGTGAAGAAAACCATCAGGGAGTGTTCAGCTGAAGGACAAACAGGGTTTCGGTTTTAAAGTTACATTTTTCACCATGGCCATCCCATAGAGAATAAGTTTAAAGGTTGTTGTGTTTCCTGATGCAGAGAGACACTTCTCACCACAGTTTACAGGAAATAAGGTCCTTTGTCATGAACACAGCTCAGAATATGTTTCACAATAGAGAATGAAAATACATGTGGTGAGAAAACTCAAATACAGCTGAATGTTTGCAGGAGACCTTGAAAACATAACAGCAAAGCTAGCAAAGTGATATTTGCACTAAGTGCATCACAAATGAAACAAATGAAATGAAAGACAAATGCTTCCAGTGTATCTCACTGCAGCCTCAGTAATATCTATATAGTTAAATTAATACTACTATGACAGGGTCAATTGAAAGTGAACTATATACCATCTTGGTAAAGGTAGAATTTATAACCGAGCTCTGGGTTTGTATTGTATATGTGTACCTATTAAAGTGGTCTCTGCATGCATAAAGCAGCTGAAATGAGCTCCACTTTAACTGCTAACAGAGGGCATTATTCTTTACAATTAGACCCTACTTTTACTTTTCATTAAGTATCAAACATTTAACAAAACAATTATAAATGAACCAAGACGTCAGGCAGGTTTTTATTAGTAATAGAGCATCATTCCATTACTTATTGTATTGCTACTTTTTACTCTGAAGGAAAACATCAACATAAGTCATTTTAAGTGTTTGAATAAACCACTGCTGATTTCTAATGAGCAGTCTTTATTTGCAGCTTCATCACTTGCATCAGAAAATATATTTGTTAAATAAGGTCTCACAATCACTCGCAGCAGCAAACTCAGCCTTTTTTACTTTCTCTTTACTTTCTCTTGTGTGAAGCATCTGTTTGTGCAAGAGGATGTTTCCTGTGACCTGTGGTGACTTTCATTCCCTGCACCAAAAAACAACAGCAGTAAGACCCAGTGGTTGAACTGAAATGATTGCAATGTCTGTGAACTGCAGCTCACAGTGTGAACAGTTCCCACACATCCAAACTGACGCAGCTAAAACTACAAACTGTATATAACTCTAACAAATGTAGGCTATGTAATAGAATACAGCCTTTACACAATGTCTAGGATTGTTTATATTTCACATACTGTTTAACCAACAAAATTTGATTTTTTTTCTTAAATATAAATGTAATTGAGCAATTCAGTATTTAGGAGACTGTCCCTGTGTAAAATGAACAGATTAAATTTAGCCTCTTTCATTTTAAAGTGGCAGAAAAAGTTTATCTTTTTATGCTGTAAAGCACTCTGAGGCAAATTGTGATTTGTGATACTGGGCTTTATAAATAAAAATTGATTGATTGATTGATTGAGATAAAATCAAGACTTTAATACATGGGTTCAATTTGGAAAAAATAAAATCCTACCTGAAGATGCAACCTGACAGAAAAGGAGCAACAGGAATACTTTCTTCATCTTGTTGAGATAAAGACGACGAGCTGACCTGCAGATGAACCTCAGACCTGAGTGAGGAGTGTGTTCATGACCCAGACATGAGAGGTGACAGACAGTTCATCACTGATACAAACTTAGATACATGAAGCATCCTGTTCAGTGAAGCATGAGAATGGGGAGGTGTGTCGTATGAAGCAGGAAGGACATAATGAGTAAGGGTTAGCTCAACATTTATACAGAAAGCGAACATCAGGCCCCTAAGAGGAGGTCTGGTGTTTGTTGGTAATGGTGACCTTGACCTTTGACCACTAAATTTTAATCAGTTTATTCTTGAGTCCGAGGGAAGTTTGTGCCAAAATTGAGGAAATTCCCTTAAGGTGTTCAAGAAAATGAGACAGATGAGGCAAGAGTGAGAATGTCCTTTGACCTATTACCACCAAAAACCAATCAGTTCACTGGGTGCTACCATCGGCTGGTGGTATGTAGGCTGTATAGCTACTGAGGCACAGTGCAGGCAGAGTGGTACAGACACTCACCTTTGCAGATCTGTGCCATGGCAGTTGACTGGGGTCTCTGGTTATCAAAGAATAAACTGCTGTAAGAAACAACCATCATAGCAACATTGTTGGAGCCATAACATTCTTTGTATTTGTTTTGAGTCTTGTTTAAATAATGGGGACTTTGTGTAAACAGATGCAGTTCTGTTGTTTGTACACAGGGTGGTGCACTAGAGCAGGTAACAGGTAATACAGGTAAGGTGCAGGCGATGAGCAGCAGGTGTGTGCCAGGGTAAGCAAACAGTTTTTGGACCATGTTAAGTGTGACAGCATGAAGAGTTTGCAGCGTGAAAACTGGAATTCATGGATGGAAACTTGGACACTGAACTACTGAATGGACACTAACCTGTGGTTTACTCAGAAACTGTGGGACCCCATGTGAGATTAACATATAATATTTTACCTGTGTGAGTTGAGCACATGTGGAAATGAATGGGTCACCACAATCAAAGAAACAAGATGAATTGATGGCTTATTGTTGTTGCCCAGAGCATGTGTCCATAAAGTTCTCCATGTTCACTCCTCAGAGCCTTAAATGTTTATTGAAAGACTCTACAAACTTAATTATTTCCTCTAAAAACATTGAACACTGAATTGCTCCTTACAGGTGAACAAGGACTTTACTCTGACAAATAAAAATTCAATTAGAAATTGATTAGATGACACTGAGAGCAGCCAGGGGAATGTTCTGAACATATGGGAGAGAGAAATCCAGAATTTATACCCTTTTTAATCACATAATTTTGAGACTTACTTCCCTAGTTTCTGGCTTTGAGAGTCAGTAGCTCATGATCACAAATGTTGACTCAACTTTTCTAGGCCATTGAAATAACAATATTTAAGTGGTGTAACATTTGCATTTCACACAACACCGTAGTAATCAATACACAGATTGAGACTCACACAGCTCAAGCAAACAGTTAAAAAGTGTAAACATATAAACAGAGATGGTTTGCTGCAAAAACGAAGCAAAGTAGTATAGGCTGAGTATGTTGTGTTACAGCCTGGCTCACTGGCTGCAACATAAAGGGAGACAGACATGAGGTGGCGAGCTAAAGAACTTAATTTATTTAACAAAAACACAAGCAATCAAGAGAATAACAGTGGATCAGTGGTGTAGTGCATGTATGGGTGCGTGTGGATGTGTGCGAACATCATAACGGTCTCATGCTGCTGAGGTGTTGTCTGTTCAGGTGATGGCAGGAGAAGAGAGGGGACCAGACTGCAGGCTGAGGCCCATGTGTGGCCCATCCCGCTAACGAGAGGGACGGGAGGAGGGCCCCCCCCCCCAAAAAAAATGGGGTTCCACCAGGAATTGTATTCTAAGGTTGGGTGGCCCTCCCTTGCAGTAAGACGTGAAAGACACTGGGTTTTATTTATTCATAAAGCTCTTATTGGTCTTTTACCTTCCTATATCAGTTCCATGCTTTCTTTCAACGTGGGTTCTTATCAGACTTGGTCCAGTGATTGGATTACGCTGCAGGTACCAACTGTTTTTAGTGAACTTGGGAAATCCAGTTTTTGGTATTGTGCACCTGCAACGTGGAACAACTTGCAGAGCCATTTAAAGCTTTCATCATTTTTATCCATAGGGCAATTTAAATCCTTAACTGTGTCACATTTTACTTCTAGATGTTCCTGTTTTACCTGATTAAGGTGTGTTACATTTAAACTATTTTATTCATTATTGGTGCTTCTATTTATTTATTTTTTCACATTTTAATTGCAGTTTTATTGTGTTTTTATTCTTGTTGCCACTCTTATGTAAGTTTCTGTTTGGCTGTTTCTGTTTTACTCGGCTGCATTGTAAATGAGGTCTCTACCTCAATGTATTTCCGAGTTTAAATAAAGGTTGAATGAACAATACTGTTGGCATTTGTATGATACAAAGCTGGTTAAAATCTGCTAAAAGTATAACTTTAACAAAAAGGAGGGGCATTAGAAAAACATGTTTATGAAGTCACTGCAGATGTGCCAGAAACTGCATTTATTTGAATGGTCAATCCCCATAGACCCTCATGTTAAAATGTCCAACTTTATAGCAGAAATAAACATGTTGACAGCCTGGTACAATAAAAAAAATGGAGTCCACAAGTCAGTCTCCATTGTTTTTACAGTCCATGACTAAAACATGTGAACATCTGCATATCCAACTGCAAAACAAGTGAAATATTTCTTCTTCGACTTAAATGATAAAACAATAAAACGACAATAAAATGCCAGTTCCTCCATATTCTTTGTTACATACATCGATTGTTGCCTAACATACATGCTGAGAGATCCCTCCTTATTCTTTTTAATAAGAGCTTTGTGAATTTCCTGTAGTCTCTGCTCAGATATTAGAGGAATGTCCAAAGCAACCATTAATGATTTTTAAAAAAATCTTTGAATATATCTTTTCACATAATGCATTAATGAATATTGCTTAGCCCTCCCACACAATTCACACAATTCATAAACTGTACTGTCAGGTTAATTACCCTAAGGGGTAGACAGGTGGAGATTTGATGACGCAGCCCCTAATTAGCAACTCTCAATAGCATATCTCACCAAGTTCAATGTCAATGCACATGATTTATTAGTTTTTTCATTATCACTTACAGCCACATAACAGTTAGTACTGCTTGAATTAAGCATCCAACATTTAACTAATTTAATCCCAAATGTTTCCCAGACATAAAAATATCAAAACTATCTGTCAGTGGTAACCCTTTGAAATAATTAACCATTATTTAAAAAAAAAATTCTTGGAAAAGTAGGTGAAAAAATGGGTTTCGTGGTCGGTCACAAATGTGACCAGTGAGATAAAGTGTTACCATTTACTGACCGAATTGACATATACTCCCATGCAGTTAAAACTCTTTCACTGACAGTCCATAATGTTACCACTAGAATGGTCTTTTACATTCTGGTGTGACCACATATCAAAAAGCCTTATACAACACCAATATGAATATCAGTGGGCAATAGCATCAATGCTCTGTTTTTGTATTTGTGTTATATTGACCAGTGATGTGAAGTAATAATACTTTGTTACAGTACTTTAGTATTTTTTGGGGAGTATCTGTACTTTACTGGAGTATTTGTCTGTTAACTTTCTGTTATACTAACTTTTGGTTACTTTCTGTTTGTTTCTCTCTCTGTCCTCTTTGTTCTTGGTCACCCTCTATATTGACTGCCTGCCCATTTTTCTGCAACTCTGCACTTGTCTCTACTGCCAAAGTGTATGAAAAATTATTTGGTAAAATTAGTTTATCTCAGTGTTTGAGTTTGGATTTGAATGAAAACAGTACATAAACATAAGTAAAATTTGTCCTGTACAATAATATACAATATACTACATTTTTACACTATATGCTGGGTGTGTTGTAGTTGAGTCGAGTCTCTAGGTTCCACTGTAATCAACAAACTACATCTCTGTGGTAATTGCATAGTTTATTTTTTATACCTTTGTTTAACCAGGTAAAATCTGTTAAGCACCAGTTCTCAGACTTAACCTTTATATGATTCAGCAGGAACATAATGCTAATCCTGTGAATAGTTGCAGACAGTACCTCTCTCATCTCTGATGCAACACAACCTCCCTGTGCTCAAACATGGTGTTTGTTATGGCTTATCCATGACTCGCACAAAAGTCCAATAACAGAACACCACTTGGGTTCAGGTCAGGAAGGCCGTTCCTCCCAATCACCCCCTCCAAGTTTCTTCATCATTGCCCACATGAGCGTTGAAGTCCCCTAGAAGAACTATGGAGTCCTCAGGACACTGCCCAGAGACTCCAAGAAGGCCGGGTACTCTGTACTGCTGTTCCATGCATACGCACAAACAACAGTCAGACCCTTCTCTCAGCGACCCGCAGTTGCATCAAGGTGACCCTTTCATTCTCTGGAGAGAACCCCAACACAGCGGTGCTCGGTGAGTATCCCAACACCTGCCCGGCACCTCTCACCGTAGGCAACCCTGGAAAAAGCAAGAGTCCAGCCCCTCTCCAGGAGTTTGGTTCCGGAACCAGTGCTGCACAAGCCCAGCTACATTTAGGAGTTAACAGCTGTACAAATGATTATAAAACGGGTGCTTCCCATCCTTAAATGTGATTGGCTGAGCCGCGTTCCATGCCGTTGTAAAATCAGTGTAACCCACTGGTAGACCGCAGCACAAAATATCCCTGCGCCAGTGTAAACAGACATAGCGTTGCCTAGCATTATTGGATAATTTGGATGCTCTACTGGCATCCAAATTATGATGACAGGAGATGGTGGAGCAACATCCTTGCCTCAGGCAGTGGCACAACCGACGTCAGGCATACGTCTGCGCAAAAACGCACCTGTCGCGAAACACACGCCACCATCCCTCCAAAAGAGGAGTCCAAACATAATTGAACACTATTTTAACAATTGCACTATTAATGGAAATATCCAATTCAACATTAACGAGCCCAAATAGCCTGATGTGACATGATGATGGCGCTAGATGACAAACCAATCTTAGTGTCTGTGTTGCTTGGCAACCATTCTGTTCACTCCATCTTGCTTGGTGGAAGAATGAATAGTTCCCAATTTTATTGTTGCATTATTACCAATAAATTGTTGATTTTTTTTTGTTTGTGTTTATTTTATGGGCTATATGTAGGGTAACCGTTTTATAAAAGCAATAAGCCCCTTGAAGCCCCGAGTTACAGTGATTTTACAACGGCCGACGCCGCGCGTCATGCCTTAGAACGCCCCTCAGCCGTTGTAAAATCACTGTAACCCATGGCTTCTCGGGGCTTATTGCTTAAACAAATCATGTATGAGGTCCAGTGATTCAGAATTAGAATCACTGCAGCAGCAGGCTTCTTTGATTATTTGTACACTCAGTCTTTAGTTTTGGCCACCTGCAGCTTTGCCCATGGCATCTTTTGGCTGGTCCCTCTGACGGGTAGTAGCCCATAGCTGTTCTGGCTGGCCCGTCTGGCTTGTAGTGTCCTTTGGCTCCTTTGGCTGGCCTGTTTGGCTTATAGATGCCCTTGGCTCTTCTGGCTGGACCATCTGTCTTAAAAGGGCCGTTGGCTCCTCTGACTGGTCCCTCTGGTGGATAGAGGCCTTTAGCTGTTCTGGCTGTCCTGTCTGGTTTGTAGAGGCCCATGGCTCTTCATTAACAGTGGGGTAGTGTAGGGGAGAACAGGTGGATGATGGGCTAGAAGGGGTGGTGAGGGGGGAGTCATAATCACCCTTACAATCTATATCGGACCTATTGCTATCACAATGACTGAGGACAGTATCTTTTTTATTTTGAGGGACAACTGTAATGTTGCATGCCTTGACTGGGATGCTACCTAGATCCAACATACCCGAAACTTCACTCGAAGTGGTCCTAACAGACAGAAAAGAGATGAAAGTTAGGCAGAACAAGTACTATGTATGTGTATAAGGATGTGTATACCCAGATGCAATGTTATCCCACCGATCAACATTATTGCCATCAACATGTTCACTAATCCTGTGACCACACTGAACAAAGTTTAGTAATTGTAAATGCACATTTCAATACTAGACACCGTAAAGATGATGTGTACCAAAAATCTCTGTCCTAATATATTTTACTAACCTTTTTCAGGAGCTTTGATGCAGCTCTGGTCATGTGACAATTTGCACTAAACAAGAAACACTGCACATACACTGAGACCCTTTATTATTTCAATATTTGCTGGAAATGCATTGATACATAATTCAGTAACATTTTTAGGGCCTTGTAACTGAAAACGTTTTTGCGGTCACTAGTGTAACTGATGGGATCAAATGGGTTAAGTCACTCATTCATGTAGACTTGCCTCAGGGTCCTTTTAGTTCCTAAATGCTAACAAGAGACAGCTGTGAGCATCAAAGAAACAGACACTAGAGTGTGAGTCTTATGTGAAGGGAGTGAAGGTTGTTGTACTGTCTTTAAACAAAACTGTGGCCTGCTTCTTACCCACAGCCCACATTTGAACGTACTGTCACTCTGGTAATATGTTCCCACACATCTAAACATTGTTGAGGCACCTTCTACAGGAAGACACTGCTCACCACAGTTTGCAGAAATCACGTCCACTTGTGGTGGATCAGCACATTCTTCAAACAGAAAGTGAATAGAAAAGGTTTGCTCTCTTGTGCCAAAGTCCAGAGGATTGGTGGATTGGTGAATAGGGCAAAACTATTACCGCGAAACTCCAACATATGATGGCTTCAATTTAGACAACTTCTGTTTTAAATAATTATGTTTAAAAATGCTGACTCGCAGTTACTAATGTTGACTGTAAACAGCTACCACGAATACAAAAAACAAAATATTTCTTAATCCATATGTACAACCTTTGACACCGTCTTCGGATGCGTCGACCGATGCAAACTGCCAGGAGAAACATTAGGAACATAGCTCCAGTGACACAACCAGCAACAAACCCTGTGGAGAAGATCAGAATCAGAATCAGCTTTATAGGTCTGATACGTGTAAACATGTGAGGAAGTTGCTCTCCAGTCAAGTCAATTTTAATTATGTAGCCCAACATCACAAATCACAAAGTTTCCCTAAAGGGCCTTACAACCTATACAGCATTCAACACCCTCTGTCCTTTGATGCTGAGAAAAACTGGAAAAACTTCACCCAAAAAGAAATGTACTTCCAAAAACATTTTACAGAAAAGATAAAAATAGACAACTAAAAACTAGAACAACAAAGTACAAGTTAAAAAACAAGGTAAAATTAAACAAAAATATAGCTTATTGTGATTCGTGGGTACGGTGATATGTGGGGTATGCCAGGAATGTCAGGAAATGCAGCAGGCAGAATTAAATGTGACTGATGCAATGCAAGATACTACAAGTGCAACACATTTTCACTCTGACCTTGTCACATATTGACATTTTGGTCATGGACTTTCCACGTCCACATGTGACGTGGAAGTTACTGCGGGTGCATTACTTGTTGATGTTCTGAGACACCGTGTCAAGTTGTGCCTGTTACATGCATTATCTTCTTTCAAAATACACTTCTGTTTTCACAGGAAAATTACTGTGGTACAACACCCCCAATTGACTTTTTTTTTTCCTTCAACAAACACACATGGTTGGGTTTAGGCAACAAAAGCAAGTGGTTAGGTTTAGGACAAAAGAACAGGGTCTGGCTGTAGAGTCTTACATGACGCTAACACCACTCTCAGGTGAAAGTCGGCATTTGTTGGACCCATTCACCGCCCCTCCCACTCGCCCCACTTCGACTTTTGCTGCCTTAACTTTTGTGCTTGTCCCACAAGGCTCACAAGTGAGGTCAGGTGAGTAAAACTATCTAGGTACGTGACATAACTAATTTTACTAGTGGACTGTTTGTACTTCTGTGTTATTCATCCCCACTCTGACATCATTTGATGAGAATTATTACAGCTCCTTCTGTGCTGCAGTTGCGCTTGTGCAGTGATGTAACCAAAATGAAGAGAGTGAAACAATTTCACCAACAAAGCTTTGGGAAGGGAACATGACAAGAAAAGAAGAGTGAGAGAAAAAGAAATAGAGGTGATAGAGATGAGAGAGAGGTACTGTCTGCCCACTGTTCACAGGATTAGCATTATGTTCCTGCTGAATCATATATAGGTTAAGCCTGAGAACTGGTGCTTAACAGATTTTACCTGGTTAAACAAAGGTAAAAAAAATAAACTATGTAATTACCACAGAGATGTAGTTTGTTGATTACAGTGGAACCTAGAGGCTCGACTCAACTACAACACACCCAGCATATAGTGTAAAAATGTAGTATATTGTATATTATTGTACAGGACAAATTTTACTTATGTTTATGTACTGTTTTCATTCAAATCCAAACTCAAACACTGAGATAAACTAATTTTACCAAATAATTTTTCTTACACTTTGGCAGTAGAGACAAGTGCAGAGTTGCAGAAAAATGGGCAGGCAGTCAATATAGAGGGTGACCAAGAACAAAGAGGACAGAGAGAGAAACAAACAGAAAGTAACCAAAAGTTAGTATAACAGAAAGTTAACAGACAAACAAATACTCCAGTAAAGTACAGATACTCCCCAAAAAATACTAAAGTACTGTAACAAAGTATTATTACTTCACATCACTGGTCAATATAACACATATACAAAAACAGAGCATTGATGCTACTGCCCACTGATGTGGTTTTAAAGCTAATGTTTTCCAATTTTTACTTTCAAAACATCTTTTAACACACATATTTAGATCCGAAAAATCAAAAAAAATTTGGAAGACCATCCCCCTGAACCTCCCTAGCAAGCTTAGATTTTGGACCTCAGTATTTCCAAAACACTGCATATGGCCCTGCATGCAAGTAGGTGAATAAATTGGTGTATATTTGAGTAAAAAAAAGACAACAACATACATGTGTACATATATATCTATAGCTATATATCTATATCTATATATATATATATATATATATATATATATATATATATATATATATATATATATCAAAACCAAACCAACCTGGAACTAAAAAGGAACACGCATCACTCGCAGTGGTTCATATTATTGCAACTTAAGCCATGCTGTGTGGTTCTGGAAGTGTTTCATATGGTTATACTATACCTCAGTTATGAATATTGTTGTCTGAACTTATATGCATTTCAGTTTTGTTGAACGTTCAGGTTGAGTTAGTTGTTAATGCTCTATTAGTCCACGAAATTCTATGAAAATCTGTTGTGCAGTTTTTGACATTTTCTGCCAGGTAACAGACAAACACATATACAAGACCATGAACATATCGACCTCAACAAGAGGAACAAAAAAACAATACACTCTTACCCCAGTTAGTTTTGATCGCTGCTATGTCCAGGCTGGTGACGATGTCGTTATTGACACCAGAGAGCTGAAACACACATTTATACTTCATCCAGTTTCCCATTAAGACTGATGAAAGCTTCAGTTCAACACTCGTCTGGAAGGTTCCATCATGGTTGGGAAGGATCTCTCGGTGGCTGACGTTTTCATGAACCTCCTCTCCATCTTTCCTCCAGAACATCTTGGCTCTGTCAGGGTAGAAACCTGTAGCGTGGCAGCTGAGTGGAGAGGTGGGAGACTTCCAGAGGAGAGACACTGAGGGGAGGTCTGTGGAGTAAAGAGAAAGACAGGCTATTTTTTTTCCAATTTGTATCAAAACCAATATTTCTCTCTGGCATTTATGAATTTGACAGATGGGACGAAACAGTACTCAAATTTTTCCACACACACATACCATCACACAATGGTATCACTTTTGCAATTATTACACACATTAACAGGTGGATTGGTATGAGGTCGGGGTAGATAATTATGATGGGTGGGGAGAAACTGGTGCATCTGAAGGGCGTAGCTCAAGCTACTCTAAGCCACAACGAGGGGCACAGGTTTTGTTTCAGCTTTTTTTGTTGAGGGGGTGGGATTCCTCCCAAAGAAAATTTAAGCGTCATACGCTCCATTTCCTGCACTCTGGAGAATTTTGAAGCACATATTTTTTGCTGAAAAACAAAAAACTCCACAAACTTCAGGCTGCAGTTTACCTGCTCCAGAGCAGAGCTCCAGATTTACACCTACCACGCCAGTGCGTGAACAGTTCACATGATATCCTACTAAAATGTACACACAGTAGTTTGTGTGATTTCCTATGAATTAGTGCCTCACAAATGGCATTACTACTTTAAAGTACAGTTACGTAATTAACATTAAGTTACGGTAGTTAGGTTTAGGGAGAAGGTACATGGTGAGGATGTATCTGAAAATAACATCTGAAAATAACAAGTTAATTCAAAGTTCACACGGTTACAAACATGGTTCTCCAGAGAAAAATTTTGGTGGAAAGTCCTGAGGAAAGTCCATGTTTTTTTGACTTACCCACCACCCCAACCTGCTTCCTTACAAGGCCGTTTGGGACTGCTTGTTTACTCCTGTCAGTCCATTGGTCATGTGATCACAGCATTTCAAAATCCACTTTTTCATGACCAGGACAGAATGTGCATTGCTCCTCCTGAATATGAGGTTTGACAATTGGTCGGAGCCTCCTTTCCAGCACCCGGGAATAAACATTCCCAGGGAGGCTGAGCAGTGTGATACCCTGATAAGTGAAGCACACCCACCGGTCCCCTTTTTTAAAAACGGAAACCACCACCCCGGTCTTCCACTCCACAGGCACTGTACCCAAGCTCTACACAACACTGAAAAGGCAGCCTAATGTTGTCTGTCCAGACAGCACAACAGGCTCTGGATAGCTTCAGAACAACAGCACCAACCAAATTAAACCAGACCAAATTATGAAACAACAAAAAGAAAACTAAACAACAAAACACAATCTTCAGTATCAGACATTGGCGCCAAGTGCCTCGTTTTGCATTGGCATGATACGCTGTCGGGTGGCGTCAATTTGTGACATGGCTGGACAGCACCTGTCACGGTGGTATGATAAGCTACGAGACAGCATCAGTTAAGAATGCTGTCAGTAATGACATAATGTCAGGAGCTGGAATGTCCCTATAGGCCAGATGGGAGGGGTGGTGAATGGTTTCAATTCACCCTGGACTTTCATCCGGGAGCCCAGTGTTCACTTCCCTGTATGAGTATAGAGCCAAACCATGACATTTTTTTCTTGATCTGACCACCTGTTTTTTTTGCCTAAACCTAACCACCTGCTTTTGTTGACGTCCTGGTGTTGGTCGCGGTGTCCTGGAGCCTCAACAGCAGAGGCAGGAGGATAGCTAGCATATAATATGTAAACATAAAAGTCCACTGACACAGCTGCGATATATGATGACTTGGGGAGAGAACTTGTTGGAGATGATAACAGTAAAATGTATCATCTCATGTCATGACCTGAGGACAGCCAGTGAAACCTGAAAAATGCAACTCTGTATTGAGTTATTTTTTTAATAATTAGATTTGCTCACTGTGAATAATTCATTTCTGTTAGAACAAGTATTGATCATATACACTGTGTGATGGAGGGTCTAATATAGACTTCGTCCACTGTCCAGGTACATAACACAGACACACACACACACACACACATACACACACACACACACACACACACACATAAATTATATATGCCTACACCTGTTAATCTACATCAGGTCATGTGATTTTACCTGTTCTCAGCAGAGAGCTCTTCCCAAAGCTTAAATACTTCTTCAGCCACTGAGGACAACGCTGGGTGAGGTGATTCACGCTCTCATTTATTTTTACTTTGTCACTGTCCCACTTCTGTTTGGTGATAAAAGCCAGTGGTGTTGCATTCCTCCATTCCTGTTTCTGCAGGTCCAGTGACATGAAGTCTTCTCCATCATAACCAAACTGATTGAAGCCTTTAACGTCTTCAGTCTCATCATTCCACTCACAGCCAAACATGTTCTGCAAAGTGTGGATACCTGGTAGAGAGACAGACAAGCTGCGGTAAGTACTGTAACTGAAACAAATGAAACAGCTACTAAAACAATCATTTGAAACAATGTGTTCATTCTTGATTGCATAAAGATGTTTGGATGATCAACTCATATTGTTAGTTTTCATGTAAACAACTGAGTGCAACATGATGAATGCCTCTCAGGAGAGACTGTCTAAAATATTGTCCTTATATTTTCCACTCAGTCTTTCAGGACATTTAGAGTATCTATAAACACATTTGATTTCCTAAGTGGTCAGTTAATTGTTAATTTTGGCAACTTTTTTTTAATTTTGGCTTAGTCATTTGGTGTAATGTAACAAAGTAATACTTCTTTACAGTAATTAAGTATTTTCAGGAGTATCTGCACTTTCATTGGGTTTTTATATTTCTTTCTACTTTGACTTTTATTCCACTACATTCCCTAAATAAAATGCACACATTTACTTCAATGCATTTCACCTATCACCTTGGTAACTTACTACAAAAGGTAAGTTACATTTATTTGCTACATAACAAATCAGGATAAAAAAAAACTTGTAGCAGTTAAAATGCAAAGCATAAATTCACCTTCAGTTTGTTTGAAGTGCAGCATCACAGTTGAAATGGTAAACTTGAAGAAGCCATGACCAACATGACACTCATCAGTGTACCACTGCAGGTGTTCTGGATCATCATCTGTTATTTTTTTCATCCAGTCCTGTTTGGGTTCTGCTCTCTCCATGTTGCTGTCGCAGTAAATCACCTCAGTGTCATTAACCATCACGACACCCACAAACTCTGGGAAGTTTGGGACTCCGTAAGATTCAGTGAAGAAAACCGCCAGGGAGTGTTCAGCTGATGGACAAACAGGGTTTAAATTTGAAAGTTATATTTTTCACCGTGGCCATCCCATAGAGAATAAGTTTAAAGGCTGTTGTGTTTCCTGATGCAGAGAGACACTTCTCACTACAGTTTACAGGAAATAAGGTCCCTTGTCATGAACACAGCTCAGAATATGTTTCACAATAGAGAATGAAAATACATGTGGTGAGAAAACTCAAATACAGCTGAATGTTTGCAGGAGACCTTGAAAACATAACAGCAAAGCTAGCAAAGTGATATTTGCACTAAGTGCATCACAAATGAAACAAATGAAATGAAAGACAAATGCTTCCAGTGTATCACACTGCAGCCTCAGTAATATCTATATAGTTAAATTATTACTACTATGACAGGGTCAATTGAAAGTGAACTTTATATTATCTTTGTAAAGGTAGAATTTATAACTGAGCTCTGGGTTTGTATTGTATATGTGTACCTATTAAAGTGGTCTCTGCATGCATAAAGCAGCTGAAATTAGCTTCAGTTTAACTGCTAACAGAGGGCATTATTTCTTTACAATTAGACCCTACTTTTACTTTTCATTAAGTATCAAACATTTAACAAAACAATTATAAATGAACCAAGATGTCAGGCAGGTTTTTATTAGTAATAGAGCATCATTCCATTACTTATTGTATTGCTACTTTTTACTCTGAAGGAAAACATCACCATAAGTCATTTTAAGTGTTTGAATAAACCACTGCTGATTTCTAATGAGCAGTCTTTATTTGCAGCTTCATCACTTGCATCAGAAAACTCAGCCTTTTTTACTTTCTCTTTACTTTCTCTTGTGTGAAGCATCTGTTTGTGTATGAGGATGTTTCCTGTGACCTGTGGTGAGTTTCATTCCCTGCACCAAAAAACAACAGCAGTAAGACCCAGTGGTTGAACTGAAATGATTACAATGTCTGTGAACTGCAGCTCACAGTGCAAAGTTTCCACGCACCCAAACTGATGCAGCTAAAACTACAAACTAGGTTGTATAACTCTAACAAATGTAGGCTATGTAACAGAATAAAGCCTTTACACAATGTCTTAGATCATGTATATTTCACATACTGTATAACCGACAAGATTGAGTTTTTTGTTTTTAATATAAATGTAACTGAGCAATTCAGTATTTAGGAGACTGTCCCTGTGTAAAATGCACAGATTAAATTTAGCCTCTAATTTTAAAGTGGCAGAAAAAGTTTATCTTTTTAGCTAGAAATAAATTTATCAGATAAAATCAACATTTTAACATAAGAATTCAATTTGGAAATTAATTTTGAAGAAAAATAAAATAAGACCCTACCTGAAGATGCAACCTGACAGAAAAGGAGCAACAGGAATACTTTCTTCATCTTTTTGAGATAAAGACGACGAGCTGACCGGCAGATGAACTTCAGACCTTAGTGAGGAGTGTGTTCATGACCCGAGACACGAGAGGTGACAGACAGTTCATCACGGATACAAACATGAAGCATCCTGTTTATTGAGGCATGAGAATGAAGGGGGTGTGTGTGTGTCGTATGAAGCAGGAAGGACATAATGAGTAAGGGTTAGCTCAACATTTATACAGAAAGGGAACACCAGGCTCCCAAGTGAAAGACTTTTGTTTGTTGGTCACTGTGACCTTAACCTTTGACCTTTGACCACCAAATTCTTATCAGTTATTCTTGACACCAAGAGAAGTTTGTGTCAAAGTTAAGGAAATTCCCTTAAGGTGTTCAAGAGAATGAAACAGATGAGGTGACAGTGACCTTGATCTTTGACCTACAACCACCAAAAACCAATCAGTTCACTGGGTGCTACCGTCGACTGGTGGTATGTAGGCTGTATAGCTACTGAGGCACAATGCAGGCGGTACAGACACTCACCTTTGCAGATCTTTGCCATGGCAGTTGACTGGGGTCTCTGGTTATCAAAGCTTAGCTGAATGTTTATTGATTTCTTCTAAAAACATTGAACACTGACTTGCTCCTTACAGGTGAACAGGGACTTTACTCTGACCAATAAGAACTCAATCAAAAATGGATTTCAGACATGTTCTTGTTCTGTGTAAACACTTTGATTTGAGTCTCTGTTATGTGTTACTGCCTGCCTCCACTGAAGCTCTGTCTGTGCTTGTCTGCTGCTAAAGTCCAAAAAAACAAACATTTGCCTTCACTTTAATTTTGTTCTTCCTCCTGTAATAAATAACCCCGTCAGACCTCAAGTGCCTCTGTGCTACTTCTGTTCCTGTGTTGTAACAAAGGTTCAGAGTGTACTGAAATGTTAGACAGTGTGTCCAGAAACCATCATCTGACTTCCGATAAGGTTTGACATATAAAATTTTAATTTTTGTACATTGTTGTAACATTTACTTTTTCTGAAAAAAGAAAAAAATATCCAACAGGAATGAAAGCATTTTAGATTTTAGAGTAACTTTGAACTTTCAAATATGAAATAGAGCTGAGGCTGATGTCAGAGCACCTACTGTCAGTCTCTACTGATTGGTCTACCCACTCTCATTCCGAAGTCGTCAAATTCTGCTGCTTGGTCAGTGATTACTGCTTGAGACACCAACAAGAAAAGGCATTCTTTTGTTGTGGTATGATAAGCTACTGGACGATGTCAGTTTAAAATGCTGCTGGACAACAACGTAATTTAAGGAGCTGGAAGGTCACTATAGGGCAGGCAGGAGGGGCAGTGGACGGGTCAAACAAACACTGGACTTTCACCTGGGAGGCTGCTGTTCACTTCTGGTATTAATATTGAGCTGAACCACAATGTTTTCTTTCAAACCGAACAACGTGCATTTGTTGCACAATTTTTAATTTCCTGTGAAAACAGAAGTGAATTTTGAAAAGACCAAATGCATGTAACAAGCATAAACGGACAGCTAACAGTTCTGTGTTACTGTATTTGTCATTGTCTGTAACCAGCATGGTGCAATTAGCAAGCTAGATAGCTAACTAGCCAGCTGCTACATGAATTAAATGTAACAGCTTCGTGCTTCATCCACACACTCCCATCACAGCGTAGGAAAGCATTGCTATCATCAGATGAGTGACTGCTTTGTTCGGGTCATTTTCTGTAACAACTAACCGGACCTGAAATGGGGGAGTGTTGTGTTAAATGGAGCAAAAAGGAGCTGAGCTAAGTGGGTACAGAGCCAGAGAAAGCAGGTCCCCTCTGCTGTGTGAGTGTATCTAAGTGTGCTGTCCTCTACTTTAAGAGCCCTTTAGTATTTCATACATGGTGCAGCCACATAGCCTACTGGTGTTGCCTTCCTAGTCTTGGTCTTTATACGAGCGATGAAACCATATTTCTATTTAGCCATTTTAAAGTTATAATGGTTGCTATTGTTCTGTAATTTGACAGATGACTGTCAAGTCAGCGTCTTCTTGCACTCTGTGCACATCAAACTGTTATGAAACAGTGACACCTGTTTGATACCTGCAGTCTTAGATAGTCCCAGCTCTAAATACCTTGCAGATGCCTTCAATGTGCACATGTGAATACATGTATATGGTCATAATAGAAGCTATACAAAAGCACACAAACAAACAACCAAACAACAACAAAAAAAAACAGGATGCATAAGATTTTAGTTGTAAAAAGTCAACTACAACATTCATAACATACCTCTACTTTGGTTGAAGTGCTGCCTCATATTATAAATCATGGATTTGATGCAGTTATACATTGAATACTGATCCTAAATTTGTTCAGATGAGTGACAACTCACAAATTTGGAACTGATGACAAAGGGTAAACTGACAAGAGAGCCAAGTGATGAGACCATTCAGCATAAAAAACAAAAGCAATATTAAATGTGTGTTTCTCAGTTTAGACATTTCTAAAATCTGTTTTACTACAGTTGTTCCTGATCACTGCTTTGTCATCAGGTGATGTCATTCCTGTTTGATTAATTGATTGATTTTATAACACAGATTGATTTTTGTAGACAAAACTAAACATACACAAAGAAACAAAAACAAAAACAATCCAAAAAAAAAAACATCTTCTCAGTCAAGGCCATGGATGCTTACATAAAAGTATTGGCGCCCCCCAAAATGTTTCATAGGGTTGACCACATGGGGCCCATGTAAATCTTGGGATGGCACACCAAAACCCAAAGCCCTAACTGAATGTCAGGGATTCTATTATGCTGTTTTAGTAGTCTATACAGTGGGGCGTAGTATGGCTCTTATACCATGTACATTTATCCTCTCAATGATATTGGAAAAAAAAAGCAACTGTACCTATGTGCCCACATCCCCTTTTCTCCAGACTCTCTACACATACTTCCTTTAAAAGGAAAAAAAAATGGTTTCAAGTTTCATTTATAGTTAAGCAGTTGTTCAACCAAAATAATCTTTGGTTATGTAATAATAATAATAATAATAATAATAATAATAATAATAACAATAACAGTGTAAAACTAGTTGAAAAGTGTGCCAATATGAGAGTTAGTTACCAATTTATTCTACATTCTTATTTTACAGTTAATATTACTAATTATCTCATGGGCATAGATCGATAAAGATACATTTAACACTTTGCAGTGTTGTAATGTATCTGTAATTCATTGTTTTTCAAAAAGGCTGGTTGTTTTTCCTTTAAGAATACAAATATGCAACTTTAATTTGAAGTACATTCATTGTAAGGAACAAAACATCTACTGGGAACCAGCCTTCTCAAGTCTGGGGGACTTTTACACCCCCAAACCCATTTTCATTCAGATGTCTCGAGGTGAGAGTTCAAGGGAACTCTTTGAAAATAGCCATGCAAGTCGCTCCCTTGCCAAAATTTAACCTAAATTTGGAGTGTTATTTAGCCCCCTTCCTGACAAGCCATACTGACATGGTTGGTATCCGTAGGTTGGCTAGTTTCACAAGATACCACTACCTTTCCTTAAAAAATGAGTGCGCCACATCCTCTTAAACACAAGTCCCTTCTTGATACCTCTTTTGTATTTTTACACAGAACCAAATGACAGCAGCATCATTCTGCCTCAGTGTGTGATTCTACACTGCATAGCGGTATTCCACTATCAAAAGAGGCATGACTGGCGTAACATGTAGCACAACAGCATTAGCCTCTAGTATGACACATAACATACATGTCAGCAGTGCCATTGTATAACATGTCAATCACAATCAGTTACTTGTGCTGTTATGTGGTGACTGATCTTGTCCTCTGCTCGGAGGGTAAGCAGCTCCCAAATCTCATTGTTTTCTCTAATTGTAGACATTTACATTTACATTTACATTTCTTCTTGTTTGGGTTAACTGCTAGCTGTTAACAGCTGCTTTTTAATTTTCCTGCAGTGGGTCGCCAAAAAAATACTTCATCAAAATGTTTCACCTGATCCAGCCATGGTCACATCTTTCCGGCTGACCTCAGTTCAGGGCTCCCTTACTACTCCCTCTGTTCCTGACTCAGAGTTGAGACAATTCTGTCTTGCCTTTCTGCGATCTTAACTTATATACAGAACAATGAGGTGACAACACAATAATGCCCTAAGGCTTTCACACACAGTTATACCTCCTCCAGTCTTCAAGTGTGACTGATGAAAGTTTCAGGTCACCACTTTTACAGAGGGTCCTGTCCTTGTTGGAGAAGATCTCTACGATACATTTCCTGGTTCTGTGTAAACTACTTAAATTAGTCATTTTTTCCTGTGTGCTTCCAGTAAAGCTCCCCCGTGCTTGTCTGCTGCTCAAGTCCACAACCCAGCAGCTCATGCAACAAAAAAATTTGGCACATTTTACATGATGTAATTCCTCACCTGAAGAGCTTATACAAGGGATGTGCACATACAACAATATCTCTATGTGTTCAGCCAACTAAAATATCAATATCTCTATCTGTATTCAAGATGGGTGGACTTTAAAAAGAAACACCACCTGAATTAAGACTTCTAATATGTTATTTTTATGTTCTAAGAAAGGCCAATCAATAATTGTGGGCATGAGCTACTCTATCTCAAATCAGACACGAAAGTCTCAAACTTGTGATGTCATCAAGTGTAAAGCCAGGAGCTGCCCAACAGACAATAAATCGGAGCCTGATTTTTCAGACACACAGAATGTTTATTTATTTATCTTTAATATCCAAGTGAGCCTCACTATATTGTGCTGTTCCCAGTTCTAGGACAGAAAATGAACCCATATACTCAGAACATTCCCCCGGCACTCTCAGTGGCATCTAGTGCCATCACATTTGTGAGTGGAGCAGCTCTTTCAAACAATAAGTTTAACAAGAAATGAACATCTGAGGGAAGTCAGGTGTTCATTTCTTGCTAAGTTTTAGTAATGATATATATTCAACATAATGTGTCTGTCACTGCACATTTCAGTTGTCAGTAGCAGTGGTAGATACAAAATGTAACATAATACAAAGATCTTTATGAATCCCAGCAGTTCTACATTGTACAGACAGTATATTTAGGTGCTAAGCCATTCTGTGATTTATATACAAGCAGAATTAAGAGGTAATTAAGAGTTTACAGCTGGGGTTCTCTGCAGAGTCTCCATTAATGTGTTTCAAGAGTGGAAACACCAAACAGAAGTCCGTGATTTGAAAACTAAAGGGCTGGACTTCCTACTGATCGCCATCAAAGACACATAATAATTGCCTAATGTCTAATAATATA
This sequence comes from Cephalopholis sonnerati, assembly GCA_019142605.1. Lineage (NCBI taxonomy): Eukaryota > Metazoa > Chordata > Actinopteri > Perciformes > Serranidae > Cephalopholis > Cephalopholis sonnerati. The sequence continues at coordinate 12,328,080 of JAGQAX010000014.1, read as the reverse complement.
AACCACATAAAGCCCAAGACTAATAAGTGTTTCAGAAAGAGTCTGCAGAAACAGCTGGTCAGCAACATCACTTCTGTCCAGATGCTGTTGATTTTGATGTCACAGTAACTTCACTGGAGTCTTCTTCTAATCTTCACTGGGAGCCTGTCAAGACAAATTAATAAATGGACAAGTTGATCAACCGATTCAAGACGTTATTGATGTTCATTATGTAAGCAATTTATATGTTTCTGGACTGTACATAGGTGTAATTTTGCGATAACTGCACTGTACTTTACTTGAGTATTTTTATTTCATGCTACTTTATACTTCTATTCCTGTACATTTCAAAGGGACATCTTTCAGTGTGTGGCAGTGTTTGGTTTATGGTGAAGTCAGGGCTTTATGAAAAGGTAGGGACCAGGTGTCAGACTGTAAGTAGCAGACATCTAAAAGACACTGAAAAAAATGCAAATACAGTGAGGCAAGACCCCAAACAACAGTGAATCTGGGACATTGTGTCATGTGCACACCTTAGTCGAAACAATGGCCTACTCACCGTGGTCAGCTGTGTTGTATGATGGTTATGAAGAGTCTGAAGCTAAAAGCAGAAAATTAGTGAAATTATATCATCACATGAGAGACAGGACTGGACATTAAAGGTCGATTACGAATGTTTAGAAGCACATAATAGCAGACACATTAAATTCATTCAATAAAACAAATATATGTATTTTCAGAAAGGAAAACTTACTGTTTGCAGGTCTGAATCCTGAAATACAGATGAGAGATTACAGCATTAAATGTTAAAGAAAACACAAGAAAGAGATTTTATGAGAGGAAACAAAGAAAACACTTGCATGTTTTGAAGAATTCCTATAAAGATTTCACAGATTTTGGCTTTGGGAGAGCAATTCTTATACATGCCGTACATCCGTGAGGAACCTCTACTTTGTCCTTTTGGCAGTTAACTTACTGAGGGTCAGCCAGCTCACACTTTTTTTTTCACTTTCATCCTTTTAGAGTAAATTTAATGTCTCTGACATATTGGGCCTCATTTGCAAACAGTGAGTATGCACAAATCTAAGCTTTAACCAAGTATACCAGTGTTTTCCACACAAATCCGGGATTAATCAAACAATTTTTCACCAGCATTTGCTCGTACTTTGCACACAAATTTAGAGCTACCTCAGACCATGTGTTCACGCAAATGATGACGGCCCAGCTGACTTTGAAAATGTAAACACCTTTGAACTATATTTGTGGCATATTAAGGCCACATTCTTTAAAAAGATGTTATTAGACAATATTTAAAACCTGCCAAATGTATTTGATAACTATGAAATTGATGCTTTCAATTATGTTCTAATGAGGGTCACTCCCACTAATTTTTAGCACCATGAATTTGTTATTATTATTATTATTATTATTATTATCATTATTATTTTTACATTCACAGATGGTCACTGACTGCCCGACAACACTCGAGCTTTAATATGTGCATAGAAACAACTTTACCGTTTTCTCCATGATACACATTTTGACAAACACATTTCTTTATATAGAAAAATGGGGTCATGAAAGTTTGCTGATTGCTAATGAATGATGAATGAATGAATGATTTGGATGATTTTGATTCACTAACATACACACGATGTTAAGTATAAAATTAGCCAGTGATCATGAGTCATGAATCTGATGGCAATTTTGCGTGCACACTTACTTTATGTGCGGAGTAAGACCATTTCTATGTGCATATTGGTGAATGAGGCCCAGAACCTGTGTGAAATCAAACAATAGAGTAAAAATGTTTCACTAACCATGATTGTCCCTTCTCCAGATGAAGACTCCAGTGATGCAGATTGTCAGCAGCAGCAGTCCTACAACACCTCCAATAATAGCACCAGCAGGAAACTCTGAGGGAGGAACTGGAACCATAACAAAACATTCACACTTTTTTAGTTTATGACGGTTTTGATGAGTACAATGCTATCACAACTGAGAGAAATAATGTACAATAATAATATTGTATAAATAAATGATTTATGATGATGTCCTGATACAATATGTTTATGGGCATAACTTCTTTAGTAATGATTTAGGTTTGGCTTAAAACAAAGCAAAGCAAAGCAAAGCAAAACAAAAGAAAATGAAAAAACAAGCTGGCGTGTATTTTCAGTTTCCATCACGCCTGATCTCAGTCTTTCCCAGGCCCCCAGGAAACATTCCTGGGGGCTCATTCTTGCAGGAAATTTTTCCAAGAGGGCACTCGCAGTATTATAATAAAGAAAATTCCCTGCAGCCCAAAAAGTATTTTCCCCATAGAGCACCATAAAAGAGACATCTGTAAAACTTTTGACAGGACCTCAAACTGCAAACAAGGTCAATTATGACTCTTTTTATTGTGAATTTTTGAGCCATGGTGGTTATATATTTATGAAACTTTCCTTGACCTGAAAAAAAAAAAAGTAAAGGTCTGTGACGTCATCACAAAAAATCTGTGAGCCGAGCAGGAACTCGTTGGCAGGGCCAGCGAGAAAGACACTACTGCGCAAATTCACCAAGGTGCATATCACGAAAGTAAACCCAGAGGCTAGAAAACTTTATTGCCATCTGCGCCAGGCGTGCAGCTCCACCAGAATGAATTCAGGTATCTAGGTTTTATTAAAATCTATGGTCTTACCCCAGTTAGTCCTGATCACTGCTTTGTCCAGTTTGGTGATGACGTCATCCTTCACATTAGAGAGATGAAACACACAGTCGTACCTCCTCCAGTCTTCAGGTGGGACTGATGAAAGGTTCAGGTCAACACTCATCTGGAAGGTTCCATCGTGGTTGGGGAGGATCTCTCCATGGTCCACGTTTTCATGAATCTCCTCTCCATCTTTCCTCCAGAACATCACGGCTCTGTCAGGGTAGAAACCTGTAGCGTGGCAGCTGACTGGAGAGGAGGGAGACTTCTGGAGGAGAGACACTGAGGGAACAGCTAAGGAGAGGGGCGTGGCAGAGACAATGGAGGGGAAGGGAACGAGACAGAGAAAAAGAATGGAGAAAGATGAGAAAGGCAAACATGAAAGTAAAGAACACAGAGTAAAAGAAGGATGAAGAGAAATCAAGATAAGGAATAGAGAAAACCAAGAGAAAGAGAAGCAGCTAAAGACATATGTGTGTTAGTAAAGGTAAGTCACACTTGTAAGCACAGAGAGTCTCTACGTTGATTCATGTCAGTAGCAGTGGTAGATGGGCTATTTGTTGCAGCCAGTGCTAATGTCAACATGCTAACAATGATAATTCCAGTATGTTGATGTTCGGCAGGTGTAATACCATCATGGTTCTGCATGTTAGCAATCTTATATTTGCTAATTAACACTAAACATAAAGTACAGCTTAGGCTAGTGTCAGCGTAATTAGTTTTACTGGTATTTGGTTATAAACAAAAGTATTAGATAAACAGAAATTTTGACCTAAGGACGGCAGTAGATGAAAAGCCAGAGGTGAATGTATACACATTATTTAATGACAATTCATCAAACAGTTTTCACCCGCTAATTTCTGAGATTCATCAGTTTTCTTATTTTTACTCTTCTCTTAGATTAGCTAAAATTTCACAAGTGGTTGAGAGCACTCTTGCCAAGATAAGAGAAAAGGATTTTGTCTTCACAGTCAACAGTTTTTTTTGTCCAACATAAGGAATAATATGTTTAAATTTTGAGGAACATAAAAAAATAAAATAAAATAAATTCCATGGACGAAAGAAATACAACTATATTTAGTCCATTGATCCCAATTACTGTCATTTTAGTTACTTTGCATCCCCCTGCTGACCAGTGCTGGAATGTACTTAAGTACATTTACTCAAGTACTGTACTAAAGTACAAATTGAGGTACTTTCATATTACTTAGGTATTTTAATCTAATGCAAACTCTGTTTTTACTGCACTACTCTTCATAGGGAAATATTTTACATTTTACAACACTACAATTATTTAAAAGCTCTCGTTACTAGTTGCTGTACACAATAAGATTTCAAACCATGCACAAAAACCATATGAAAACATTCAAGTGCAGCTGAAACAATAAGTTGAATAATTAGAAAATGAATTGGCAACTATTTTGATAATTGTTCAAAAAATAATTTTTCATGCAAAAACATTTTATGGTTCCAGCTTTTTGGAATATAAGGACTTGCTGCTTTTCTTTTTAATAAGTTAATTTAAACTTTTCTGCATTTAAAGCCTTCACTTTTAATACTTAAAACATTTTCTTGAGTGTACATTTTTTTACTTAAGTAACATTTTCAATGCGTAGTGGTTTGCAGTGTGGTATTAGTACTTTTATTTGGGGATCTAAATACTTTCACCACTGCTGCTGCTGACACGACATTTACATTATCACAAATGTTTTGCTATATCGTTTTTTTTTTTTTTAGATTTTCCTTCAACACCAGGAATACAATCTTAAAAATGGTATGTTTACGTTCATTATTTAACAGCAAGTCAAGAGAGTTGTTACTTGTCTTTAGATTTTAGAGGGTGTCAGATTTAAGTCTTTGAAAGTATTTTCAAAGTATTTAGTTTATGGCATTACATAATAATCACTACATGGAAGTGAGGAAAATAATCAATCAGCATAGATTTTTTTTTAAATGCATTAAAATGCATAATATTTTACTTCACACCAACAATGAAATGTTAGGATGAAGCGTGCATTTTTGTAGCTGCATCAATATGTAATTCTTTTTACTTAACATATACAATAATTATTTATCAATGATAAGTTATCATACTGTATGGACTATTGTAGCATACAATCAGTCCTTACTCCAGTTGATTTTTCTTGCGTGTATAGGCGAGTATAGGTAGGATAATATATTTTAAGCCCCATCAGTCAACCTCGAGATTATAGTCAAGAGCACCCGTGAGGCAGCTGACACTTAAAAAGTCACATCAATAATGTTTTATGGCTGTTGACATAGTGCATCAGAAAGCATTATGTGTTAATGAGTGTAGTTATATAGCATTATGAATGTATTATAATTCACTATGAAAGCCCTCATAATGCATAACAGATGTGGGTTCGAAGAAAGTGTTACCAACTTACTTAACTCATGCTAACTATGCACTGTCTATCACAGTCCCAGCTGTGATTGAAAGTGATGTCAGAGCATTCAAAACTGTCCCTAACTGCTGAGAGCAAAATCAAATCTTACTGCTACAGAAAAAAACAACAACAAAGTAATAAATGACTGATTGGAGTCATAATAAAATAGCAGTTGAGTCTGTGTCCATGAAATTACATCAGGTAATATGATTCTACCTGTTCTCAGCAGAGAGCTCTTGCCATATGCCAAATACATCTTCAGCCGCTCAGGACAAGTCTGAGTGAGGTAATTCACATAGAAATTTAGTGTTGCTGTGTCAGTATCCCATCTCAGTTTGGTGCTGACAGCTTGTGGTTTCAGAGCAACCCATGCCAATGTCTTCAGGTCCAATGATATGAAGTCTTCTCCATTATAACCAAACTTTGTAAATGCATTCACCTCTCCAGTCTCATTGTTCCACTCACAGCTACTCATCCTCTGTAAAATGTGGATACCTGAGAGAGAAACAGAGACTGTAATTTATAATGATGAACAAATGTCTTCATTGGAAAGATGATCTTAAAAACTCACTGCTAGTTTTCCAGTCTGCTGGTGACCTCATTATTCATGTGCAGATTATCAGTGGCCTTTTTTATTTATATAAGTGATGACATTTGTATAATTATTACTATTGTTCCATGAATTGACCTATGACTGCAAAGTCAGTGTCTTCTCCCATTCTGTGCACATCAAACTGTAATATAAACAGTGACACCTGTTTAACACTTGCCGTCTCAGATACAGTCCCAGCTCTAAATACCTTGCTGATACCTGTAATGAGCACACATCATCATGTGTGCATGTTCAGAGTAGAGGATATATGTGTGTGTTGGTCACATAAACCAGAATGCTGATGATTTTATCTGTAAAAACTGAAATATAAAATACATAAATACTGTACCTCCAGTTTGGTTGAACTGCTGCTTCAAATGATTAATTGTGGCTTTGAAGGAGTTATGTAGATTCTCAGAACACCACTTCAATTGCTGAGGATTGTTTTCGAATAGCCTTTTCATCCATTCTTGTTTTAGTTCTACTTTCATGATGTTGGTGTCACAGGAACCCAACAGAATTTCATCAAGCACTGCAGTACCCACAAACTCTGGGAGGTTTGGGACTCCAGAAGATGCAGTTAAGAAAAACTTCAGAGAGTGTTTCACTGCAGAGCAAACAAGGTTTATACATACAGTATAATTATAGACACATATTATCACACTCAGCTGAGGTAAAAGTGAAACTTATCTGCAGGTGTGCCCTGGAGCTATGCCCAGGAACATAAATAAAGGGCCAAGTGACAAGTGAAGCAAAGGAAATGAGCTCTTACCTGGAGATGAAACGTGACAGAAGAGAAGCAACAACAGTAACTTTTTCATCTTGTTTTTATAAAGACGTGTAGGTAAAGGACTGGGCTGATTCAGCTGTTTAGTTTTCTGTGGTTTTTCTTTGTGTAAGGAGGTGGGTGTGTCTTTGATCTGGTGAAGCTGGGAAACTTGTTTTTCTCCCATGAAGATTGCTATTTCAGTACATTGTATAAGAAGTTAAGAAGTTATATCGAATTAGGAATAACACGTTACTTTGACAGCTGAAGCTTCAAAAGTCAAAGGTGCTACAGAAATTGCTTCATTTACAGTTCAACAGTTATGCAATTCATCTTTGTGTCTGGCACATTACTGAGTTAAGAAGAGAGGAGAATAATTGGGCAATATGGTGATCAATATGGGACATAATTATTAATTAAGTATGAGAACATTTACACCCGATACCACATAATAATGTAATACAAGTAAGAGGCTAATTTAATAAGTGAACATTAGTCAGCATTAAATTGATTTGATATTGATCTCAAGTCATCAAAACAAGAATGTCAACTGTGAAATGTAGAAGAAATGACTAAAGTTAAATTGACAAGAATAAAAAACAAAAACAATATTATACGCATGTTTCTCAGTTTAGACATTTCTAAAATCAGTCTTAACCTACATGTTCTTCATCACTGCTTTTCGACTCTGGCGACAACCTCATACTTGATTGATTGGTTGATTAGATAAGACAGTTTCAATATTGTAAAAAGAAAAGCATCAACGTGTGCTTACATAAAAGAAAAAAGTTAGTGTGTGTGTGCCAATCCTGCAAACTAATGGACCAATCAGTCTCATATATTATGTGCACATTTATTACTGTGTGCTTAAGGACCTCTCACAGTTGTAGTGATTAACACACTGCCTTGACTGCTGACTCCTCTCTCTTCTTTACCAGCCAGTGTTACACCTAGGCCATGCTGCGTGCCTGAACAGCGTGTGACGGCTACCTCACTAAATTGCTGTAGCTTGCATGCCTGCAGTGTTTAAACAGACAACGTCTCTGCTGCAGCACTGCCCCAGAGCTGCCTGCTGCTGTAACCATTGTAATTTCACAATTAAAAGCCAGTACTAACCTCATCTATGGAGCCATGCAAGTGATTGCTTTGTCAACCACACAGTCAAATATTTCACAACAAAAACCCTTGTGACAATAACTGAAGGGATTCTGTCCACAGAAACATTGTCAGAAGGCTTTTATTTTGAAAGGGAAACAGGAAAAGCTGAGTAAAATAGAATTTTTTATATTTCTTCATGTCACCAACAGATACAAACAATGAAACTGTAGTGAAAGGTGGCATACTGTCAACATAATTATCAAAAGGCCATTTTGATTGTCTATTTTTGTTGAAAACTGCACATTATGTGGAAAAAATAGGTGAGACTTCTTTAGATGTGCCACCGCTGAGCAGCAGCCGGGCTGTGCCTGAGCAGCGCTGCTCATGCGAGCAGTGTGGCTGCTCTAACCAGTTAACATGGATGCCGAAGATGCAGCCTCTAGCTCACCTGGTAGTATGTGTCCCATATAGGCTGAGTCCTTTGCAATGGCTTGGGTTTGATTCCAACCCTGCGGCCTTTTGCTCCATGTCCTTCTCCCTCTCTCTCCGGCCTTTTTTGTCTCTCTATGAATGTACTCTCAATAAAGGTGAATAGTGAAGCCAGTGAAGAACAGGTGATAGGCAGGTTAATGGTGATCCTAGACCACAGGAAAACAGGTTATTGACACTAGGAAGCAAAATACGAAGAATAACTTAGTTGGCCGTGATGCATAGACAACAGTTGGCAGTTGGTGGTTGGAGTAGAAGTACTGCATGTTGATGAACTGATAAGAGGCAGGTGCGCTTGATGAGCTGATAGCAGACAGGTGAGTGGAGATGAACAGAGCCAGGAGCCGGAGAAATCAGAGAGAGACCACAAGCCAGCACAGGCAAAACAAAACACAGGGAGAGAAAGAAAAACAGGAACACAGAGAAGAGGGGACAGTAGGGAATACACTTTAGTTATGACAGTGCTAGTAGGGGCTGTAAGTTTTTATAAAATTGTCTCAGCTAAAACAACAAACCTTACCGTCTGTTGCAGGTCACATTTTGACCTTTGTCATCACTCAAAGTCTGACATCTATGGAAAACTTTGGTCTCATTACGAGCACGAGAATCTGCAGATTAATTTCAGGCTGCTTCTTTGTTATGGTCCACTAAAGTTAGGCTTGATATGAGATGAATCACTCGCTGGGTTCATTCCAATACCGAATCTCACATTCACGTTCCCTCATATGCGTCCTTGCCTCACGTCTTAGCTCCACCCTTGTAAGAAGTAGAGATGTGAGGAGAGAGGAATCCTCACTTAGGAAATGGGATATCCTTGTCAGTCGTGCGTCACTCTCAATTGACGTCCCTCACTTGTGACGTGTGCACAGCTGCAACACCTGTCACTGCATAGAACTAGAAAAGAAATCCCACTAAATGTCTAGCGCTGTCGCCTCACAGCAACAGGGTTCCCGGTTCAAACCCAGGGTGGGGGAGCCCTTCCGTGCGGAGTTTGCATGTTCTCCCTGTGTCAGTGTGGGTTCTCTCTGGGTACTCCGGCTTCCTCCCACAGTCCAAAGACATGCAGGTTAATTGGTGGCTCTAAATTTGCCTGTAGGTGTGAATGTGAGTGTGAATGGTTGTCTGTCTCTATGTGTCAGCCTTGTGATAGTCTGGTGACCTGTCCAGGGTGTACCCTGCCTCTCGCCCAATGTCAGCTCCAGCCCCCCCGCATCCCTCAAGAGGATAAGCGGTTACTGAAAATGAGTGAATGAATGAATGAATCCCTCTTACCATCAACGGGGTTTAATGTCTTATTTTCAGTCCTGTATTTGTGTTTACAAGTATGAAATGTACATTTAAATGAAAATAAAAATATATAAGAATATTCAGTGGCCTAATGGATCTGTCATCATGTCACTGGAGCTTGGTTTTGTTGAGATGCTCGTTTTTGTTAGGGTTTTGTAGACTATGTGGTCTCAGGTATAAATTGTTGCTAAACTCTTATCTTTTAATGTCAAATAAGTGTCCTTCATAAAAGAATGTCAGATGTCACAAAATTTTTAAGCACATGTACTGTTTATCCTTTTACATTAAACTAATTGGCATTTATCATCCACACATGCCCCGTAAGCCACTTAAGAGAATCATGATCAACCATTATTGAATGTGTTAGTATATTTCACACACTTGAATGTTTTTCAGAGGATCCCCCTTTTGCCAAAGAACTTTCCTGATTGTATTCCACTAACATTCAGGCACATTACACCATGCCTCTCTTCTTACAGCCCTGAACTGCTGATGGCTTGATAGATTTCAGACCCACACAACAGCCAGGTTTAATTGATTAAGGAAGCATGCTTGTATAGGCTGGTAGATTGTCTAACTCAGATCTCAAATACCCATGACTACCGTGATCAAACATGAAAACTGTTGCATACGACCTGGTGACATTGCACTACATTAAATAGGTGATACACCAACAGCAACGCCGTGCATGGCAGTGGAGAGCCAGATTACGATGTTCTGTACTGCTCCTACATGAGGTAATATTCACTACTCCTGGGGAAAAAAAGCCATATTGTCAAAGAACACCTGATGTGGTGCACATTTAAACACAACTGTTCCAGCAATTATAATGATAAAGGTGGGCTGAAATCATGAAAAGGTGGTTGGTTGATTGGTGAATGATTTTTTTCCTATGCAAAGAAATACCAAAAGAAAATACTGTGGCTCTTTAATGCACCTACATTATTAATGCATTCTCAATCTGGCATTTCACTCTTTGATTTTTAATTAACATAGGCTTGAAGTTAGGAATCTAACATAATAAAATACAAAAAAATGACTTTCAAACAATGCATGCTTTATCAACCAAATATTCTAAAGGTAAAAAGTCCATATTAAACTCACATTGTATCTCCTTGTTCTGCCGGATGTAGAGGGGGAAGAGAGGAGTTGCAGGTTGGTTGGATGTAGGTTTGACTGGAAGCCAATTATTCATAGCGCCTTCATTTAGCACTGTCTTACATGTGTGTCTGGAGCACTTATTACTGAGTACAATTCACATAGATCAATAGGCTACAGCAAAGAATAGAACTGCAAATATGGTGGTAATATCTTCAAGAAGATGTGGTTAATAACATATCATGTGACTGTACAGTGTATTGGTTCACTATCTGCTTTATTATCTAGGAAGTGTTCCTTTCTCCCTCTTTCGTAGATGGACAGGTCACCAGGTGCCATTATGGACAAATTAATGCCACAGTACCTGTCTTAAAAATTACTTTGATTGGGAAGCAGGAGCTGATGACTGACAACCGTCTAAGCAGTGCATCTTTGGAGGCCTTGGCTGGGGACACCACGTGACAATTCTAATTACCTTGTACTGGATGGCACATGGGTTGTCTTATAATATGGTTTGCAGGGCTTTTCAGGTCCCAGAGTCCACCATGTGCAGACTGCTTCACATTGGAGCAGAGAAGATTGCATCCCTGTGCCAATCAGTTATTCGACTGCCTTCTGGCCAGGAACTTGAGGAGGTTGGCCATGGCTTAGAGCAGCTGGCAAACAGTCTCGTCCTCTCAAAGTGTAGCGGATGCCACATTCGCATCAAGACCGCCCATCAGGACCATCTCAACAGGAAACCTTTCCCTTCCATCCAGCTCCAGGCAGTAAGGGTAAGGGGAAACTCCTGCATGTCTTTGTGGGCATCCATCACGGCATTGTATTAAACTCTTAAACCTTAAACCAACAAGAAAGCTGCACATCTTTACATGCATGCATTAAACTAGATCTGGCAAAGCGTCATGTAAAGAAATGCAGCTTTCTCACTGAATGTGAACTTGCAGAGTACAGCCAAACTACATGACATAAATGCAACGAAAACAGTATTTGGATCACATTATTTATTTAAAAGTTTCTCAAACAACTCAAGGAATTTCTTTGTGGCTTCCTCATTAGCCCTTTGAGAGGCCTGGAACCTCTCCTCCTCTTGTGTGCAGCTGCTGGTGCCAGGCTGGGCCTCCTTCTCCTCCCTCATCTGGCCAGTGACAGCCACAGGTGAGCCATCTGAGGCCACAGCAGCCACAGCTGCCAGGTTTTCCCCATCACATGGATCAATCAGGACAGGAGGCTCAATAGATGGCCTCCCCCCAGTGGCATCATGCATGGCAGAAAACCACGGTCATGTGGCTGCTGTGGCCTCTCCCTGGTCTGTCCCTATCTCGGTGGCTGGGGACCTGAGCTCCTACAAGAAGTGTGAAAGTGTGAACATGAGTTAAAAGGATAATAAACAGGCATACACAGGGTTCATTGAGAGCATATGAAACATGACTTTGAGGAGATAAATCACATGATACTGAGATCAACTTACCGCCAGCTGTTTTTGGCACTGTTCCTCCTACCTGTGAACAGATCATGTTCAGACAGCAGTTGGTTCAAATGGAGCCCCTCCTCATCAGTCGTTATATAATAATGTGCATCACAAAAAAAAACGCTGACATGATTTGAAATGCCCTTTAACACTGTCAAACAGCTTTGCAAAACATTGTTTTTTTTTTAGTTGCTCCACTTTAATGGCTGCAACCCATTTTTTTCCGTTCTCACCACTACTTCATACCACACCAGGAGAGTTTCAGAAGCAGAGCATTTTGCCTACAGGATTTCTAGACTTGCAGACTTAGATGATTTTGTCATTTTTTCTTGATATTGGTGCTTCTTCCATGACACAGTAAGTAGGCTACAGACTTTAAATGTTGTTTTTTTCTATTTTCATCATGGTTATTTCCTGCTTTGTTGTGCTGTAGCTTACAGACAAATACTGGTAAAAGTCCAGCTATGAATGGATCAAACAATCAAATGGATCACATGGATCAATGATTTGTGACTGTTTGAGTTAAAAAAATAACATCTTACCCCATAGTTAGATCATATCTATATTTCACATTCAGTTACTGTTAGCAGAAGAACACAGAATAATCCTTCCTCCAGACTTCAGGTGCAACTGATGAAAATTTCAGATCAGCACTCATCTGGAAGGTCCTGTCCTTGTTGGAGAGGTTCTCCTCAATACTAATTCTGTGTACAGTTTAATTTGAGTGACCTCCACTAAAGCTTTTCTGTGCTTGTCTGCTGCTCAAGTCCAAAACCCACAGGGGCATGCAACACAGAGAATTTGACACATTGTGATGCAATACCTGTTAAACCAGAAGTGGGTGGGACCTAACCAGAAGTTGTTATTTTAAGCTTAAACTTATATGGATTGATCATTTATTAGAAAACTATTTACAGAACAATCTTCACAACATTTTTCATCACAAGAGTCAGAGACTTAACAAAGCTAACCAAATGAGAATTTGTCTTCATCATGAGTACAGACATTGACAATACATACTCAGATGATGCCCTGAGTTGGAAAAAGTACCAGATACTCTTTCTTCTTCCAGTATTCGGCTCAACCCTACAATAAACTTGTTAAAATCATTCAATAAAAAATTGAATTATTAGTATCATTTGTGTGTGTGTGTGTATATATATATATATATATATATATATATATATATATATACAGTGCAGGCCAAAAGTTTGGACACACCTTCTCATTCAATGCGTTTTCTTTATTTTCATGACTATTTACATTGTAGATTCTCACTGAAGGCATCAAAACTATGAATGAACACATGTGGAGTTATGTACTTAACAAAAAAAGGTGAAATAACTGAAAACATGTTTTATATTCTAGTTTCTTCAAAATAGCCACCCTTTGCTCTGATTACTGCTTTGCACACTCTTGGCATTCTCTCCATGAGCTTCAAGAGGTAAAAGTCCTGGAGGGTGGCTTTGCCGGATTGTCACAGTCAAAACACCTATGCTCTGGCATGAAGCGTGCTGGATTGGATATTTGAAGCACATTTTTCTGATAATACATCTGGACTTCCATGTAAGATTTTGAATGCAGGAACTTTACTTTGTAATAGAGTATTTTTACATTGTTGTCTTTGGTATTTTTACTTTTACTTAACACTTCTTCTACGACTGATTTCTGGTCTCACAGTCATAAAATGTATGTTTGCAGTTCCGTCTGCTCCCTGCTGTTACACTGCATTGCTGACCAGGAAAAATCTTTCTTATGCAGAATGAAACTTGCAGATTGTGTCGTGCGTACCGCATGCAGTAGTTGAGACAATGATGTACTCACTGTGATCAGTAAGGGCTGAAGTGTTGTCCAACAGCGATGAAAAGTCTTAAGTTAGAAGAAGAAAATTAAGTGAAATTTAATTTAAAATTTTCAGTACTCATATGTGCTTCAGGACTGGACATTAATGGTTGATTACTAATGTTTACAAGCACTTGATAGACACACTAAATTTGTATTGATAAAACAAATATACTGTATTTTTCATAAAGGTAAACTTACAGTTTGCAGGTCTGAATCCTGAAATACAGATGAGAGATTACAGTATTAAATGTTAAAGAAAAGAAAGAGATTTTATGTAAGGAAACTAAGTAACACTTGTGTTTTGAAGAATTCTTCCATAAATATCACAGATTTCTGCTGTGAATATGAAGGTATGGGAGCAGCTCTTACACAGTATATGCAGTACAGTCAGTCCCTCCAGGATTTCACAATGTTGTCATTGCAACAATTAATGAAATTCAGCCATTCCTGTGTGACTTTGCAATTTTGTACAATCAACACAATTTTACAGAATTTTTGACTATTTAAAATGGGTAAAATCTTATTTCATTATAGAGCTGTGTGCAGCACATTGATTTACTCAGCCCCACTCCCTCACTCTATTTATGATAAGACTACTGCTGTGGGGCCAGAGCTCTGGGACTTGAGTAATTTCATCGCAAAATAAACCCAACAAAAAACATAAAGATCTAAACATGCATTGTCATTTTTGTAGAAAAGCTGTCATGAAACATGAAATCAGGTATTTAAGGCCACAACGATAAACGGTAAACTTACTGAATATCAGTCAGCTCACACTTTTATCCTTTCAAAGTAAAACTAACAGGGCTTGAATACTTTTATCTGCGTATATGCAGTGGTGCATGAAACTTTTAAATTACATGCCCCAAATTTTTTTAACCTGCGCCCCAAAAGTTTTCAATTGCACCATGTGGTGTATTTGTCCTTCTTTATTTGCACTTGAGCCACAGCCAGGGCTGGATCCGACATAAATTACAGTAGGTAATGTCTTTTCTGTCTGTGCCTGTGTCTGTGTTTATTATCAGTTATATATTTGTTTTTCACTGTGTGAGAAAATGGACATGTGTCGTAAGAGTGTGTGAAAAGTATCAATTGTATCAAATCAAACAGTGAAGTAAAAATGGCGACACCAACCATTATTGTCCTTTCTCCAGATGAAGAGTCCAGTGATGCAGAGTGTCAGCAGCAGCAGTCCTGCAACAACTCCAATAACAGCACCAGCAGGAAACTGTGAGGGAGAAACTGGAACCACAACAAAATATTCACATATGAATATGTTTAGTTTACAGTGAATGACTACAGTGTTATCAGAACAGATAAAAATAATGTCCAAAGCTATCAAAGGAGGCAAATGTTGTCAACAGTATTTATCCTGTCATCCCAAGATTAAGAGTTAAGATTTTTTTTAAAAATCACAGCCAACATCTGAACAACTCTCTATATTAGCAATAATAACAAGTGCTTTTGGGCATAACCTCTGTGGTTACAATAGCTTTAGTTGACCAACAATTCAAAATCAAGAGGGCTGTACCACGAAGCAAGTTCAATAAAGCCAGGCTCTCTTTGCCTTAGCTGGTTCAGCAAACCCTAAAACCTCAGTCAGAGATAACAGGTGGCACGAAGGTGGTTATCAACTTGTTCCGTTAACCCAAGCTTTCTTCTTCAGCTCCGTGTGCAGTCTTGTGAAATTAGTTAAATGGTGCGTCATTTGCCGACTTCCACATTTTAAGAATATTAAAAAAGCATTACAGTAAAAGCAACACTGTTGCTTCAATAAAGGCAACAGATGTATGCTGGCAGAAAATTACTACTTGTGTGAATTCACAAGTTTATTTCTAACGTGACAGCTGCACTCTAAAGCTCTTCAACTTCAAACTTGATGCAGCAGTACTAATACACAAGGACAGTTTTGATATGTGATAAAAACCATAATTTATTTTCTAACTGGTGTTCTATTAGCTGTTATATAACAGCAATGTGAAACAGCCTTCAACAAATCAGGACCAAACATAAAAAAATAATATCAAGTAGTAATGTTATTGTATAATTTGAAGAAATTATATAACCCTTTCCTATCCAGTAAACATCATCCTGATTTATAATATTGTGAATTTATATGCTAGCGGTGATTTTAAGGCTTTTTGAAGAGTCAGTGATGACAAAACACAATGTGATACATACAGTAAGTGCTACTATAAATGTGTGGCTTACTGTGGTGGCATTTATGTAACTTTTGGTCTAAATAAGTTAGATAAAATGCATTTACAGTATGTTCACAGAGCAAAGAATCTGTATCCCTCATAGACTTGACACTGTTTATAGAGTGATGCAACTCAAAGTGAGAGCTGCTATTTTGTTGCTATTCTGAGCCAAAACTCAGATGAAAAACTGGTACCGACCAGGTTAGCCATGCAGTTACCATGACGATCTAACCAGGTTAAAAGAGAGTCACCTTCATGGGAAGGAAAACTCTGGCTTTAGACTCAACTTACCTCGCTAACCAACTAATTTTGACCCCTTCAGGTCTGTATTTTCAATCTGATTCCTCTCTCACCCCAGTTGGTCCTGATCACTGCTTTGTCCAGTTTGATGACAATGTCGTTCGTCACACCAGAGAGATGAAACACACTGTCATACTTCTCCCAGTCTTCAGGTGGGACTGATGAAAGGTTCAGGTCAACACTCATCTGGAAGGATCCATCATGGTTGTGGAGGATCTCTCCGTGGTCCACGTTCTCATGAATCTCCTCTCCATCTTTCCTCCAGAACATCATGGCGCTGTTTGGGTAGAAACCTGTAGCGTGGCAGCTGACTGGAGAGGAGGGAGACTTCTGGAGGAGAGACACTGAGGGAAGGTCTGGGGGGTTTAGAAAGACGGAGTCAGAGAAGGTACACTACAGCATGAAACGTTTATGATCTCAAAACAACCTGCATAATTTAAAAAATCACAACATGTGTAACAGCATTTCTTTCGGGTAAATGCTCAACATGTACTATATAGGCACATACATCTTATGAGCTATAAAATCATATGACAGTATTACAAATATTACATAACAACTCATTTGCTGCACAACCCAGAGACAGAGACAGAGAAGGGAACTAGTCAAAGTCAAGTCAAAGTCTCTTTATAGTCAATAGCACATATGTACAGGACATACAGAGGATTGAACTCTCCAACCCGTAGTGCAAAATGCAAGTAAAAAGGTAAACTAATTTAAAATAAGAATATAAAATAATAAAAGATAAATACAAGTACTGACAGAGACATGAGGCACTGACAGATAAAAAAAAAGACAAAAAGAAAGTAATATCGACTGATTAGAGTGATATTAAAATGGCTTTTCAGTCTGAGCAGACTGTATCAACGTTGTGTCCATGAACCTACATCAGGTCCTGTGATCCTACCTGTTCTCAGCAAAGTGCTCTTGCCATAGGACACATATTTCTTCAGCCAATAAGGGCAATTGTGAGTGAGGTAAATCTCAGTGATTTTTTTAATAACTTTCTCAGCATCCCATTTCAGTTTGGTGCTGACAGCCTGTGGTTTTGGAGTGACCCATGTCATTGTCTCCAGGTCGAATGACATGAAGTCTTCTCCATCATAACCATACTGCATAAAAGCATTAACCTCTCCAGTCTCATCGTCCCACTCACAGCCACTCATCTTCTGTAAAATGTGAATACCTGAGAGACAGAGACTGTAATTAACAATGATGAACAGATGATATCTCCAGTGGAAAGATGGTCTTAAACATATTGTGTGATGCACAGCTTTTCTCCCAGTCTTGTGATACACTCATAATACAAGAGCAGAAAATCCGTGCAGCTTTTCTTTATGTCAGAGATTAAAAAAGAGTTTAAAAAATACAATGGTATCCATTGCTCTATGAATCCCTGACTGCCAATGGCTGTGTACATCAAACTGTTATATGAACAGTTGTATAAACAGTGCAGGCGTCAAACAGTCCCAGCTCTAATTACCTCACAGATACCAGTAATATGTGCACCTGAACACATGTACATGTTCATGACAAAAGTTATATCTGTACACCAAACAACAAACGAGGATGCAAAACATTTGAGCAGGAAAAAATAAAATACAACAAACATAAATAATGGAGCCTACCTCCAGTTTGGTTGAGGCGCTGCTTTAAACCATAAATAGTGGCTTTTAAGTAGTATGGCTGAACCTCGGTACATTCTTGAGTGTACCGCTCCATGTGCTGAGGAAAATGTTCCAATATTTTTTTCATCCAGTCCTGTTTTGGTTCTACCATGCTGCTCTTGTCACAGTAAGCCACCAGAAGTTCATCAACCACTGCGACACCCACAAAGTCTAGGAAGTTTGGGACTCCAGAAGATGCAGTTAAGAAAAACTTTAGAGAGTGTTTCACTGTAAGACAAACAAGGTTTATACATTCAGTATAAATGTACACACATCGTCATCTTAACACGCACTAACATGATGTATTCAGTATGATCCATTCAAAACATACAGTCTTATTAAGTTGGAGTAAAAGTGAAACTAAACAGCAGGTGTGTCCCGGAGCTGCCCAGGAACAAAATACAGAGCTGTGTGGAAAGTGAAGCAAAGATTAAAAATGTTATCTTACCTGGAGATGAAACATGACAGAAGAGAAGCAACAGCAGTAACTTTTTCATCTTGTTTTTATAAAGAAGTGTGGGTAAAGGACTGAGCCGAGCTTTTCTGTGTTTTTTCCAAGTGTAGGGAGGTGGGAGTGTCTCTGTTCTGATGAGAGATGGATGGATGATAAAGAAGTTGGGAAACCTGTTTCACTCCCATGAAGATCACTGTGTCAGTATGTTGTGTCGGACCTAGTATCAAATGAAGAATAACACGTGACTGACATCCAAAGCTTTAAGCATCACTGGTGCTTCAGAAAATTTATCATCTTGACAGTTTTGAAAGTTTTGCAGTTGCACTTTGTGATCGGCACATTTGTGGGATAAGAACAAAGGGAAATGATTAAGAAATATGGTGATCAATGTAAACTAGCAGGACATAATTATAAGTACATATCATTTCCACCTGATACCACATAATAATGTGATAAAACTTACATTAAAGATTTATTGACTCCCTACGTGCCTGGATGTTCCCTCAGGTCAGTGGATGCAGCTCTGCTGGATGTTCCACGATCTCAGCTCATGACCAAGGATGACCTCAAGGTGATTTAATAATTCAGTACTGATCTTAAAATCATCAACAAGACAAAAGACAAACTGACAAGGAAGCCATGTAATGACACCATTCGGCATGAAAATGATCAAAAACAATATTAAATGTGTGTTTAGTCATTTCTAATCTCAGTTTTCCCCCAGTTGTTTCTGGTCACTGCTTGGTCAGTCTGGAGATGATGTCAGTCTAGATTGATTGATTTTGTTAGACAATTTCAATTTTGCATGAAGAAGAACACCAACTTGTGCTCACATAAAAGAAAAGACCAGGATAACACAACAAGCTTTACGCCTCATGCATTTGGTTGTGTGTAAATATGGTTGCGCATACAGTAAATGAGTGTGTGTGTCCGTCTGTCCACAGCTAATCCTGCAAACTACTGGTCCAATCAGCCTCCTATTTTGTGTCCACATTTTTGACTGTATGCTTCAGGACCTTTCGTGGTTGTGGCCTAATAACCAGTCAGTGTCATGAGTATGAGGGAGAATCCAAGTGCTGGGCACAGACTGAATGATGGTGAAAGGGTTTATTGACACAAAGGATGATGAAATGTGAATACTGGTAAGAGATGGGAGTCCAGAAGTCTGTAGGGGGGAATATAGGTGGCTGAGGTGAGGCTGGTATGGGCAGATGGTGAAGGGAAGCGTGGGGTGCAGATGAAGCTGGCAGACAGGTGAGTGATGATCCTGGAGAACGGGAAAACACAGGTTAATGGTGTGGAAAAAAAACATGAGGATGCAAAAGTCAACTGTGATGCATAGCTACCACAAAAGGTGGTGAATGGTTGGAGAGTCAGAGTGGAAGTATTGCGTGTTGATGAAGTGATGAGAGGCAGATGTGCTTGATGAGACAGACACTTGAGTGTGATGAACATAGCGCAGGAGCTGGGCCAATCAGGGAGTGAGACCACAAGCCAGCACAGGCAAAACAAAACATAGGGAGAAAAAGACAAACAGGAACATAGGGACGAGGAAACACACACACACACAAAAAAACACATAAATTACAGCACTGTCATCACAGTAGATAAAGTTTTCCAGAAATTTTCCTGGCTAAAACAAAAAGCGTCAGCGTCCATTGCGGGCCATATTTAGGCCTTCATTGAGGCTCAAAAACTGATGAATAGAAAAGTTTGGTCTCATTTTGAGAAGAAGAATCTGCAAATTAATTTCATACCCGATTATTATGATTCGTTGTAATTAGGCAAGATACAAGATCATTTAGTCCCCATTTTTATTATCTTCACTGCCATCTTGATTATAAGAAAGCCAGGAGAGATCGTTTCATTTCTTTTTTCCATTCTGTTTATGGTTATTTCCTACTTTGTTGTTCTGCAGCCTACAGACAAAGTTAATACCATTAAAAGCCCAGGATCAAACAATTAAATAAATCATATAGATCAAAGATATATGACTGTTTGTTACATCTCTGCCAGAGATCTGGGGGGGGGGGGGGGGGGGGAGTAACACGTGAAATGGAGGGAACTTTCAAAAAAAGAAAAAGGCAAGCAAAACAAATAGCCAGGAAAAGAAAGTTTATTTAAAACGCAAACTGGAAAAAGGACCATTAACAAAAAACGAGCTCCAAAAGGGAACCGGATCACCTGTAGCAGAGACACACAAAATAAAGAACAGATTAAACACAGTCGAGCAAATATCACCACACTTGTTGATTTTGATGCCACAGTAACTTCACTGGAGTCTTCTTCTAATCTTCACTGGGAGCCTGTCAAGACAAATTAATAAATGGACAAGTTGATCAACCGATTTGAGACATTATTGATGTTCATTACATAATTAATTTAAATGTTTCTGGACTGTATGTTGTGTTATTTTTAGCTAACTGAACTTAACTTGAGTATTTTTTCTATCTCATGCTACTTTAAACTTCTATTCCAGAATATTTAGAGCCAATATTTCACAATACTTTTCTGTATATAAAGCAGTAAAACATAGCTCCACCTGTACCAATACGTCACAGGGGGTATTTTTCCTCAGAGCAAGTACTTTTATTTTTGATGCTGTAAGTTTGTCTGTTAATACATCTGGGGGCCATATTTACAAACCTTCATAGTACTAAGAGTTGCTCCTAGTGACATTAATGGTTGATCACTAAGGTTTACAAGCACATTATAGAAATGGTAAATTCTAAACAATAAAACAAATATACTGTATTTTTCATAAAGGTAAACTTACTGTTTGCAGGTCTGAATCCTGAAATACAGATGAGAGATTACAGTATTTAATGTTAAGGAGATTTTATGTAAGGAAACAAAGTAACACTTTGCATGTTTTGAAGAATTCTTCCATAAATATCACAGATTTCTGCTGTGAATATGAAGGTATGGGAGCAGCTCTTACACTGTATATGCAGTACAGTCAGTCCCTCCAGGATTTCACAATGTTGTGATTGCAACAATTAATGAAATTCAGCCATTCCCTGAGAATTCTGTGCTCAATGCAATGTTGTCCAGTCATCACAACTTGACAGTAAATTTGTCTATGTAAAATTGGTAAAAAGTGTGTGTGCAGCACATTGATTTACTCAGTCCCTCTCTCTCGCTCTATTTATCATAAGACTACTGCTGCGGGGCCAGAGCTCTGGGCTTCATTGCAAAAAAAACAAACAACAACAAAACGGCTATTAAGATCACAACATTTTTAGACATTTTTAGAAAAGTTGCTTTAAAATCAGGAATTTTAAGCTGCAATGATTACAAAAAACAGCAAATAAAACCCTGGAGGGACAGATGTGTTCTTTTGGCAGTAACCTTACTGAACATCAGACAGCTCTCACTTTTATCCTTTCAGAATAAAACTAACAGGGCTTAAAATACTTTTGTCTGTATACAGGCAAGGTGCATAAAACTTTTTTTTTTTTACATTACATGCCCATTTTTTTTTTTTACCTGCACCCCAAAAGTTTTCAGTTGCACCATTTTGTGTATTTGTCCTTCTTCATTCACACAGCCACAGCCAGGGCTGGATCTGACAGAAATTACAGTGAGTAATATCTTTTCTGTGTTTCACGCCACAACATTATCACTTATAAATTTGCTTTTCACTGCATGAGAAAATGCAGGTGGTGTAAAAGCGTGTGAACAGTATCAACTGCGTGAGAGCTGGAAGCTGTAAAAAGTTATGTGCACTGGTGCATGTAGAGCTGAAAATTACATGATCAGCTTTTATTTTAAGTGCACCACTGTGTATTATGCATGTGGTATTTTCAGCTGTTGTGTTTTTTGACATGGTGTCCTTGAGTTGAATATGCATGTTAAATCAAACAGTGGAGTAAAAATGGCTTCATTCACTTGGACATATTATCCTGGAGTTAAACCACATGTTGAATCAAATAGAGTAAAAATGGCGACACTAACCATTATTGTCCTTTCTCCAGATGAAGAGTCCAGTGATGCAGAGTGTCAGCAGCAGCAGTCCTACAACAACTCCAATAACAGCACCAGCAGGAAACTGTGAGGGAGAAACTGGAACCATAACATAATATCAACATTTTGTCTCAAACACTAGATGGACATCAATATGTTAAGTTTATGATGACTGATGAGTATAAGGTTCTAACTGATTAAAAACAATGGTCACAACATCCTAACAACTCATCTGTAATACTTATGAGTATAACATCTTGATTTAATTATAGTGGACAAACAAAACTATCAACACATCAGATCTCAGTCTTACCCCAGTTGGTCCTGATCACTGCTTTGTCCAGTTTGATGACAATGTCCTCCTTCACACCAGAGAGATGAAACACACAGTCATACTTCTCCCAGTCTTCAGGTGGGACTGATGAAACATCCAGGTCACTGCTCATCTGGAAGGATCCATCATGGTTGTGGAGGATCTCTCCATGGTCCACATTCTCATGAATCTCCTCTCCATCTTTCCTCCAGAACATCATGGCGCTGTTTGGGTAGAAACCTGTAGCGTGGCAGCTGACTGGAGAGGAGGGAGACTTCTGAAGGAGAGACACTGAGGGACGGTCTGCAGAGCGAGGGATAGAGACAATGGAGGGAAAGGGAGCCAGAGAGAGAAAAGGGGGCAGTCTCAGCTTTGTTGTGAAGTCACAGAGCATGCAACTGATTGATGGGGGCTAATCAAATGTTACTGCCACAGAAAACAGAAAACAACCAAAAAGAGAGACTGACAGACAGACTGATAGTACAATGAGAGTTCAGTCTGAGCAGACTGATACAGATACAGACAACTTTATTAATCCCACCAGGGGCAATTGTTATGAACAGCTTGCAACCACACAAAATACACAAGGAAGATAAAAGGGACAAATACATGCCAAGGAGTACAGGGGAATCAACAATGGGAGGGTCGGTAATCAATAAAAATCGAGTCAAATACTCCTTATGTAATATAAACATAGTAAGAATAAGAGAAAAAGCATTATAAAGAATTTAAAAGACGAATGGCAGAGGGGATAAAAGACTTCAGAAAGCGGTTGGTCTTACAGACTGGTGAAACATAGCGACGGCCTGAGGGCAACAGAGAAAATTCATTGGCCAGCACATGACCAGGAGATGAGAGGATAAGTTCTGCCTTCCTCAAAGTCTGTTGGTCGCAAAAACTTGCCAGATCCCTCAGTTTCACTCCAGTTATCTTGGAGCATGTTTTTATGATGTTGTACAAGCTGTTTTTATCTCGCAGCGTAAGGTTGGGGAACCAACAGATAAAAGAAAAACACAAGAGACTTTCGATAAAGGACTGATAAAAACGACAGAGGATGGCAGGACTGACAGAAAATGAGTTTAGTTTCCGTAAAAGATGAATTCTCTGTTGCCCTCACTTCACAATATCTGCAGTATTTACATCAAATTTTAGGGTCTCATCAAAAAAGGTTCCTAGATACTTATATGAGGATACCCTTTCCACAGTTTCACCATGAATGGTGCTGTCTGTGGCTGTTTTTTTGTTGCGTCTAAAATCAATTATCAGCTCCTTAGTTTTGGACACATTTAGGTCTAAATGGTTTCTGTCACACCATGAAACAAAATCCACAAGAGCCTCCCCATGCCCTGAGTCAGATCAGAGTGTTTGAACATTGTCATGTCAATAAAACTACATCAGGTCCTGTGATCCTACCTTTTCTCAGCAGAGAGCTCTTGCCATAGGACACGTACATCTTCAGCCACTCAGGGAAAATCTGAGTGAGGGCATACTTATTATATTTTATCTCAGCTTTATTATCCTCCCATCTCCGTTTGAGGATGGCAGCCTGTGGTTTTGGAGCGATCCATGTCTCTGTCTCCGGGTCAAATGACATGAAGTCTTCTCCATCATAACCATGCTGCATAAAAGCATTAACCTCTCCAGTCTCATCGTCCCACTCACAGCCACTCATAGTCTGTAAAATGTGAATACCTGAGAGACAGAGACTGTAATTAACAATGATGAACAGATGATATCTCCAGTGGAAAGATGGTCTTAAACATATTGTGTGATCCTCCCAATCTTGTGGTGTTCTAATGATTCAAGAGCAGATAATAAGTGCAGCTGTTTTTTTTATATGACTGATGAATCCCAACCTCTGTTTCACAGCGTAAAAGTCACAGTGGTAGCTATTGCTCTATGAATCCCTGACTACCAATGGCATTATACAAAGTGAGTATGTCTTCTTGCACTCTGTGCACATCAAAGTCTTCTATCAACAGTGATATCTGTTTGATGCCTGCAGTCTTTTACTGTCCCCTCTCTAAATACCTTGCAGATACCTGTAGTGTGTGCACATGTACATGTTCATAAAAGAATCTGTTTGCCAATCAACAAACCAAGACAGAGACACAGACAGAAATCACAAAGTCCTTTATATATATATATATATATATATATATATATACACATATTTATATATATATATAGAGAGAGAGAGAGAGAGAGAGAGAGAGAGAGAATTGGCATTGTGCAGTGTCCTAACCTAACACCACCTGAAGAAGTAGATTAGGAAATAAATTCAAAACAGGCAAGTATGGAAGACTGGTTCGCCTATGACGGGTAAGATCCCCCTGCAGACTCGGGACAACCTAAGACAGGCACAGCCACGAGTACTTGGCCTTGTTGCCACTGTGTGCAGGACAGTATGCAACACTGGGTCTCATGTTCTTACACAAGAACAGATGACTTGATGAAAGAAATCAGCACTGACTAATGGTAAGACCATTAGTGGTAGAAAAATGACCAGCACAAGCACTCGAGTCTGTTTTAACCACACTGAGCCAATATGCTGACTTTTTAGGGTGCTTCAGGTGGTTGCCAGAGCACCGTTAGGTGGTCGCTAATACCTCATCACAAGAGGTCATTTATATGGGGAATGTTTAATTATCATACTCACTGCTCTCTCTAAAAATAAAAAAAATCACAATCTGGTCAACAACTATCTACATTTCAGTCTCCAGATATTTATATGATAACACTTAAAATAACTGGCCTATACTGGTGTATGTGCCCAAGCTGACAGAGTTAAAGCCCCTTGTTGGCCAAATCCCTGAGAAAGTAACCATGGCCCTCTGCAACTTCATGTCCTCAACCTCCTTCAGCATCCAACAATATATGTCTCCACTGCATCAAACTGTGACTCCACCCATGAGAAATGTTGATCATCAATTGTTGTAATGGCTTTGGCAATATTGTTCTTTTCACTTTTATTGATGTATATTATATGTTTCAATTATCTGTTATATAAATATATATATATATGTATATATATATATATATATATATTTTTTTTTTTTTTTTTCTTTCCTTACGTTTATTATTGTGCATTATTTGTAAATTTGTAATGGCTTTGGCAATATTGTTAATCTACAGTCATGCCAATAAAGCTTATTAAATTGAAATTGAAATTGAAATTGAGAGAGAGAGAGAGAGAGAGAGAGAGAGGCAGAGACAGAGACAGAATATACAGATATACAGAGCCAGTGCAAACCAGCCTGTTAAACCGGTGTGTCTTTAGCTGGCTTTTAAAAGAAGCAACAGAGTCAGCAAACCATAAGGATGCAAGTAAAGCATTCCAAATGTAGGTGCTATGGCCTCAAAAGCTCAATCACCAAGTGTTTTCATGCGCGGCAAGTAGCAGACAACAAATTTTGAGTATTTGATCAAAGAGTGCTACATAAGCTAGAGTATTTTAGGAGTAAGACATGAAAATCAACAAACAAAAATAATGAAGCCTACCTCCACTTTGGTTAAAGCGCTGCTTAAAATTGTCAATAGTGGCTTTATGGATGTAAGGCTGAACCTCAGTACATTGTTGAAAATATAGCTCCCCGTGCCCAGGAAAGTTTTCAAATATTTTTTTCATCCAGTCCTGGTTTGTTTCTATCTTGTTGTTGCTGTCGCAGTAACCTATTAGAATGCCATCAACCACTCCATACTCATCACAAATATGATGTATTCAGTATGATCCTGTTAAAAACACATCACTAATCAAATTGTAGTTAGAGTGAAGCTAAACAGCAGGTGTGTCCTGGGGCTGCCCAGGAACAAAATACAGAGCTGTGTGGAAAGTGAAGCAAAGATTAAAAATGTTATCTTACCTGGAGATGAAACATGACAGAAGAGAAGCAACAACAGTAACTTTTTCATCTTGTTTTTTTTATAAAGAAGTGTGGGTAAAGGACTGAGCTGATTTAGCTGTTTAGTTTTCTGTGTTTTTTCCCTGTGTAAGGAGGTGAGAGTGTCTCTGTTCTGATGAGAGATGGATGGATGATAAAGAAGTTGGTAAACTTGTTTTACTCCTATGAAGATCATTGTGTCAGTATGTTGTGTTGGAGCTTGTGTTGAATGAGGATCAACATGTGACTCTGACTTTAAACGTTTTGCAGTTGCACTTTGTGATCGGCACATTTGTGGGATAAGAACAAAGGGAAATAATTAAGAAATATGGTGATCGATATAAACCAGGAGGACATAATTATAAGTACATAACATTTCCACCTGATACCACATAATAATGTGATAAAGATTACATTAAGGATTTATTGACTCCCTACGTGCCTGGATGTTCCCTCAGGTCAGTGGATACAGCCCTGCTGATTGTTCCGCAATCTCAGTTCATGACCTAAGGTGACCAGGTCTCTGCTGTCAGAGCCCCCAAACTGTGGAACGCTCTGCCTATTGAGATCAGACACGCTACATCATTAGCATCTTTAAAATCCCTTCTTAAAACCTTCTTTCAGGACAGTGTGGCGGTGGAAGTGAATAAATGAAGAGTGAAATGATCAAGTTGTTTTTTGTGTCATTTAATAAAGTGATAGAACAGAATAATAAGAGTTAAAACAGAGTCAGTCTATTTCAGCTGACAGGTCAGAGCTCTGACACCTAGAGTGTCCTCTGTAGGTCTGACAAAGAATCACAGATTCGGTCACATATATAATTAAAACTTAGAAGCACACAGCAATTATTCTTTTTTAATATTTTACTTTACTTTTTACCAAGCTATGAGACCATTCAGCATGAACAACAAAAACAATATTAAAGCTGCAAGCAGCGATGAACGGGCCCTCGCCCCGTCGTGCAACTTGGAGGTCCTGGCAGGACGCCAGCTGACGCGGCAGTTCATGTCTGTGAAAGTCAGACATCGCACGCAAGAGTAAAATGGCATATCCTCCATTAACTGTGAGCGCTGGAATTACCTATTTCACATTTTTTACTACTTCCTGTTTCCACTGTGGCGCTGGAGGGAACATTATACATCATATTGCTGCACTTCAATCAAATCAAGGCTGCAGGAAGAGTTCATTAAAGTACCACCCCTGGAAATGGCCAAAAAACGCACCAAAATGAAACATTAAATTCAAAATGGTTGACTTCCTGTTGGGTTTAAGGCATGGCTCCAAGAGGCTTTTTGGACATCTTTCAATGTTACATATGCCTACCAATTTTCATACTTCAAGGAAAAACGTCCTGTGGTGGCTGCTTTGTTTAAATTTTCTAGGGGGCACTACCGAGCAAATAAGCAAACAAGCTGAGGAGACTCAAAAATTGTTCTGCGACATACAATATGTCAGTAAACACCTCACTTGCGAACTCAGAAGTTTTGATGTGTCTTAAAAAGGCAGTTGCCAACAAGTGACTATATGAGACTACAGAACATCATCATGCTGAGCATGGCTTTACAGCCTCATTGTGGTGGTGACGTTAAATCATGCGACCATGGTGTAGTTCATTTATAGCCTAACCTTAGTGTCTTACCTCTGGCGATTGCATTTAGGCCTCAAAAATCCTAAAAGTGGTGTTCATTCGAGTGGTGTTCAAGATTATCAAGCTGGAGAAATCGTGTTAGTATCATAAACAACAACCACTGTGAAGCTAACTTGTGCGTCAACCTAAAAACGTCATCCCTGGGGCACTTTATAACGCAACTGTTTTTGTTATATATGCCACAATCTTGACTGACAGTGAGCTGGAAGGAACAATATACAGTGTTCTAGTTGTCATGGCTGTGACCCAGTTCTATTCCGTCCGCCACAGTGTGTCATACCACAACAAGAGCGTTTCAGAAGCAGAGTGTTTTACCTGCCCGATTAACTCGCAGATTATGTTGAATTGGATGAATGAATCTTCCTTGATATGTGTGCTTCTACCATAAATAAGTAAGATTTTCTTGTCTGTTTTAATTGTGTTTATTGTTGTTATTTCCTACTTTGCTGTGTTGTAGCCTCCAAACAAAATAAATACTTTTCAAAGTCCAGTTATGAATGACATGGATCAAAGATTTGTGGCTGTGTTTTAGTTATTAAAAATAAACCCTTCCTTATCATATCTATATTTGACATACAGTACCTGTTAACAGGAGAACTCACCTCAAACCAGAAGTGAGTGGGACCTAACCAGAAGTTGTTATTGATAGAAATTGATATGGGCAGATCAGAAGTTTATACATTTATTATTTATTAAAAAGCTATTTACAGAGCAATCTTCACATCATGATTAATCACAAGAGTAAGAGACTGAGCACAGTGACCCAAATGAGGATACGGATATTCACACATTTTACTTGGATGATATTGGTACTCAGAAAAAGTATGTTATTTGTACAGGATCCTTGTATTAGCCAAGTATTCCACTCAACCCTACAATAAACTCATCAAAATCAGTGACAACA
This sequence comes from Cephalopholis sonnerati, assembly GCA_019142605.1. Taxonomy (NCBI): domain Eukaryota; kingdom Metazoa; phylum Chordata; class Actinopteri; order Perciformes; family Serranidae; genus Cephalopholis; species Cephalopholis sonnerati. The sequence continues at coordinate 12,299,024 of JAGQAX010000014.1, read as the reverse complement.
AATTTGTATTCACTGATTTAGATAAGTATATTATTAGTATGAGTTAATATATAGTATGAGCAGTTAGACACTGATTACTTTTTAATATTCTCTTAATAATCCCAGAGCAGTAGATTATAAAGATCTGGGTCATTTGTATGCCAGTAAATTTCCTCTTGTGCACTGTGACAGCTGCACAGACAAAGGTGGATAATAACAGTAGCTACACTCAAGCTACACACAAACAAAAGCCGTTTAGTTTATTGTACTGATGTATGTTTTTTTTTTAAACTTAATCTCAGTCTCACTGCTTTCCTCATAAAAAACAAACAAAAAGCCTGCTTGACCTGCTTCCAGTTTTGATTTACAGTACATCTTACTTCCTTATAGACTGTAAGAGGAAACACTTTCAAATATTAAGTTTAGCAATGATGCACTTTCAACACAATGTATCTGTCACTGCCAACTTCAGCTGTCTTGGCCATACTTGTAAAGTAGATTCCTCATCACGAGAACAAAGGTGGAAAAAATGAACAGCTGGCAGTGTCTTACACTTTGGTACCAGATTCTCTCAGAATCAGAGGTTAAAGTTGTTGTTGCCCTCTAGTGGAAAGCTGGAAGGATCAGTGGCAACAGCTGGAAGGAAACCACAGTTCATGTCACGTAAAAAGCCAAAAGTCAATGTTGTTTTAACATAACGTCATGTGATTTACGTACAGTCATCACCCACTGATGTCACTCATGACGTTTTTATGTCACATTATGTTACTGGGTTACAAACTGACTTGTTTTAATGCAAAACATGGTCAGTTTTCGACACCTACACAGTAACCACATATTCAGCTGGATGATGACACTAGTAAAAAGCATAGAAAACTTGTGTAAGTGTGAAAACCAGTCCTGTCAGTCCTTTGTGGATGGACACCAGTCAGCGTGAGCTGTGGTCCTATTGAATGTTAGTAGGCTGGTACCCTGAAATCCAGATGAGAGAAAATATTGTCAATATTTTGAAATTTCTTAAAGGATTTACATTGAACCCTATACTATGGTGGCCCTGAGGGTCAAAACACAACAACATTTCAGAAAACAAATGGGATTTCACGAAACAACAACATTTAACAAAACAACATTTCAAAAAACACAACAAAATTTTGATAAGCAAAACATTCCACAAAACACAACATTAAAATATGTCGTTTTGTTTTCTGTATTGTTGTGTTTTCTCACATGCCATTGTGTTTTGACCATCGGGGCCACCGCACTAGTCACTTTGTAAAAACATTTATTTAAAACTATCACAGGTATTTAAAGAGTGAAGTAAAACTTGCATTATTATAAATAAAAACATTTTGTTCCTTACCATTATTTTTCCTCCGACAGATAAAACATCCAGTGCAGACAATTGCCAGCAGAAGCAGTGCTCCAGCAACTCTGATAATTAAAAGAACAACATGGGGCTCTCCACCTGAGACAACAGAGCATTTACACTTTAGACTCACTTGCATTCTTTGAACTCAAAAAGCACTGAAGGCAAAAGTTGTTTTCACCGGTGACAGCTTGAGGGTGGACATTGTTTTCTATCTAAACTTCTTCAGGTGCAAATTAAAAATAAAAAAAAAAGAAAGAAAAAAAAGTCTGGACCTATCTTTTGTTTAACAAAAAGGTTTCCAGGCCCAAACTGCCATTGACATGTGTAACAATGTAATGCCTGAAAGACTATTAAAGCTCATGATGAAGGTTTTGTCAATTTTTCTCTAAAAACAAAACAGAGTAAATAAATGAATGGTATTTTCATCAAACTGGGCTGTCTATGAATAGAAAATGCAGACGCAAATACGCAAAGAGACGCAAATGAAATTGGTGCCACATAACCAGAGAAAACCCCTTTTGCTCGAGGGGGAGGAAACCTGCAACTGCCAGAATGCACTGCTGGTGACATAATGCGAGCTTTGCTGTTTTTTCCACAGGAAACATTGTTGTGGCCATCTGGTAACAAACAATCTCATATGACAGTTAAACAATATAGGAAACAACGTGCTGCTCACTTCCTGTGCACAAACTCTCGTCTTACAGCTAAACAGTGCACATTTTAGGTGAGATATAAGTTTTAAGAGTTTAGAGATAGAGATAGTTTAGGAGATAGAGAGCGAGATAGAGAGGCAGCTCTCACTCTCTCAATCCGCTTCTATACTCTTTGTATTGGTAGTGACGGCATACAAAAAAGTGTAAGCACAATCCATAGCTCCGTGATCTTCCACACTGCGGGGCCCTTAAGCATACTAGAGACTTACGGTGGCTGAGTGTGGCTGAGCTTCTAACTTCCTCTGGCTAAGGGCTAACTTCCAGTTTAGCACTCAACTTACTTGGCCACTTGGTAAAACTGGCTTCAAAGCACACTTTGCCCCCGGGGACTTGTACAGTTGGAGCAACAGCCCTAGAGCCAGTGACAGTTTGAGCTGAGAGATGAGCAGTGGGATTTGGGCAATGGGTAGACAAAGTTTACTGTAGTTCAATTACACATACTTCCCACACAGTTATGAAACAAAACTTGTTGAAAATGACAAAGTATCCCTTTGAGTCTACCATACTCATTTATGTTGAGCACTTGGACTGTGTGTATGCTAACAAAAAAATGTAGTCCATATTATTCCACGATATTATGTTGTACTTTTGAGAGTTATATTTTATAACCATTAGTTATTTCATTATCACTTTGAGCACGATAACCATCAGTAATTCAATAGATTATGTTTAACATGTTGCATTTAAGTTGCTCAGACATGTTGACTTGCCTCGGGGTCATTTTACTTCCTACCTGTAGCTGCTTCATGGTATACTATGCAGGATTTTCCTATAAAAACAATTTATAGACTCATACAGAAGTAATCCCTCTCACTCATCACTTATGACCCACTCCCAGTGTGTAGCAGTGTATTTTTCTGCAGAGACTCTGCCCTCGGCCTGTATATTAACTTTTGCTTGCCAGCGTTTTTACAAACAGTAGCCAACAATTCTGCATTGTGTACCTTTAACAGAGACAGTTTTTAAAATAAAATAAACAGGTGTAACAACAGTCTAAAATCTGATATGAGTGAGTGAAGTTTAATGTTTTACTCATAGAATATTGGTGAAGCTGTGGCCTGCTTCTTATCAACAGCCCAGGGCCCCGTTTCCCAGATTCGATGTATCTTAGCGCTCTACGACGGTCTCTAAGATATATCTTAGCTAAGGAGCTCCTTTTTCTACGAGTGTTTCCCAAACTGTCTCTTAGCGGGAGCTCGTAAGGAGAGCTGCTAAGATACATCGTAAGTTGGAGCTGTCCTCCACCACGGTGCTGAAAGTGTATTAATCGATGCCGCATGCATCGATTGATCACATATAAGGGTATATAAATGACGTTGTAATATAAAAAGTATTGCCTCAATAATTTTACCGTCATCAAATATTATATCACAAATGCGGCTATGACTTATAGATCATCTGTCAAACTATGTGAAATCTAATCCACACACGAGTATTATGAAAAACAACGTTTTGAAATCTCCACCCAGACCAGTGTTTTGGCACCGTCTCATGCAAAATCCCCGTCCATATTAATACGTCTGAAGCAAAAATATCATGCGCATCCTGCCATAAACAAGAAAAATACTAATGATGAAGCACACAAACGCTGCCCACACTAAAGCTGATGTTACTGAAACATCTACAAAAGCATACGTGTTTGTCGCTCTTACTACATCATTGTAGTTTCAATGCCAGTTTGTGTCTACCATGCACGTTTTCCAACATCAGTTCTGTCAATTTACAGACCTCAAATTGTAGTTGTCACGCATAGGCACCTGTAGCAGCAGCATAACCAGTTTCATTGCCCTTTGTGTGTGTGTGTGTGTGTGTGTGTGGGTGTGTGGGTGTGGGTGTGTGTGTGTGTGTGTGTGTGTGTGTGTGTGTGTGTGTGTGTGCGTGCCATAATTAATCACAGGTGCATGCCAGTACCAATGTAATATGTTGTGCATTGGTTCATGTGGCCTATATAAGCTCACAGGTAGCCACACGTATGCGCAACACCGTGACACCGATGCCTTGCTCAGCCCGGATCCGTCTCCCACCACCTCCAAGAAACTACCCACTGCGTAGAAACGCAGAGCTGCCAGGAGCTGCACCTCTGGGCTGAGGGCGAAGTTACACCTGGTAGCCCTGGAAATGTGCGGGGACACAAGGGTAAGCAGATTTTGGATCTCTTCACGTGGCAGCCGGTACGTTGATAGAATGGCACTGTCAGAGAGGACATCCAGCGGACTGAAGTTCGTCCTTATAAAATGGTTTACATGAACCAAATGGCTACGCGGACGGCGACGCCTTCGGTTCATTTGATTTAGCACGAGAATACGCTGTATTGCAGCCATCATCTAGTCTACAATGAAGCAAGCAGAGACGATGCGCATGGGCGCCTATATAGCGCTAGTGCAGCCCGTTTGATTAGTTTCCAGCCGGCTTCATTAGACGAACAAAGAAATGATGTCGTCAGTTGATTAGCTCCATTAAATGGATAAGTGAATATGGATGATGAATGGAACATAAATAAATAAACCCGAATATTCATGATATTCCATGTTCGTTATTATTTTTCACAAGGTTAGTTTTAAATTAATGATGTGATTTGCGCATGGAGTCTAGATGTGAATTATACTGCAACAAGCATGATTTCAGCCTACTCAAGCTAAAACTGTGTTAGGATGAACGGAGCGCATCACTAAGAGACAGCTTACGAGTGGTTCAGACCGCACGTCTTAAGATATATCTTACAGAAGATATATCTTAGCTACGAAGGCTCTGGGAAACAGCACGTAAGCTTAAGAGAGACCTTAAGATATAACTTAAGAAGCACGTAGCGCTACGAAGGCTCTGGGAAACGGGGCCCAGATCGTTTGATGGTGTGTCAACCTCAACAGGAAGGCACTGTTCACCACAGATTACAGGAAATCACGTACTCTTGTGTTTAGCTCAAAATTAGGATCAGGATAACCAGGAGGAGGTGTTTAAGAAGTGAGCACACACACTGCTGCAGTTTACCACAGTGATACTAGAGGCAATGAATTCTATGGAAATTAAACTTTGTCAACATCAGTGTGGAACCTAAGCTAAAGAGGCTTTATTAAAACAAAGGGACATATGGTTGCATTAGCACAACATCAATAAAAGGCATGCACAGCATGAGAGGTGAAGTAAACTAAACATGCTTTTCCCACCTTTATCACTTCTGATAGAAGTCTTACCCCAGTTGGTCCTGATCGCTGCTTTGTCCAGTTTGGTGATGATGTCGTCCTTCACACCAGAGAGATGAAACACACAGTCATACTTCTTCCAGTCTTCAGGTGGGACTGATGAAACGTCCAGGTCACTGCTCATCTGGAAGGTTCCATCATGGTTGGGGAGGATCTCGCTGTGGTCCACGTTCTTATGAATCTCCTCTCCATCTTTCCTCCAGAACATCACGGCGCTGTTTGGGTAGAAACCTGTAGCGTAGCAGCTGACTGGAGAGAAGGGTGACTTCTGGAGGAGAGACACTGAGGGAAGCTCTGCAGACAGACAGAGAAAGACAGTGGGTCTCTATGTTTTACTTCATATTCGCTGTAATGTTAAATTACATTAGGGTGTACTGTTCAATGAAACTACATCAGGTCATCTGCAGTGGCGTAAGGTAGTGACGATGGGCGCCAGTGCATGCTATTATGACGGGCCCTAGGGCATGCTGTTGTGTGCATATGGTCTCTACTCATGAGATCGGATAATATTAGCATACATATTACCCACCAAACATTGTTGCATATCTACTGCATGGTGATGCAGTGGTAAGCATTGTCGCCTCACAGCATGGGGGGTCCTGGGTGGGGGGCTCGAACCCAGGGTGGGGTAGCCTTTCTGTGTGGTACTCCGGCTTCCTCCCACAGTCCAAAGACATGCAGGTTAATTGGTGACTCTAAATTGCCCGTAGGTTTGAATGTAAGTGTGAATGGTTGTCTGTCTCTATGTGTCAGCCCTGTGACAGTCTGGCGACCTGTCCAGTATGTACCACTGCACAGGTCCCGTAGTACACACTGGACAGGTCAGCTGGGATAGGCTCCGGCCCCCCTGTGATCCCTAACAGGATAAGGGGTCACAGAAAAATGAATGATTTATCGAGTAGTTGATTTATAGTTATAGAATAAGCATAGAATTTTGTTATAGATGCTACTGACTATTTTACAAAACAAAAAAACATGATGGCCCCTTTTCAAGGGCATATATAGCAAATAGCACAGTTTTTAATGTAACAAGGTTTCTTCTTTAAACACAGGCAGATTTTCAAGGGTCCATTCTCAACCCAATATATTGTTGGAGGGCTCACTCTCTCTATGGGCCCCATCTCATGGGCCCCAGAGCAACCCCACTGCCTGCACTGTCTATATTTAAGTCACTGGTCATGTGACCTTACCTGCTCTGAGCAGAGAGCTCCTCCTATACTCCACATACTTCTTCAGCCATTCGGGGCAATGCTGGGTGAGATATGTTATAGTGGAGGCTAATCCAGTTTTGTCATTGTCCCACTTGTGTTTGGTGGGGACAGCCTGTGGTACTGGAGCAATCCACGTCTGTTTCCTCAGGTCAAGTGCTATGAAGTCTTCCCCATCATAACCATACTGATTAAAACCATAAACCTCTCCAGTCTTATCATTCCACTCACAGCCAAATGTCCTCTGTAAAACATGGACACCTGAGAGACAGAGACAGAGACTGCAGTCAAACAACAACTGAAACATCGACTAAAACAGTGAATTTAAATATGTGGTTACTTAGATACAAGTGATCTGATGATCGTTACATAATCACCATATTAATAGTAGATGAAGGGTGTCATTTGTTGTACAGATTTAAAGCCCCCTGAGGTAAATTGTGATTTGTTATACTGGGCTATATAAATAAAATTGCATTGAAAATTGAAATTGGGACAGGCACTTGACCTTGATGTCATATTAGCAGTTGACAATGAATGTAGCAGTGAATGTTCAGTGTGAGCTAGAGTTTGTCAGAACCACCAGCAAAGCTATTTTAGTGGTGTTAAGAGAAACTTTGTTGTGTGTTTTGCGTCATTTCATCGGCCCTCAAACTATTTAGAATGATTCTGGGCCAATAATGTTCAGTAGCTGACTGATCAGGGCACCCTTATCCACAAGTGTTAAATTTATGATCCCTGCAAGTCACTGACTCTGGCCCCTTAAATAGAGATATTGAGTTAATTGCACATGGGGAGATTTTTGATCATGAATAGAAGAGAAACACTCCAGGAAATTAAGGGAAATGAGTTGATGGCACACTTTTTAAATAACATGTTTTTAATCTTTGGGCTTTGGGGGAAAGTATCAAGTGTTTTCAAGGCAAAAGGCTCAACTCCAAGTGAAGTCATGAGTCATTGGTGTTTAAGTCAAAGATGAGTTGCAAGTCTTTTTTTGATTTTTTAAGTCAGGTCTAAAGTCACTAAATCTGTGACTTGAGTCTGGCCTAAGTCCACGTCATGTGACACAAGTCCACCCCTCTGGCTGGGCTTCATACTGCACGATATAACCTGCCTGGGTGGCGCAGGCTCTTCACCTGAGTGTGACCATAAATGTATATAACCTCTGGCAAATATTTGAATATATATACGATGTATTGTGCTGTACTGTTGTGGAATCCAATAATTTAAATCTGTGTGTGCATGTTTATGACAAACGCTCACATCTTTGCTGCATAACAAACTTGAATAAAAATGTTTCAGTAGGAAAAAGTGAAACGCAAATATACCTTCAGTTTGGTTAAACTGCAGCATCAAACTCTCGATGGTGGTACTGAAGAAGCTGTGACTATCACGACACTCATCATTGTACCAGTCCATGTGTTTTACATCATCATCATTCATTAGTTTTTTCATCCAGTCCTGTTTGGGTTCTGCTCTGCTGGTGTTGCTGTCACAGGAAATCACCTCAACTCCATCAACCATTGCAACAGCAACAAACTCTGGGAAGTTTGGGACTCTCACCGATCCAGTGTAGAACAACTCTAAGGAGTGATATTCTGTAGAGGAAAGACGTTTTCTGTTAAATGTTTTACATTCTTCTCACGTGATTGGTTGTAAATTACCTGAGCACAGCAGACAATTTTGAATTCTTTCACCACCTGTTAGAAAAAATATGATAGCTGTATGAATTGTAAGGAATCATTTGGGGGTTTTACTAACTTTCACCAAAAATTATGCATTTATTTTAAAAAGATGACAGATTTCTATCACCATTCAGCCTGTGATAATGTGGAACATGCTACATGTAAGTTGCTCAGTCATGTTGACTTGCCTCAGGGTAATTTTAGTAATAAATAAGCGATACATCTGTTTAAAAATTTACTATTCATCTATGCATTCACCCTGACAATATGTTCCCACATATTGTATGGTTGTTTTGTTACAGCACATTCAACAGGAAGGCACGGTTCACCACACTTTATAGGAAATCAAATGCTCTTGTGTTCAGCTCAGACTTTTCTCCTCTTACAAGAGAGTGAACAAAACGGTTAGCTCTCATGTACCAAAACACAATATTAGTGGGTTGGTCCTTAAATAAGACGATTGCATGCAAATGTCAGCACTGCCAGTTAACAAGTAATATGTGTGCTGGTAGAACTAGGGTTAAAATGTATTTGTTTAATACACACTTAACTATATGAATCATATCTGCACAGTTACTGAGAGATTTCAGTTTCTATACTATGTTTGAGCAAGGCAACGTGCCACACTGTTATCTCCAGGAGGAAAATGCAGAATCAAAGGCGACTTGTGTTTGGGCTAATAATCAGTCCCTCCAGGATGTTGCGATCACAACAATTTACAATCAGTCCCTGTGAATTCTGTGCAACCTTGAAATTTTGTTCAGTCTCTCCAACTCTGCTCTCTGCTCTCAGCTTTGTGTCTGGGACAGAGTCACACATGAATACTGACAGGGCTAACTGTTAGCATCACACGGCTAACATTACCCAACAGTTATTAACAGGTGTGACGGCAGAGTTGAGCTACTTTGATGAGATGTGAGATTAATGGCTGGGTGTTGGATGTTGCTGGGGGCGTCGGCCCAAGCAACAACAGCTGATTGCTAGCAATCAACTGTTGCTTCCCCCCTCCCAACATCACAAATGGATTCTAATTCTGTGGTAAACACTGACCTCCACATTTGAGACAGCATCACAACTATTTTTGTAATTTTTCACTTGCTCCTGCAACTTCACTGTTAAAAAAATACCTGTAAACATCACAACATGCATCACAATTTTTTGAGTGAAGGTGTTAATGAATGAAGGTGTTGGTTTAGGCAGTATACTATGAACAAATGTAATCATCACAACAGTTTACAGTAATTCTACACCCAGTCGAGAGGGATGAGGATGACCAGAAAGAAGTGTTTAAGGAGTGAGCACACACACTGCTGCAGTTTACCACAGTGATACTACAGAAAATGAATTCTACAGGAACAAAAAATTGTTAACCCTTTCTGAGAAACCTGAGCTGAAGAGAATATATTAAAACAATGGGATATACTGTATGGTTGCATTAGCACAACATAAAAAAATGCATGCACAGCATGAGAGGTGAAGTAAACTAAGCATGCATTTCCTATCTTCCTTTCCACTTGTGATCTACCCTCTTACCTCTGTTGGTCCTGATCACTGTTTTGTCCAGTTTAGTGATGATGTCGTTCTTCACACCAGAGAAATGAAACACACAGTCGTACTTCTCCCAGTCTATAGATGTGGCTGATGAAATGTCCAGTTCAACACTCATCTGGAAGGATCCATCATGGTTGGGGAGGATCTCTCCATGGTCCACGCCCTCATGAATCTCCTCTCCATCTTTCCTCCAGAACATCACGGCTCTGTCAGGGTAGAAACCTGTAGCGTGGCAGCTGACTGGAGAGGAGGGAGACTTCTGGAGGAGAGACACTGAGGGACGGGCTGCAGAGAAAGAGAGAGAGAGAGAGAGAGAGACACAGTGTGTTTCTATATTTTTTGACGTCATATTTGCTGTAATGTTATATCACATTAAGACGTACTGTTGCATGAAACTACATCGGGTCATGTGACTCTACCTGTTCTTAGCAGAGAGCTCCTCCCATAGTCCACATACTTTTTCAGCCGGTCAGGACAATACTGGGTGAGAAAGGTTATAATGGAACGTAATCCAGTTTTGTCACTGTCCCACTTGTATTTGGTGATGACAGCCTGTGGTACTGGAGCAACCCATGTTTGGCTCCTCAAATCAAGTGCTATGAAGTCTTCTCCATCATAACCATACTGATTAAAACTATAAACCTCTCCCGTCTCATTGTCAAATTCACAGCCAAACAACCTCTGGAAAGTGTGGACACCTGAGAGACAGAGACAGAGACTGCAGTCAACTAACAACTGGAACAGAGATTAAAACAGTGATTTGAAATACGTATATAACCAGCTTATTGATATTGTATTCTATTTATTCTTACATGTTGCATTAATTTGCTGAATAACAACAACATGTACCTCCAATTTGGTTGAAGCGCTGCATCAAACTCTCAATGGTGGTACTGAAGAAGCTGTGACTATCACGACACTCATCGTTGTACCAGTCCATGTGTTTTACATCATCATTCATTAGTTTTTTCATCCAGTCCTGTTTGGGTTCTGCTCTGCTGGTGTTGCTGTCACAGTAAATCGCCTCAACTCCATCAACCATTGCAACAGCAACAAACTCTGGGAAGTTTGGGACTCTCACCGATCCAGTGTAGAACAATTTCAGGGAGTGATACACTGTGGAAAACAACAACAACAAAAAAAAAAAAACATTTGTTGCTGTTGCATGTTTATTCATCTTGTGTGAATGGTTTTTATCCACATTCAGCCTGACAGTCAGTGACAAAAGTTACAGGAAGCTACTTTGTCCTAACTGACCAGCCACTGAGTTGTTAATAGTCTTGGAAACAGACTATTCTAAGGCACAAATCTTAACTTTCAACTTAAAGTTCACATGTTGAATCTGAAAAAAAAAAATTGTACAGGCCCTAGGAAGAGGGTTGAGCGACAGCCATTCTCTGCTTCATCAACTTCTTGACATTCATCAATTTCAATGACCCCTGACCACACTAATCATTCCCTGGAACCTTGTGTATGTCACAGACCTCCAACTATAATCAAAGATCTGTATGACAAGTTATATGAGCACAGCATCCCAATGAGTCATGGTGACTTTAATCTTCCTTTGCCACTTGCACCCAGCCATCTTTGCTCCCTTTCCACCAGCCCCTGGCTCTCCAGTGCCCACCCCACAGTCAGTAAGGCCCAAGTCAGCCAAAGCAACACAGACCAGTGGGCATTCTGATGTACAACAACCAGGGCTGCTGCTGGACCTGGTTGTTGTATTCCAAAACTGGTAATGCAGTCCTTCTAAAAAGCCAAAGAAATATGTTTTCATTATCAGTGCTACACATAAGAACTAGAACTATACAATAACAGTATATTTCACACTACTGAACTAACTATACAACAAACACATGCACACATATGTATGATATGATATGATATGATATGATATGATATGATATGATATGATATGATATGATATGATATGATATGATGGGCAGCACACCTGCAGCACAGGCTATGTTCACTGAAACCAGCAGCAGTGCAGCTCAAACCGTGTTGTGTCTGAGAGGGCCTTAACTGGGAGAGTTAATGCAATACATATAATTATGATTCATGATGATCATATTGGGCTGTCTTGTTGTCCCCTTCATCACTGGTGCCCTTTGCACATCGCATGCTGTGTGTAACCCTTAGCAGCAGCGTTGACAACAACCATAGCCTGAAGCTTTTGAGAAGCGTTTTGGCGTGCAGCAAACATGTTATACATAGATATACTGGAGAGCACCACCCACCAAGATATAAGGGACATATCTGTTTAAACATCTTATCACACAAATCATATGTTTCTGCACATTTCCTGATTGGTGTGTTACTATCAACAGGAACACACTACTCGCCACAGTATCCAGGAAATTACATGCTCTTGTGTTCAGCTCAGAATTTCCTTCACGTATGAGAGAATGATGACAAACGGTTAGCTCTCATGAACCAGAGTGCAATATTAGTGGGTTTGTCCTTTGATGCCAAATAAGTGCATGCAAATGTCAGCACTGTCCCATGATGGAGATTGGGCTAATCATCGTTATAGCCCATGAACAAGTGACATCTGTGCTCATACAGTTAAACTATATTTGTTTAACACACAGTTAGCAGTATGAATCACCTCTTCACTAATAAGAGATTTCAGCAGTGGTGGTAGAGTAATGAAAATCTAAACTTGAGTACAAGTACAATTACTCCCATAAGAAATGACTCAAATAAAAAACAAAATTACCATTTAAGAAACCTGTTCAAGTAAAAGTAAAAAAGTACCTAGTTAACAAATTAGTCAAAGTACAAGTCACTTTCCATTTAGTGTTTTTCAGGGTGTGCGAGCCAGTGCAAAATAATGAAAACACAACACATGTTAATAAAACCTTTCTTACTTAATTAGTAATCCTAACTCCTTTTGATGATGTTAAATGAATTCAAAAGTCTGACAAACCTCTAGCTGCAAGATAACTTAATGTCACCATCATAACATCAAAGATCATTGTTACACGTGAAAAGTGAACATTGAGCTAACATTGTTTCACCTACAGTATGTGCAAAGCTTATATGCAATATGTGCTTGCAAAGCTTTTAAAAGTGAAGATCTCAGTGTTTTTTGGGAAGCATCAGCACTTCATAATGTAAACAGCTGTCTTTTCTAGAGTTTTATGTCTTTTTATTTAGTATAAAAAGCATGGCCAGATGTGGCCAGGGATCGCAAGGTTGACCTCAGAGTAGCTGTTACGCCAGGTGGAAAATCTCTTTTTGATGGGGCAGGCGACCTGGCACAGCTTGGCAGACAAGTGTTTTTTTTTTGAGCGGGCCAGGGACAGACTTTGTTTTGATTTTTATGTTAAAAAGCAGATAAGTGTCTGTGTAAATAATGTCATGACCAATTACAGACCACATCCACCAAGTTATGGGAAGGGTTCCAACACATTTTACCAATTCATTTTCAAAACTTTTTCCAAATGTTTCCATAATATTTTACCCTATTTCCATTCATTTTCGTAACTACTTATCCTCTTGAGGGTCGCGGGGGGGCTGGAGCCTATCCCAGCTGATATTGGACCAGAGGCAGGGTACACCCTGGACAGGTCACCAGACTATCACAGGGCTAGCACATGGAGACAGACAACCATTCACACTCACATTCACACCTAGGGTCACCAACCTGTCCTACTACCTATTAACCTATCCCCAACCTGCATGTCTTTGGATTGTGGGAGGAAGCCGGAGTATCCGAGAAAACCCACGCTGACACAGGAAGAACATGCAAACTCTGCACAGAAGGGCTCCCTCCTGGGATTGAACCAGAAAGCCTCTTGCAGTGCTAACCACTGTGCCACCGTCGTCAAATCTGTTTGAAGTCTTACCTCTGTTGGTCCTGATCACTGCTTTGTCCAGTTTGGTGATGATGTCATCCTTCACACCAGAGAGCTGAAACACACAGTCGTACTTTTTCCAGTCTATAGATGTGACTGATGAAATGTCCAGGTCAGCACTCATCTGGAAGGATCCATCGTGGTTGTGGAGGATCTCTCCATGGTCCACGTTCTCATGAATCTCCTCTCCATCTTTCCTCCAGAACATCATGGCGCTGTTTGGGTAGAAACCTGTAGCGTGGCAGCTGACTGGAGAGGAGGGAGACTTCTGGAGGAGAGACACTGAGGGAAGGTCTGCAGAGACACAGAGATACAGTGGGTCTCTGTATTTTACTTAATATTTGCTGCAATGTTAAATTACATTAGGACACACTGTTTCATAAAACTACATCAGGTCATATGACTGTACCTGTTCTCAGCAGAGAGCTCCTCCCATACTGCACATACTTCTTCAGCTGGTCAGGACATTGCTGGGTGAGATAGGTTTTAATGGCAGCTAATCCGATTTTGTCATTGTCCCACTTGTGTTTGGTGATGACAGCCTGTGGTACTGGAGCAATCCATGTCTCTGTCTTCAGGTCAAATGATATGAAGTCTTCTCCATCATAACCATACTGATTAAAACCACTGATGTCTCCAGTCTCATCGTCCCACTCACAGCCATACATCCTCTGGAAAATGTGGACACCTGAGCAACAGAGACAGAGACTGCAGTCAACTAACAACTGGAACAGTGACTTGAAGTATGTAGTTATTTAGATACAAATGATCTGATGGCCCTCACATAACCAACTTATTAATATTGTATTCTATTTATTCTTACATCTTGCTACATAACAAGCTAGAGTAAAAATGTTTTAGTAGGAAAAAGTGAAATGTAAATATACCTCCAATTTGGTTGAAGCGCTGCATCAGACTCTCAATGGTGGTATTGAAGAAGCTGTGACTATCACGACACTCATCGTTGTACCAGTCCATGTGTTTTACATCATCATTCATTAGTTTTTTCATCCAGTCCTGTTTGGGTTCTGCTCTCCTGGTGTTGCTGTCACAGTAAATCACCTCAACTCCATCAACCATTGCAACAGCAACAAACTCTGGGAAGTTTGGGACTCTCACCGATCCAGTGTAGAACAGTTTCAGGGAGTGATGCACTATAGAAATAACATTTTCTGTTATATGGTTGTTCTTTTTGTGTGACTGGTTGTAAATTACCTGAGCACAGCAGACAATTTTAAAATAGGTCACTACCAACAACAAGGAAGGCTGGAAAGTGAGGAACTGAAATAGAATCTAATAAGTTGCTAACTGTGCACTAGAGGCCAAAAACAATTACTTAAATTACAAGAAATAGCACCTTAAACATAATAAATTTCCTTTCAGTTGCACTGTGTTAAAACCCAATTAAAGCTGGATTTTTTTGTTTGAGGTTCTTCATCAGTACAATTTCCATCCATATTTAATAACTCAGATGCTCACTTCATTTATTTAACCGCCTTTCAGTGGTGGACTGTCACCAAATACATTTTACTTCAGTATTTTCTTCTTGTGCCACTTTACACTTCTACATTTTAGAGGGACATTTTGCTCTGTTGACTTTAATTCATTTATGTGACTGCAGTGGTGTCGTTAGGCCTGAGCATCTGAGGCTGCAGCCCTGAATATTTTGTCAACAGCTCCAGATCTAAATATTAGACTACATAAGATTCAAAGATAATAGTCGTCCACATAATTATAAAAAGCCCTGGATCAAATAATCTGTCATTCCATTCATGCTTGTACTTCAAAAAAATGTACTTAGTCACACTCCACCACTATTAAGGTAAATACATACATTTAACTATTTTTCCAAATTTTACAAAGAAAAAGAAAATGAAAATGAAAAATAAATAAATAAATAATCATGATAGCAGTGTTCTGTTTCTACTCAACACTAATTGCTGACAACTGCTCATATTTTCATTCAAATTTAATGTGGAAAGTTTTTAAAAAAGTACTTAAGGATAAATAAGGTGACAGAGTGCAGAAAAAAGCACCCCCTATGATCCGGGCTAAGCCCTCAATGTCCTCCAAATCTAGAAATGTCCCTGTCGGACAGCTTCAGTTACTGGTTACTTTACAAATTATGTTTTGCACATAAGATGGAAATGTAAAAAAGTAAAATAAAGTACAACGTAATTAGGAACTAACTAAACTTTTGATAATCAAAGTAATTTTTCATGTGTATTTTTACAATGTGGTATTATTTCATTTAAGGTGCTGAACTCTGCCTCAGCCGCTGCTCATTCTATGTACAGTTTTTGCACACTTCTGCACAAAATACCATTTCAAAGAATCTGCAAAGCTTTTTATATTAATTAAAATAGACTGTGCTTGTGTTTATAGTATTTTTTCATATATGTGTGTGTGTTTGTGTGTGTGTGTTTCATGTTTTGCAATTGTTGCTTTTATTTTTAATTTCATTTTCTATCACTGTGTTTATGTCATGCATTAATACACCAAAGGAATTTTGTTGTATACAAATCAGATTCTAATTCTTATTGTCTGTCTTTAAAAAGGAACAAAAATTGAAATAAATTTTACAAAAATCTGATTGTTTCATTTTGAAAAATAAAAAATACTGATATTGATGATTAACATTTTTAGAATTTTTGATTTTCAGGGAAAAAAAAATCTCATCAGACTATTGTTAAAGTTCTGGTGCGACAGCAGCGGCTTGAAATTTATCCACATTTTGCTTTCCAATGTCTAATCACTATTCCTGAGCTGCAGCAGAGAGAGAACATACTGTGAACAGTGTTACTGTGTCGTGTAAAATCTTGTTGGAAATCTGTATATTAAATCTAACTGGGTGAAAAATTAAAAAGCTGGAAATTTTCAAACTCCCTGACCAACTCTTATTTTTTTTGCCACAGGATCAGCAGCATAAATCAATAAATAAATAGATTAAATTTGTTATAGATGAGAACATGCATTCTGTTTATAACAAGAAATCTAAAAGCTGAAATACAACTAAAACTATTTTTTGCAGAGACAGTAAGCTATATGTCATTATGGTAGGCCTAAATGTTAAAACAAATTATGTACTAAATGAATCTGCTCTTGTAGCAACACTTTGAAATAAATTGTGATCTTACTTGGAGATGCAACACGACAGAAGAGGAGCAACAAAAATAAACTTTTCATCATGTTTTAGGTAAAGCTGATCTTGAGTTGAATAAGTGAGGCGCGTGTTCTGGCACAGGAGGTAAAAACCTTAAATTCAGGTCAGCCACAAGCCCACCAAGACGGAGAGATAGAAATTCAAGTCTATCTTGTGGAGCTGACACATTTTTCATAACGTTTCAATGTGGTATAAGAAAAATAATCATAATATTGGTTTTTTGTATTTTACATTTTTTTTTTAAACATATTTTTTGTATTGTCTTTTATTTTATTTTTTTACTCTTTAAATCGATTTTGTATTTCTTTCTCTACAATACCATACTCTGAGACCCCCCTCTCTTTGCAGGCTAGTTGGTTCATTCCATAAAATGAGGGAACACTAAGAGACTGAGGGCTGCCTACAAATTGTAATATAGCCTGCATTAAAACAAAAAGTACAATAAAGTTGAGTTTTTCGTCACAAATACTGAAACTCATGTTTAACACCAACAGCATCAGTGTTTGTTATGTTGGCATACGCATTTTATAGCAAAAGTTGCTTATGTCCATGTTTTGAAGTGTGGAGGAGACAGAAAAACACACAGGGTGCAGACAGCAGCAAACAGGAAGTGAAGGGCAGAGTTTGAATACTTTCTTCACCAATATATTGAGAGATATATTATTTTGATGTGGCACAACATCGGTTACACAACATGTAGATGTTTGACTTCTAGTTTTATAAAGACAGCTTCATTTCTGTGGGGGAATGTTTGCTGTTGTGCTTTGAGAGATGCCCTTTCCTAACTGGATTCCAACTAGCTTGATGACATATAAATTATGATGCATGAAGTAAACTGATATTTAGGCTATCATTCAATGAACTATTAATCACATTAAGTCAAAGTGACTTGATCATATGTTAATGGTGAGGGATTCATCATACATCCTGTATTAATTCCCGCATGAAATCATTATGATTGCATTGTTGTGCATAAATTAAGCATGTGTTTTCTTTTTTGTGCAGTGTCACTATCATACCCTTTTTCTGATAGGCAGTCAGGTCCTGTGTTTGTTTGTTTTATTTATGTGCAGTATAGAGACCGAACAGCAGTATTTGTTCCATGAACAAAAGAAACTCTCAACATCAGGACTCCATATTGTGATGCTCTGGTGCAGCTCGCCCTCTGTTGGCATGGTGGAGGAAGTGCAGCAGATAAATGTATGAGATCACTGTTTCAGGTTTGGTGTCCACAGCCACTGAGAGCTTCTTCTTACATTGATGTCCTGATGGCTAGGGTCAGCCATCAGGCTGGAGTTTTGTGCTTGTTGGACATTGGGGCCATGGTGTCCACCGTTATTGCTTCTTAAAGCAGTTTGATGTACTTTGTAGGTACGATGAACGTCTGAGGCCTGTGTCTAATGCCAAGTCAGCCTCTTCAGGCCTTGGCATTAGCCCTCTGTGTCCTTCCTTTTTGGCCCATCACTGAGGCTGTGATGCAAAAGTGAGGGGAATAATCTAGCAGAGTGGGGTTTTTTTCTGCCCATTAATTGCCACCAGGCTGCATTCAGTGGCTCGCTGGTGCTCTGATTACTGGGCGGCACTGCTGAGCACTGTATCTAGCTGACTGATGGCTGCTTGTGTGTGCATTTACTTCCTACCTGGCCTCTGTGTTTGTTGCTTAGTCCTCGGTGTGGTGTTGCTAACTCATTGTTAATTTCCAGTGTTACTCCCACTTGGTGATTTAGTGTTTCCATGCATTTTGAAGGCCCTTGTATGCCAGCCTGTGCATCACAGTTGTGGCTTGTTCCATTGTCCTGACCTCCGGTCCCCAGTGTAACTGCTATTATGTCTCTACACCTCTCTACACCTCCACGTGTTTTGTCCTTATGTGGTTTTGTCTCTGTGTCTCTACACTCCAGTCCTCCTCTTCACATCAATTGGTTTTACTTTTATTGTTTTGGGGATTTTTTTGGAACACAACTGCACACTCAGCAGCACATTACAGCTCATACACACCCTTTGGCAAGGCATGATTGACAAGGACAGACACAGTGTTAGTCAATGTTGCCAATCTTGAAACCCACTGGCTGTCGTCTGACAATGAGAAAGCATATGCTGGTATCTATTTGTAGAGATTACAGGCAGCATACCAGTTTATGGCAACACAAGGTGGGCAAAAAAACAGCTAAATCAGAGGCAAAGGAGAAAAAGAAAAACCATCAAGGCAACAAAACAAAATCACAATTAAGTCCATACAACTATTTCTCAAAACAGAAACAAACTGGAAAGAAAAACCTCATCCGCAGCTGCTCGGAAAGTGGTCACAGTAAGCTGGCTGCAGGCAACTCCACTCAGCAGTCGGTTCCTGACGAAGCCAAAAACCAACTGGTGCCCCTTATTGCCCCGTCAGTCAGTGGTTTTGGAGGTCTGGCCAAACCAACTGCCCCCCAGCGTCAGTTCCACTTGGCTACAATTATACATTTAAATACATGACAAATATATCTCCAATTTAAACAAGAATTTGGTTCATAAATCACACTCGCACAGTGTATTGTGTGACTTTGGTGAATTCAAACTAACCCTTTAAAGCATCAAAGTCACACAATAACACAAACTCACCAATTGATGCAGCAATAGACCAGCAGCTCCTGTGTTCTGAGGTAAAATTATTGTATTTGTCAATGGATTCTGGTGGTTTTGAAGACAACATAAATTACAGCTTCAGCTCCCTGCTGTAAAGGGCTCTCTGATAGCAAGGTCAAGTGGTGAAAATATCTAAATATAGTGTACACTTAACTGGATATTGACTTTTTAGGCGGCTAAAATATGTTTTACTACTGCTCCTTGTCCACAGCAGTACATGCTTGGGGTGTGCTGACCGCCATCTACTGAAATTACAAGAAAATACATCATAAACATATTAATTGGTATGAAAGATTACGTTTTTGCACTTAACTTCAGCTATCAGAAATTAACAGTATTAATACTGAGTAACAGAATTTAACTAATTCAAAAAGGGAAGGTTGGAGGTTGTAAACTTGTAACTTCATACACACAAACCACGTAATCAACTTTTTTTTATTCCTCCCCGCTGGAGATTGCTGTGGCGGGAGCTAGGCTATCGCTGGCATGTTCTTGTAAATATGATATCTCAAGAACACAAACATCCACCTGGACTGAACAATGAACAGTAAATACAGCAGTAGACAGAGAGTGATATCTTGGCAAGATGGATAAATATTTGGAAACACCAGAGACCAAAGATGAACATCTTAACATTAACCAGTGAAATCAACTTTATACACAGTTCAACAGATGAGAGACTGTTGGGAAGCACAAGCAAAATATCTGTAGACATTCAATATCATTTCTATATTGATAGGGAACCCTACTTGTAATCTAACACTTCCTAATAACTTTTACTAATCGATAGCATCAACCCCGATCACAGGAGAAGTAAAGTTTTCCTGGTAGTTAAGATGGCCAGAGGAGACACTGCCAGTTCTCATGTGGGGACACTCCCCCGAGTTCTCCGGTATTCTCATGAACGAATAAATTTGTAATTTGGTAAACTGGCTCATCACCGGTTGGCACTCAACAATCCACTGGCCATTCTCCGTGTGCTCTGCTAACCTGTTTTTTGACCCAGAGGTCTTGTGAACCGGCAGGTTTGAAAAAAGTTCACTCAGTTCTCTGTGAAATAAGTAAAATTGGTGTCGTTTTGGCGACTCCTCACTCAGGGAGTGCAACATCCTCTTCTAATCTTCACTGCCCCCTGTGAAGATAAGTAGCAAATAAACAGTGAAAGTGAAATCATTCTCAGATTGGTGTCCACATTATGCAGGACATTTGTGTATGTGGTAAAGGAAAAAAAGAAAATCACTTTGAAACATTTTACATTTTATAGAATACTTACTGTTAGCAGGCTGGAACCCTGAAATACAGGTGAGAGAAAACAACGTTAGTAAGTGATTCACATTTTAGAGTTTATACAAGAAGAAATAAAAACATAGGCACTTTGTCATTACCCTTAACTTGTCATTTGACCCTTCACTAAGTCCCACCCTCACACACAGATTGGCCTATCATAACGTAGCATTTGGCCGGCTCAGACCAGGGTCTGTCAACAATACAGCTGTGCTCCATTGACTCTAATGCAGTCGTTTCAGATTTCCTTCATTTTCAGGCTGGTTTTGTGGATTTGGAGCTAAATGTTGTGCCTGGGGTACGTCATGTATCAAAGATACTTGTTACCTGGAGAGGTTGGAAAAAGTTATATGTTTCTTCCCTGTTCCAAAATAAAAATCAAACCCTGGCAAGTGTAGGGTTAGCTAGCTAGCTATTGAAGATGAAGCCTACTGAATGTATACACATGCTGCTTTTGCTTTTTAATGACTCTAATACTACCCCCATGCATGGGGGACAGCATGGGGGTAGACTCAAACTAAACCAAACTAAACCAAACACTGTTCATCTGCACACACTGTGATGACACACAGCTGGTTCAATATCTGAGATGTTTCCCTTTATATTTATTGTCTTCTGTGGTGATCAGCAGTGATGTGGTGGTTCACTTTTACACTGTGATCTGTAGCCTATAGTTGGGCTTTAGCTTCTAACTATCTTTGTCTTTTTAACCTGTTGTTGCTGCTGAGTCAGTTTGACATCCTGGATATATCCTTCAAACACAGACTGTAGACCCCTCTGTCTGCTTCTCTCTGGAATCACTGTTTCATTTTTCCAAAAATATGATAATATTTCCCCAGGGAGTGTAGTTAGTTACCATATGGGCTCTATGCATACTCAGACAGCTTGTTGGACCATCACAAAGGGGCGGGGCCAGAAATACCGCACAAAACATGCAGGATTAGACTATCACAGATGTTTATTCTAAATTCATTGGTGGAGCAAAAACTTCATCTTTGTTCTTTACCATGATTGTTCCTTCTCCAGATGAAGAGTCCAGTGATGCAGAGTGACAGCAGCAGCAGCAGTCCTACAACACCTCCAATAACAAGACCAGTAGGGAACCCTGAGGAAGAAACTGAAACAGAGCATTCAAACTTAGTCAGCACCTGTCCTCTAAATGTGGCTGCAGTTGTGCAATGTTTTTAAACGTATGGATTGGTATTTTAAATTAACCATATCTTGGAAAATGTCACTGTCACTAATATTTTAGACAAAAAAGAACAAATCAGAATCTTTGTCTCAGGAGGTTCAACTGCAGCCAAGGGGTAAAGATGCAGACCACAACATCCCCTTCTGAGTGTATAGAGGGACTTTCTATCATATCAGTGATGTCTCTTATTGCCTAATTTCTAATGAGTTCTTCCTTGTTATATGGTCTCACTGTCCACCAAAACAAAACTGAAACCTTATGTGCAGTTTTTGAGATATCCTGCCAAGTAACAGATGAACAAATATAACGTAGCCAGAAGAACTTCTGCTTACCCCAGTTGGTCCTGATCACTGCTTTATCCAGTTTGGTGATGATGTCGTCCTTCACACCAGAGAGATGAAACACACAGTCGTACCTCCTCCAGTCTTCAGGTGCGACTGATGAAAGGTTCAGGTCAACTCTCATCTGGAAGGATCCATCATGGTTGTGGAGGATCTCTCCATGGTCCACGTTCTCATGAAGCTTCTCTCCATCTTTCCTCCAGAACATCATGGCTCTGTTTGGGTAGAAACCTGTAGCGTGGCAGCTGACTGGAGAGGAAGGAGACTTCTGGAGGAGGGACACTGAGGGAAGGTCTGCAGAGCAAATAGAGACAAAAAAATATGTGTGTAAAGAGAATAATATATATCTGTACGGTGGTTCTCTATACATAACTTCATTTAATAACATTTAATGTAATGTAACTGTACATTTGACACAGGGCAGACATATGAAATTGCTGTACCTGGTAATCTACATCAGGTCATGCAGTTTTACCTGTTCTAAGCCGAGAGCTCTTGATATAATCCAAATACTTTTTCAGCCACTGAGGACACTGCTGGGTGAGGTGATACTTGATGTTTGTTATTCTGGCGTTGTCACTGTTCCACTCCTGTTTGATTTTAGCAACCTGCCGAAGTGTTTTCACCAAGTTTTCACCAGACCCATTTTTAAAGATATAAACTTGTTGTTCAGGTATCCATGCTTCTCTCTTCAGGTCCAGTGACATGAAGTCTTCTCCATCATAACCAAACTGATTAAAGCCTTCAGCCTCTTCAGTCTCATCATTCCACTCACAGCCATACATGTTCTGCAAAGTGTGGATACCTGGTAGAGAGACAGACAAATAGCAGTAATTGCTGTAACGAAATAGCTACTAAAACACTGATATGCCGATTCTTCATTACATAAAGATGCTTTAATGATCAAATCATATTTTGTAATGACATAACTTTGTTGGTGTTTGTTATGAGTTACTGTTGAAGCTAAACTGATAATAAGCATTCAATGTCCTACTTGACTGTTTTTAAGAAGAGAAGGTTTTAAACAGTTTGTATGACCCAAAGTCAATCAAGTAGCTTTGGAAACCTCCTCCCTGGATACCTTTCTAGTCCCAGTGTCTTCAAACAAGATGATAATAAAGTCCCAGTGCCCTCAAAACAAGTACTTCCTAATTACCAATGTCACTGCTTGTTACTGTTGCTAAAATTAGTCAAATTTGTATGCTGTACTAAACTACAAATGTTATTAAGCATCAAGAAACAAGTCTCAGCCATAAAATGTTGACGTAATTATGTACCTTGTCTACTTTTGTGTCGGGATCAGCTGTAGACTGACTTGGTAGAGATGGCTGCCATCTTGTTTTTACATGGATTAGTTTATTGTACTTTTGCTACCCCTAGATGACATAAAAAATGTACAATAAGGGCTCATTTACACGCAATGTTGGATAAAGATACGAAAACAGTTGGAGCATTCTGTCTCTGTTATTTTGTCTGCATTTGTGCATGCTTTCTGAAAGAATTAATCTGTCATATGTAGTAATATGTAGTAATACATAGTATTGAAGAGAATTCCCCGTTCACATGTCAGCATGTATATAATGGCCTCAGAGACCATCACCCTTTACAACGCTGTCTCAGATTAAAGGTACAATAGTAAGACCTCCTTCACTGTTGCCTTATTTGTTGTTGTGTGAAACCTGTGACTCCACTGTGTAGTGCCATCTGTTGGCTGTAACTATGCCATCATGACGGACGCATGGCAGTATGGGGGCAGTGACGTTTAAAACGTTTGAAATCGACATATCCATTTTAGTACATACACGCAGTATCAGTAAGCCTTAACAAGGACAACAGGTCTAAGTTAAGCAAAATGAAGTAAAAGGTGCAGCAAACCCAAAATGTAATGTCCTCAAATGAGGACACAGGGTCGCAGGGTGGAATATAAGTGTGTGTTGGTGCCAGAGACTGACCAGGATTAAAAACAAACAAACATTGTAGCGGTAAAAACTAAAACTTAATTCACCTCTTGTTTGTTTGAAGCGCTGCATCAGACTCTCAATGGTTGAACTGAAGAAACGTTGGCCAGCATGACACTCATCAGTGTACCAGTCCAGGTGTTTTGGATCATCGTCTATTATTTTTTTCATCCAGTCCTGTTTTAGCTCTGCTTTCTTAGTGTTATGGTCGCAGTTGATCACCTCAGTGTCATCAACCATCACAACACCCACAAACTCTGGGAAGTTTGGGACTCCGTAAGATCCAGTGAAGAAAAAATTCAGGGAGTGTTGAACTGGAGGACAAACAGGGTTTCAATTTTTGAGTTACAAATTTGCACCCTTTCTTGTATGATTGGTTGTTAATTTCCTGAGTACAATAAAGAGTTTGTATCACTCTGGGCCAAGAGAAAGACAATAAGCATATTAATAATATTTGTAAACTCTGGTTAGGCCTTTTCGTTAATGGTACCAGTTTTCTCAACAAAAAAAAAGTAAATAAAAAAAAAACAGATTGTTGCGTTGTCATTATTGTGTTTAATGTCTCAGAAAGACACTGTTGAAGCATGGTGGGGGGTTCTGGCACAACTTCACCTTCTTCCAATGTACATCAGGGAAGGAAAGAAGTCTACAAAGGTCAGATCCTCTTGTGATAAAAACAACTCAGTCACACACATACGAGACAAATAGTAGCATTATAATTATGTTTCAGGAGGTGACCCTGCAATTTATAGGTTAAACAACGTCCCTATCTTGGGACAAGGCAAATTAGCCCTCTGGGGAAAATAAAGTTGAAGTTGACATGTTAGCACCATACACACCACTTCTGTCAGAACCACTGTAGTCAAAAAATACTTTGAAAAAACACTTGGTGCGAGCAGGATGAGATGCTAAAGGGTTTTACTGTGCAGTTGTTGGAGACACATAAAAGCTGAGTCAAGCTGACTCTTTTACAAATCAGGCTCACACATATAACCTAGAACAAACCCATGAATCTTGACATTGAAAGCTGCAGCTTCTACGTGAGTCAGCATAAATCTTTGCCTGATGAGGTCTCATGAGGCCTGAGCTAGGTAGGGCCTACCAGTCTCCTACATCTCCACACCATGGTGGATTTTAATTGGGTGCTGTCACTGTGTAGCGCACACTCTTTAGCCCCCATCTTTTCACCTCTCACTCTAGCAGAACTGTACTGGAATCATATGTCAAGATCTTCTGATATCTCTGGACCATTCTTAATTCACTTTTTTCACACAATGAATGGTGATTAAACATTTTTACTCTTCACCATCACTTCATCATTCAACTTTCACAAAAAGCCCTTACACAGTCTTACCCCGGTTGGTCCTGATCACTGCTTTGTCCAGTTTGGTGATGATGTCATCCTTCACACCAGAGAGATGAAACACACAATCAAACCTGTCCAAATCTACAGGTGTGACTGATGGAAAATACAAGTCAACTCTCATCTGGAAGGATCCATCGTGGTTGGGGAGAATCTCTCCAAGCTTTGCATACTCATTCTTTACCTCAAACACAAACTCAAACACAAACTCACGAATCTCCTCTCCATCTTTCCTCCAGAACATCATGGCTCTGTCAGGGTAGAAACCTGTAGCGTGGCAGCTGACTGGAGAGGAGGGAGACTTCTGGAGGAGAGACACTGAGGGAAGGTCTGGGGGGAAAAGAGATACAGATATATATCTGTACAGTGGGTCTCTGTATGTTGCTTCATATTCATTGTAATGTAACTGTACGTTTGAAGCAGGACAGACATGAACATTGTTGTATCTGTTAAGCTACATCAGGTCATGTGATTTTACCTGTTCTCAGCAGAGAGCTCTTCCCAGAGCTTAAATACTTCTTTAGCCACTGAGGACAACGCTGGGTGAGGTGATACTTAATGTTTTTTATTTTAGCTTTGTCACGATCCCACTCTTGTTTGGTGTTAAGAGTCTGTTGGTATGTTTCCATCAAGTCTTCATGAAAGTCCAACTCAAAAGGGGAAAATTGTGTTTCAGCTATCCATGCTTCTCCCATCAGGTCCAGTGACATGAAGTCTTCTCCATCATAACCAAATTGACTGAAGCCTTTAACTTCTTCAGTCTCATCATTCCACTCACAGCCAAACATGTTCTGCAAAGTGTGGATACCTGGTAGAGAGACGGACAAATAGCAGTAATTGCCATAAACAGCTACTAAAACATCAATATGTTAATTCTCCATTACATAATAATGTTCTGATGATCAAATCAAATTTTGTAATGATATATCTTCTTTGTTGGTGTTTGTCACGAGTTATTGCTGAAGCTAAGCAAATTATAAACATTGTTCTACTTGACTGTTTTTAAGTAGATTAAAAAAATGTAGCAGCAAAAAGCAAAACATTAATTCACCCCCAGTTTGTTTTAAGCGCTGCATCAGACTCTCAATGGTTGAACTGAAGAAACGTCGACCAGCACGACACTCATCAGTGTACCAGTCCAGGTGTTTTGGATCATCGTCTATTATTTTTTTCATCCAGTCCTGTTTGGGTTCTGCTCTCTCCATGTTGCTGTCACAGTAGATCACCTCAGTGTCATCAACCATCACAACATCCACAAACTCTGGGAAGTTTGGGACTCCGTAGGACCCAGTGAAGAAAAACTTCAGGGAGTGTTGAACTGAAAGACACAAGGTTTTATTTTTTTAATTCATAGTTTTTCACAATGGCTATCCTATTTCATGAGATTAGTTTAAAGGTTTTGTTATGATGCAAAAAGACACTTTTCACCACAATTACAGGAAAGAAGGTCCCTTATCAGAAAAAGACATGAGAAAGCTCAAAAGCTGCTGAATGTTTGCAGAAGACCTCGAAAAACACAACAGTTACGCTGCAAAGGTGATTCTGAAAATTATGTTTTTATCATCTGATTTTGAACTGAATTTTTACATTTCCAAATTTTTAAAACAAAGAACTAAAACTAAATAAAGAAATATGCTAGCAGCCTGACTGGACAGACTTAATGCTGTTGCTGATATTTGCACTCTGTACATTATAAATGAAAAGAAAAGCAAAACATGAGAACCCTGCCTCAATACAATGCCTCCAGTTTACCACAACTGCAAAATACAGCCTCTGTAATAGGCCTAAACATAGCCAATAGTTAAATTAAACCCTCTTTGACAGTGTCAATTAAAACTGAACTTTTTCCTTGTGAAGGAGAACTTATGACTTATGAGCTGTTGCATTTTATTCTATTACATTTTACAGGTGTACCTAATAAAGTGGTCCCTGCATGCATAAAACAGTTTAAATGAGCTCCACTTTGACAAGGGCCGTTACTCTCCTTGATGAGTGACGTGTATTGCTATATATTATTGTAAAGGAAAACATTGACATAGGTTGTTTAAGTGTTTCAATAAATCACTGCTGTTTTCTAATGAGCACTCTTTATATGCAGCCAGCTTTTCAGCTTCATCACTTGCATCAGAAAAATATATTTCTTGAAGGTTGCCCTGTATAAATGCATTAACTTTAGATTAATTAAACAAATAAGTTTTGATTGGAATCCCTTGCAACAGCCAACCGTGCAGTTTAACCTTTTTTGCATCTTTTTGTGCAACAGCCCATTTCCTGTGACCTCAGTGACTCAAAAACGAGTAGGTATAGCTGCAGCTGGAGTAGGTGACCCGCCCCCTAGCTATTACTCGCCTACTGTAACCTACACGTTAATCAACGATCAGCCCCCTTCTCTCCTTGGTCTGGAAGTGGAAGCCCTGAAGAAAATTCCAAGTTAGTGTTAAGCTAACTATAAAGCATTGGGTTGGATGAGAGGCAGTTAAGGTTAGGGTAAGGGTAATGGGAAGGGTTACATCTAGTTTCCTATGTGGTGAGTGATGTCTTCAGGGATAATAAATTATAAAGTGGATTATTGCTACATTTGACCTCATATTTGTTAATTACAACTTCCTGTTGTAGCAGGGTTCTGATAACCCTGGTGTTGGTGGGTGTGGCATGTCGTGTACGCAACAAACAGAATGTGTCTGCAGCTACATGTCTCAAAAACAACAGCAGAAAGCTGTGGGGGCGGGAAACACTATTTGATGGAGAATGCATTTTGACCTCTGTTGGCATTAGCAACATGTACATATAATAACTGTTACCTACATTAAATGTAACATACACAACAGTGGCCATTTATTACTAGCATACATTAAGCATATATGTTTAGTTTTGTAATGTACTGTCATGTTTACAGAAAATAACAATACACATAATGGTATTGTTGTAAGATCAGTGTGACAATGTGAAAGTGAAACTAAGGTTCCCAAAGATACAATGACCAAAATCAAACAACTTTTACAGCAACAGCAATAACAAGACATATCGGTAAGAGTCCCAAAGTGGTCTTACCTGTAGATGCAACATGACAGATGAGGAGCAACACAAATAACGTCTTCATCTTGAGAGTCTAATGATTGGACATCTACCTTTGATACTGAACCTGTGGAGCACAGGGTGTGACTATCAGAGTCATAAAGATTACTATGACCTATGAACTGATAATGGAAATATAATTTACAACTTCTACTTTCAGCTTCAAGACAATGCAATTTCCAAACTACTGTGTAAAACGTTTTATTGTTTATTAGAAACATTCAAAGTCACATCTGACACTGTGTGGTTTTCAGTGGACAAGAGATGAAAAACTAATCTAAAAAAATGACTAAAGCCATCATACAAAGTAGTAGCAAGTAGCAGACTCAAATAAAATACCTCAAACTTGTAGCCTACTTAACTAGCCCTACAGTGCTTGATTAAAAGTAGATTCCCCCACTGTACAGGCAGGTATATTACAGGTATGTGGCTTACAACAAAAATAACTTTCCATTCCTGATAATGATGTAGCTGTCATGTAGCAGTTCAAGGAGGACCCAAATGCAGACCAACAGGCCAGTTGAGGTTTCAACAAAAAGCTTTAATACAGCCGATAAAAAACATCCAGATACAGCAGGTAACTGAAAGTCCAAATGAAAACTGTTCAAAAAACAAACCAAAAACCAACCCAGAAAAATACGATGAACTCAGGTAAAGAAACAAAAACAAACACAAGACGTCAGGCAGAATACAGAGCATGGATGACATCAAGAACACAGGAACAAGGACAGGAATAACACAGGGACGAACACAGGATAAGCTCAGGGGGAACACAGGTATATATACACAGAAAACTAATCACAAGAACGAGACACAGCTAGATTAGGAAGACATGGGGCAAAAGGATGGAAATGGGGACTGACTAACAACAAGAGTGTAGACTGGAACACTAGGGTGGAGCAAACAGGACTAAAACAGAACAGGTGTGAAGGAAAGACTCTGGGAACAGGGAAGGACTAACGAGACAGGTGTGACAGAAAACAAGCTGAAAAACACACACATAGGGGAAGTAAAGTCAGACACAAAACCCGAGGAGGGAATCTACAATAAACCAGGAAGCAGATTAAACATGAATAAATAACATGACAAGGAACAGAAACAGAAACCTCCAAAACAAAGTCCATAGGATAACAGAATACAAACAAAACCAGGATCATGACAGCAGCTATTAAACTGTGAATATTTATTCTAAAGTCTACTTAATTTAAAGTTAATTTTAAGTTAAAGTCCTGCATTCAAAATCTTAGGTAGCCTAAAGTAAAAGTACAAAAGTGTTTGCAACAAAATATATTGATAGTACCAAAAGTAAAAGTAGACTACTCAATGTATAATGGTTCATTTCAATCAATCAAATAATCAATCAGTAAATCAATCAATCTATTTGTCACATGAAATCATAACATATATTCTTTTTACATTCCTACTTATGGTTGCACTTTATAAAAGGTCACAGAATTTACGTTTAATAAGAAAACGGTTTTGTTGTTCTTCAGCTGAGACAGTATTAATCACTATTGTTACACAAAGAATTCAATTTGTTTCACATCTTCTATCCAGACAATAAAGGATTTATATTGTTTATGACTTTGAGGCTTTATCTTTATTTTATCACTGTTGATCACAAGGGCGTAGATCTGGTAAAAAAGTTGGTGTGGACATAAAGGCCGGCGATTTTTCCCCCCACCGACATTGTTTCCTGCATTCTGGTGACATTTAGAATGAATTTAATAAGTACAATACAATGGAAAAAGGCTTCTTTAAAACTATTAAAAATACTTTTTTTAAACACTATAAGGCCTGAGGACAACAACAGGTTGTCATGACAATGACACACAAAATGGTGCTGATCTGTAGTTGTTGTCATCATAGGTCATCATAGGAAATTCCATGAAAACCACAGAACAGTGTCATTTTGTGTGCTGTTGTCATGGCAAACTGATGTTGTCCTCAGTGTATACGTCTCAAGAATGCTTAATAAATGAATAGGTAGGCTGGATGATCAATGCAAACATATTTATTGAAGGTTACCTTAATACCTGTACATAACACATAAATTAGCTACAAAAATAAAACACCCAGTTGTCTTGTACTATAAAGAAAACCATAAGGATAGAATTTGTGCTTTTATTTTGTAAACACTCAGGAAGGGAACCTCCCCTCACTTTAGCTAACTTAAAACCACCCTAACTGTGTTTTAAATTCCGCTATAGCGCCGGGAAAATCAGGTTTTAAAGCTTTTTCGTGTGAGAAAGTAGCCGTTTAGTTCGCCGTTGTGCCGCGAGTTTATCCAAATAACGCTTGTTTGCACATTTACTATCGACAATCGCCGATTGATAGGCTGACGGTTGCCAGTTGGAAATTTGGAAAAGGGCAGGGTGTGCTAGAATTCAGTTGTTTGGCATTGATTATTACTGCTTTTCAGAATAGTCTACTAGTCAAGATTACGCCAGACGTTTACTTACAGAAATTGATAAATAACCCAATATTCCAGGCTGCCTGGCGTCTCTTTTTTTGGGTGGCTTGTTGTTTCTTATTGGCATGGCTCCCTCCCTCACGTTCAGGTAAAATCAAGCAAGCAGTCAACCTGAACGTGAGGGAGGGGCTTGGGCTCCGAGTCGTTGGCGCCGTTTTGGGCTGCTCCATTCAGTCAGGAGGGGAAGGGGTGTTCTGAACATAATGCTGAATAACGAAAATTGATTTTCCAATTCCAGGACCAATTTACTACCATTGCAATATATATATATATATATATATATATATATATATATATATATATATATATATATATATATAAAATGACTTCACATAATATCAAAACTATTCCAAACAGGGTTGCTTAAAAGTTGGTATGGACATTTGGCTCCCCCCCAAAGTTCCTCTGGACGGGTCCATAGCGTCCATACCATGATTTACGCGCATGGTTGATCAATACCTGAGTTTATCACTGAGTTTACCTTCACAGTGAAGTCAGCAGTGTGACAGCGCCTCCTGTGGACGATTTATGTACCTGCCATTGAACTCCTGATGGGAAACCACCTGAGGATGTCACCTGACTTTCTGTTGGTGTCAACCTGTCAAAACGTCATGATGATCCGTGACTCTGGTCTCATGTGTTCATCAAATAAAGGAGAATAAAACAAAATAAAATCCATTTAGACTGTATTTAGTGCCAATGATTCCTGACTCTTACAAAGAGTCAGACTATCAGAGGTGATATTGACCAGCGACACAAGAAAAAAAGTGACATTGTCCATTGCTCTTCAGTGTCTGCAAAACAAAACAGAAATACACTGTCACATGTAACTAAAGTCATGTAGGTACTTCAGAATCAAGAACAAGTTTCAGATATGAATGCTAAGAACCTTAACAATGGAAACATCCTACAGTTTATTTTGATTATTACTATCATTCATGTTTGCTGTTGTCATTTAAAGAGTTTAGTAATACAGAAAGTAAGTCAAGCAAATAAAATGATGTCTACATCAAATAAGCTTTTTAAACATGACAAATGGACAAAATGTTAATCCATAAAGATAATCATGCTTTGCCTTCTCTACCAGAAGTAGCTATTGACCAAACTCAGTCACATTAAGATGTCAATAATCAGAACATGGAGCACATCCATAAACCTTTGTTTTCCAGCTGAGTCAGGGTTTCTTCAGCCATGAAGATAAAGGCTTTTTTTCTCTTTTTTTTTGTATTTTTATGCCATGCTGAAAAAGATATTGGACAAGTTTGAAGGTCTCTTCTCCAACTATTTCAGTCGATGCCAGTAATCCATATCCAGCGAGTCATGTTTCCTTTGTATCAAAGATGAGGAACCACAAAAAGACACAGAGGAGTTTTGGCTCTTTATTGAAAAACAATGCTGAAGTGCAAATAATAAAGGAAACAGCAGGTCAACTTCACCTGACTTTCATCTGCTTAACCAACACAAGAAGTGTTTTTGAGCACTGCATTTTAATGTCTTTATGTTTAAAAAATAAGACATAAAATGTCTTTTGTTCCCACATACTAACAGGAAATATTTACAATTCTTAGTGAGCTAAGAAGCTTAAAATATCCCACAATCCTTTTAGAATCTTAGCTAAAATTAAAATATCACAACAGATCAAAACAAAAATATTATGAGACAAAAACCAACAGCATACTCCCCATTAATTAAGAAACACACTCAAAGACATAAATTATTTGCTTTAACCTTGTTGGAATCAAAACAGACTGTACTTACAAAGAAATAAATAAACAAACTATTTACACAACTGGAAAACACATTTTCTACTGATGCTTATATTTTGTGTGTGTGTTTGCACAGGGGTGGCCTTTAGAGATGTAGTAGTGTCCAGATGGAAACAATATTTGCCCAATCAGTGACACACAAATCAGGATAATTCCCCACAGAGATACAAAAATCCGTCTATCCATTTCCTGTCCAGCTCATCCTGCTGAGAGTCGCTGGGGACTGGAGTCAATCCCAGTACACATTTAAATTACCAATAATAATTTAAGCGGAAAAGCCCAACAGCAGAAGCATCAAACTGTAACTATGATGGATTGGTTTTAAAGGAACACACAAATCTTTATTATGTATGCGTAAAGAGCGCTGTGATGTTTTCATTGTTTGAACATTGTATTTTACTTCTCTCCAAAAATAATTGTCCTCATTTGATTTACCAACTGTAAGGCAATATTTTATCAGAGGATGAGCAATGATTTAATGTCACCATTTATGTGTCATGATATTTGTCAACTCATTTTTCACATTTCTCACATCAATGAGCATCTACAACTAGATTCCCAATCTGGATACTATCAGTTTTTGATTGATAAACAGATGATGAATAACAGATGAATTCCCAATTTACTGGGAGAACATGGTGACACTGCTCCTTGATCCAGTGCAAAATTTATCCATGAACCTAAAGACAGAATAAGAAAAATATTACATGAAATAGAAAACAAAACAATTAACCATAGATGTTTGATAAATTCAGTTCAGTTATAAAATATTATAACAAAATATCCACTATTCAGTTACTGTGCTTAAAAAGTACAATCTTTTTTTTTTTATTTAGTTCAGCACCATTTTAATAAATTAGTGTCCCTGTTTTCTACAGGTTAAAGTTTAAGTTTTTAATATGACACTGTATCTGACCTGCTGATGTGAAGGTTTCTGAAAGTATCTGTGTCTTTCTCTTGATAATCTCACTTCATATTAAACAGTTACTTTATTGTGGAAAACCAAATGAGAGTCAAAGATTTTCTTTACAGCTACAATGTGTCACTGAAGTTTTACGGTGGATAAACAGACAATCACAGAGGATTAGTTTCAAGCAGCTTTGTTTAACAGGTCTGAATAGTTCAAGTCCCATATGAAGCAACTCACTGTGTGCAGGATGGTGAGTTTGCCATTTATGCCTTTGGATTCAGTTTCTCCAAGACCTCACGGTTGTTTACAGCTGTAAGGTCAGAAAAACATTGTTAGCCCACATCCACTGTGTTTTACAAACAGTTAACACTGCAGGAGACAGTCCTGCAAAAGCTCTTCAGCAAAAAATCCAGAAACTCTTTTTGATGTACAGAGTGAATGTCAGGTCAAAAACAGAATAAGAAAAATAACAAAACATTTTACTCACGTGATGGAGGGCATTTGACTGAAATAAAAAGAAAAGACATAACATGTTTCTTGTTACAGTTGAAAATGTCACACTTTGTCAGGTTCTTTCCAGTAAACACCCCCTCTTCTACTCACACAAACTGATAAATAAATCTCTTCTTCCTTTTGTTGTACATTACGTCTTCATACCTCTCCCTTACATCATCAAGCTGTAGTCACATTATCTTGAAACTTAACAGTCCCTCCAGGATCTCGCGGCAAAAAAAACTTGAATTTGCAGCCAATTTTGTCAAAAATGGTGATAAAAATTACTGCATTTCTATGTGATTTTTTGCAGGAAATTGCAGGAAATGACAAAAATTGTGGCTAAAAATTTCAAGTCAGGAGGAGAAAAATGTGATTTTTTTTTTTAAACTACTGCCTCCAAAAAAATCATGTAAGTCATGTAATCACTTGCTATATTAATCACACTGAATATTACAAAAACAGCTGCAAATGTTTCAGTTCTCTTCTTTAGTTTTATTTAATTAGTTTCAAAACATGGACTCCAATTATGTTTTTAAAAAATCCTGAGTGAATATTGTAGCTCTCAAACCAGACAATGTGACTGTAAAACAACATGTAAGCTACATCTTCAGCCAGAAAATGTGGAAAAATCTTTTGTTGAATTTTGTTGACTTTGCATTTGCGATCGCAAGGTTGCAATTTTCTGGAAGGAATGACTTCATGTTTGTTAAAACAGATTTTTGTGTGCTGGAAATTGAGATTTGGCTCAGTTTTGCCATCTGGATAAAAACATCAATTCAAAGACTTACACCAAAATACTGAAAGAAAAAAAAAGAGATAATGTTTTTTTTTGAGTGTCTCACCATCCTTCTTTTTGTAAATGACGAATCCGATCACAGCGATGAGGACGAGAGCAAGAACAACCACTGCAGCAATGATGGGGACGGTCATGTCAGTGGGTTTCTCTGTTGAGCAGAAAGCAACACAAAATAGTCACAACCTGAACAGATGAAGCAGATTTTAAAAAGCACTCCTGCTGAGATTTTACCTGCACCATGTGATTTTATTGTAAATGATTTTAATAACAAACTTACGTCGTCACTGGATGCAGTTGCTCCATTTTTAACAAAAACTGTAAAAGCAAAGAAAATATGTCCATGGAAAAATGAGAACACAAGAATATTAAAACGAAAATGCAGGAGTGCAGAGAGAAGATGGAGAAAAACAAAACTGACAGTTCATTTTGAAATATACTGGGACATACTCAAAAACTACAATAACACAATCAAACTGGCAAGAAGAACCTATTTTTCAAACCTCATAATAAACAATAAAGACAAACCCAGGTTCCTATTCTCCGCCTTCGATCTTTTAACCAATACTGATTTTAATAAGTCCTCCTTGGCTCCATCTGGAGCCCTCTGTGAGGACTTTGCAGACCACTTCAGAGGTAAGATTGATAACATCAGATCCAGTCTTTTACCCTACCAGAATGTTGTTTTTAACACACCTGGATCAGTGCTTTTACCTGAGGAGACACTGGAGAGTTTTGCCCTGGTTGATGCGAGGACACTTGGTCGAGTTTTCTCCCAGGTAAACCCAACAACCTGCCTTTTAGACCCAATTCCCACATCACTTTTAAAGACATTTTATGAATTCTTTGAGGAACAGATTTTAAACATAGTAAATTGCTCTCTTCAGACGGGTGTCTTCCCCACTGCCTATAAAACGGCGGTGGTGAAGCCCCTTCTGAAGAAGAGCAATTTAGACTACAGCATTTTTAATAACTACAGACCTGTATCCAACTTACTGTTTTTAAGTAAAATTTTAGAAAAACTGTTTTTTAACCAAGTAAATTATTTTTTAAAGAGAAACAGTATTTTAGAGAAGTTTCAATCTGGTTTTAGGATGAACCACAGTACCGAGACAGCTCTTGTAAAAATTTTAAATGACATCAGGTGCAATTTAGATAATCATAAACTCACAGTCTTGGTTCTGCTGGATCTTAGCGCTGCCTTCGATACAGTAGACCATCACATTTTACTAAATTGGCTGAAGCACCTGGTCGGCCTCTCTGGTACTGTTTTCAACTGGTTCAACTCCTATCTCACAGACCGATCTTTCTTTGTAAGTATGGATACATGCTCCTCCAGAATACATGAAATCAGGTGTGGGGTCCCCCAAGGGTCAATTTTAGGTCCACTTCTTTTTAATCTATACATGCTTCCCCTGGGGGATGTCATCAGGAGACACGGCATCAGTTTCCATAGTTACGCTGATGATACACAGCTGTACATCGCCGTGTCTCCTGATGACTCAGGGCCACTTGATGCCCTTTTTAACTGCATTTTAGATATTAAGTCATGGATGGCAGAAAATTTCTTACAGCTCAACCAGGACAAAACTGAGGTTTTAGTTATCGGTCCTGAAGGTCAGAGAGAGAAACTTTTACCAAAACTGCAGGATTTTAAACCATCACAATCTGTAAAGAACCTGGGCGTTATTTTTGACCCTGAGCTCACTTTTATTCAACACATAAAGAACATTACTAAGATTGGTTTTTACCATCTTAAGAACATAGCCAGGGTCCGCCCATTTCTCTCTCAGGCCAGTACGGAGGTGCTGATGCATGCTTTTATCTCTAGTCGGTTAGATTACTGTAATGCCCTGCTCTCTGGTCTTCCCAAAAAGAGTATTAATAATCTACAATTACTACAGAACTCAGCCGCTCACGTGCTGACGAGGACCAGAGGGCGGGAGCACATTACACCTGTTTTAAAATCGCTGCATTGGCTCCCCGTCCATTTCAGGATTGATTTTAAGGTTCTTTTACTGGTTTTTAAATGTGTTAACGGCCTTGGGCCCTCTTATCTATCCGACCTGCTTTTACCATATCAGCCCTCGCGGACCCTGAGGTCCTCTGGCACTGGCCTTTTTATTGTTCCACGAGTTAAAACCAAAACCCATGGTGAGGCAGCATTCAGCCATTACGGCCCCCGTTTGTGGAACAGCCTGCCGGAGAACCTCAGGGCCGCAGAGACTGTTGATATTTTTAAAAGGAGGCTCAAGACCCACCTTTTTAGTTTAGCTTTTAGTTGACCTACTTAATCTATTTCCTTATAGCTATTTATTTCTTTTATTAATATTTAATCCTCAATGTTTCTAATGATTTTTATTTATTTATATTACCTTTAAATTTTCTTAAATCTTCTCTCTTCTCTTTTTACAATTTTTAGACTGATGCATATCTTAGTTTTTAGCTCCAGTGTTTCCTCATGGGGGCCCTCCGCAGCGGTAGTTATGCCTGCTCTCCATGGGGGGGGCGCTGCCCTGGGGACCCCTCAGTGTGCACCCCGGCCCAGGTGGGGGTCCCTGGGGCGGTGCTCCCTGTGGATGAGAGCTGTGGCGCCTCTTGTTGCGGACGGCCCCCTCACGTTGTCCTCACCTGGACCCTCGGTGTCGAGCCATATCAACATTTTATCTTTGTGTGTGTATGTGTGTGCGTGTGTGTGTGTGCGTGTTTGCGTGTGTGTGCATTTGTGCGTGCGTGTATGTGTGTTTGTTTGGACGGGGGTGGGAAGGATGGGTTTTCATTTTTATCTATATATTTTGTTTTGTTTTATTTCATCTTGTTTGTTTTGTAAAGCACTTTGTGTTACACTTGTATGTATGAAAAGTGCTATATAAATAAATAAAGTTTGAGTTTAAGTTTAAGTTAGAAGAGAAAAACATCCATCTGTCAACCAGACCACAATCCTGTAAACAGACACTACAATATATGTTTGTCTGTCCTGCTGTTGTTGATAACATCACTTCCTGTCCCTGCTTGTCTGCACATTTTCTACTATTTCTATGCTTGTTTATTCTTGTCTTGTTTTGTTGTCTTTGTTTAGCTGTATGTTGATGTTACTGTTGTTTTTGGCACAATGAGAGCTTCTGACGATCATATTCAAACTCCTTTTTAACTGTCATCATACATGACCAATGAACTTTATTCTGACTGATTTACTTACAGATACATACATTCATCTAGTTATTAAATAATTCTGTCTACTCCTCTAAAACTGAGTCAATACAGTGCTGATAATCTGTGACTGTGGTTAAACATTAATATAGTTACACAAGATCAGAAAAAAGCTCTTTCTACATTTTTTTAAGGATTAAGTAATTAATTAATTTACAAATGTGGTAAAAACAGTTTATTTCAAAATCTAACATGTTTTGTATGTTTCATTATTGATAATTCTCCATGATAATCAAAGCTAATTAAACAGTGGACAGGTGGCAGACATGAAACTGAGGTAATTATTAAGGTCCAGAAGTGAGCACATGCATTGGTTTAATACAAATCTGAGCCTGAACATTATATAAAAACACTAGATGGAAGAAACTGACACCAAAACTATTTAAGGAAACAAAACTTCCCATCCATATTAAAGTAAATGAACTGCAGGACTGTCACAGTAAACTAAGTGTGTGTTTCCCACCTTCATCACCTCTGATGGAAGTCTTGCCCCAGTTGGTCCTGATCACTGCTTTGTCCAGTTTGGTGATGTCCTTCACACCAGAGAGCTGAAACACACACTCATACTTCTCCCAGTCTTCAGGTGGGACTGATGAAACGTCCAGGTCACTGCTCATCTGGAAGGATCCATCATGGTTGTGGAGGATCTCTCCATGGTCCACGTTCTCATGAAGCTCCTCTCCATCTTTCCTCCAGAACACCATGGCGCTGTTTGGGTAGAAACCTGTAGCGTGGCAGCTGACTGGAGAGGAGGGAGACTTCTGGAGGAGAGACACTGAGGGACGGTCTGCAGAGTAAAGAGACAGACAGTTCATGGGTTCTTTATTATTATCTACTGTATTTTATAATGTCATTTCTCTAATATAATGTATTTCAAATGCCTTAGTAACACATGCACTATATATGTATGCTGTGCAAATAAACCTCAGTGAAGTGGAACTGAGAAAAGAAGGGAGAGACAGAGGAGACAATAAGACAGATGAAGAGAGGTGAGAGGGTGAGACAGATTTGAAAGGGAGGAGGACAGTGATTGTTACAAAGACAGTAAAGATAGAAAGAAACATGGCAGAGAGAAGGAGTGGTGATCAGTCTGTGGGAGAGAGCATGGCCGTAGCCAGCTATGAGGTCACCGAGGTCCGGACCTTGGTAAAAGAAAAAAAGTAGAAGAAGCCCCAAACAGCATGGTAAACATATTAACACACCGGACAGCTTTTATTTTGAAACGACGTGCAGGAAGTTATCTCATGTATCAACGGAATGCGGAAAACTTGAATTCAGTTGACAGGAAGACGACGATACTGCTAGCTGACAGACGAGGTAAGTGAATGACAGTTTTTTTATTATTATTTTAGTGACGACCAAGCAGCCCACTGTAAGTTAAAGTTTAACAAAAAATTATGTTCTCACTAAGTAACGTTAATGTTAGAAGCTTTAGCTGTGACACAATGGGTTGAAAGCTACTGGCTAATCATGCATGATGTGAGCTCATTAAGTCAGTGCCATGCTCCCAAAGGTAACATTATGCTGGTGGCTGTTTCGTGACCCAATAAAGTTACAACAGGTTAGGTGGTGTAGAAACTATATATATATGTACAGTATGTATATGACAAAAAATATTGAACTTATTATGATATTCTAAAGTATGGTGATGCACCTTTATGTTGTACACTAGATTTGATTGAGGTGCGTATTTCATATATAATGCACTGGGCAATAAGAGCATCCCTCTATCTGTCTGAACACTATTCAGTGGCTTGAAGCCTTAAACCACATCAAATAATGTTGTTACATCATGCAGCGCTTTATTCACTTACATGACCTCACATGTTTGTGTCATCTACTATTTATGTGTTGCTGTTGCATTACTCTTGCTAGCCTAGAATTTGATAATAACCACATGCAATAATTCAAACCCTTCATTCCAAATTATCAGGTATTATAATGTAATGTAATCAATAAGACACACACACACACACACACACACACAAAGATAAAAAACAAGTCAGAAAGTGACAGAAGAGGGAAAGAAAGATGTCAAAACATTTTCTCCAAAATACGTTAGATTCATTTGTTGTATTTTGTTTGTATATGTTGGCTCATATTCACTGTAATGTTACTGTTGCTTAGAAACAGAGGAGACACATGAAGATTGTTATGTTCATGAAACTACATCAGGTCATGTGACTCTACCTTTTCTCAGCAGGGAGCTCCTCCCATAGTCCAAATACTTCTTCAGCCAGTCAGGACAAATCTGAGTGAGGTAGTGTTTCCGCTGTGCTATCAGAGCTGTGTTATAATCCCACTTGTGTTTGGTGATGACAGCCTGTTGTTTAGGAGCGATCCATGTCTCTGTCTTCAGGTCAAATGATATGAAGTCTTCTCCATCATAACCATACTGAAGAAAACCATTGATCTCTCCAGTCTCATCGTCCCACTCACAGCCATACATCCATTGGAGAATGTGGACACCTGAGAGAGAGAGAGAGAGATTTATTACATTATTTATTAGAGACTTATAAACACCTTAAAACAAGTGACCCCAACTCCTACCACTACAAAACTCTGCAATGCCAAGAGGAGAACATGGAGAGGAGCCCCCTCAGCCAGCTGATCCTGAGGCTCAGCTCCTCTAACAGCAGCAGACCTCAGGACAGCCCTCACACAATCTGGACCCACCAAATTATAGAAAATCAAAAAGAACATTACATTAACTATTGGACATCTACCACAAAAACACAAAGCAAACTTCAGTGTTATTTGGCTCTGAACAGACAGTACACGGTGGCAGAATATCTGAGCACCGTGACTGATGAGAAACTGAGAAAGACTTTGACCATGTACAGACTCAGTGACCACAGCTTGGCCATAGAGACGGGCAGACACAGGCAGACCTGGCTGCCCAGAGAGGACAGGTTGTGTCAGCTCTGTCCACACAGACAAGTGGAGACAGAGACACACTTCCTGATGCACTGCAGCAAATATGAACACGTCAGAGCGAAGTTCATCTCAAAAATAAAACTTAAAGTCACTGACTTTGATTCTCTGCCTGATCAAACTAAAATGCAACACATCCTTGGAGAGAACAGAGTCAGCAGCTTAGCAGCAGCTAAATATGTCAGATTATGTCACAGCCTGAGGGACAACCATCACAACACAGAGAGACAGAATGAGTGAGACAGATACAGAGACAGACAGACAGAGAGAAAGAGAAAGACAGAGACAGAGAGAGAGACAGAACAAGTGAGACAGAGAGATTATTCTTTTTATTTTGTTCTTTTCCTCAATTCATGTGCTGCACAAAAACATACTGCGACACATGAATATAAAATATACTAGATATTTATTTTTCAGTTTAATTGATGTTGTTGTCGTTGATGTATATTATATGTTTAAATTATCTGTTTTTTTTTTCTTTTCTTTCCATACCTTTGTTATTATAACTTATTTGTAAATTTGTACTGGCTTTGGCAACACTGTTAATCTACAGTCATGCCAATTAAGCTTATTAAATTGAAATTGAATTGAATTGAGAGACAAAAGGCAGAGAAGAAGGAGAGAGAAAGACAGAAGAAGGAGGAGAAAGAGATCATGACTGTGCTAAGGAGTTACTTCGTATGCTACAGCCCAATGCAAACGTACAGGTCACACAGACGTGTACACACCCTACTAACAAAAAGGAGAGCAGTCTAAAAAATGAGACCAAATAGAGGAAAGTAATTGAGGGAGATGAAACATTTTAAATTTGACAAAACTAATTAAAATTTACATATCTAAAAAAAACAAAACAAAGAAAAACACTGGCGACCACCTGAGGATGCTCTGTAACCACTTGATAGCACCCTGCATGTTGGCTTTAATTCAGTTAAGTGGTGAAGTGGCATTGTGCAGTGTCCTAACCTAACACCACCTGAAGAAGTAGATTAGGAAATAAATTCAAAACAGGCAAGTATGGAAGACTGGTTCGCCTATGACGGGTAAGATCCCCCTGCAGAACTCGGGACAACCTAAGGCAGGCACAGCCACGAGTACTTGGCCTTGTTGCTACTGTGTGCAGGACAGTATGCAACACTGTGTCTCATGTTCTTACACAGGAACAGATGACTTGATGAAATCAGGCAGGAAAAAAGAAATCAACACTGACTAATGGTAGGACAAAAAATGATCAGCACAAGCACTTGAGTCTGCTTTAACCACACTGAGCCAATATGCTGCCTTTTTAGGGTGCTTCAGGTGGTTGCCAGAGCACCGTTAGGGGGTCGCTAATACCTCATCACAAGAGGTCATTTATATGGGGAATGTTTAATTATCATACTCACTGCTCTCTCTCAAAATTTTCACAATCTGGTCAACAACTATCTACATTTCAGTCTCAAAATATTTCTATGATAACACTTAAAATAACTGGCCTATACTGGTGTATGTGCCCAAGCTGACAGAGTTAAATCCCTGAGAAAGTAAACATGGCCCTCTGCAACTTCATGTCCTCAACCTCCTCCAGCATCCAACAATATATGTCTCCACTGCATCAAACTGTGACTCCACCCATGAGAAATGTTAATCATCAATTGTTGTAATGGCTTTGGATATATTGTTCTTTTCACTTTTATTGATGTATATTATATGTTTCAATTATATGTTATATATATGTGTATGTGTGTATATGTATATATGTATATATATTCTTTTTTTTTTTTCTTTCTATACTTACGTTTATTATTGTGCATTATTTGTAAATTTGTAATGGCTTTGGCAATATTGTTAATCTACAATCATGCCAATAAAGCTTATTAAATTTGAAAAATTGAGAGAGAGACAGAAAGAGTGAGACAGAGTGTATGTGTGTGTGTGTGTGTGTGTGTGTGTGTGTGTGTGTGTGTGTGTGTGTGTTAGCACATGTTTACTAAAACAGAGGATGAAAATATAAACAACATTTTATCAGTACAAAGTGAAACATAAACAAACCTCCAGTTTGGTTGAAGCGCTGCTTTACAGTCTCAATGTCGCCTTTGAAGACCTGCTGGTCACCCATACGTTTCTCAGTCTCTCCCTGCCAGTACTGAGGATATTCTGCTGTGACTTTGTTCATCCAGTCCTGTTTGGGTACGTCTCTCCTGGTGATACTGTCGTAGTGATCAATCTGAACTTCATCAACCAACCCAACAGCCACAAACTCTGGGAAGTTTGGGACTCCAGTAGACCCAGTGTAGAAATACTTCACAGAGTGAGTCACTGTAAGAAGAAAATCATTTCAGTTTATAGAATTACAGTTTTATACATCACTGAACAATGTTATTTTCCACATCCAAGACATTGAATAAACATCTGTCGTTCACTCAATAAATACAAACATACACTTATGTTTTGTCTTGAAAGATGTATTCATTTGAATATTAGATATGAACAAGTCACATATTAAGTTCTCACAGTTATGTTCCTAATTTCCATTGATATAAAGTAATTCTGAAAACAGGCGCCATCTTTTAATCTAATGTTGGAGATCTCAAAGTGAAACTCCAGTTTAGTTTCCAGTTAGTGAAGTCATTTATTCTTCAGAATGCATCATTAGTAGTTTACACTCCTCATTATCAGATTAGTGTGAAACCTGACATCACAAATCTCTGACCACAATATAACCGTTAGATGGGAATACAATTAAATTTTTTTGTATTAAACAAATTAAAACTTTTGCTGATCACATAACGTCTCTTTTGGTCTCTGTTTTATACTGTAAGCAATTTATGTTTCTTCTTCCTGAAGTTTTGAATCATAAATTTGAACTCTGAGTTTAGTGAAGCTAAAACTTGCTGCAGTTCTCCTGACACATTTTACCTGTGGGTTGTTTTGATCTTTTCTATGTCTGAACTGATTTATTAAAGCAGATGTGTATTTCAGTGTGTGAAGTCAAATTTTGTTATCCTCTGAAAATGGCTTAACAGTATATTTAAAATATTATACAATTTAAAAAAATATATGGTACATTGGTCAAACTATAGG
Organism: Cephalopholis sonnerati; assembly: GCA_019142605.1. Taxonomy (NCBI): domain Eukaryota; kingdom Metazoa; phylum Chordata; class Actinopteri; order Perciformes; family Serranidae; genus Cephalopholis; species Cephalopholis sonnerati. The sequence continues at coordinate 12,254,814 of JAGQAX010000014.1, read as the reverse complement.
CTAAAATGATATAAACTCAATATTTATGTCCAGTTGGTTGTTACTGATTATACATGTTTCTTGTGTGCAGAAAAAGAATAAATATGAACTCACTGTGTGTGAGGTAATATTTTGTGTCTGCGTGTTCACTTGTGATTGAAAAAAAAAAATGAATGAGCAATGTATCATGTTAAAATGTCTGTAATTATGTTTACACGCATCAGTGAATAACATTAAATATTGTACCAACAAATCAGATTGTTCAACTTCAACGTGTTAGTTAAAAATAAGAATCTAAAACCTTCACAGCAGCCTGTAGAGGGGTTAAAATAAAATACAATGCCATGTTTTGAGACTGGGAAAATACGTTAAAATGTTTTTTTTATTAACATAATTTCTAAAAATAAGTCATGATTAACATCACTAAATAAACCACAACTCACTTTTTATGTAAAAAAAAAAAAAAGTAATGAACAACTTAAAAATAAATATCAGTGAGTGCACTATAGGCTTAGTTTTGGACAATAAACGATATTTTAACGACTTCATTTTTTTTTCTTTATTTATCTGCGTGTTGGACTGTGTTGTCGTCATGCTGCCATGTTTTAATATCGATCAGACTGTATCGGTCTTAATGGTCCTGATATTATAAAATAATGGCGAAATAAAGCAAAGTGAAGTTAGGAAAAATAATACACTGATGCTGTTTTTACAAAAATACATTAGAGGTTATGACTAAATAGAAAAACGTAGTGATCAAACAATGAGCTGGTGAGTCAGGATTTAATGTGAACTTTAAGGTGATGGATTTGTTTTTTCTTCTTTTTTTTATTCTTTGATCTGCTGCATGAAAGTCCTTTACCTAAACATCAGAGACTATCAGAAGAACCTCAAATTCATATTTACAGTAGATAAAGACATGAAGCTTTTTTTGTATTTTACAATAAATAAACTTATCAAAGAAAATTCTTAACTTACTTGCGGAGGCGCCATGTAAGCTCAGGAGAAGCAGAGGCAGAGAAATCCAGGCCTCCATGTTGAGTTGTCGCATCTGAAACTTTGATAAAACACTGAGTTAAATGTTTATTTACTGACACAAACAGACACCAACCTAACACCTCGAGTTCCGGGATTCTTCTTCTCTTTTTTTTTAATGGCGGGTCGCAAACAACTTTTAGGTGCATACCGCCACCTACTGTACAAGAGTGTGCATCATCATGTCACTTACCTATTTTTATATTTTAGCTGCCAGCCCTGTGTCCCTTAGGAACACAAGCAGCGTCCTCCTCCCCTTCCTTATCTCTTCTCCCTCTCCTTCTGTTCCCAGAATTCCATTTAGGCTCCACTCCCTACCTGCCTCTTTAATTTTTTCTTCAAATCTTTTCCTTTTTAATTTATACTTCATACATTGAAACAACACATGTTCTACATTTTCCTTTACTCTGCACATATCACACAAATCATCTATCCTTTTGCCGAGTAAATACATGGTGTCATTCAGTCCGGTTTGTCCTACTCTAGTTAGTAGTTACCCCTACATACATTTTCTTTTAGCATTATTTTATATTATTTACTAATACAGCTTTCTCCACATGCTCCGTTCAGTGAATGGCACCTGCCCCCTGGTCCGTAGGGTCCCCACCCTGCTACAGGTCACATTATGTATGGTGACCATTGATGTTGACTCAGTAGTCATGGTTGCCAGTCTTTTGCATCAAACAACCATGAAGATCCTGACATGCCGACCTGTGAACATATATGCTGTAGTTCATTGTAATTAACAGGGTTGCCAGGTCTGCGCAGAGGGCTGACAGTCAGTCAGTTCAGTTTACTGTGCATCCATCTGGGGGCCCCCTGGTAGTCGCAGGGCCCTATGCAGCCGCTTAAGTGGCTTATAAGGAGGGCCGGCTCTGCTGATACCTGAGTATATCACTGAGTTTACCTTCACAGAGAAGTCAGCAGTGTGACAGCGCCTCCTGTGGACGATTTACCTACCTGCCATTGAACTCCTGATGGGAAACCACCTGAGGATGTCACCTGACTTTCTGTTGGTGACAACCTGTCAAAACATCATGATGATCCGTGAGTCTGGTCTCATGTATTCATCAAATAAAGGAGAATAAAACAAAATGAAATTAATTTAGACTGTATTTAGTGCCAGTGATTAGCCTCACTGCTTCCTGAAACCTAAAAAACACCTTTAACAAAGCTGACTTCAGGAAAAATCATTTAAAGTTTTAAAACAACTCTGAACCTCCAACAAACAACAAATAAACAACTATCAACTGTTTGTTTTTTCAGAAGCACTTAATTCATGAAACAGCCCTAATCTGTACAAGTTGTAGTCAAAATGGGGGATGTTGCACTCTATATTCTAATGCCCTCAATAACCCCACCACACACACTAAGTGTACTATAGAAGAGTGGTTTTCAAGGACCCCTAAATTAATACACATTAAGTACTGAACCCCCATTTGATAAGATTTCAATTCAGGTACAGAGTTTGCTCATTAGATATAATATCAGAGTACTACAGTTGCTGACTACAGTTGAGGAAATAACCATGGAAGAAGTGAAACCTATGATCAGAACAAGCGGCAGCCTCTGGAGCTGAAAATGAAGCTGATGCTAAGTGCCCAAAACTGCAGTTCTCTGAATGTCCACTTGAGGCTGGCTCCAGAAGCCAGTCAATCCCCATAGACTCCCATGTTAAAATGCCCAACTTCACAGCAGAAACAAACACGTTTTCAGCCCAAAACACAGGGGTTAATTTGTGCCGGATCCTGCCGGAACAGGATCCGGCACCTCTTGATTTTGGCCTCCCTGTGTCCCGGGACTTATTTGGGCAGATCCGGCACCTCTCGTATATATATAAAATAATAATAATATAAAAACGTTTTTTAAAAATGTATAAAATAAAATTATAATATGCATAAATTAATTTACAGAACAAATCCCAAGAATTTCATGTTGTTTATAAAGATTTAACGTCATTTGAAAGAGTCGGAGAGGTGTTGATGCACTGAAAAGCTGGGCCAACAAACCATGCCTCTGACATAGAAAAAAAAACTTTGGAAATTTGCCGCATCTGGGGAGCAAGCAGCGAGGAACAAACGGTAGCCTATTTCAACGCAAACATGTCAAAAAGACAGTTGAATTTACTGTCTTTTTTCAAGAAGAAGGAAGAGTTGCATGGTGCTTCAAAACGAGTCAGAAAAGCAACAAGCGGCGATGAGGGCACCTGCAGCGGTCATGGTAACGGGCAGGACCGTCTGCAGCAGGAGGCTAGCACCGCAGCAGCTAGCCAGGTTCACGGACAGCTAGCCAAGCCGGGGCGGGAGGCTGGTACCGTGGCAGCAGCTGGTCAGGTTCAGCGCCAGCCGGAGCGGGGGCCAGCTACAGCGCCAGCAGTCAGCCAGGTGGACCACCAACAGCCGGAGCAACAGGCCAGTACCCTTGCATCAGCTAGCCCGGTAGAGCAGCCGGAGCAAGAGGCGGGAACCGCGACATCAGCTCGCTTACAGGACGATTCAGAAGGAGAGGAGAGCGCACTGAGCGGAGAAGAATGTGGGACGTCCAGCGACAGGTCAGGGATGGGACGCACAACTGTTTGGACAGCAGCTCAGTTCAAGGTGAAGCAGACTTACTACCCCTGGCTTCTTATGGGTAATTCGGGTTTGGGCTGCACAATTTGCAAGGCGGTGGGGACTTTGGGGCCAGAGAAGACGGGGGGGATGAAACTCGCAAAAGAATGGGTTTCAAGTACAGTGACCTCATCTGCTCCAGATATTAAAAAACAGCAACGCGCACTCAGAAAAAAAGTATTTGAACATGCCCGTACCAAGGCTCACCTAGCAGCAGCAAGCATTCTTGAGAAGGCTAAAGTAGACACTTTAGGACAGTCTATAATTAATAGTATGTCTGAACAGATGACCACTACAGCTCGCGTATTTCGCACAGCGTACAAGGAGGCTAAACGCCACCGTCCCGCACATGGCTTCGAACATGAGATTGATTGCCAAGAGTTAAATGGACTCGATATGGGGAGGATTTTACACTCCAATGTTGCGTGTGTAAACATACAGAAACATATTTCGGAAGAAATGAAAAGGAAACTGTTTGAAAAAATAGTACAGTGCGCACCCAAACTCAGTCTAATGCTGGATGAGTCAACCAGTTTAAGCAAAAAGAGCTGCTTGATAATATACCTTAGGGCTCAGTTGCCTGATATGGACAAGCCTGCAAACATTTTTACTGAACTCGTAGAGCTAGATGATCTAACTGCTCAAGGTATTGTCCACAGACGTAGTGAAAGAGATGGGCGCTATAAATCACTTTAAAATATTGATGGACAAGTTATATGCACTGTATAGCACATCTAACAAAAACCGAATGGAGCTGAGAGAGTCTGCTGAGAGCCTAGATGTCCAGCTATGCAAAATAGGTCGGATTTTAGACACTAGATGGGTGGCATCAAGTTTTAGAACCGTTGAAGCAGTGTGGAAGAACTACCCAGCACTTTACAAGCATTTCAAAACTGCATCAGAAGATCCCTCCCGTGATAGCATCACGAAGCAAACATACAGTGGGCTTGCTATGCGCATATCTTCACATGCGTTTGTGAACAACTTAGGCATAATGTGCGATGCATTGCAAGAATTGTCCGAGCTCTCAGTCGAGCTTCAAAAACGAGACATTACCATAATTTCAGCACACAAGACAATTTGTCGGGAAATCAGGGTACTTGAGGCAATGTCAGATCGGCCAGGGCGCTACACTGAACTGAGCCAAAGGGGAATTGAGGAAAACTCTTTCCATGGCGTCACACTGAATGGAGGAAAATCAAGCGACAAAACACTCGACCCCAAGCAGTTTTTCCTAACTGTGGCCAAGAACTTGGAGGGCCGTCTGTTATCCCAAGGACGTCGTTTGCCAGATAAAACTGGATATAACAAGTTTATTGAGGAGTTGAAGGTGCTTTACGCACAGTATTGGCCCGCTGTATGGAGAGACTGAGGTTGAGTCGCTGTGTCAGCGCTTTAACATTGCCAACCCACGCGCAGTCATACGGGCCTACAGAAAGTACAGAGACTCAGATGGAAACGACACGCCTGATGAACTGATGGAGTTACATGTGGCTGTCAACAGCATTCCCATTGCAAGTGCTGAATGTGAGCGCGGATTTTCTCAAATGAACTTGATTTGCACTCCCAACCGTGCATCTCTGCTCACATCCACCATATCATCTTTACTCTTCCTAAATCTTGTTGGACCCCCCCTGGCTAAATTCAATCCAGTCCCGTACGTGAGGTCGTGGGTGGCCAAAGGACACAGAACTGCCACTGACACATGCAGTAAAACCCGAAACAGAGAGGGGGAGGAGAATCCGGACATGCTCGTGGTGTGGAGTATTTTGGACAACTAAATATGGTAAGCATACTGTCTATTAATAGGCCGCCGTGCCAATCTTTAAATAATAATAATGGAAGGTTTGTGTTGTTTAGTGTGATCTCTGATTTTTTTTTGTTTTAAAAGTTAGACCTGTTGAGAAATGAATTGCTGACTGTGTACTGTAAGTCCCACCTGTGGTGATGATGTGGGCAATTGTCCGTGCTGTGCAGAGTATAGCCTAAATAATTGTAAATTATTGTCATAACATTTATACCATGGATATTATCTGAAATTGAGGCTTGTAAGTCCCACAGCATGGCAAGTGGGCATTTGCGTGTTGTTTTTGTCGTGTTATGCGTTAAAGATTCCAGCAGACGGTTCTTTCTGGTTTACCTCCAACTCTTTATTCAACTCCTTTTCACAAGCCTCTTAGCTAGCCACTGTTTAACAAAACCTGCGGTGCTCCGCCTACTCTCTGTTTCCCCCAGTCCTTCAGAATAAAAGCATATTTTATCTCAGCTTTGATTCTACCACATCTCCCCTTTTTTTTTTAGAAACAGAAGGACTGAGACTGTAAAACAAATAATATCTCAAACAAATATAATGAACACAGTACAAACTCTTGTGCACTTTACGAAATAAACATTATGCACACTCTAGAACAGAATCTTCGCCATTTCTCTTATTTTTCCAACCTCTCTTTTCTCACAAGTCCAGTCTCTGAGGTTTTACCACCACTCTGCCAGACCTAGTTACAGTAGGGACAGGTGTAAATGTCATTTGAGCCTGTTTTGGGGGCTCTTGGTGATTTGGAGTGGTTGGGACAGACTCAACTGGCTGAGTTGGTGTGCGGGGTGTCTGACTCTGAGGAACAGTCTCTGGCATGGGAACAAGATGATGCCTGTTGCGCCTAATGGTGCCTGTGGGACTGTCCACTACATATGAGCGAGGTGTGGAGTGGGCTGAAACCACAGTACCTTGAGTCTTGGTATCAATGATCCACACCGGCTCTCCAGGTGTGAGCTGACGTAGATTCCTCACACGGTGTCTTTTGTTGTACCCAGAAGCGTCTTTTATCTTTCTCTCTCTTTCCTTCTGTGCAACAGTAGCTCTATCAGGAAGCTCTGGTTCGAGGAGAGAGGGGTGCTGGGGCACTGGTGTACGAAGTCTGTGGCCCATACACAGTTGAGAAGGACTGTAGCCGTTAGGCAATGGAGTAGCTCTATATGCTAACAGAGCTAGATATGGATCTTGAGCTTTCTTTAGCAGTCTTTTCACTGTCTGTACGTGACGTTCTGCTTCACCGTTGCTTTGAGCAAATCTTGGGCTGCTTGTGACATGTTTGAATCCATAGGCTGTTGAAAAGTCTGTAAACTGTTGGCTGGAAAACTGAGGACCATTGTCACTGAAAAACAGTTCTGGGATGCCATGTCTGGAAAAAATAGATTTCAGGTGCACAATCACGTCCTCTGAACGTGTTGGTGTCAGCTTAGCAATCTCAACAAATCTTGAGTAATAATCTACTACAAGCAGGTAGTTGCTATTGTTGAGAGAGAACAAGTCTGCTCCCACTTTTTGCCAAGCTCTCTCTGGGAGCTCACTCGGCAACAGCGGCTCCACAGGATTGGTGCGTTCCTTGATGCAAGTGGTGCAGTTTGTGACCAGCTCCTTCAGTTGGCTGCTCAGGCCAGGCCACCACACTGTTTCTTGAGCCCGCTCTCTGCATCTCGTCATCCCTTGGTGTCCCTCATGCAGAGCCTTTAGGACAGAGCCGCGCATTGCTGTGGGGATGACAAGTCTGGAGCCTTTCAGTAACAATCCATCATGCACAGTAAGTACAGCTCTTTCTGACCAGTAGGTTTTCGCTGGACCTGTGAGTCTACTGTAGTCAGGCCAACCTTTCAGGCAGAATGACATGACTTCTGAGCAAACACTATCTTCTTTGAGTTGGTCTCTCAGCTGAGTCATGTACGTTGGGCTGGCTAGCATGTTGTGGATTAACTCATCAACATAGATGTTTGTGTCTTCCATTAGCTCTCTGTCTGTCAACTTTAAACTTGAGCTGGTGGAGACAGGTGCACGTGAGAGAGTGTCTGCAGTGTGTAGAGCTTTACCAGGTGTGTGTGAAATAGAGTAACTGTACCTCATGAGCCTAAGTCTGAATCTCTGGATTCTGGGGGGGAGCTCTGTCATTGTCTGGTGACCTAACAGGCTGACAAGTGGCTTGTGGTCAGTCTCTAGGGAAAAATGTCTCCCAATAAGAAAGTCTCTGAACCTCTCACATCCCCATGTTAGTCCCAGTGCCTCCTTCTCCACTTGTGCATATCTCTGCTCTGTCTCTGTCATCGACCGTGATGCGTATGCAACCGGCCTCCACTGTTCTCCCTCTTTCTGCAGAAGGACAGCACCAAGTCCGTACGACGATGCATCCGCTGACAGTTTCAGCTCTTTGTTGGGGTCGTAGAGCGTCAGCACTGGAGGTGAGGTGAGATCATCTTTCAACTGATCAAATGCGTTTTGTTGTGCACTGCTCCATATCCACTGATTTTTCTTGGAGAGAAGATCTCTTAGTGGCTTGTCTTTCTCTGCCAGTCCTGGGATAAATTTACCAAGCTGGTTAACCATCCCAAGGAAGCTGCGGACGTCACCTGTGTTAGACGGCTCTTTCATGTCTTGCACAGCTTTCGTCTTGTCTGGGTCTGGTTGCACACCCTCAGCAGACAGGATGTGGCCAAGGAACTTGACTTCGCGCCTGTTCAACTCACACTTCTCCATGTTTAGTGTGATGCCGGTTTCCTGGAGCTTGTGCAGCACAGCATGTAGCCTGGTGTCATGCTCATCTTGATCTTTGCCCCACACGAGGACATCATCCATGTGACAGACTACTCCCTGCAGCCTGTTGAGGATCACGGATATCCTTCGCTGAAAATGTTCTGGGGCCGAAGCTATGCCGAGGGGCAATCTGTTGAGGTAGAAACGGCCAAAGGGAGTTATGAAAGTTGTATACCGTGCTGACTCAGGGGATAATGGAATTTGCCAAAACCCTCTATTAGCATCTAATTTGCTGAAGACTTGAGCTCCTGCGAGAGATCCAAGTGTGTGCTCTACTGAAGGTAGGATGTATTTCTCTCTGCAGACTGCTTTATTGAGGCGGGTGAGGTCAACGCAGATGCGTACCGAGCCATTTTTTGAAGGCACAGGAACCATCCCCGAGCACCATTCTGTTGGCTCTTCGACTCTCGAGATGACTCCGATACTCTCCATTCTCTCCAGCTCCTCCTTTACTTTACTGAGTAAAGGAATCGGGACACGTCTTGGTGTTGTAAGGGAGAAGGGAATAGCATCTGGCCTGAGTTTGATTGTATATGGCTGCTGCAACATGCCTAAACCCTGACAAAGTTTTGGATAGGACTCTGCCATCACTCTCTTATCCATGCTATCTAGCCTGGAAACAAGGTTAAGCTTCACGCTAGCTGGCCTGCTTAGCAAAGCTACATGTAGGTCTTTTATTACATACACATTCTCCTGAATCACCTGTTCACCCTTGCATAGTGACTCTGTGTATTTGCCTACGACAGGGAGTGGAGTACCACTTGGGCCAAATAGTGGTCTGTCTGTTTCATGTAAATGGGAGTCTCCATCAGCAATGGTGTAATATATCTGAGCTGGAATGGCTGAGACATCCGCTCCTGTGTCTATCTTGAACCTCACTTTGTGGCTTCTGATAGTCAAATCTGTGTACCAGGGCTCTGATCCTGCGTCTACTGAGCCTAGGAACAAAGGTGCTTCGCTACAACCTGTGCTTGTTTCCACTACATGTACAGCTTTAGCAGACTTACACACTTTACTGTAATGTCCCTTTTTCCCACGTGTGTGGCATGTCACCTCTTTGGCTGGGCACTGCCATTTTCTATGTGCAGGGGCTTTTCCACATCTGTAGCATTGCTGGCAATCAGTTGGTGCTTTTGACTTTGTTGCCGGGTTTTTATGTTGAAAAGATGTCTTTGGTGTGTGCTGCTTTTGTTTCTTGTGCTTAGCCATCACTGCATCCATTTCACCTTTTGTTTCTCCTCTGAGATCTGTTTGCTGTCTTTTGATCACTTCTGACTGCCGTGCCATGTTCACTGCCTTTTCCAAGGTCAAATCTCTGTCCAGCTGCATCCTCTCTGCTAGACTTGTGTCTCTGAGTCCCACTACAAGTCTCTTATCAGCTCGTTGTGAAGTGCACCATAGCTACAGTTTTCAGCTAAGGTATACAAAGCAGTGATGAAAGAGTCCACGGTCTCACTAGCCTGCTGTACTCTTTGGTTGAATCTTGCTCTTTCATATATTACATTTTTCTTGGGCACAAAATATGCTTCAAAAGAGTCTCTCACTGCTCCGTACTGCTGTCTCTGTGCGTCGGATAAAGCTAAACCCCGCAGTATATCATCTGCTTCATCCCCCATGCAGTATATCAAAGTGTTCACCTGGTTAGCTTGAGAGCTAAGATGCAGGTTGCTTGCCTGTCTGAATCTTTCAAACCTCCGGATCCATCTCTCCCAGTCCTGGGGTTTTGAAAAGTCAAACGCTTCTGGAGGCTGAATCGTGAAAGTTGCGTTTGGAGGTGCATTAGCAGGGTTAGCTGCACGCTGGGGGGCCTGCGCGACGTCCAAATTAGCGTCGTCGCCTTCGTCCGCCATCTCCCGCTGACAAGCGATGACAAAACGACTTTTACTCTCCCGCTGCCTTTCCTCTGCTCCTTACCGCTGCCGCACTTCTGACACCATGTCGTGTTATGCGTTAAAGATTCCAGCAGACGGTTCTTTCTGGTTTACCTCCAACTCTTTATTCAACTCCTTTTCACAAGCCTCTTAGCTAGCCACTGTTTAACAAAACCTGCGGTGCTCCGCCTACTCTCTGTTTCCCCCAGTCCTTCAGAATCAAAGCATATTTTATCTCAGCTTTGATTCTACCACAGTTTTCAGCACCATTTTCTGTATATGTTCCGGGACCTGTGCCCGTCTCGTCATCCCTGCGCTGTCATATGTACTTTGCGTTCCGGCACCTTATGATTTACAAATTAAGCACTGCCAAAACAGTTTTGGTCTCTACAGCTAATTTCCTTGTTCACTGGACAGGAGGTGAATTTTAACATAACTAATACATTTTACTAAAGCATTTTACTAAAATGAAGGGTGGGCTCGTTAAGGCGGGCTGCTTTGAGTGACAGGTTGTCTGCAGGCATCACCACAGTCGATAGAACTTTTTTTATTTACACACAGATTGCAGGATAGGTCTGCTACGAAGTTCTTTCTCCATGCCACCCTCACTTTTTTATAGAAAACCAACCAATGGCATCATAGTCCTATCCCAGTGTGTGATTTCAGACAGCATGCTGGTGTAGCCGGAGGTTGTCTCCCTCCTTGCCACTATTCGGCACTGTGTCAGCTTTCCAACCACCGTGATTGCGGGGCGGTGCCATGCGTACCGTTATATTCAGGTGTGAGGCCGCGCCCCGTCCTCTCTTCCGCTCCTCGCTTGCTCTCGTGGTGGCTGTGGTGTGGCGTGTCAGCGTTGTTTGGCGTGCAGCGTTTGTTTGGTGCAGCTGTCCCGTGTTTGTGACCGCCGTCGAGGCACACAAATCGTCTCTACCCCGGTAAGCATCTGCGGTCTTCTCCTTTTGCTCTGTCCGTGCGTAATGCGCAGTTTGGTCACACGCTCTCCACTCCTTGCAGCGCAGCTGACTGCTTGGCCCGGGGGAGGCGGGAGTGGCTCGCTGGAGCCTCGCTGTGTCCAGCTACTGGTCCGCTCTGGTATGTTTTGTCCGCACGTTGTCTGCCTGTTCATTTTCAAATGTTGCTTGGCTCCCTGCTGATCACTCTCTTGTGCGTAATTCTCGGGCCGCGTGCGTTTAAAGCTGCGTCCTGTGAGGCTCGCATCCGCTGGTTGTCTATGCTCGCTGTGTATGCCTGGCATCCCTGGTATGTATTAATTTGTTTTTTTTCTTAGTTAGTTTCAATTCATTTAATTAATTTACTAAATATTAGGTTTTGTTTGTTTCTTCTTTATAGCGGCCTGTAACTGTGGCCCGCTACTGACCATCACTCCTGGAGCTGCGTTGCTGTTTTGGCTTATCCTGTTTTGGTTTTTCTTGTTTCGGTTCTGTCTTGGTTCTTCTTTTTTTTTGTCTCTTCAGTTTGGTGTTTGGTTTCTTGTTTAAAATTTGTTTGGTTTATATTTATTTAATGTGGGGCGGACAACGTTTTGGCCCGACGCGGCTGATTGCCGCCTGGACCTACTGACTTGGAGGTCTCATTGATTCACGGGCTGTGCTGGGGCCTACATGATTGCCCCCGCCCACTGACCATGATCTGATCTATTTTAAACCTTGTGTTAATTTGTTTTATTTGTGTTTCTTTGGTGGCTCTTTTCAATTAGTTCAATAATTTTCTCTTTATATTTTGGTTAGTAATTGTGATAAATTGATTTAATTATTCATATTTTCTTGTATTGGATTTCAGTTGGGTTAAATTAGGTTCATTAAATTATGGTTCTTTTGTGATTTTTTTATTAGTTAGTCCACACCACTTTTTGTTTAGTCCTTGGGCATGTTTTATTAATCCTTGTTCTCTTTTTTTTTGTTCAGGTGCTGGTGGCTGACGGCGGCAGTTTGACCCCTGGTGGTGGTGCATTCTTCACAAACCCCCTCCCTTTTTTTGTTGTGCGTGTGTGTGCAGTGTCACGGGTGGTTTACTTTGAGGATCCCTTCTCCCTTTTTGGTTTCTGCCGCATGGTAAGCCCCAGCCCTGACCTTATTCCCCTCCCCTGCTCAAGTGCCTATTTTATATTATGTGTGGTGTGTGACATATTGTTTCTTTTCTTTTGTATAATTTAGTTTAATAAAGTTTGTTTGCTTTTCAAATTTCAAACCGTCTCACCCCAGTGGTATACGAATCTGTGTGACCTGATCTAGTTAAAATCTTAGTCTAGTATTTCCTGGGGTGCAATTCCCCAGCTGGCGTTGTCGGACACCTGAATACACCCCCCAACTCGCCACACTGGCATCCCGCAAAAAAAGACACGTGAGGGGAGTGACATGTAACATGGCGTCTGCCTCTTGTGTAACATAATGTATGCTTCAGCAACACTTTGTAACCAGTAACAGTGTCAAGACATGGAAATAACAATCATTTCCTGTCCCTGTTATATGGCTGCTGATCTCGTCCTCTGCATGGAGGGTGAGGAGCTCACTGTTTTCCCAATTTTCTGATGCTTAACTGCTCTTCTTCTTCTTCTTCTTTGGGTTAGTTGCTAACTGCTGCTAGCTGCTTTTTGAATCTCCCAGTGGTGGGTTGCACACATGACATGTCATCAAAACGACACACCTGTGCCGCCCATGATCCCATCCTGCTGGCTGTCCCTTTTACACAGATGTTGATTTGGGACTGTTACTACCTCAGCTGCAGGATTACAGGTGAGACAGCTCTGTTCCCTCCTTCTGTGATCGGTGAGGTGGAGTGAGGGCACGATATTCCCACCTTTAACAAGCACTGTTAAAGGGGCTTATGAGTCAGATCCACCCCTCACTCCTCCACAGCTCCTCTCTCATCCAAATATGGTCACTTCTGTCTCCAAAAACCCAAGATGATGACGGCTAAAATGCCAGCCTCGAGGCTTCAAAGCAGAAGTCCACAATTCAGTGGGTGATGTCACTGTCCATTACTTTAAACAGGATCAAATAGTCATTGTTATTACTCTTCCTTTACACATGATATCTGACTGGAGTCACTTTTAAGTTAAAAACTAAATCCAGTTCACCACATAAAAACGTCTTGTACACACTCCAACATCATTTTTGCATCACATACTATATTACACTTATATTACACACACTATATTAACTTATATGATATGATATTATAGATAGTGATATTATATCAGTCTGGTGTACACTGTCAACAAAGACTAATTGACTCTTCTACTTTAATTTCACCACTGTTACTTTACCTTGATTCTTCTTGTCTCCAAACCCTCTTGTTTGGTCTTCTATATTCTTATTTTTGACTTTACATACATCTTATTATTTCATTCTGTTACTTTCCCTATATATCTGTACTATTTCTGTCCTTGTGCTGCTGCAACACCTGGATTTCCCTGCTGGGTATTAATAAAGGTTTTTCATCTTATCTTCCTTCTTTATAACAACTACAGGTTGGGGTGACGTTCATCAAGGCTCTGTGAGAACACTGAACGCAATATTCATGGGCTGTTACATAAAAACAGTGAGTGTATGTGTTGAGTTACAAAAAGAGTCAGACTATCAGAGGTGTTATTGACCAGTGACACAAGAACAAAAATGACATCATCCATTGCTGTTCAGTGTCTGCAAAACAAAACAGAAATACACTGTCACATGTAACTAAAGTCATGTAGGTATTTCAGAATCAAGAACAAGTTTCAGATATGAATGCTAAGAACCTTAACAATGGAAACATCCGACAGTTTATTTTGATTATTACTATCATTCATGTTTGCTGTTGTCATTTTAAAGGGTTTAGTAACACACAAAGTAAGTCAAGCAAATAAAATGATGTCTACATCAAATAAGCTTTTTAAACATGACAAATGGACAAAATGTTAATCCAAAAAAATAATGTTTTGCCTTCTCTACCAGGAGTAGCTATTGACCAAACTCAGTCACATTAAGATGTCAATAATCAGAACATGGAGCACATCCATAAACCTTTGTTTTCCAGCTGAGTCAGGGTTTCTTCCGCCATGAAGAAAAAGGCTTTTTTTCTGTCTTTTTTTTGTATTTTTATGCCATGATGAAAAAGATATTGGACAAGTTTGAAGGTCTCTTCTCCAAACAACTATTTCAGTCGATGCCAGTAATCCATATCCAGTCATGTTTCCTTTGTATCAATAATAAGGAACCACAAAAAGACACAGGGGAGTTTTGGCTCTTTATTGAAAAACAATGCTGAAGTGCAAAAAATAAAGGAAACAGCAGGTCAACTTCACCTGACTTTCATCTACTTAACCAACACAAGAAGTGTTTCTGAGCACTGCATTTTGATGTCTTTATGTTTAAATAAATAAGACAAAAAATGTCTTTTGTTCCCACATACTAATGGGAAATATTTACAATTCTTACAGTGAGCTAAGAAGCTCAAAATATCCCACAATCCTTTTAGAATCTTAGCTAAAATTAAAATATGATAACAGATCAAAACAAAGATAATGAGACAAAAACCAACAGCATACTCCTGATTAATTAAGAAACACACTCAAAGACATACATTATTTGCTTTAACCTTGTTGGAATCAAAACAAACTCTTTAAATAACTTACAAAGAAATAAATAAACAAACTATTTACACAACTGGAAAACACATTTTCTACTGATGCTTATATTTTGTGTGTGTTTGCACAGGGGTGGCCTTTAGAGATGTAGTAGTGTCCAGATGGAAATATTTGCCCAATCAATGACATACAAATCAGGATAATTCCCCACAGAGATACAAACATCTGTCTATCCATTTCCTGTCCAGCTCATCCTGCTGAGAGTCGCTGGGGACTGGAGTCAATCCCAGTACACACTGGGCGAGAGGTGGTGTCCAGTTCATCACCAGCAGTAACACAGATGGACGACCATTGTTCCAGTGAAAAATGTCTCCACAAACCTTGAAGAGACACAAAGAAAATAAATGGATAATATTTTTAATATTTGAGTTTTAATATGACACTGTATCTGACCTGCTGATGTGAAGGTTTCTGAAAGCATCTACATCTTTCTCTTGATAATCTCACTTCACTTCATATTAAACACTTTCACCTTTGGATGTGAAAAATTCAAAGTCAAAGATTTTCTGTAAAGCGTCAAAGTTTTCACAGACGTTTAACAGTGGATAAAGAAACAATCACAGAAGGTTAGTTTAGGCAGGTTTGTTTAACAACTGGTGTGAAGAGTTCATGTCTCATCTGAAGAAACTCACTGTGTGCAGGGTGGTGTGTTTATGGTTTAGAGTCTGGATTCAGTTTCTCAGAGAGCTCAGAGCTGTTGTCAGGAGATGGAGGGCATTTGGCTGAAAAAGCAAAGACAAGGTTAGTTCTCACAATTGCCAGAATATCTTCTAACACCTTCTTCCCAGTGAACATGACCCCCTGTTCCAGCCACTAAAACTGATTTTGACCTTTCTGTTTTTATCTTATTGAATTTCTTTTTCCAATTACTTGTCTCTTATCCTATAAGCACACAGCTCACTGTGACGCCTCTTAAAGATGAAAGACAAAAGACGGTTTGATTAACCCACTGTTCCTTCTACATTAAATAAATACAGATACTTTCCAAAAGTACAAAATACACTGTTAACAACAGATTTGGAAAACTGTTACTTATATAAAGAGTAACAGGACTGAGGAGTAGTAACAGCAATGAGTATTGTCCTCTATGGAGTTATCAGTGAGAATATAAGTTGATAACATATATTAAATCTGATTGTTAAGTTTTACTGTGGAAATTACTTCAGTTGTTGACATTTAATATCAGTTTTACAATGTGAATACCTTATAAGGAGCCAATCCACCACTAAGTGCTGCAGAGCAGCGTGATGCACCTGCCCTCTATTTCTACCACTCTTCTGTCTCTCCCTCCCTCTGTCTCCATCTTCCTCCTTCACTGTGAAGTACAAGCACAAGGTGCAACTATGATCACAACAGTCATTATTCTGCGTTCTTTAATTGTGTTCACCTCTAGATAATGTTGAGGCTAACAATTCAATTCATCCGTTTGCTGGGGACTCCTGGAACACCTGAAGGACCCCTGGTGGTACCAGAACCCCACATTGAGAACCACTGGCATAGCACATCACTTACCATAGCACTGCTCCTTGATCCAGTGCAAAATTTATCCATGAACCTAAAGACAGAAAAAAAAAATATTACATGAAATAGAAAAAAACAAAATAATTAACCATAGATGTTTGGTAAATTCAGTTCCAGAAAGCCACATATTTACAGTATAATTTAAGATAAAATATTATAACAACATATAAAATATCCACAATTCAGTTACTGTGCTTTAAAAGTACAATCTTTTTTTTTTAAATTTAATTCAGCACCATTTTAATAAATTAGTGTCCCTGTTTTCTACAGGTTTAAGTTTTTAATATGACACTGTATCTGACCTGCTGATGTGAAGGTTTCTGAAAGTATCTGTGTCTTTCTCTTGATATTCTCACTTCATATTAAACAGTTACTTTGTTGTGGAAAACCAATTGAAGTCAAAGATTTTCTTTACAGCTACAATGTGTCACTGAAGTTTTACGGTGGATAAACAGACAATCACAGAGGATTAGTTTCAAGCAGCTTTGTTTAACAGGTGTGAATAGTTCAAGTCCCATATGAAGCAACTCACTGTGTGCAGGATGGTGAGTTTGCCATTTATGCATTTGGATTCAGTTCCTCCAAGACCTCACGGTTGTCTGCAGCTGTAAGGTCAGAAAAACATTGTTAGCCCACATCCACTGTGTTTTACAATCAGTTAACACTGCAGGAGACAGTCCTGCAAAAGTTCTTCAGCAAAAAATCCAGAAACTCTTTTTGATGTACAGAGTGAATGTCAGGTCAAAAACAGAATAGAAAAATAACAAAACATTTTACTCACGTGATGGAGGGCGTTTGGCTGAAATAAAAAGAAAAGACACAACATGTTTCTTGTTACAGTTGAAAATGTCACACTTTGTCAGGTTCTTTCCAGTAAACACCCCCTCTTCTACTCACACAAACTGATAAATAAATCTCTTCTTCCTTATGTTGTACATTATGTCTTCATCACGCTGTAGTCACGCTGTAGTCACATTATCTTGAAACTCGGCACCCTACAGCACTTAACAGTCCCTCCAGGATCTCACGGGAAAAAAAAAACTTGAATTTGTGGCCAATTTTGTCAAAAATGGTGATAAAAACTGCATTTTTATGTGATTTTTTTGCAGGAAATTGCAGCAAATGACAAAAATTGCAGCTAATGACAAAAACTGCAAGTCAGGAGGAGAAGAATGTGATTTTTTTTTTAAACTACTGCCTCAAAAAAATCATGTAAGTCATGTAATCACTTGCTATATTAATCACACTGAATATTACAAAAACAGCTGCAAATGTTTCAGTTCTCTTCTTTAATTTTATTTAATTAGTTTCAAACATGAACTCCAATTATGTTGCAAAAAAATCCTGAGTGAAAATTGTAGCTCTCAAACCAGACAATGTGACTGTAAAACAACATGTAAGCTACATCTTCTGTAAACATAACATTTGAATCAATTCAACACATATTGTATGCATTTAAACAATGTGCAAATTCTTATGTCAATACAGAGCGTTTCTCCATGCTGCAATGCCATTAGCGCGACTCCATGACGCGTCTGATGACGTTTCAAATGACGTCACATGCGCGATGACTTCCAGTCAGCCGGAAAATGCAGAAAAATCTTTTGCAGAATTTTGTTGAATTTGTGTTAATAATTGCGATCGCAAGGTCGCGATTTTCTGGAGGGACTGACTTAATGTTTGTTAACACAGATTTTTGTGTGCTGGAAATTGACATTTGGCTCACTTTTGCCATCTGGATAAAAACATCAATTCAAAGACTTGCACCAAAATACTGAAAGAGATAATGTTTTTGTTTGAGTGTCTCACCTTTCTTCTTTTTGTAAATGACGAATCCCATCACAGCGATGAGGACGAGAGCAAGAACAACCACTGCAGCAATGATGGGGACGGTCATGTCAGTGGGTTTCTCTGTTGAGCAGGAAGCAACACAAAATAGTCACAACCTGAACAGATGAAGCAGGTTAGAAGAGAAAAACATCCATCTGTCAACCAGACCACAACCCTGTAAACAGACACTACAATATGGGGTGGCAGTAGCTCGGTCCACAGGGACTTGGCTTGGGAACCGGAGGGTCGCTGGTTCAAGTCCCAGCCCGGACCAAAAATATGGAGCCTGGACTGGTAGCTGGAGAGGTGCCAGTTCACCTCCTGGGCACTGCCGAGACTGCCCTTGAGCAAGGCACCGAACCCCCCCAGCCGCTCGGGGCGCCTGTCCATGGGCAGCCCCCCCACTCTGACATCTCTCCATTTAATGCATGTGTAGGTCCTGTTTGTGCATGTGTGTGTATTCGGACCTGTGTGTATATGTACAACAGAGTGTAAACCTTGAATTTCCCCTTGCGGGATTAATAGAGTATATATATATATATACGTTTGTTTGTCCTGCTGTTGATGATAAAATCACTTCCTGTCCCTGCTTGTCTGCACATTTTCTACTATTTCTATGCTTGTTTATTCTTGTCTTGTTTTGTTGTCTTTGTTTACCTGTATGTTGATGTTACTGTTGTTTTTGGCACAATGAGAGCTTCTGACGATCATATTCAAACTCCTTTTTAACTGTCATCATACATGACCAATGAACTTTATTCTGACTGATTTACTTACAGATACATACATTCATCTAGTTATTAAATAATTCTGTCTACTCCTCTAAAACTGAGTCAATACAGTGCCGATAATCTGTGACTGTGGTTAAACATTAATATAGTTACACAAGATCAGAAAAAAGCTCCTTCTACAATTATTTTTTCAATTTAAAAACTAATTTATGAATTAATTTACAAAGGTGATAAAAATAGCTTAATTCAAAATCTAAAAAGAAAAAGAACATGTTTTGTATGTTTCATTATTGATATTTCTCCATGATAATCAAAGCTAATTAAACAGTGGACAGGTGGCAGACATGAAATTGAGGTAATTATTAAGGTCCAGAAGTGAGCACATGCATTAGTTTAATACAAATCTGAGCCTGAACATTATATAAAAACACTAGATGGAAGAAACTGACACCAAAACTATTTGAGCAAACAAAACTTCCCATCCATATTAAAATAAATGACCTGCAGGACTGTCACAGTAAACTAAGTGTGTGTTTCCCACCTTCATCACCTCTGATGGAAGTCTTACCTCTGTTGGTCCTGATCACTGCTTTGTCCAGTTTGGTGATGATGTCCTTCACACCAGAGAGCTGAAACACACAGTCGTACTTCTCCCAGTCTTCAGGTGGGACTGATGAAACATCCAGGTCACTGCTCATCTGGAAGGATCCATCATGGTTGTGGAGGATCTCTCCATGGTCCACGTTCTCATGAAGCTCCTCTCCATCTTTCCTCCAGAACACCATGGCGCTGTTTGGGTAGAAACCTGTAGCGTGGCAGCTGACTGGAGAGGAGGGAGACTTCTGGAGGAGAGACACTGAGGGACGGTCTGCAGAGTAAAGAGACAGACAGTTCATGGGTTCTTTATTATTATCTACTGTATTTTATAATGTCATTTCTCTAATATAATGTATTTCAAATGCCTTAGTAACACATGCACTATATGTATGCTGTGCAAATAAACCTCAGTGAAGTGGAACTGAGAAAAGAAGGGAGAGACAGAGGGGACAATAAGACAGATGAAGAGAGGTGAGAGGGTGAGATAGATTTGAAAGGGAGGAGGACAGTGATTGTTACAAAGACAGTAAAGACAGAAAGAAACATGGCAGAGAGAAAGAGACAGTGGTGATCAGTCTGTGAGAGAGAGTGACAGGAAACAGAGTTCAGAGAGAGGGAGGCAGACAGATGAAGAGAGGTGACAACATTAGAGATAAAGAAAATGTGTGTCTGTATATGTTGGCTCATATTCACTGTAATGTTACTGTTGCTTAGAAACAGAGGAGACACATGAAGATTGTTATGTTCATGAAACTACATCAGGTCATGTGACTCTACCTTTTCTCAGCAGAGAGATCCTCCCATAGTCCACATACTTCTTCAGCCAGTCAGGACAAATCTGAGTGTAGTAGTGTTTCTGCTGTGCAATATAAGCTTTGTCATTGTCCCACTTGTGTTTGGTGATGACAGCCTGTTGTTTAGGAGCGATCCATGTCTCTGTCTTCAGGTCAAATGATATGAAGTCTTCTCCATCATAACCAAACTGATTATAACCACTGATCTCTCCAGTCTCATCGTCCCACTCACAGCCATACATCCTCTGGACAATGTGGACACCTGAGAGACAGAGACAGAGAGAGAGAGAGAGACAGAACGAGTGAGACAGAGACAGAGACACAGAGAGAGAGTGAGACAAGACCAGCACAAGCACTCGAGTCTGCTTTAACCACACTGAGCCAATATGCTGCCTTTTAAGTTTTTAGGGTGCTTCAGGTGGTTGCCAGATCATCGTTAGGTGGTCGCTAATACCTCATCACAAGAGGTCATTTATATGGGGAATGTTTAATTATCATACTCACTGCTCTCTCTAAAAATAAAAATAAAAATTCACAATCTGGTCAACAACTATCTACATTTCAGTCTCAAAATATTTATATAACACTTAAAATAACTGGCCTATACTGGTGTATACTGGTGCCCAAGCTGACAGAGTTCAGAGCAGAGCAAATCCCTGAGAAAGTAAACATGGCCCTCTGCAACTTCATGTCCTCAGCCTCCTCCAGCATCCAACAATATATGTCTCCACTGCATCAAACTGTGACTCCACCCATGTGAAATGTTGATCATCAATTGTTGTAATGGCTTTGGCAATATTGTTCTTTTCACTTTTATTGATTTATATTATATGTTTAAATTATCTGTTATATAGAGAGAGATTTTCTTTCCATACTTAGGTTTATTATTGTACATTATTTGTACATTTGTAATGGCTTTGGCAATATTGTTAATCTACAATCATGCCAATAAAGCTTATTAAATTGAAAAAATTGAAAATTGACAAAGAGTGTGTGTGTGTGTGTGTTAGCACATGTTTACTAAAACAGAGGATGAAAATATAAACAACATTTTATCAGTACAAAGTGAAACATAAACAAACCTCCAGTTTGGTTGAAGCGCTGCTTTACAGTCTCAATGCTGGCTTTGAAGATCTGCTGGTCACCCATACGGAATTCAGTATTCCTCTGGAAGTACTGAGGATCATCTGCTGTGACTCTGCTCATCCAGTCCTGTTTGGGTACGTCTCTCCTGGTGATACTGTCGTAGTGATCAATCTGAACTTCATCAACCAACCCAACAGTAACAAACTCTGGGAAGTTTGGGACTCCAGTAGACGCAGTGTAGAAATACTTCAGAGAGTGAGTCACTGTAAGAAGAAAAATCATTTCAGTTTTCAGCATTACAGTTTTATACATCACTGAACAATGTTATTTTCCTCATCCAAGACATTGAATAAACATCTGTCATTCACTCAATAAATACATACACTTATTTTTTGTCTTGAAAGATGTATTCATTTGAAAATTAGATATGAACAAGTCACATATTTATCTCTCACAGTTATGCTCCTGACTTCCATTGATAGAAAGCAGATGTGAAAACAGGCGCCATTTCTAAATCTAATGTTGGAGATCTCAAAGTGAAACTCCAGTTTAGTTTCCAGTTAGTGAAGTCATTTATTCTTCAGGATGCAGGTTCTCCTGACACATTTTACAAGTGGGTTGTTTTGATCTTTATCCTCTAAAAAATGGTTTAACATCATATTTAAAAAAAAAAAAAAAAAAAAAAATTATATGTATATATATACACTGAACAAAAAATATAAACGCAACACTTTTGTTTTTGCTCCCATTTTTCATGAGCTGAACTCAAAGATCTAAAACATTTTTTTAATATACACAAAAGACCATTTCTCTCAAATATTGTTCACAAATCTGTCTAAATCTGTGTTAGTGAGCACTTCTCCTTTGCCGAGATAATCCATCCCACCTCACAGGTGTGGCATATCAAGATGCTGATTAGACAGCATGATTACTGCACAGGTGTGCCTTAGGCTGGCCACAATAAAAGGCCACTCTGAAATGTGCAGTTTTATCACACAGCACAATGCCACAGATGTCACAAGTTTTGAGGGAGCGTGCAATTGGCATGCTGACTGCAGGAATGTCCACCAGAGCTGTTGCCTGTGAATTGAATGCTCATTTCTCTACCATAAGCCGTCTCCAAAGGCGTTTCAGACAATTTGGCAGTACATCTAACTGGCCTCACAACCGCAGACCACGTGTAACCACACCAGCCCAGGACCTCTACATCCAGCATGTTCACCTCCAAGATCGTCTGAGACCAGCCACCCGGACAGCTGCTGCAACAATCGGTTTGCATAACCAAAGAATTTCTGCACAAACTGTCAGAAACCATCTCAGGGAAGCTCATCTGCATGCTCGTCGTCCTCATCAGGATCTCGACCTGACTGCAGTTCGTCGTTGTAACCGACTTGAGTGGGCAAATGCTCACATTCAATGGCGTCTGGCACATTGGAGAGGTGTTCTCTTCACGGATGAATCCCGGTTTTCACTGTTCAGGGCAGATGGCAGACAGCGTGTGTGGCGTCGTGTGGGTGAGCGGATTGCTGATGTCAACGTTGTGGATCGAGTGGCCCATGGTGGCGGTGGGGTTATGGTTTGGGCAGGCGTATGTTATGGACAACCAGAGGTGGGTAGTAACGCGTTACATGTACTCCGTTACATTTACTTAAGTAACTTTTTGGATAAATTCTACTTGTAAGAGTAGTTTTAATGCAACATACTTTTTACTTTTACTTGAGTATATTTGTGAAGAAGGAACACTACTTTTACTCCGTTACATTGGGCTTCATTCCGCTCGTTACTTGGATTTTTATTCATCGGTTAATCAATGCACGATCTGTTTGTTTTATCAGCGAGACTTCCGCCAAAGGCTCTATCACATGACTCTGTTTGACCAAACAAATGTAGCCACTAGTGACGTTTGACTCCATTTCACCAATCAAACGGAGCCAGGCAGTCACATGACCGTACACGAACTCTTCGCGGCCTCGCACAGAAGCAAAGTGACTACGCGGGAGCGCGCACATAAGAATGAGAGTAGACGGCAACAATGGCAGAAACAACAGCGTGCGAACCAGAAGAGGCAGAACACCCGTGGCCGTACATGAAAACCATGTTTACTTTACAGACTACAAAAAAGAACAGCTATATCATGCGCTGTCATCTGTGTCAACTAGGGGTGTAACGATCCATCGATCTGGATCGATACATCGATTTAATGATCAACAATCCAATCACATCGATGCAAAGTGGAAACATCGATCATATCGTCATCTTTAGCACAGGCTTTTATTTTGAAGGTTTGTGTCACTGTCAAACAGCGGCAGGCAGATGGTTAGCAGCCAATAGAAAGACGATGTGGATAACGTTATTTACTCGGGAATAAATCAGCATAGTGGAAATATTATGGATTTCGGAGAAAAGACGGATCAACAGACAGCACATGGCGCATGTAAACAATGACGTTACGAGACAGAACACAACATGACGTTACCTGCCTGGACGAGTATCTCACTCCGCTAGCTTCTGGCTTTAGCAACATTAGCCGCTCTGTTTTAACAATGTTCGTCTGAAAAACCGTGCATGCAGACTGAAATTCAACCGAGCTGTTCTGTCGGGAGATACAGTGACTTAAACCAGCGGTGAGTAAGATAAATATTACTGCTGCGTGTCATTTGTTAAGCTATGAGAAGAGGAAAAATGTACGCTAGCCGCTAGGCTAATTAATGCAATGGAGTCTGATGGCAGTGGGAAAGAAGGAGTTTTTCAATCTAAAGAAAAAAACGCCGGCATTCAGGAGCGGTGCGAGCAAACACGTCTGCCACGGAGGGCGCCATGTTACAACTTTGGGTAGACACTAGGGGTGTAAATCACCAGCTTCATCATGATACGATATCATATCGATACTATGAACAACAATACGATATTTTCCGATATAACAAAGTGTGCCACGATACGATTTCAATTCGATACGATTCAGGGGTCTGCGATCGATATTAGGCGATATTAAATGCCCATTTAACACAGTCTGTTACAGAAGAAGCTGACACCCCTTTCTTTTTTACTTGTGGCCATAAAACACATAAACACATAAATAATAAGTTCAGTAAAGTGCACTTTAAACTGACTCCACTGACACAAAGGGCTTTCTGACAGAGAAACCTTTCTGGAAGAAAAAAAACATCATCTTTTTCATAAAACGTCAAGAATATCTGGCTTAAAGCCCTGAAGGAAAACTTCTCCCAACAGCCATAAAACAGATTAACAACAGGACCATTCAAGAAGAAGTGTAACATTCAGCTCAGTAATAACTGTCAAGGGTCAGAGACCTGTCAGTTGTTTTTTGCTAATCACCCATTATTAGCTTTGGCATGTTTCCTAAACCGCCAACAGGAGTCATAACTACCATCACTACCTCAGACCGTGTTACAGATCCAGTCTGCACATGACTTTTGCACATACAAAGTTTTTGCATATACAATTTGTTGCACTACAGTTTCTTGCTGCCTTAATTTATCTTTTATATATATATTTCCCTTGTTTATATATCCCATTTATATTTTTTCATCTATATCGTTTACTTTTTATCTATTTAAATTGAGTGTGGATTTAGTTGTATCTTTTTCTGGCATTCATTGCAGTCAGCAAGGAAGAATTTCATTGTACAGGGAAACGTGTTTCCTCACTGTACATATAAGATAAGATAAGTCCTTTATTAGTCCCACAGTGGGGAAATTTACATTTACATGACAATAAACACTTTGAATTGAATTGAACATGTCGACATTTCAGCCTACAAGAACTCCACTTAGAACTTGAGAAGAGAATGTTTTGAAATGACTAAATTGTTATCTGTTCCACTCATTTTCATTCAGCATAACAAACATCTCTTGCTTACTGATTTTTAAACCTCATCCCAAATAATGTTGAAGAGTTCAAACACAGTGCTCAAGTGCTGTTTATAAGGCACTGGTTTCAAAAATGTTGTTATGAAAAAGAATGACAGTCTGACAGAAGAGGATGTTTTGAAACTACAAAATTGGTAACAAAGGATTTATTACTGTTTCTTGTGGCTGAATTTGCCTTAATTTATGCTATTTTGTAAAGATTTCATTTACTATCCTTTTAGTTATAGGGGTATTGTTTGGCAACATCTGAATCTGCACATTGCTATTTTATATTTATGTCTATTTGATGACATTCATGCCCTGATTATTAAAACCACAAATCAGCAGTTACTCAGTACTTGAGTAGTTTTATCACTAAGTACTTTCTTACTCTTACTCAAGTAATTATTTGGATGACTACTTTTTACTTTTACTTGAGTCATATTATTCTTAAGTAACAATACTCTTACTTGAGTACAATTTTTGGCTACTCTACCCACCTCTGTGGACAACAAACACAGGTGCATTTTATTGATGGCATTTTGAATGCAGAGATACCGTGACAAGATCCTGAGGCCCATTGTTGTGCCATTCATCCACGACCAACACCTCATGTTGCAGCATGATAATGCATGGCCCCATGTTGCAAGGATCTGTACACAATTCCTGGAAGCTGAAAACATCCCAGTTCTTGCATGGCCAGCATACTCACCGGACATGTCACCCATTGAGCATGTTTGGGATGTTCTGGATCGGCGTATACGACGGTGTGTTCCAGTTCCTGCCAATATCCAGCAACTTCACACAGCCATTGAAGCGGAGTGGACCAACATTTCACAGGCCACGATCAACAACCTGATCAACTCTATGCGAAGGAGATGTGTTGCACTGCGTGAGGCAAATGGTGGTCACACCAGATACTGACTGGTTTTCTGACTCCCCCAGACCCCCCCAATAAAGCAAAACTGCACATTTCAGAGTGGCCTTTTATTGTGGCCAGCCTAAGGCACACCTGTGCAATATTCATGCTGTCTAATCAGCATCTTGATATGCCACACCTGTGAGGTGGGATGGATTATCTCGGCAAAGGAGAAGTGCTCACTAACACAGATTTAGACAGATTTGTGAACAATATTTGAGAGAAATGGTCTTTTGTGTATATTAAAAAAATGTTTTAGATCTTTGAGTTCAGCTCATGAAAAATGGGAGCAAAAACAAAAGTGTTGTGTTTATATTTTTTGTTCAGTGTATATACACACATATATAGTATACAGGTCAAACTATAGGCTGAAATGACATAAACTATATTTATGTTCAGTAGGTTGTTATTAATTATGCATGTTTTCCTGTGTGCAGAAAAAGTATAAATATGAACTCACTGTGTGTGAGGTAATATTTTGTGTCACTGTACACTGAAGTGATTGAAAACAACAATGAATGAGCAGTATATCATGTTAAAATGTCAATAATTATGTTTACACGCATTAGTGGATAATATTAAATATTGTACCAACAAATCAGATTGTTCAACTTCAGCAGGAAAACATCGCCAACAACTAACTTGTTAGTTAAAAATAAGAATCTAAAACCTTCACAGCAGCCTGTAGAGGGGTTAAAATAAAATACAATACCATGTTTTGAGACTGGGAAAATACGTTCGTTTTTTTTTTTTTTTAACAGAATTTCTAAAATAAGTCATGACTAACAGCACTAAATAAACCACAACTCAGTTTTTATTAAAAAAAAAAAAAAGTCATGAACAACTTAAAAATTAATATCAGTCAGTGCACTATTGGCTACGTAGTTTTGGAACATAAACGATTATTTTAACAACTTGATTTTATGTTTACGTTTTACGTTTTAATATCGATCAGACCGTATCGGTCTTAATGGTCCTGATTTTATAAAATAATGGAGAAATAAAGCAAAGGGACGTTAAGAAAAATAATACACTTATGCTGTTTTTATAAAAATACATTAGAGGTTATGACTAAATAGAAAAACGTAGGGATCAAACAATGAGCTGCTCAGTCAGGATTTAACATGAACTTTAAGATAATGGATTTGTTTTTTCTTTTCTTTTTTAATCTTTGATCTGCTGCATGAAAGTCATTTAACTAAACATCAGAGACTATCAGAAGAACCTCAAATTCATATTTACAGTAGATAAAGACATTAAGCTTTTTATTGTATTTTACAATAAATAAACTTATAAAAGAAAATGCTTAACTTACTTGCGGAGGCGCCATGTAAGCTCAGGAGAAGCAGAGGCAGAGAAATCCAGGCCTCCATGTTGAGTTGTCGCATCTGAAACTTTGATAAAACACCGAGTTAAATGTTTGTTTGCTAACACAAACAGAGGCCAACCTGCCACATTGAGCACCGGGGATGTAAGGTGAAGGAGGGGACTGATATCGACCTCCATCTGAGCCAATGGGAATTTAGGCTGAGCATCAACGTCACTGTAACTCTGCTGCGCGTCACTTGTTACTCGGTAAAACTTTATGAAATAGGTTATGAATGAAAGTGAAAGTAAAGTGATGTTATTTCAGCCTGTGTAAAAGGATGGGGAAACATCAGACATACGGGGCTTTATTCTGATTTCTCCTCTTTGTCCACATATGAAAGGAGTATTAAACCTTCTGCTGCTCAGATCTTGTGTCATGATTTGTGGGCTGATGTGATGTAATGTGCAGACATGTATTCAATCTTCTGGGAGGTCAGAGGTTACTGTCAGCTACAGATACTCTGCAGTTTGTGCTTTGTCTTATTGTTCTTTTGCTCTGTGTGGCTGCTCTGCTGGGATTTAAAACAGTCCTGATCAAAAATATCGACGACAAACAACAAATCCACGCGTGATGATGTCACTGATGTTATAGTGAGTAAATGTGGTGAGGTGCTCCCCCCAGTGGTTCAAACCTGCAGCTGATGTGCAGCAGTACAGTTTTATTATCTGTTATTTTAAACAGATCTGTGTGCAATCAAAACATCTAGTTATTAAATAAGATGGAGGGGAACATCTATACAACATTTATACAGTCCATGGCAGCAGCAGTCATGTTTACAAGAACAAAGCCACTTTATAAACTCAATAATATCTCAGTGGAAACAAATTTAACATGTCAATAAAATAAATATTCCTCCTGACATCACAATACTGAGTGAAGAAAGTAACGTTATCTGAGCATGAATTCATGCTCATTCATGCTGCTCTCTGTCCCCCGTAGCGTAGTTGTCATCAGCTCAGTAATCTTGAAGTTATACCCCCTTCATCTCAGGGCCGGCCCTCCTAAGCAGGATAAGTTTCGGTGCCCTACTTTGCCATAAATAGACAGTTACAGATACACAAAACCAGATACGGTATGCAATTATAAACCTTATGCATTACATTTTTACCTCTATCAACATGATGGGCCACAGTTTACTGCTAACTGAGCACACTCACTAAAACACTTAAAGCTAGCTAACTGCACCTGCCTTTTTTACCTTTACTATCTGTCTGAATGCTGCTTAGTGTTGAAATTCTTAAGATGGCATTAAGTCTGCTTGATCACTAGACGGCTCCAACCTAAAGTATTACATACAATATCTAATGCCGATCTAATGGAAGAAAAATAAATGCAACAAAAGATTATAGTAAGATTTTATATTTATTCTCTAAATTATAATTTGTAACAAGTCATGTAGGGTTCATTCAGAGTTCATTCTCAATCCTTTTCCCTAAGTAGGTGGTGTGATTCTTGCCAGTGGTGATGCGTCTCACATGTTCTTTCAGAACTGGATCAAACTTGGCAAGAAGCTCCACCTCTTTGAGAAAACTGCCATTGTGTAGACTGTTGAGGGTATCTACTGATCCTCTTAGAGCAAGGTTCCTTTCTGCTAGTGAATGAATGATGCTGATCAAACGAGTAAACACCTCTCACCATCCATTCAGCTCTGCTAGCAAGAGAGCCATCTCTGTCTGGTTGATTGTTGTTTCTGTTTCAAGTCTTAGCTCCAGTTCCTCCCATGCTATCAACTATTTTCCATGGTCTTGACTTGTTTCATGAATCTGCAATATTGCACCAATATTGACCCAGTCACTCTGTCCTTCTGTGATTAACTTTGAGGACTTTTTTGAAAACAGCTTGCAGCTTGCTAAAAGAAAATGTATGTAGGGGTAGTTACCCCTACATAAATTTTCTTTTAGCATTATTTTATATTATTTACTAATACAGCTTTCTCCACATGCTCCGTTCAGTGAACGACACCTGCCCCCTGGTCCGTAGGGTCCCCGCCCTGCTACAGGTCACGTTATGTATGGTGACCATTGATGTTGACTCAATAGTCATGGTCGCCAGTCTTTTGCATCAAACAACCATGAAGATCCTGACATGCCGCCCTATGAACAAGTATGCTGCAGTTCATTGTAAATAACAGGGTTGCCAGGTCTGCGCAGAGGTGTGACAGTCAGTCAATTCAGTTTACTGTGCATCCATCTGGGGGCCCCCTAGTAGTCACAGGGCCCTGTGCAGCCGCTTAATTGGCTAATAAGGAGGGCTGACTCTGATACCTGAGTATATCACTGAGTTTACCTTCACAGAGAAGTCAGCAGTGTGACAGCGCCTCCTGTGGACGATTTATGTACCTGCCATTGAACTCCTGATGGGAAACCACCTGAGGATGTCACCTGACTTTCTGTTGGTGTCAACCTGTCAAAACAGGCCACGGGGCCTGATACAGGACATCCAGAAAAACATCCTCAACTTCTTCTGGTCAGGCAAGCACTGGATCTGATCAGCTGTTCTTCACCTGCCTGTGGCTGAGGGGGACAGGGCCTGATTGATATTCAGTCCAAAATTGCTTCAGTCAGACTGAGAACTGCTCAGAGGCTGCTGTATGACTGTGGCCCCAGCTGGTGTGATACAGCTCGCCTGCTGCTGAGGAGAACAGGACGGATGAGCTATGACAAGCAGCTTTTCCTCCTTGAACCAGAGGCCGTGGACTTTACAGGTGCAACACCATTTTAGAGCTCTGTGTTGCAGGCTTGATGGATTTTAAGACTGCATGGGGCACAAATGCGCCTCAGGGCATGTGGCTATATGAAGAGCCACTGTTTCACAATACCTTCATTAAGACCCGTACACTGCAGTCTGTGAGCCTAAGAGCCAGCCTTTGGGTGGCTGGCTACACCAAACTGGGTCACCTTATGAAGACGACGGCCACATCTATGGAAGCCCTGATGAAGAAAAGTAACATCAGCTCTGTCAGGCTCATTAACAGAGTGGTGGAGGAAGTCTGTGCGGCCCTGCCACAGCCACTGAGAGAGTTTGCAGAAAACCGTGCTCTGTCTGACCAATGGGATGATCAGTGTGCGTACAGTTTCCCCTCTCTCTCCATCACCCCAGCTGTGGGGGAGTGGCAGGAGGCGGGGCAGCTTCTTTACTTACAAACCCCTCACCTGAACAGCTTTGAGGCGGTGGTGAAAAAGTGAAGGTTTTAAACCTGCGCTCTCTGGCAGGGCTGGCGGCCCCTGTACAAGATGCCCTTGGAGAAGCATACAGTTGATCTCCAGTGGAGGGTCGTACATGGGGCAATAGCTACGAACAGATACAGAGCGCACATTCCCACTGTTTATTTATGGTCCAAAATACAGTGCCAGAAACAAAAAAAATACACATATTGATAAACTTTCTTCTGGGCTCTACCAAGTTGGCTATCTGGTGGACTCGCAGGAACCGGGTGCAGGCAGTGTGGAGCCGGTGCTGGTCTTAGAAGGACTCTTAAGATCCCGGCTCAGAGTGGTACATTGTTACTGGCAAAGTGTGGACAACTTACATGACTTTAAAGACTGATGGACTGTTGGGGGTGTTCTGTGCTCTTTGACAGGGGATGGAGAGCTGGTGTATAATTTCTGACTAGCTGGTTACCGTTAATTGTGTTTAGCGGACTGTTCAGGAGCAGCTTTTGTCTTTTTCTGTTTATTTGTTTTGTTTTCATTTTTCATGGTTTGAACTCAATGGTTTTCAGTTATTGCTGAAGTGATTAAATAAAGGCACTTGAAAACCTCAATAATCCCACCACACACACTAAGTGTACTGATAGAAAAGTGGTTTTTAAGGACCCCTAAATTCATACACATTAAGTACTGAACCCCCATTTGATAAGATTTCAATTCAGGTAAAGAATTTGCTCATTAGACATAAGATCAGAGTACTACAGTTGCCGACTACAGTTGAGGAAATAACCATGGAGGAAGTGAAACCGATTGTGGTGACACGAGGGTTAACTACTGAATCAGGTAGCAGAAGATATTTGTTATACCGACAACGCCACCTTGGGTTAGGGCCCAAGGACCCGTACTAAAGGTCAATGATCCCAGATTACAAAGGACACTCAGCTTCGTTCACTCAGGGAGGGCAGGAGACGGAGTTCCATGTCCACATACAAAGTTTTATTATTAAAAATAAGCACAAGGTTTAACACAAAGTAAAAGGGTAAAAGAGCCCACTAGGAAGGGGGGGATACAGGCTGAGGCTTACCGGCTGGAGGAGGGGTCGACAGGGGAAGTGACGTCCAATATAAGGAAATTAGGAGAGCACCCCACTCACACAGCAAAAACGTGATAGACACACAAAAACCTTGAACGGGGTTTCACACACACACACACACACACACACACACACACACACACACAAGGGATCACCACCACCCGGGGGGGACCACCACCACCACCGTCGGCCTTCAGCTCTAGAGGAAACAGAGTACAATTAGTAGGGCTCACGGTTGTGGGAACACCATATCCCATAACATAACCAACTAAATGATGTTAATTAATTAATTAACTAGAGAATAATGATTTGACTTAATCAAAGAAAATAAAGCAAAATCAAGCAAACCAAAAGCAAAGAAAATTACAGGGTCTCTGGCCAGAGATATTAACTCAGTTAACCATAATTAATCAATTTTAACAGAAACAAAGGAGGGCTCAATTTCAAAAGTTCCCCTCTCACAGGAATTGAGTTATTACAATAAATTCCCCCAATAAACACATTGCCCAAACAAAACAACCGTGGCAGATTACCTTTAAAATACACTCACACACGCGCACACACACAGTCCAAACGAGTGGCTAAGAGCCGTAGCGTCCACCCGAACACACACACCCACACACCCACACACACACGCGCACACGCACACCCGCGCACACGCACACCCACACCCCCACACACACCCCCACACACACCCCCCAACACACCACGCCACTGAAGACCAGCCAAGGGCTGTGAAAGCAGTCCTTGAGTTCATCGCTGCCACAGGTCTACACTTGTGATAATGGACTGAGTGCATTCTAGGTTCGGCCTGTGGGAGGCAGCAATGTGCCGCAAGGCATCTAGCCTGCCGGAAATTACAAGAACAAGAAGAAGAAGAAGAACACACCACGCACGGCAGCAGCGGGAAACAGGGCCAGCAGGCAAAAGCAGGTCGACCAGAGATAGCCGACAGGGCCCCGAACCAAGTACTTGGGAGCCGACGAGGCAGCAGAAACAGCGACGTAGCAGTAGCAGCGAAATAGCAGCAGCTGACAAACGGCGAAGCAGCCTTGGCGGCGAACTAGCAGCAGCAAGCTGGCAGTGAAGCAGCAGTGAAGGAGTAGCCGTGGCTGAACAGCCGTGATTGTTCAGAGCGTTTCTTACTTGGCTATAGCGTTCATCAAACCGGTTCACAGCCTGGTTAATTGGCGTCCCTTCCAAAGAGGGAGAGGGGTGAAGAGGCTCTGGGTAGCAGTGGGGAAAAAGACCACCACGCAGCATGCGACCAGCAGACTATTAAAAGGAGAGGAGCGGAAAGAGAGATTAGCACCTGGCTAACAACATTTAACAACTCAAGCTCCCCATAACTCACCTATGCTCCTGTCAGCGGCGGCGACCGAGCCCAACCATATCGCCTCGACCGCAATGGAACCGCCGGTTCTATTAAGAGGAGTTACGGGTAGAGTTAAGAAAAACACTGGCGAATGTGAGCGAACAGCCCGCTTAAGGTGTGCCTACCTGTGCTCCACGGCGAGAGGCAAAAGCAAGTGGGCGGGCCGAAAAGGCAGGAAGCGAGAGGTCAGGAGGAGGGACACGGCCTACTTTTATCCCCTCTGCTTGAACAGTGATTGGCTAATAAGCCAGAGAGAGCGAGGTAAAGCGAAAGCTTGCGACAGTGGTGTCTCGTACCACCACACTATGATCAGAACAAGGGGCAGCCTCTGGAGCTGAAAAATGAAGCTGATGCTAAGTGCCCAAAACTGCAGTCCTCTAAATGTCCACTTGAGGCTGGCTCCAGAAGCCAGTCAATCCCCATAGACTCCCATGTTAAAATGCCCAACTTCACAGCAGAAACAAACACGTTTTCAGCCCACTACAAAAACTGTTTTGGTCTCTATAGCTAATTTCCTTGTTCACTGTACAGGGGGTGAATTTTAACACAACTCACCTGTTAACATTTTATTAAAGCTTAAAATGAAGGGTGGGCTCATTAAGGCGGGCTGTTTGAGTGACAGGTTGTCTGCAGGCATCACCACAGTCTATAGAACATTTTATCTTACACACAGATTGCAGGATAGGGCCGCTACGAAGTTCTTTCTCCATGCCACCTTCACTTTTTATAGAAAACCAAAGAATGCCATCATAGACCTATCTCAGTGTGTGATTTCAGACAGCATGCCGGCATCCCGCAAAAAAAAAAAAAAAGACACGTCAGGGGAGTGACATGTAACATGGCGTCTGCCTCTAGTGTAACATATAATGTATGCTTCAGCAACACTTTGTAACCAGTAACAGTGTCAAAACATGGAAATAACAATCATTTCCTGTCCCTGTTATATGGCTGTTATATGGCTGTTTTCCCAATTTTCTGACATGCTTAACTGTTCTTCTTCTTCTTCTTCTTTGGGTTAGTTGCTAACTGTTGCTAGCTGCTTTTTGAATCTCCCAGTGGTGGGTTTCACACATAACATGTCATCAAAACAACACACCCGTGCCTCCCATGATCCCATCCTGCTGGCTGTTTCTTTTACACAGATGTTGATTTGACGCTGTTACTACCTCAGCTGCAGGCTTACAGGTGAGACAGCTCTATTTCCTCATTCTGTGATTGGTGAGGTGGAGTGAGGGCACGATATTCCCGCCTTTAACAAGCACTGTTAAAGTTCATGAGTCAGGGTTTCTTCAGCCATGAAGAACAAGGCTACGTCTTTTTTTTTTGTATTTTTATGCCATGATGAAAAAGTTATTGGACAAGTTTGAAGGTCTCTTCTCCAAACAACTATTTCAGTCGATGCCAGTAATCCATATCCAGCGAGTCATGTTTCCTTTGTATCAATGATGAGGAACCACAAAAAGACACAGAGGAGTTTTGGCTCTTTATTGAAAAACAATGCTGAAGTGCAAATAATAAAGGAAACAGCAGGTCAACTTCACCTGACATTCATCTACTTAACCAACACAAGAAGTGTTTTTGAGCACTGCATTTTAATGTCTTTATGTTTAAAAAATAAGACATAAAATGTATTTTGCTCCCACATACTAACAGGAAATATTTACAATTCTTACAGTGAGCTAAGAAGCTCAAAATATCCCACAATCCTTTTAGAATCTTAGCTAAAATTAAAATATCATAACAGATCAAAACAAAGATATTATGAGACAAAAACCAACAGCATACTCCCCATTAATTAAGAAACACGCTCAAAGACATAAATTATTTGCTTTAACCTTGTTGGAATCAAAACAAACGCTTTAAATAACTTACAAAGAAATAAACTATTTACACAACTGGAAAACACATTTTCTACTGATGCTTATATTTTGTGTGTGTGTTTGCACAGGGGTGGCCTTTAGAGATGTAGTAGTGTCCAGATGGAAACAATATTTGCCCAATCAGTGACACACAAATCAGGATAATTCCCCACAGAGATACAAACATCTGTCTATCCATTTCCTGTCCAGCTCATCCTGCTGAGAGTCGCTGGGGACTGGAGTCAATCCCAGTACACACTGGGCGAGAGGTGGTGTCCAGTTCATCACCAGCAGTAACACAGGTGGACGACCATTGTTCCAGTGAAAAATGTGTCCACAAACCTCGAAGAGACACAAAGAAAATAAATGGATAATATTTGAGTTTTTAATATGACACTGTATCTGACCTGCTGATGTGAAGGTTTCTGAAAGCATCTACGTCTTTCTCTTGATAATCTCACTTCACTTCATATTAAACACTTTCAGCTTTGGATGTGAAAAATTCAAAGTCAAAGATTTTCTGTAAAGCATCAAAGTGTCACAGAAGTTTAACAGTGGATAAAGAAACAATCACAGAGGGTTAGTTTAAAGCAGGTTTGTTTAACAACAGGTGTGAAGAGTTCATGTCTCATCTGAAGCAACTCACTGTGTGCAGGGTGGTGTGTTTATGGTTTAGAGTCTGGATTCAGTTTCTCAGAGAGCTCAGAGCTGTTGTCAGGAGATGGATCATTTGGCTGAAAAAGCAAAGACAAGTTCTCACAATTGCCAGAATATCTTCTAACACCTTCTTCCCAGTGAACATGACCCCCTGTTCCAGCCACTAAAACTGATTTTGACCTTTCTGGTTTTATCTTAATTTCTTGTTCCAATTACTTGTCTCTTATCCTATAAGCACACAGCTCACTGTGACACCTCTTAAAGATGAAAGACAAAAGAGGGTTTGATTAATCCACTTTTCCTTCTACATTAAATAAATACAGATACTTTCCAAAAGTACAAAATACACTGTTAACAACAGATTTGGAAAACTGTTACTCATATAAAGAGTAACAGGACTGAGGAGTAGTAACAGCAATGAGTATTGTCCTCTATGGAGTTATCAGTGAGAATATAAGTTGATAACATATATTAAATCTGATTGTTAAGTTTTACTGTGGAAATTACTTCAGTTGTTGACATTTCATATCAGTTTTACAATGTGAATACCTTATAAGGAGCCAATCCACCACTAAGTGCTGCAGAAAAGCAGCGTGATGCACCTGCCCTCAATTTCTACCACTCTTCTGTCTCTCCCTCCCTCTTTCTCTATCTTCCTCCTTCACTGTGAAGTACAAGCACAAGGTGCAACTATGATCACAACAGTCATTATTCTGCATTCTTTAATTGTGTTCACCTCTAGATAATGTTGAAGCTAACAATTCAATTCATCCGTTTGCTGGGGACTCCTGGAACCCCTGAAGGACCCCTGGTGGTACCAGAACCCCACATTGAGAACCACTGGCGTAGCACATCACTTTAACACAGAAATCTCACATACACGCACACACACACACACACACCTGCACACTCACAAACATGCAATTACATATAGACACTCACTCCTGTTACTGAATGAAAAAAAAAAAAAAATAATAATAATAATAATAATAATAGGCTAATAAAAAAAATAAATAAATAATAATAATAATAATATATGTATATATATATATAT
Source organism: Cephalopholis sonnerati (assembly GCA_019142605.1). Taxonomy (NCBI): domain Eukaryota; kingdom Metazoa; phylum Chordata; class Actinopteri; order Perciformes; family Serranidae; genus Cephalopholis; species Cephalopholis sonnerati. Next base: position 12,218,193 of record JAGQAX010000014.1, on the reverse strand, counting down.
ATATAAAAAAAAAACACTTTATTTATCAGTTATGTTTGCTCCATCATTTATCTGATTCTTTATAAATTGCACAATGAAAAAAAGGATAAACCTTGAGGTTTGGGTCTCCATTAAAACAGAAAAAAGTATTCGCTTTTTTCTAAACAGTACAACTTGTGTGTATGTAAAGTCATTTTTAGTCATAAATATCAATTATTTGAACCTGCAACAAACCTGTTCTTCAAAATAAACAATTAATGCCAGGAACAGCAGCAGCACCTTGACTCTGTTACATCTAAATGGAATGTTACCTCTAATTAATATATCATCCATTACACCTGTGCTTGCCCTTCTATTAAGACAAATTGATTCCCAATAGTGTTAGAGTTTTAAAATTAGATGTAAAAAACTGCCTAAACATGTGTCTTTGATTAGAACAAAATTTCTTACAGACAATTGTGTGCTTCAGCTGTGGATGTGTAACATAAGAGTAGCAAACTTGATATATAGGTTACAGTGGCGGCTGCTGGTCTTTCAAACAGGGGAAGCTCACTTTAAATTTACATCATAAAATTTGTCATATTTTAGCGAGCTTATAAAAGGAACATTTAATTGGAGCCGTTTTTCAACCACACTCATGCCATAGAACCACACCAGTCAAGTTTTGGATTTGAAAATAAGGGAAATTTTCCGGCGCTCGCTGCGAGCCGTCCCACCACCCCAACCAAGCTCCAGTATCCCTTACATTTTAAGACAGGTGTACAAGATATCTAAAAACAACTTGTCAACCGCTTACTAACTACAATTAGGTGATCAGAATCTGATAGGCCAACCTTTGTTGACACTGAAATGCTGTGAACATTCCTACGTTATAATACAGCCTAAATGAAAACACAAAGGGTATATGAAGCACATTTATTTATGGTTTATAAAACGGGTGCTTCCCATCCTTAAATGTGATTGGCTGAGCCGCGTTCCATGCCGTTGTAAAATCAGTGTAACCCACTGGTAGACCGCAGCGTCTGTGTTGCTTGGCAACCATTCTGTCCACTCCATCTTGCTTGGTGGAAGAGTGAATAGTTCTCAGTTTTATTGTTGCATTATTACCAATAAATTGATGATTCTTTTCGTGTGTGTTTATTTTATGGGCTATATGTAGGGTAACCGTTTTTATAAAAGCTATAAGCCCCAAGAAGCCGTGAGTTACAGTGATTTTATAACGGCTGAGGGGCCCTGAACGCCCCTCAGCCGTTATAAAATCACTGTAACTCACGGCTTCTCGGGGCTTATTGCTTAAACATATTTTCAGTTCATAATGTGCCCATCCTGCTCCTCTGTAGGAAAGTAAATTCGCTGTCCCATTTTTCGAGATATTTACAGGACTTCTTTGTTTTTTTGGCAGGAATGCCTTCTCCTTCGTCACATCCATCCATCTCTCTTTTGTTGTTCCGGGTTTGTTCCCGTTGTCGGCACTAACCTCGCGACAACTGCCACCCAGGCTACTGCAGGTGGCAGTTCTCGCGAGACTAGTGACAGAGTTCAGTTTGGAGAGGCAGAGGAATGTTGTGTTTATTATAATACGGGAGATTTGCGGGAGAATACTAATACGGGAGGACGGCGGGAAAGAGGGGTAAAATACGGTAGTTTCCCGGCCAAAACAGGAGACTTGACAGCTATGACTCAGAAGACTCCGCTTGTAAAATCCGCGATGGGACTGAGCTGGGCCCCGTTTCCCAGAGCCTTCGTAGCGCTACGTGCTTCTTAAGTTATATCTTAAGGTCTCTCTTAAGCTTACGTGCTGTTTCCCAGAGCCTTCGTGGCTAAGATATATCTTCTGTAAGATATATCTTAAGACGTGCGGTCTGAACCACTCGTAAGCTGTCTCTTAGTGATGCGCTCCGTTCATCCTAACACAGTTTTAGCTTGAGTAGGCTGAAATCATGCTTGTTGCAGTATAATTCACATCTAGACTCCATGCGCAAATCACATCATTAATTTAAAACTAACCTTGTGAAAAATAATAACGAACATGGAATATCATGAATATTCGGGTTTATTTATTTATGTTCCATTCATCATCCATATTCACTTATCCATTTAATGGAGCTAATCAACTGACGACATCATTTCTTTGTTCGTCTAATGAAGCCGGCTGGAAACTAATCAAACGGGCTGCACTAGCGCTATATAGGCGCCCATGCGCATCGTCTCTGCTTGCTTCATTGTAGACTAGATGATGGCTGCAATACAGCGTATTCTCGTGCTAAATCAAATGAACCGAAGGCGTCGCCGTCCGCGTAGCCATTTGGTTCATGTAAACCATTTTATAAGGACGAACTTCAGTCCGCTGGATGTCCTCTCTGACAGTGCCATTCTATCAAAGTACCGGCTGCCACGTGAAGAGATCCAAAATCTGCTTACCCTTGTGTCCCCGCACATTTCCAGGGCTACCAGGTGTAACTTCGCCCTCAGCCCAGAGATGCAGCTCCTGGCAGCTCTGCGTTTCTACGCAGTGGGTAGTTTCTTGGAGGTGGTGGGAGACGGATCCGGGCTGAGCAAGGCATCGGTGTCACGGTGTTGCGCATACGTGTGGCTACCTGTGAGCTTATATAGGCCACATAAACCAATCCCAGTGCACAACATATTACATTGGTACTGGCATGCACCTGTGATTAATTATGGCACGCACACACACACACACACACACACACACACACACACACACACACACACCCCCACACACACCCACACACCCACACACCCACACACACACACACACACACAAAGGGCAATGAAACTGGTTATGCTGCTGCTACAGGTGCCTATGCGTGACAACTACAAATTTGAGGTCTGTAAATTGACAGAACTGATGTTGGAAAACGTGCATGGTAGACACAAACTGGCATTGAAACTACAATGATGTAGTAAGAGCGACAAACACGTATGCTTTTGTAGATGTTTCAGTAACATCAGCTTTAGTGTGGGCAGCGTTTGTGTGCTTCATCATTAGTATTTTTCTTGTTTATGGCAGGATGCGCATGATATTTTTGCTTCAGACGTATTAATATGGACGGGGATTTTGCATGAGACGGTGCCAAAACACTGGTCTGGGTGGAGATTTCAAAACGTTGTTTTTCATAATACTCGTGTGTGGATTAGATTTCACATAGTTTGACAGATGATCTATGAGTCATAGCCGCATTTGTGATATAATATTTGATGACGGTAAAATTATTGAGGCAATACTTTTTATATTACAACGTCATTTATATACCCTTATATGTGATCAATCGATGCATGCGGCATCGATTAATACACTTTCAGCACCGTGGTGGAGGACAGCTCCAACTTACGATGTATCTTAGCAGCTCTCCTTACGAGCTCCCGCTAAGAGACAGTTTGGGAAACACTCGTAGAAAAAGAAGCTCCTTAGCTAAGATATATCTTAGAGACCGTCGTAGAGCGCTAAGATACATCGAATCTGGGAAACGGGGCCCTGAGCTGTCAAGTGACGGTGTATATCTCAAAATAGCTGTCAATCAAAACGGGATTCAGCCTTTCGACTGATCCTCCAATCATCATGCAGAAGCTCAGCGTCCAGCCCGGCCGAGGCCCGCCCACAGCTCCATTCACCCCCAGAGACGCTGAGCGTCCGGGGGCGGGACAAAATCGTGGCATTTATCCAATGACCGTCGAGTTTCGAGCCAATGAAAAAAACTGTTCCCTGTAGCCCCATTGAAGTGCATGGACGCTCAGCTTCTACAGGCAAATGCCATAGACCATAGACCGTATGAGAAAACTCCGCTGCAGGAATGTATGAGAAGTTAACAACATCGATAAGTAGCTGATTCTGAACGAACTCGTCTTCGAGATGAACGTGTTCTAACGCATCTGTAGTCAATGAAATGTTAACACAACCGTACATATTTGACCATTCAATTTTTGCCATTTTAGGGGAAGCTGAGCTTCCCTTGCAGTCTTAGAGAAATCGCCTCTGATAGGTTATAAGTCTATTTCAGTTAATGACGACAGACATATCAATAGTCAAATCAGTCATATCAAATTTCTTCAGGTGTTATATGTTGAAATAAGCCAGATGAAGGTGCCTAAACTATTCTTTAATTAAGACTGTCAATTTTGCCAACTATCGTGTAAGTGACGTTAATGTTAGCAAGCTTCTACTTTTCTCCCCGACATTAACTAACTGACCTAACTTTAGCAACCTACCAAGATAGCTAACTTGGTTTACGCGCTAAAAGTGTACAGTCAAAAACAAACATAATTTTATAATTGTTCATAAAACATGACATAACACTAAAACACAAAGTACAGTACTTACATGTGGCCGTGGTTCGTTAGCTTCATTAGACATCGTTTGAAGCCAGCAGCAGCCAGGATTGCTAAAGGGGGATATGAATGAAAACTGTCACCCAGCGGCCGATGTCTCAAGATAACATGGACGTGTAACGTTAATGTTAATTCAATTAACGCAGCACGGCAGCATTATAATGTAATATCATTCAATAATACTAATAGCCTATTTAAAGTGAAATACTGACCAAAAATGTGTTTACATCCAATCAATTTTCTTCCGTCTTGACCTTTAGTGGGAGGCAACAACTCCATCAGGATGCTGCAACCTCATTGGAGCCGAAGCAGCCAATCAGAATGTACCCGCCCCCGGGTTTTCTGATTGGTTAATAATTGTGGCACATTTGTAACACCGTGTACAACTCGAGCGAGCGCAAAGGGGAAGTTGAGCGCATAGTGAGGGTAGGTCGAGAGGGAGAGAGAGACACATCTTGAGCGAGTACGCTGCGGACTGCTCGCGCACTAAGAACGAGTTTGTGAGAGGGCACACGTTTAATTTGTCCTCAAAAGCTGATTAGTGTCCTTGCACAAAATATTTTTCTGTGCTCACAACACATTTTCCTGTGCTCACAAAATATTTTTCTGTGCTCAAAATCTACAACTGCTCACTCAGCATTGTGGCACAAATATAACCCCATATTCAGAGCCTCTGCATCACCTTTCTCGGATGTAGCCATTACCAAGAGGCGCTCACACGCAGCATAGTTTTCGTCAACAAAACGCACAACTATGGATGTAGTGGCTATCTTTAGTCTTCATATTTCTTACTTCTTCATATAATATAACCACATTTCTGGATGACATAGACGACATGAGACTGTTTACGCGTTGAGTCGGCTCGGTGCAACGCCAACGGTAAAACAATCGTGTTGCTCCGCCATCACTCGTTTATTCACGAAAAAGAACCTTTCACAATAAAATTCCACTTCCTGTTAATTTGTTGCTAGTAAACGGAAACTGCACAGGATGACAAAATAAAGCTCAGAGGGCAAAACAAACAGGAATAAAGTCACACAAAATATTCAACAATATTCCCTGACCCTAAATTTAAATATTCTCTCATCATGCTCAGCAAGAAATACAATTTAATAGTAAACAAACTTACTAAATGATAAATGGCGCTTACATTCCGGCCCCTAATTGTTACTGCTGAGGCATAACAATTACATCTTAACACATTAAAGCGTCATTTAATCTCAAATCAGAACATATGACTAACTTCTTTTATCTCATTTTTAACATGGAACTTATGTTCATCTCTTAACTTGAACAGTGTTTTTAAATCCACATTTAGCTCATCTCAATATATTTACTCAAGTTTGGTATGCGGCGTAAATCCCATGCATTAAGCACAAGCATTTTACACGACATATAAACATTTCACTTACTCATCCATTTCAAGCAACATACATAACTTATCTATTGGCCTTTCCAAAACACTTGTTTTAGTTTTCACAAATGCACGTCTAACAAGTCCCTTTGAATCAGAAACTGTCCTTTCAACTTTTCCCATTAACCAGGAACTTCTTGGTGCACTGTCATCAACTATGAGGACGACATCTCCCGCTTTAAGATTTCTCCTGGTTACTGACCACTTCTGTCTTTCTTGAAGAAGCGGCAAATACTCTTTGGTCCAACGCTTCCAGAAGATGTCAGACAAGTACTGCACCTGTCTCCACCTTCTCTTGGCATACAGGTCCTCCTTTTGAAACACTCCAGGTGGCAGTACTGGTTGTCTTTTAAGGAGAAGTAGGTGGTTTGGTGTGAGAGCCTCTATATCGTTTGACACTCTTGTTATAGGCCTGCCATTAATAATGGCCTCAACTTCACATAATAATGTGTGGAGGCGCTCCTCATCAAGAGGCTGCTGTTTCAGGATTTGGTTTAGAATTCTCCTCACAGAACGAATCTGTCTCTCCCAGATGCCTCCGAAGTGCGAACCTGCTGGTGGGTTGAATATCCATGTGATACCTTTCTGCATTAGCATCTCTGAGATTTTTGACTGATTCCAGCCTTTGATTGCTTCACGCATTTCCTTTTCTGCTCCCACTAGATTTGTGCCATTATCTGATCTCATGACTGACACTTGGCCTCTCCTTGCAATGAATCTCCTAAATGCATTAATGCAGGCGTCAGTCTCAAGTGAATGGGCAACTTCAATATGAATTGCTCTTACAGTAAGACATGTGAACAATACGCCACACCTCTTGACTATACTCCGCCCACATTTGACTTCAAAAGGCCCAAAATAGTCTATTCCCACACTGGTGAACAGGGGTTTGTCAGGTATCAGGCGATCTTGTGGCAAATTTGCCATTCTCTGTTCAGCAGGATTTACTAAGGTCTTCCTGCATGTTACACATTTTGACAGTATCTTCCTAAGAGCACAGTCTGCTTGTGGAATCCAGAATCTTTCTCTCAGTCTGGACAATGTATAATTCCTTCCACTATGCCCTGTTTCTTGATGGGTATGTCTGAGGATCAAGGTTGAAACATGGTGATTTTTAGGAAGAATCACAGGATGCTTAGCATCTGCTGGTAATGCAGACAAATGCAATCGTCCTCCTACTCTCAAAATCCCATCCTGCACAACAGGATCAAGTTTGACAATGTGACTGCTCCTTTTAAGCTTGCCACCCTTCTGAAGAGTCATAAGTTCATCACTAAAGCTTTGACTTTGACACAGTTTGATAATCTCAATTTCTCCACTTGCTACATCTTCAGCAGTGAGCAAGGATCCCTTAATAGTTGTTCTGAACTTATGCATTTGTCTTTTAACCATTTCAGTTTTCTTTTCATGACTCAAACTCTCACTTGCTTGTGATATGAGATGTTTACGATGTGTGCTCAACTTATGAAGCAGTTGTTTGAATTTCATCATCCAGGAAACCGCCTTTTTTAAACTGTGCCACTCTGAATAGTGACAAATGAGCTTGTTGAGTGGGTTCTCGTGCACATTTGTAGCATTCACACTCGTTGTTTCTTTAATTTCAACATCATCTTTCTGTGTTTCTTTCATGTCAGGTGAAACTGGCCAGTGTTCCTTGTCTCTTGTCAAAAAATCTGGCCCACCAATCCAGTTTTGACATTTAGTGAATGTGTCTGCATTCATGCCTCTTGATGCATGGTCGGCTGAATTTAACTCAGAGTTAACATACATCCACTGACTTGGCTTGGTGTTATCTCTGATGAGCGACACTCTGTTTGCTACAAATGTTTTGAACCTAACATTTTCACTGGCAACGTACCTCAACACAGTGGTACTGTCAGTCCAAAACATTGATTCTTCCAGTGGCATGTGCAGCTCCTTTCTCATGAGGCGGTCCATTTTTACAGCAACTGTGGCTGCTGTTAACTCCAGTCTTGGAATTGTTGTTTGTTTTAGTGGCGACACTCTGGACTTGCCAATGATGAATGAACAGTGAGTTGAGCCATTTTCATTTGTTATGCGAAGGTAGGTAACAACTCCATAACCTTTCTCACTTGCATCGGCAAAGTGATGCATTTGTGCAGATGTGACTTTTCCAAATCCAACTGGTTTCAGACATCTGTCCACTGTGAAACCATGGAGCTTTGTGAGTTCAGAAATCCACTTTTGTGATTTTTGAGCCAGTTCAGGGGGAATATGCTCGTCCCAGGAGACTTTCCTGCCACACAGCTCCTGCAGGATCATTTTTGCTGGAAGGATGACAGGTGACAAAAACCCTAAAGGGTCATATATGGCACTTACAAATGAGAGGTTGCCACGTCTTGTCTGTGGTGTGTGTTTTGCATTTATCCTGATCTTAAATACATCTGACTCAGTACACCAGTTTACTCCAAGGACTCTCTCGTCAGTCCTGCCTGATTTTTTTTTTTTTTTTCCTTTATTAAATCTTTAATGAATCAGTACAAAGGCAGTTATTAAAGAGTCTTCAAACAAGTATACAATACAGCAGCCAGGGGGTAGGCTATTACATAAATACAGAGAATAAAGTGCACAAATTATATGTTTTCATAGCTTTCTTGTTATTTGAGTCACAAATACTTTGCAGGTACTGTTCCATTTCCTTTTGGAACGCCACAAAACAGGGTTTGGAGTGACTAAATTTAGCTTTGTCTATGTGATATTTTCCTAATATTACTATCAAATTTATGATATACAGTTCCTTCTGTTTCTTACTCTTGACATCATGGACACCAAAAAAAATATTCTTACAAAATAAAGAGAAATCTGAGACAAGCTTCAATGAGATGTAACGTGTTACTTCTTTCCAGAAGGTGGCAGTAGAGTGACAAAGCCAAAACAGGTGCACCACAGTTTCAGGTTCAGAGTCACAGAAAGAACAGTTCACACATAAATCTTTCTTAAATTTTAACAAATTCTGTTTGACAGGGTAGTATCTATGGATTAGCTTGTAGGATATTTCTCTCACTTTATTTGTAATTAAGTATTTGTAGGGGAGATTCCATATCTGGGTCCAGTACAGATCATTAACAATATTAGACCAGTATTGAATGGCATATGGGGTAGAAGTAATATCAGATTGAAACAATGACCTAATGAGATAATTCCTTTTTTTAGATGTAAAGGAGAAACACATATGCCCCACTGTCGTTAAAAAGGGGTCTAAAGGAGGACAAACTGGATTTCCAGCACCTCTTAACAGAGTTAGGATACCAGAGGGAACAGCATCCATTACAATTGCAAAGTCTTTTGGGGTAACAGGAATACCATATTTTATGAGAAATTCTGTATAATTTAGCAAATTCCCATTATCGTTGAGCAATTGGGTGACTAAAATTATGTTCTTATCAAACCATGAATTAAGGAACAGAGATTTATTTTTGTATTTGATGTGTTGATTGTTCCAGATAAAACATCTATGTGGAGAGAAATTATGTTTATAGATTAATGACCATGCCAACAGCATTTGTTTATGAAAGTTGGATAAAATAAGAGGAAGTCTTTCTATTTTATAGTCACATAATAACACATACTCAAGGCCACCAATGGTAGAGAAAACAAACTTGGGTATAAAATTCCAAATGGATGTAGGATTATGTAAGAACTGCTTTATCCAGTTAATTTTAAAAGTGTTATTCAGTGTAGTAAAGTCAAGAAAATTTAACCCACCAGAATCATAAGTGTTCATAATAACAGATTTTTTCACATAATGCGTCTTGTTTTTCCAAATGAAATTAAATAACAACTTATCCATGGCACTACAAATTTGCTTATCGACAGACAGGGGAATAGCTGCAAAAGTAAGACGAGACAGTCCTTCTGCTTTTGTTAACAGTATTTGACCTTTCAAGGATAGATCCCTTTGAAGCCATTGGTTTAGCTTTTTCCTTGTCTTATCAATTATCAGATCAAAATTTTCAGAGCACCTGTCTGTCTGACTTTTAACAATGGTGATTCCAAGGTAAGTGACCTTGTTTTTGACAGGTATGTTGTAAACCAATGACTCGTCACAGTTCTTAAGAGGGAACAAATCACATTTCTTCAAGTTTAAGCGGAGTCCAGAAGCTGCGGAGAACAAGTCTATTGTATGGATAGCAATGGGAACTTGAGAAGCATTTTTTAAGAATAATGTGGTATCATCAGCCAGCTGACTAATTATAATTTCTCTATCTGCAATAAAGATACCTTTTAGCGGGCTATTTTTAATGTGTGTAGAAAGTAGTTGAGTGCATAAAATAAATAGATAAGGGGATGCGGGACAACCCTGTCGGATGCCCCGCTGTAAATTAAATCGTGGGGAAGTCCCGCTTTTTAGTCTAAGGGAGCTGTTACCATTAGAGTACAAAGTTTTAACAGCTTTAAAGAAAAAATCACCAAATCCAAATAGCCTAGATTAATTGTTTGAAATATAAAATTATGTTCCACGGTGTCAAATGCTTTATAGAAATCTAGAAAGAAGATAAAGCTATGGTCGGAGCAAAGAGAGGAGTAATCAATCAAATCTAAAACAAGGCGAATATTATTAGAGATAGGCTATGTCTCTTCCTCATAAAGCCTGATTGAGTCTCTTCAATAATTGGATCTAAAACATTTTTAAGTCGTTTGGCAAGTACAGAAGCAAAGACCTTATAGTCAGTGTTGAGTAACGAGATAGGTCGCCAGTTATCAATAAAAAGGTGGTCTTTTTTAGGTTTCGGAATCAACGTAATCAGGCCTTGTGTTAGTGTAGGAGGTAGAGCTCCTTGTTCCACACTTTCTATAAAATTCTGCAGAGAGCCCATCACCTCCCGGAGATTTGTTAAGTTTGAGGTGTGGTCCTGCCTGATGCCTCCCACTGCTGCTGTTACTATTAGTCATACATGGACTATTATACACACATCATTATTGTCACATAGCCTACATATATAATCATATTATTAATATAATATCTGTTTCTCCTTATGTCTCATTGTGTCATATGGATTTCTGTTAATTCATTATATTGATCTGTTCTGTACAACATCTATTGCTCGTCTGTCCATCCTGGAAGAGGGATCCCTCCTCAGTTGCTCTTCCTGAGGTTTCTACCATTTTTTTCTCCCCCTTAAAGAGCTTTTTTGGGGGGAGTTTTTCCTTATCCGCTGTGAGGGTCCAAAGGACAGAGGGATGTTGTATGCTGTAAAGCCCTCTGAGGCAAATTGTGATTTGTGATATTGGGCTTTATAAATAAAAATTGATTGATTGATTGAAGTGTTTTATTTTACAGATACTCTGAATCATGTCTAATAACACTGGAGAATATAGAAAAGTTTCTTCTTTTCTGTCAAGAGTTACAGGGGGATACATATTTTGGCAGGCTGCATGTTGTGCCAAGCCTGCCAAAATATGTATCCCTTGTCTATAAAGCCCAGGCTTTATCATACCATCAAGTGTTTTATTTTACAGATACTTTGAATCATGTCTAATAACACTGGAGAATATAGAAAAGTTTCTCCTTTTCTGTCAAGAGTTACAGGGGGATACATATTTTGACAGACTGCATGTCCAGTCTGGTATAAGTAGCATACCTTAATCGCTGTGGCACAACACGCTGTGTGCCATGAAAAGTGCTATATAAATACAAGAGGACCTGTATTATTACCATAGTTATTATTGTGATTATTGTTTAGCCTTTTAGGGGGACGAATTCAACCACATGTAAAGGAAAGTCATCATTTGCAATGTGAGCAGGAATGTAATTGTTTGCAGTGGTGCATGCAGTCTAATATACATTTGGAGTCCCGCAGATGTGCAGTAGCCTTGTTGAAGTGAAAAATGTTAAAATTAAATCGGCGACCTTGATTCTACTGTATCTACAGAATGAACAAGTTCCTTACAGACTTTCGACTTACATCGTGTTTAGATCTAGTCTCCAGACACTGGAAAAGTAAGATATGAACTAGCCTGCATAGTGATTAATAATACTGTCAAATAATAATGAAAACGTGTCCTTCACGAAGAAAGGAAAGCATATGATTGCATTCCCGCGATAAACTTCGACACGCACGGAGGAATAAAAACATTTATTTGAATGCATGAGCCATGTGAAACATTTTAAAGCCTCCTTGACAAAACAACAGTACTCACACGATAAATTATACAATCATAGTATTGCTGTATTTCATTATTTCATTCAGCGTAGTAACGTCCAGTACTGAGTGCAGGCGCGCTCCCGCGGAAGGGGATACACTTCCTATCAGGGATAAGTACCTTGGCACAACACCGGCACAGGACGGAGGAGTCCATGCCACGGCTGGACCACGCACGCGACGGATCCAGTGTACACCCGGGGTTATGGCATTCCCTTCCGTCCCTCCCCCATATAGGAATAGATGAAGTGGTGCAGTTTGCATTAACATGACGTGTTTCAGTAATCTCATGGTAAGTAGTATTTCTTAAGTTTCACCACGCTGTTCTCATCTGCTCATGGTGTTTGCTGACATGGCTACAACATGGTTAGATTGACTAAAACATTGCCTAAACTTCCCATACCAAAGTATGGCTAGGTCGGAAACGTTTGTTTTTCCTTTCAGGCGTGCAGGGTTACGTGCTTGCTAGCTACCATTTCAAGATTGTTCGCCTACAGAAAGCTAGGAAACCTTTCCCACAAACGCCTCAGTTGATATATTTTCGCTGGCTCTGGGGCTGTTGCTTGAAGTACTGATTGTCCGTCTTCATTTTTGTATGCCCGCCACCATGGACACAAAGAGTATACAAGCGGATCAAGAGACAGAGACATCCCCCTCTCTCTCTTGTTCTTCCTCTTTAAACCAGAGGTTACATTTAGTAAAGAGCGTGCTATGACTTGTTTAGGACTCAAAACTTAACATTTAAGACTTAGGACCTGTCTGTATTGACTTGGGATTTGAGAAATATAATAAATGAACATTGCCAAACAAAAACATTATGTTACTGCGTCAACATAAACTAAAACCACAACTTGGTTCATGTCCGCACAGGAAGTTTTGTTGCATGTCATTCCCTGTCTCTCTCTTCCTGTCATTCCTCTGCTGTTACATATCAAATAAAAGCATAACATGCACAAAAAATATTTTACATTGAGCAAAGCTTAAATGTTGTATAGTCCTGAAATGTATACACCTGTGGTTTGTGAGCACTTGACAAGGGTTATTTGTCATCTTTGTCTTTATATATGTACATTTGTGGGAATATGTGTGATCAACTCTATGTTGTTTTTTTGTGTGTGTTTGTCTAGTGTACCACATGCAGGAGGACGGCTGGATAAAGGTGTGTAAGGAAGATGTATCTGAGTTGATCCACTGCTACAGGAAGGGAATGTTCTGAGTTTAACCCCTAAACCCAGATCGACCTCAAGCCTCTAAATAATGTTCAGTCCAATGATACATGTCTTTCTAAAGTTATGTAACTTTTTTTCCCCCATCTACTTCAATATATTTTCTCAAAAATATATTGACATCTGATTTTGGAAATGAACAACCCCACTCTGTCTCACAGCAGAGTGTTTAAGATGTGTGTGATCCGTATCTGACTTTTGGAACAATAAATTGTCAGAGCATAAAATGCCACTTTTATTTCTCTTCTTATGAACCTAAATTTTACTGGATCTAAATTGTTAAGACTGTTTGTTTGGGTATTGTTCTTTATATTATGTAATGGAGGTACTGTTGATGTTGACACACATCATCTTACCAATACAACACACGGCTCCAAATAAAGATCTTTTGTTCAGCTCACTGCTCTGTCCTGTGATGACTAATCTGAACTGATATATCATGCTGCTTTATGATATATAGTGTCAGGTACAGAATTCATCAAAGTCAGACAGTATGTCCCTGAAAACAAGAAAATTTTGATTTATTTCTTAAGACAAAGCAAGGTATTTTAAGCCACTGTGTAGACATAGTGGTGTTCATTTCTGTCTTTGTTTACTGTCAACCACAGCTCTTCATTATGATCTTGTGATCACACTTTTAATACAAAGTAAATCTACATTGTAGTTTTAAAGATATATTTTAATTCTATATTGAGCTGTGGAAGAAATATTTTAGATGCCTTGCCTGATCGTTACAGAATTTGTTTTTGTCAGTGAAATGTGCCCACAAACATGCAGGATGTGCCAAACCTCTTTTCCAGATCTTGTCAGTAAACCTGTCAGATTAGTTTATTTCAAAGCGTACTGATAACTGGTCTTACCATATCTCACTTATATTTATATATTACTATTGAACTAGGTAATATAACTTAATGTAAATAGTATTTTTGTATTAAGTATTGTTCTATATGATTTATATTTTAATTACATTGCAGGTAAAGCAACACAATGTAATACATTTTTTGTTCTAACAGCTGTGATGTCATCTGTTTCCAGGCGGAACTTAGCCATACAGGTTTTGCCCATGGAGGTGTACTGGCCTTTGTGAAAAAAGCAACAAAATCTTAACAGGTCTGTGAGGATCTGTTTGTTTTCTCGCACTTACAAGTGAACCTTTGAAGATAAAGAGAGGGCTACCCGTTTAAAAAAAAAAAAAAAAAAGTTCACAACCAGTGGGAGTTTTGTCACCACAAATTACTACAGCTATTTCAGAAACGATATGATACAGTATATGGTAGCTGATTATATCTGCTCGGGGTATTTTACACTGTTACAGTAACCAACAGCATTTTACATCCAGTCAGAAAATTAAGGTTGATTTGGAGAAGCCACAGAGCTGGAAAATTCCCTGACTGTCGTAGTGTCATCAGTTGCCAGGCAGATTTCAGTGCAACAGGTTATTTCAGGGGAAATCCAAACCACCACTGAGTCCGCACATACAGTGTCAAGAAGACCATAGTGGATCATTGTTATACACATTTATAAAATAAAAAATACAATGAAAAAATGGCAAAAAAAACATAAATCAGTAGTTTTAAACAATTGTTTTCCTTTATTTCTCACTAATAAGCCTATATGCTGTTAAACAAATATCTTAATTTTGTTTTGATTTTTCTTAATAGAGAGCAGCAACCATTCAAGAGAACTAATCATCCATATAATTTTCTTGTGATCTTAAAATTCAAACTGCACCTTCAGTTTTCTGTACAGAACCACAGGTTTGGCAAAATATTTGTTTTTCCTGATCTTTGTTTAACATCTAAAGGTTGGAGCGACATTCATTTAGTCTGTGACAATAGTGGCTACTCAGTATTCAAGTGATCACAGCTACTCACAGATTCGTGAGCTTATATGTGGAATCACAAACAGACAGAAGTGTGGAATTTTAGACACTTTATTGAAAAGCAAAATGAAAGTACAAAAGGAATAACAAAGCAGAGCAACTTCATCGACATTCACCTACTGAACCAACACAAAGTGATTTTGAACATCGCTGCTCAACTTCTTTATGGTTACAAAACTAAGAGAAAACATCCCTTGTCCCCAAATAATGGTAGCAAATATTTACAAGAACATTTCTATCAGTGTGCTGAGAGGCTTAAAACAGATCAAAAGATCCATATAATGAAACAAAAAAACAATAATATACTCCTGATAAAGAAAAAACTCAGACATAAATTTAAATTAAGTAAAACCAAACATTTGGTAAATAAATTTGGTATTGATGCTTATATTTTGTGTATGTGTGTGCATACAGGTGGGTAACACTGATACAGCCTATCATTGTTTGTGTAATTTCATGTTGTGATACATATGATTCACCACAGTGACACAAAAAATCGTCCTGCTGAGGGCCAAGAGCAGAGTTCAGTTTATGACCAGGAGTGACACAGATAGATGACCATATACACTGACACCTACGGGAAATTTAAAAGTGTCCAACTAGAGTGTCCAATTTACAAAACATGTTTTTGGGTGTTTCATTGATTTGCAGTATTGCCCTCAGTGATCTAATACAGAGAGAGAACCAAAGAATGACTTTCTTAGTATAAATAGTAAAGAAAACTCTCTACTGGGTGAAAAATCCCTCAAGGTTTATATCATATCACCAGACCCTACGAGTATGCATATGAAGGAAATGCATGTGTGTGGATGTATGTGTGTCTATATGTGTATATTTACATTTGAATTACCAATGATAATTTAAGCGGCAAAGCCCAACAGCAGAAGCATCAAACTGTAACTATGGTGGATTGGTTTTAAAGGAACACACAAATCTTTATTATGTGTGTAAAGAGCGCTGTGATGTTTTCATTGTTTGAACATTGTATTTTACTTCTCTCCAAAAATAATCGTCCTCATTTGATTGACCAACAGTTAAGGCAATATTTTATCAGAGGATGAGCAATGATTTAATGTCACCATTTATGTGTCATGATATTTGTCAACTCATTTTTCACATTTCTCACATCGATGAGCATCTACAACTAGATTCCCAATCTTGATACTATCAGTTTTTGATTGATAAACAGATGATGAATAACAGATGAATTCCCAATTTACTGGGGAGAACATGGTGACACTGCTCCTTGATCCAGTGCAAAATTTATCCATGAACCTAAAGACAGAATAAGAAAAATATTACATGAAATAGAAAACAAAATAATTAACCATAGATGTTTGATAAATTCAGTTCAGTTATAAAATATTATAACACAATATCAAATATCCACAATTCAGTTACTGTGCTTTAAAAGTACAATCATTTTTTTTATTTAGTTCAGCACCATTTTAATAAATTAGTGTCCCTGTTTTCTACAGGTTAAAGTTTAAGTTTTTAATATGACACTGTATCTGACCTGCTGATGTGAAGGTTTCTGAAAGTATCTGTGTCTTTCTCTTGATAATCTCACTTCATATTAAACAGTTACTTTGTTGTGGAAAACCAATTGAAAGTCAAAGATTTTCTTTACAGCTACAATGTGTCACTGAAGTTTTACGGTGGATAAACAGACAATCACAGAGGATTAGTTTCAAGCAGCTTTGTTTAACAGGTGTGAATAGTTCAAGTCCCATATGAAGCAACTCACTGTGTGCAGGATGGTGAGTTTGCCATTTATGCATTTGGATTCAGTTCCTCCAAGACCTCACGGTTGTCTGCAGCTGTAAGGTCAGAAAAACATTGTTAGCCCACATCCACTGTGTTTTACAAACAGTTAACACTGCAGGAGACAGTCCTGCAAAAGTTCTTCAGCAAAAAATCCAGAAACTCTTTTTGATGTACAGAGTGAATGTCAGGTCAAAAACAGAATAGAAAAATAACAAAACATTTTACTCACGTGATGGAGGGCGTTTGGCTGAAATAAAAAGAAAAGACATAACAGGTTTCTTGTTACAGTTGAAAATGTCACACTTTGTCAGGTTCTTTCCAGTAAACACCCCCTCTTCTACTCACACAAACTGATAAATAAATCTCTTCTTCTTTTTGTTGTACATTATGTATTCATACCTCTACCTTACATCATCACGCTGTAGTCACATTATCTTGAAACTCAGTGCCTTACAGCACTTAACAGTCCCTCCAGGATCTTGCGGCAAAAAAAAACGTTTGTCAAAAATGGTGATAAAAATTGCGGCATTTTTATGTGATTTTTTGCAGAAAATTGCGGCTAATGACAAAAATTGCAAGTCAGGAGGAGAAAAATTTGATTTTTTTAAACTACTGCCTCCAAAAAAATCATGTAAGTCATGTAATCACGTG
This sequence comes from Cephalopholis sonnerati, assembly GCA_019142605.1. Lineage (NCBI taxonomy): Eukaryota > Metazoa > Chordata > Actinopteri > Perciformes > Serranidae > Cephalopholis > Cephalopholis sonnerati. Next base: position 12,200,763 of record JAGQAX010000014.1, on the reverse strand, counting down.
CTATATTAATCACACTGAATATTACAAAAACAGCTGTAAATGTTTCAGTTCTCTTCTTTAGTTTTATTTAATTAGTTTCAAACATGGACTCCAATTATGTTGCAAAAAAATCCTGAGTGAATATTGCAGCTCTCAAACCAGACAATGTGACTGTAAAACAACATGTAAGCTACATCTTCTGTAAACATAACATTTGAATCAATTCAACACATATTGTATGCATTTAAACAAAGTGTAAATTCTTATGTCAATACAGAGCATTTCTCCATACTGCAATGCCATTAGTGCGACTTGATGACGCGTCTGATGACGTTTCAAATGACGTCACATGCACGATGACTTCCGGTCAGCCGGAAAATGCGAAGAAATCTTTTGCAGAATTTTGTTGAATTTGTGTTAATAATTGCGATCGCAAGGTCGCAATTTTCTGGAGGGACAGACTTAATGTTTGTTAACACAGATTTTTGTGTGCTGGAAATTGAAATTTGGCTCAGTTTTGCCATCTGGATAAAAACATCAATTCAAAGACTTGCACCAAAATACTGAAAGAAAAAAAAAGAGATAATGTTTTTGTTTGAGTGTCTCACCATTCTTCTTTTTGTAAATGAAGAATCCGATCACAGCGATGAGGACGAGAGCAAGAACAACCACTGCAGCAATGATGGGGACGGTCATGTCAGTGGGTTTCTCTGTTGAGCAGAAAGCAACACAAAATAGTCACAACCTGAACAGATGAAGCAGGTTAGAAGAGAAAAACATCCATCTGTCAACCAGACCACAATTCTGTAAACAGACACTACAATATATGTTTGTTTGTCCTGCTGTTGTTGATAATATCACTTCCTGTCCCTGCTTGTCTGCACATTTTCTACTATTTCTATGCTTGTTTATTCTTGTCTTGTTTTGTTGTCTTTGTTTAGCTGTATGTTGATGTTACTGCTGTTTTTGGCACAATGAGAGCTTCTGACGATCATATTCAAACTCCTTTTTAACTGTCATCATACATGACCAATGAACTTTATTCTGACTGATTTACTTACAGATACATACATTCATCTAGTTATTAAATTATTCTGTCTACTCCTCTAAAACTGAGTCAATACAGTGCTGATAATCTGTGACTGTGGTTAAACATTAATATAGTTACACAAGATCAGAAAAAAGCTCTTTCTACATTTTTTTTACAATTTAAAAACTAATTTATGAATTAATTTACAAAGGTGATAATAATAGCTTATTTCAAAATCTAAAAAGAAAAAGAAAATGTTTTGTATGTTTCATTATTGATATTTCTCCATGATAATCAAAGCTAATTAAACAGTGGACAGGTGGCAGACATGAAATTGAGGTAATTATTAAGGTCCAGAAGTGAGCACATGCACTGGTTTAATACAAATCTGAGCCTGAACATTATATAAAAACACTAGATGGAAGAAACTGACACCAAAACTATGTAAGGAAACAAAACTTCCCATCCATATTAAAATAAATGAACTGCAGGACTGTCACAGTAAACTAAGTGTGTGTTTCCCACCTTCATCACCTCTGATGGAAGTCTTACCTCTGTTGGTCCTGATCACTGCTTTGTCCAGTTTGGTGACGATGTCCTTCACACCAGAGAGCTGAAACACACAGTCATACTTCTGCCAGTCTTCAGGTGGGACTGATGAAACATCCAGGTCACTGCTCATCTGGAAGGATCCATCATGGTTGTGGAGGATCTCTCCATGGTCCACGTTCTCATGAAGCTCCTCTCCATCTTTCCTCCAGAACACCATGGCGCTGTTTGGGTAGAAACCTGTAGCGTGGCAGCTGACTGGAGAGGAGGGAGACTTCTGGAGGAGAGACACTGAGGGAAGGTCTGCAGAGTAAAGAGACAGTTCATGGGTTCTTTATTATTATCTACTGTATTTTATAATGACATTTCTCTAATATAATGTATTTCAAACGCCTTAGTAACACATGCACTATATATGTATGCTGTGCAAATAAACCTCAGTGAAGTGGAACTGAGAAAAGAAGGGAGAGACAGAGGAGACAATAAGACAGATGAAGAGAGGTGAGAGGGTGAGATAGATCTGAAAGGGAGGAGGACAGTGATTGTTACAAAGACAGTAAAGATAGAAAGAAACATGGCAGAGAGAAAGAGACAGTGGTGATCAGTCTGTGGGAGAGAGTGACAGGAAACAGAGTTCAGAGAGAGGGAGGCAGACAGATGAAGAGAGGTGACAACATTAGAGATAAAGAAAATGTGTGTCTGTATATGTTGGCTCATATTCACTGTCATGTTACTGTTGCTTAGAAACAGAGGAGATACCTGAAGATTGTTATGTTCATGAAACTACATCAGGTCATGTGACTCTACCTTTTCTCAGCAGAGAGCTCCTCCCATAGTCCACATACTTCTTCAGCCAGTCAATGCAGGCCTTAGTGAAGTAATTCTTCAGATATGCTATCTGAGCTTCATTATGATCCCACTTGTGTTTGGTGGGGACAGCCTGTGGTTTAGGAGAGATCCATGTCTCTGTCTTCAGGTCAAGTGATATGAAGTCTTCTCCATCATAAGCATCTTGATAATAACCATTAACCTCTCCAGTCTCATCATCCCACTCACAGCCATGCATCATCTGGAAAATGTGGACACCTGAGAGACAGAGAGTGAGTGAGTGAGTGAGTGAGTGAGAGAGAGAGAGAGAGAGAGAGAGAGAGAGAGAGAGATTTTTTTTTTTTAACCATACTTTATTAAAAATTCAAGTTGTTAAACAGGACACAGTCAATAAAACAAAGATTCACAGAATCCAATTCATCTCAATACACTTCCTAAGATCAGCTCGTCGTCTACAATACAGCAAAGGACATCATTATAACACCACACCCTGCGAAATGTTTCCAAATCCTTCATCATTTTATAATAATTAAAATCAATTTTTAAACGGACCTTTAACATTTTTGCAAACACTAAAACAGCATTATCATCTGCAGCGTTCTCCAGTCTGTTTATCCTGCTCATATACACAGCCATCTTCCCAGAATGAAATTAAGAAGCTGGCATTTGTCTTTTGTCCTCCTAGAGTACCTGTAGCCAAGAATGAACATGTGTTTAGAGAAAGTTTCACCAAACAAACCAAAAACATTTCCAAACAGTCAACAGTGGCAGCAGTCGACAACACTGCATGAAACAATGAAAAACAGTTTCACGACTTCTGCAAAACGGGCAATCATGATTAACGTCAGAATTAATGATGGAGACAAAAGCATTAACTGCTACGATACCATGCACAACCCTCTACTGCAGGTCGGCAGCCCTTTTAGTCAATGGTGGTTTATAGAGCGCCCTCCACTCAGATCCAACATCGTCACTCAGACCTAAGTGAGCTCTCCATGGAGTGTCAGTTTTACCATTTAATTTGTCCCTGTGCAAAACTTTAACAATCATTTCATATAATGACTTTCCATCTGCATCCTGAAAAGACAAACCAGAGGAATTCCCACTATTCAAACAAGGACCTGTACAGTCCCTAAAATCTGGGAAAATGTTCATCAAAGGGATTTTCATTTTCATTAGATTGAATAGAACCATCACAATACTGAGATAACAATTTTTTCTCACTATCTGAGAGAGCATCTCTCCATTTATTCAGCAACATAGTGATAGTGCACACTGATCTCACCTGTAACCGAGAGGCAAGAGGAGCTGCATCCTCCATGTTTGCTCCTGTGAGCTGAACTACATGTCCCAGAGTCACTATGTTAGACACACAGAACCACCTGAGCAGAGTCAGCCCCAGCTGACAGACTGCACTGAACCCAGTCCCATGGATGACTGGCTCCTGAAGCAGCCAGAACACAGAGCAGTGATGTCCCAGTCTCTCTTTTTTAAACAAACTCCACACCTTAAATGGTCCACGATAGTACTCAGGAAGCTCCTTGATGTAAAGCTGCTTTAAATCCATAAGGAACAAAGATCTGTTCAGTCCAAGACCACCACACTGACTCAAGATGGTACAAGCCAGCGGCCTCCACACTAGATCTGTAAGACCACACGGAAACCTTTGTAGAAACTGGAGATGGAAGGTAGCCCCTCTGCTGCTCAGATGGATCAGACCCTGTCTTAGACAGCAAGTCTGGTGGGGGGGTCAACAGCTGACAGGCGGTGCCACAAAGTAGAAGAAACCAAGTTATTTGCAATAAGGACCCTACCTCTGTATGACAGTTTCATCACAATCCACTTCCACCTAGCTAATTGACCCTTGACCTTTTCAAGAATATTTTCCCAGTTTCTAAGAACAACAGACTGATCCCCTAGAAAGACACCTAAATATTTCAAACCCCCCAGGCAACCTGAGCTTCTTCTCCAGTACACCTCCAACACTGAGAGCTTCACTTTTGTCCCAGTTAACTTTGGCTGAAGATATTAAACCAAACTGAGTGACATTTCTCACCAAAATATCAATATCCTGCTGACTGTTCACCAGAATGACTAAATCATCCGCATAAGCAGACAATTTCAAAGGTGCAGTACAACCAGGAATAGTCAGACCCCACAGGTCAGATCTACGTTTGTGCAACAAAGGCTCAATTGCTAAAGAATACAACATATCAGAGAGGGCACAGCCTTGTCCAATTCCTCTTTGAATCTGAAAGGGGGCGCTCAAACCACCATTAATTTTGAGAACACTCTGAATGTCACAATACAAAACCTTAACTTTGTCAATAAAACCAGGACTAAAACCAAAAGCACTTAGAGTGAGCCATAAATATTCATGCTCAACACGATCAAATGTTTTTTTCCTGGTCAACTGATATAATTCCAGCTAGGGTTGGGCGATAATACGATAATAAGGTATCCCGCGGTATCTAAAAATAGCAACGGTATCAGTTTCATTACCGTCATTTAAAAAAAAATCTGCGCATAGGGGCCTAACATAATATCAAATGTAATTTAGTTAATGCCTAATGTTGCAAGCCAAGCCTGCTCCTTTAAGAAGGTGACTTTGTGGGTAATGTGTGTGTGTGTGTGTGTGTGTGTGTGTGTGTGTGTGTGTGTGTGTGTGAGACACGTAGGCGTGTCTAGCTGCATCCACGGTGAATAGCTGTATGCCGATAGAGGTAAAGTATAAGTCAGGGTTCTCCAATAGGCGGCCCGCGGGCCACATCCGGCCCGCGAGAGCCAAGCATCTGGCCCGCACCGCTGCACCGACCGACTGGCATTAATGCAGTATGCACACAACTCACCTTTCGGCGAGGTTCGCTCCCGCGCACACACGCACGCACATACACACACATACACAGACACACATGCTCAGGCGCGTGCACAAAGCTACCGTTGCTCTGTTATTTTGACCTCACCGCACACCATACATACACTTTCATTACCAGAGAGCGGGTATTCAACAATAACAAACTGCACGTGTCATGCGCATCTGTCATTCAGCAGCAAGCAGCCTGCCAAAAGTAAGTCCCACGTACTGAGATATGACAAAAAACAAATAACAATATGGCCTGCAGTAAAAAGCGGAAAGTGGACCAAGAAAATAGCCAGTTCAAAACTGAATGGACTGATAATTTTTGTTTCATTTTGCCTGATCATGTAAATGCCAAACCGACGTGCCTCATATGCATGCAGACTGTGGCTGTCTGCAAAGCAGAAAATATGAAACGGCACTTTAACACGATGCATTCTGCAAGTTTTACCTCCAACTACCCAGCCAATTCAGACCAACGCAAACAAAAAATTGCGAACATGCTGGCCTCATACAAGCACTCCGTTTCAACCATGGTAAAATCAGCCTCTGCACAGGAGAACGCCACAGCTGCATCCCTGCAAGTGACATGGAATTTAGCAAGAGCTAAAAAACCATTTGTTGATGCCGAGTTAATCAAAAAGTGTGCAATAGACATGGTTGGAGAGGTTTTAAATAATGATGAAAAAAACAAGAGGAACACCGTGGAGCTCTTAAAGCAGGTGCCATTGTCCGCTAACACAACAACAAGAAGAGTAGAAGCATTAGCGAAGGAGTGTTTTTCCAGTCTACTCACTGATTTGAAGACAGCAGAAGCAATTTCCCTTGCACTTGACTCGTCCAGTGACCGATATGGAGCAGTTGTCCGTTTTTGTGAGGTTCTTCAATGGGAAGACTTTCCAGGAAGAACTGCTTTGCTTACTTCCTCTACCTGGGCGCACAACTGGAGAAATCCTTTTCAATGAGCTGACCCAGTTCCTCGAGAAGAACAGCTTGGATGTGCGTAAAATCGTGTCCGTTGTCACCGATGGGGCTCCGTCGATGGTGAGACCACAGAAGGGCTTGGTGAGCAGACTTGCCACAGTTAATCCAGCACTTCTGACATTTCACTGCATCATTCATAAATCTGTACTCTGCGCTAAACTCTGTGGAGAAATGAAGGTGGTGATGGATACCGTGACCAGACTGGTTAATTTTCTTCGGGGGAGTTCTAGTCTGCAACATCGTCTTCTCAGATCATTCCTGGAAGAAATGTCAGCGGAACACACAGATCTCTTGCTGCATAACGATGTACGATGGCTGAGTAAAGGCCGCGTGCTGGAAAGAGTGTGTGACCTGCGCGCGGAGCTCGCGTCATACCTGTCCAGCTTGCAGAGCCCAAAAGCGCAAGAATTCCAGCAGTTTTTCAGCAACGACAAGAAGATGGCACATGTTCTCTTTTTGTGCGACATCATGTCTCATTTGAATCAGCTCAATCTGCAGTTACAAGGCAGGAATCACACAGTCGCAGACATGTACGAGGCGATTGAAGCTTTTCAGGCAAAGCTGAAACTTTTGGAAAGGGACATTAAAGGGAGAAAGTTACACTTTCCACGTCTGCGGGAGCACTGTGAGAGAGAGAAAACAAAAGAGGATGCTACAATGACGGATTTCGTGGCCAGGCTGTCAGAAAACTTCAGAGAAAGATTTGAAGGCTCTCCTAAACTATCACATGACATCCTTCTCTTCCTGAGACAGCCGTTCACCGTGTCCGCTGACGGCCAGTGGACTGCAGAAGCCAAACGACTGCTGCCCTCCATAGATGAGGCATCCCTTCAGATGGAAGTCTTGGAGATGGGAACATCTGATGTGCTCAAAGCACAGCACAAGGATGTTACAGTGAGTGACTTTTGGATCAATGTGGTTCCCCAAGATCGATTAAAAAATACGAGAGCTGTTGCAATTCTCCTACTCACGATGTTCCCCTCCACGTACATATGCGAGTCATCATTTTCATCAATGAACTCCATCAAAACGCAGGACAGAAACAGGCTCTCCAACGAACATCTCGGACAATGCCTCAGGGTTGCCACAACTGAATACAGGCCCGACATCCGACGGATTGCTGCATCCCATCGTTCTCACTTCTCTCACTGAATGGTAAGTGAATCTCCAGCTCTTTCCCCCAAATTAACGATCATGGATTCATGTGTTTTTATCATATGTATAAAATCTGACAGTCTCTCTTTCTCTCTCTCTCTGTCTGTCTCTCTCTCTCTTTCTCGGTGTGTCTGTGTTTTTATTCTCTGCCAGGGAGCTTGTGAGGTGCTGACAGGAATTAGTGCCTCAGAATGGGCTTTGAGCTGTTCACTAATAAGCCCACAAACACCGGTTTAGAGTTTTTGTGTTTGTGAACTGATATTTCATTGGTGGGTTCTCTTAACTCTGCATGTTGATGATTTTCAGAAATGTTTGTGGAGATTTTACAGTAGGCTAGTTAACACTGTTCCTTTCCTGTTGAGTGCCACAGCTGTTATATATTCTATATTTGTGAATATTTTGAATATCAAGATAAATTCCACCTGCTCAACTCTCATTGTCTTTCTTTATGTTAGGCCTCTATTGTTGGTGGTTGTTAAAGTGTAAGAACATGATAAAAACTGTTACATCTACATTGTATTAATATTGTAATTAAATAACAACAATTATAACGATAGCAGCAGCAACAACAAGATTTATCTGTATAAATGAACTTTTCTTAGCAAAGTGGGAAAAAAACTGGACCTGGCCCTTAGCTTGGAATATTTCATATACTTTGGCCCTTGGGGAAAATTAACTGGGGAACCCTGGTATAAGTTACCACTGTCAGTGAAGCAAGAGTCAAATGCATCACAGAGAGGCTGTGTATTAAGTCTGCTGCATCGCTGGAATAAAGTGCCCCGTTCTCCACCGCAGAGTTGGTCCGGACTCTTTGTAAGCTTGTTACCAGCCACGAGCCAGGCTAAGCTAAGTGAGCTAGCGATATACCAGTGGCCGCCCAACTACGGTTCAGGGCCTGAGACTGGAGAGTGTTTGTCCAGCACCTATGTAGGTGTGGTTGAGTTTTCAATTTAATACTGTTACAATTTAAAACTAATAGTAGGCTATAACGATTCTCTTAACTGTTGTTTGGGGAGATGACGCTTAATAAAGTTTTGGATATGACGTCATCACGTGTCAGTTCAGAAGCGAGGAAAAGAAGAAAAGATGGCAAGCAGCACATCAAGCGAGTTGGTCCCCAAAAAAACACAACTTCTGCAGTTTGGCAGCATTTCGGGTTCCGACCAAATGACACGGGAGAGCCGGCGAGTGTCGACGAGGCTGTGTGCAAGATTTGCATGAAGACGGTGACAGCGAGTGGAAATGTGATGGTGCCAGGTGTTTCCTCTGATGTCGAAGGTTGCCCGAAAGTACCTGTGCGTGTGCCACAAGCTCTCCATTTTCGGTTATGCCTTATTATTTATTGTTCTGTTTTTCTTATTTGATAAGCCCTAGTACTGGATGCTGTAGAGCTGTGCTTTTAATTTATTTGATTTACGTTGATAGGTTCTAAAAATAAACCAACGGACAGTACCCGTTGCGGTCTCGGTATACGCTGTATAGCACACATTTTAGTTACTGCCTTTCTTATTTATTGTTACTTTTATTATTTGAAAAGCCTGTAAGTATTGGATGCTATAGGGCTGTGTAATTTAATTGATCTGTGTCGATGACTGTGCTGGAAGTGAACTGTAGCCTACAGACAATTTGTTATTTTCATTCTGGTTGACTGCTGTATCTGCACTCTTAAAACATTTGTTAATAAAAGTACATGTTGTACATGTTTTGTTGTCATTTTTTCAGTATTTTAAGGTCTATGTAATGTTTGCTATTCTGTTTCTGAACGGTATAGGCGCAAGCCCACATTTTGGCGACTACCTCTGAACTCTACAAAGTGATTTTTAATTAGTCACGGTAATACCGTATACCCCGGGAAAATGTGGGGAGGGTTTAACGGTATCAAAATTTGAATACCGCCCAACTCTAATTCCAGCTTTGATGCAAAACAACTTACAGATCTCCAAAAAATCTCTAATCAGAGTAATATTATCATTAATCAACCTACCAGGAACACAGTAGGTCTGATCACAATGAATGACTTGTCCCATCACTTTACACAACCTGGCTGACAACACTTTAGAGAGGAGCTTGTAATCAGTGCAGAGCAGCAACACGGGCCTCCAGTTTTTTATGAGCTGTAGGTCACCTTTCTTAGGCAGCAGGGTTAGGACTGCCCTCCTGCAGCTAAGCAGCAGATGCCCTCCAGCGAGACTATCACTCAGTACTGCCAGCAGATCCCGCCCTACCACCGTCCACAAGGACTTATAGAAATCAACAGGTAAACCATCGATGCCGGGAGCTTTCCCACTCTGCATGGCCTGCAGAGCAGCATAGAGCTCATCAGAGGAGAGAGCCGCTTCCAACTCTAGATTACTCTGATGCTCAACCTGAGGGAGACCACTATAAAACCTCTGAGACACTGCCTGCTCCTCTCTGTGTTCACACTTAAACAGGGTACTATAGAAACCGACAGCATGCTTACAAATTGCAGCATGATCAGTCAGAACCTGCTCTGTGTCAGATTTTAAGCTGTGAATGAACCTTTTCTGCCCATTCTTACGCTCCAGACCAAAGAAAAAACAGCTGAAACACCCAGCAGGTTGGTTAAAACAGAGTTTTTCACTGCAAGTGTTTCAGTGTAACATTGGTCTCCTGTAGCCTCAGCTAACTGTTGGAGCTTCTCCACTTCAGATTCCAGACTTTTCACTGAACTCATTAAGGTACTGTTGACAGAACTGTCTTATTTTAACCTTTCCAATATCCCACCACTGGTGTAAAGACACAAAATCAGATTTTGTACTTTGTTGATTCTTCCAAAAAAACACAAACATTTCTTTGAAGTTTTTATCTTCCAATAAAGCTGGGTTAAAGTGCCAATAAGCACTATTGGGTTTAACACATTTTATAAACACAGAAGCTGTTACAAGTGAATGATCAGAAAAACCAACAGCGCTGATAGTACAACTTTTAAATACATTAAAGTGATGTCTGAAACAATAAAACCTATCAAGCCTAGCCATAGACAATAAATTATCTTTAACATGTGTCCAAGTATATTGTTTCTGTTTATCATGTAATCCCCTCCACATATCACACAACTCATGAACTTCAGTAAGATGAAGCAGATGACTGTGAGAGGCAGCATGAGGCTCTGTATGGTTCCTGTCTAACCCACTGTCCACAGTAAAATCTCCACCAATAAATAAATATTCTTCACTATGACATTTCTCAATTACATCATTTAAAACATCAAAAAAGATTAACCTCTCCGCTCCTAAAACTGGAGCATAACTATTAATAAATACCATTTTCACATTTTCATACACTGCTGTTACTTTTAATAGACGACCTTTAATAACTTCAGTCTACAGACTGAGGAATAAAATTCCTAGAAAAAAGAATCCCAACCCCACAACTGTTACTGGTTTTGTGACTTAAAAAGATTTCATTAGTCCATTCTTTTTTCCAATCAACCTCATTATCATCAGTACTATGTGCCTCAAAAAGAACATCTAACTTCTTAAGAGAACACAGCTTGAAAAGAGATGCCCTTTTCCCATCATCTCTTGCCCCATTTAAATTCAAGCTGCCTATTCTTATGTCCCCCATAGAACAGAAAAAACATTGCAAAACAAACAAACAAAAAAGAAATAAACTAGAAACTCTATTAGACTTATTCATCGATATCTAGCTGCTTTTTGACCTTTAGAACTAGTTTTTTTTTTTTTTAACACGAAAATTCTCCTGGTCAGTGAAAGCTTTCCCCCCCAAAACACCATGACTTCTCTGACAAGTCTTCAGTGAATCAAGGAGGAGTTGTAAATCAGGGAACACTTTCTCCACTTTAACATTCCTGGCTCCCTTAGTGTCCTGCAGGAACTTCTTTATACTCGCTAGAGAATAACCACCCTTCCTGCGAGCCCACGTCTGTGAGGAAGCTAGAGACTCTTCTCTCTTATCATCATCATCATCATCCTCATCACTTTCGCTCTCATCTAAGTGCAGACACTGATCCTGAGAAAACTTCTTAGTTTTACTAGAAGACTGACAAGTGTCCTCAGTTTTCCTCTTCTTCTCCTTATCCTTAGAGGACACTTCATCCACCAACATCTCACCCTCATCCTCCTCTAGAAAACACTCTTCCTCCTGTGTTCCAGCCTGTGTGTCTACTACGTCACAGCTGTTAGTGTGTGACTGTTCAATGACCTCCACAACAGCACGTTCACCAGTAGAACCGAAACCAGCAACACTCAAAACATCAGAAACTGCAACATCACCCGGTCCAGCTTCACCAGAACCAGTAGCACCCAAACCATTAACACTCTGACCAGCAGAAACTGGACCAGTAGCGCCACACGGCCCAGCATCACCTGAGGCAACAGCACTCAGACCAGCAGAACTCAAACCAGCAGCACTAGGACCAGCAGAAGCTGGACCAACAGCACCACCCGAACCAGCAACCTGACACTCATCCTCAGCCTGCTTTGAACCCTGTGATTCTTCCTGCTTTGAACGCTATGATTTTTCCTGTGTTGAACTGTGTGTAGATTTATTTCCCTGACTTGTGCTCGGTGCAACACTCTCAGATTGCTCTGCACTCTTAGTTGCAGTCTCATCGTTATTTGTATCTGCATGTTTGTCTGGACAAGAACGAATGAGGTGACCCTCCATCCCACAGCCAAAACACTTCATTGTTTCAGAAGTTGCATACACAGCATAATCAAAATCATCCACTCTGAATTTAAGCATCAAGTTTAACTCCTCAGTGTTGTTCTTCAGAATCATAAAAACTTGCCTTCTGAAGGAAACAACATGTTTCAGATGAGGAGATTTACAGCCCAGAGGAATCAGTTTAATTGGAGACATTGATTGTCCGTGTCTCATCTATTCTCATTTCATTGCTAATAAAAGGGGGGACTTTAGACAAAATTATCTTTTTGGCTGGATTAACCAGCGGCACAACCTGAACAAAGGAGTCCTTAATCACCACACCTTGCTCAACAACCACACTAACTTTATCAATGCTATCCAGAAAAACGACAACTCCGTTATTCATTCTAGATGCGGACTTTATGCTGTCATAACCCACGATTTCACCGATCGCCAAACTGCAATCTTCCACAGAACAATTTACAGTCGGATTGAGTTTAACCCCATGTCGGCATGTGAGCTTCTCCGACTGCACGAGTCTGCATGGCTCTGAGTCCCTACCGAGATCAAAACCACTCCAGAACAAATTAACTCACTACGATGATAAATCTACCAACAATCAACACCAAAAGAGAAAAACTAAAGATAAAAAGATAGAAAAGACACAAACACGCTGAAAACGCGCACACACTCTCACCGTCTTCCGCTCCCGCATGCACTCAGAGAGACAGAGAGAGAGAGAGAGAGAGAGAGAGAGAGAGAGAGAGAGAGACAGACAAGTGGAGACAGAGACACACTCCCCGATGCACTGCAGCAAATATGAACACGTCAGAGCCCAGTTCCTCTCAAAAATAAAACATAAACTTTGATTCTCTGCCTGATCAAACTAAAATGCAACACATCCTTGGAGAGAACAGAGTCAGCAGCTTAGCAGCAGCTAAATATGTCAGATTATGTCACAGCCTGAGGGACAACCATCACAACACCTGACACACCTGTCTATATTTACAGTCCCTGTAACTCAATATCTGCTTTTTTCTTTATTCTTTTTATTTTGTTCTTTTCCTCAATTCATGTGCCGCACAAAAACATACTAGATATTTATTTTTCAGTTTTATTGATGTTGTTGTTGTTGATATATATTATATGTTTAAATTATCTGTTACATTTTTTTTTCTTTTTTTTTTTCTCTTTTCTTTCCATACCTTTACTATTATACCTTATTTGTAAATTTGTAATGGCTTTGGCAACATTGTTAATCTACAGTCATGCCAATTAAGCTTATTAAATTGAAAGTGAATTGAACTGAGAGACAAAAGGCAGAGAAAAAGGAGAAAGAAAGACAGAAGAAGGAGGAGAAAGAGATCATGACTGTGCTAAGAAAGGCTGCTCCACAAACCCCTGGAGTTACTTCATATGCTACAGCCCAATGCACACGGACAGGTCACACAGATGTGTACACACCCTACTAACAAAAAGGAGAGCAGTCTAAAAAATGAGACCAAATAGAGAAAAGTAACTGAGGGAGATGAAACATTTTAAATTTGACAGAACTAATTAAAATTTACATATCTAAAAAAAGAGAAAAACACTGGCGACCACCTGAGGATGCTCTGTGACCACTTGATAGCACCCTGCATGTTGGCTTTAATTCAGTTAAGTGGTGAAATGGCATTGTGCAGTGTCCTAACCTAACAGGAAATAAATTCAAAACAGGCAAGTATGGAAGACTGGTTCGCCTATGACGGGTAAGACCCCCCTGCAGAACTCGGGACAACCTAAGGCAGGCACAGCCACGAGTACTTGGCCTTGTTGTCACTGTGTGCAGGACAGTATGCAACACTGGGTCTCATGTTCTTACACAAGAACAGATGACTTGATGAAATCTGGCAGGAAAAAAGAAATCAACACTGACTAATGGTAGGACAAAAAATGATCAGCACAAGCACTTGAGTCTGTTTTAACCACACTGAGCCAATATGCTGCCTTTTAAGTTTTTAGGGTGCTTCAGGTGGTTGCCAGAGCATCGTTAGGTGGTCGCTAATACCTCATCACAAGAGGTCATTTATATGGGGAATGTTTAATTATCATACTCACTGCTCTCTCTCAAAATTTTCACAATCTGGTCAACAACTATCTACATTTCAGTCTCAAACTATTTATATGATAACACTTCAAATAACTGACCTATACTGCTGTATGTGCCCAAGCTGACAGAGTTAAAGCCCCTTGTTGGTTGCCCTGGTTTGCTCCAGCATTTGGGCTGGTTTCTACAGTTGCTGTATGGGTGGTTTGTAAGGTGTTTACCACTGTGCACTATCTCAGTGACCTCTGCAGGACAGAGGGTAAAGCCTCCTCTGAGCAAGTCTTTCTTCCACCGCCCGACTCTTTTTCCAGTCGAGGTCAGCATGAACAAAGGCCAGTCATGTGACGGTTCCCCAGCACCTCTTCACAGCCTCATCAAGCGCCTCTCACATGGTTTGTAACCTCAAGCCACCAATCAACGCCGATGTCCACCATCAGTCTCTTGAGTTGCTGCTACAACAGACATAATTCTCCTCTGGCCAAATCCCTGAGAAAGTAAACATGGCCCTCTGCAACTTCATGTCCTCAACCTCCTCCAGCATCCAACAATATATGTCTCCACTGCATCAAACTGTGACTCCACCCATGTGAAATGTTGATCATCAATTGTTGTAATGGCTTTGGCAATATTGTTCTTTTCACTTTTATTGATGTATATTATATGTTTAAATTATCTGTTTATATATATATATATATATATGTATATATATACACATATACGTATATATATATATATAAGGGGTGTAAATCACCAGTTTCATCATGATACGATATCATATCGATACCGTGAACAACGATACGATATTTTCCGATATAACAAAGTGTGCCACGATACGATTTCGATTCGATACGATTCAGGGGTCTGCGATCGATATTAGGCGATGTTAAATGCCCATTTAACACAGTCTGTTACAGAAGAAGCTGACACCCCTTTCTTTTTTACTTTTGGCCATAAAACACATAAACACATAAATAATAAGTTCAGTAAAGTGCGCTTTAAACTGACTCCACTGACACAAAGGGCTTTCTGACAGAGAGACCTTTCTGGAAGAAAAAAAACATCATTTTTTTCATAAAACTTCAGGAATATCTGGCTTAAAGCCCTGAAGGAAAACTTCTCACAGCCATAAAACAGATTAACAACAGGACCATTCAAGAAGAAGTGTAACATTCAGCTCAGTAATAAGTGTCAAGGGTCAGAGACCTGTCAGTTGTTTTTTGCTAATCACCCATTATTAGCTTTGGCATGTTTCCATTGCATTAATTAGCCTAGCGGCTAGCGTATGAAGGTAGATTTGTGTCTTTATTATTAAATCAAAAAAAAAGTTGCTTTAATCCCAAAAAATATTTTTATATATATATATATATTTTTTTTTTTTGTTTTTTTTTTTGTTTGTTTGTTTGTTTGTTTGTTTTTTTCTTTCCATACTTATGTTGATTATTGTACATTATTTGTAAATTTGTAATGGCTTTGGCAATATTGTTAATCTACAATCATGCCAATAAAGCTTATTAAATTGAAAACTGGATTGCAATTGAAATTGAAATTGAAATTGACAGAATGAGCGAGACACACAGAGAGAGACAGAGAGAGAGAAAGAGAAGTTTTTAGGGTGCTTCGGGTGGTTGCCAGAGCACCGTTAGGGGGTCGCTAATACCTCATCACAAGAGGTCATTTATATGGGGAATGTTTAATTATCATACTCACTGCTCTCTCTAAAAAAATAAAAAAATAAATAAAAATAAAAAATTCACAATCTGAGGAGTGTACTACGAAGCGAGATTAATGGGTTAGCGAGGTATGTTGAGTCTAAAGCCAGGGTTTTCAGTGTCACGAAGGTGGCTCTCTTTTAACCTGGCTAGATCACCATGGTAACTTATGCTTAGCTCATAACCTGGTCCCGACCAGGTTATGTTCAGAGTTTAATCTTAAAATCAGCTATAAAAGCGCCGCTGTTTCACAATTTAGCACGTTTGGAGCTGGCATAACCTTTACTTTGAAAGTCCAGTGGAGCTGGATCAGAACTGAGCATTTGTACGGAGGGAGAGATCGCACTGATCCGCTGGTGTTTACTTTCTCTCTGAGCGTCTCCACCTCACGGACGTAATTTTAGGGGGGGACGCAGGGGACATGTCCCCTGCACTTTTTCTAAACGCCATTTCTGTCCCCTGCAGTTTTTACCGTCTAAAAAAAATGTTACGCTATATTAAACAGAGACACGTCAGGCACTAGGACCAAGCGGAAAACGGCCGCTAAAGCTGAAGCCTGTTTAGACCGCCCACACGCTCCTCGATTGGCTCTGCCGTTTCTGTGTGATTGGCCGTCCCCCCCGTCACTCAATGAGGTTGTAAACCGCCAAGATTTGTATACCGGTCTGCTCGTTGCCCTGGAGAGAGGAGTTCCCGACTCGAGCTTCCCGGTAATCTGCCGCTGCCTGTAGGCTAAGTTGTTGAACATCATGTTGGACGTTTGTTCTGCCTGGGTCATGTCAGCAAGATGCAGTGGTGTAGTCGAGGGTATACGGCGTATACCCACTTATTTTTCAGTCAGCCTTGCGTATACCCCCTTCTAACGGTTCTTCTGAACGGCTCGTTAGCATGAACGATGGGAACCGAGTCGCGCTACAGCGCACTGTGTTCTGCTCGTTGGGATGGGTACTGAAATGCGGTATTAGGTATTAAACAGGTGAATTATTAAGACTAGAGTATTGATAAGCTCCGACGTTTAAGTTTTGATATCATCACGGCTGCAGCGTCTCTCCTCTGTGTCAATGCAGGTCGTCCACCACACACACAAACACACACACACACACACACACACACACACACACACACACACACACACACACACACAGTACACAGACAGCGAGGTGTATAAGGAGGCCTTTACATTAAACAGGGGAGTCTGTTTCTGTCAGAAACTGTCAGAGCTTCACAGCAGAGCGAACAGGTGAGGGAGGATGAGGGCAGATTGATCACTAATACTGCCTTCCTCTTGGATTAAAAAAATTAAAAATGCCCAAATTTGTCACAAACTTTACCTGAATGTCCAAATAAAAGATTCAAATAAAATCTCTGTTTGTGAAACGCAGCAGAGTGTAACATCATGCTGTTCACAGACAGCCTGCTGAGTTTGACAGAAAGACAGAGAGGTTCGTGTATAGAAGGGAACCCAGGATCGGCGAAAGATTGCGCGAGTTTGATTGTTTTAAGAGAAACAACTGATATAAATCTCGCGAGAGTTTTGCAAATCAAGAGTTCCCTTCTGGACGCGTTGAGAAAGGTGTGCAGCTCCAAAAATAGAAAATCGTGTTGTTTTAATGTGGCGGGCCGCCATAAGTAAAACACTGTATTCACTGAGCCATAGAGAGTCACTGAGGCACTGATCACTGACCTGTGATGGAAAAAATACTCAGATCCTTTACTTCAGCAAAAGCATACCAGTATGCAAAAAGACTTAATTACAAATAACAATCTGGCATGTAAATATTTCCCTTTTGGAAAAATCAACATTTTTATTGCAGGTGTGTATCTAAACTATTAAAAATGCATCTGAATGTTTCTGAATGGTAGTTGCTTATTTGGGCTTGTTCCCAGCTCCGTAATTAGTTGTCAAGCAGGTCATTTCAATATGTCATTTAAATGTAGGATAGTTTGTCCTCCCTGTTATTCTGCCTGTTCCCTCTGCCCCCAACCCCCGCCACACACAGGCACAGGCACACGCACGCACGCACGCACGCACGCACGCACGCACGCACGCACACACACACACACAGAGGACACAGCAGAGGAGCCATAAATAAATATAAATAAATAATATTACATTTACAGAAGATATATATATATATGTATATACTACACAATTTAGAGAAAACTATTTTTGACATAAGTCTACTTTCGACTTAACAGTTGCACTAGGTCAGTTTGACCTGCCCACCACTGCGTGGTGCTATTAAAATGAGGTCTGTTTACCATATATTCCAAAAATAAATGTAAATTTGGTAAAACAATGTGACACACAGAATTGGGTGATAATATTTTGCTACATGCTTCACAACCAGTCAAACCAAAAAAGGGAGCAGTAAGTAACAATAGAAAACTATGAAGAACTGCTAGAAAACACAGTAAACACAGTAAAAGAGTTTGAGTTTTATTAAAAATACTTGTGTCCCCCCCACCTCTAAAATCAAAATTTCGTCCATGCTCCACCTACAGATGTTCAGCTGAGGGAATACGCCACTCACTGTTGAGCCGAGCGTCAGGAGGACACTGAAACAAGTTGTGCGCTCGCAGCATTACAGATAATCAGATAGCTAATCAGTAAAGTTAATCATTTCACTTTGATGTGGCCATGAATAAATTAACTTCAGTGTTTGGCCTGTTATATGACAGTGTTGCCCAAACACAAATCTTGAATAGGTCTATGCTATTTTCACAGTTAAAAAGGTCTTTGTTGTCATTGTACAGAGACAATAGGCTATGAGATTTACTTGTACAGCACCTAAAAAGTTCACTGTATATTCATACGCGCACCCAGCCTCACTTTCAATAAAACACACTCGCATTCTATAATTGCGATCAGTAAAATATATGAAAACAATATAACACACAATTTAAAAATGACAGTTGTTGCTCTAGTTTATTTTGTTTAAATGGATAAAGCTTCGTATTTAAAAGTACCGCAATGTTCAGCTGTCAGAAATTAAAATCAGCCTCCTCTCTTTACTTATTATTAATTATCATGATGATAACACTTAAAATAACTGACCTATACTGGTGTATGTGCCCAAGCTGACAGAGTTAAAGCCCCTTGTTGGCCAAATCCCTGAGAAAGTAAACATGGCCCTCTGCAACTTCATGTCCTCAACCTCCTCCAGCATCCAACAATATATGTCTCCACTGTATCAAACTGTGACTCCACCCATGTGAAATGTTGATCATCAATTGTTGTAATGGCTTTGGCAATATTGTTTTTTTTTTCAGTTTTATTGATGTATATTATATGTTTAAATCATCTGTTATATATAATTTTTTTTTCTTTCCATACTTACTTTTATTATTGTACTTTATTTGTAAATTTGTAGTGGCTTTGACAATATTGTTAATCTACAGTCATGCCAATAAAGCTTATTAAATTGAAATTGAAAACTGACAGAGGCAGAGAGAGACAGAGACACAAAAGCCTCTTTTACACAGGAATTGCGCAAATTTGCAGGAAAGCCCAATCCGTCTTCTTTCAGCATTGGCAGTATAAAAACAAAATCGGGGAGTGCGGCAAATTGCCGCCTGCCTACTTTTGTTTATACAGAATGCGCCTTTTTTGAGGCAATTGGGGCGTGAGCAAGTAACAGAACGTGTGGCTCAGCGTGTGACGTAAACGGTGACGTACCGAGGAAAGCCGCGGCTGGTCAGTCCTTCGGCGATTCTCTCGTACATCGGCCCGTCCTGCACGGTTCCCGTCATCTGACGGTTAATGGCCTCCTCGTTAGCGAGGGCAAGGAGGGCGCACAATTCTTTATCTCCCCAGTTGCTCATCTTTTGTTTTGCCTCTCCTTAGTGCTGCTAGATACTCATTCCTGCTATCAGCTGTTTCCTGTTTTGAAGTCCACGCC
The DNA here is from genome assembly GCA_019142605.1 of Cephalopholis sonnerati. NCBI lineage: Eukaryota > Metazoa > Chordata > Actinopteri > Perciformes > Serranidae > Cephalopholis > Cephalopholis sonnerati. The sequence goes on along the minus strand of JAGQAX010000014.1, from coordinate 12,181,055 downwards.
AGTGGGTCGAACGTGCGGCGTCATCAACAGCCCCTCCCACAAGTCATGAACAGACCCTCCAGAGGCGGAAAGCCGCCTCGCTCTGTTTAGACCAAAACCGTTCCGCCAACATGACTACCCTACGAGGCGGAAAATTGGGCACCTCGGATCAACTCGCCAATCCGGCTCTGTGTGTCTAAACGCTCGCAGCTTGCCGGCAAATCGGCCGAACATTCGCGGAAAATCTGGCAGTGTAAAAGGGGCTAGAGAGAGAGAGACAGAGCGAGTGAGACAGACAAAGAGAGACAGAGAGTGTTTGTGTGTGTGTTTGTATGTTTATGTTTGTGTGTGTGTGTGTGTGTGAGTGTGTGTGTTAGCACATGTTTACTAAAACAGAGGATGAAAATATAAACAACATTTTATCAGTACAAAGTGAAACATAAACAAACCTCCAGTTTGGTTGAAGCGCTGCTTTGCAATCTCAATGTTGGCTTTGAAGACCTGCTGCTGACCCACACAGTTCCCAGTCTGTCTCTGCCAGTACTGAGGATCATCTGCTGTGACTTTGTTCATCCAGTCCTGTTTGGGTTCTGCTGTCCTGGTGTTACTGTCATAATGAACCATTTCAACTTCATCAACCAACCCAACAGTAACAAACTCTGGGAAGTTTGGGACTCCAGTAGACCCAGTGTAGAAATACTTCAGAGAGTGACTCACTGTAAGAAGAAAAATAATTTCAGTTTATAGAATTACAGTTTTATACATCACTGAACAATGTTATTTTCTGTAAACATGATTTTAAAAAAACATGCCTACGGTACATCCAAGACACTGAATAAACATCTGCTGTTCACTCAATAAATACAAACATAAATGAATACTTTAATCTTTCTTATGTTTTGTCTTGAAAGATGTATTCATTTGAAAACTAGACATGAACAAGTCACATATTTATCTCTCGCAGTTATGTTCCTGACTTCCATTGATAGAAAGCAGATTTGAAAACAGGCGGCATTTTTTAATCTAGTGTTGGAGATCTCAAAGTGAAACTCCAGTTTAGTTTCCAGTTAGTGAAGTCATTTATTCTTCAGGATGCATCACTAGTAGTTTACACTCCTCATTATCAGATTAGTGTGAAACCTGACATCACAAATCTAATAAAATAATATAATAATATGAAAAGAATATAACGTTACATGTGATTACAATTTAATTTTTTTTTTTATTAATCAAATTAAAACTTTTGCTGATCACATAACGTCTCTTTTGGTCTCTGTTTTATACTATAAACAATTTATGTTTCTTCTTCCTGAAGTTTTGAATCATAAATTTGAACTCTGAGTTTAGTGAAGCTAAAACTTGCTGTAGTTCTCCTGACACATTTTACCTGTCTGTAGTTTTGCTCATTTCTATTTCTGAACATACTTTATTAGAGCAGATGTGTATTTCAGTATGTGAAGTCAAATTTTGTTATCCTCTGAAAATATTTTAAATATTATACAATTTAAGGAAATATAGTACATAGGTCAAACTATAGGCTAAAATGATATAAACTTAATATTTATGTTCAGTTGGTTGTTATTGATTATGTGTGTTTTTCTGTGTGCAGAAAAAGTATAAATATTAACTCACTGTGTGTGAGGTAATATTTTGTGTCAGTGTACACTGAAGTGATTGGAAAAGAAAAGATAATGAATGATCAATGTATCATGTTAAATGTCAGTAATTATGTTTACACGCATTAGTGAATAATATTAAATATTGTACCAACAAATCAGATTGTTCAACTTCAGCAGGAAAACATCGCCAACAACTAACTTGTTGGTTAAAAATAAGAATCTAAAACCTTCACAGCAGCCTGTAGAGGGGTTAAAATAAAATACAATGCCGTGTTTTGAGACTTCATAATTTTGGACAATAAACGATGATTTTAAATTGATTCTATGTTTTCTTTTTCTTTATTTATTTGCGTGTAGTCGTGCTGCCATGTTAGCATTAATATCGATCAGACCGTATCAATCTTAATCGTCCTAATGTTATAAAATAATGGCGAAATAAAGCAAAGGGAAGTTAGGAAAAATAACACACTTGCGCTGTTTTTACAAAAATACATTAGAGGTTATGACTAAATAGAAAAACGTAGGGATCAAACAATGAGCTGCGCAGTCAGGATTTAACGTGAACTTTAAGATAATGGGTTTGTTTTTTCTTTTTTTAAATTCTTTGATCTGCTGCATGAAAGTCTTTTAACTAAACATCAGCGACTATCAGAAGAACCTCAAACTCACATATACAGTAGATAAAGACATGAAAATTTTTAGTATTTCACAATAAATAATGGCGCCCCCTGCATGCAGTGCCGATGCAGGTGATACACGGTGAAAAAATAACTTTAGGGAAATGGCTGGTCTGGTCTCTCTAACGTTAGAGAAGGGCCAAATAAAGTAATATAGCAAGATATTGCTCTGACATTAACGTTAAATCTGCTCATGTTAAAGCAATATTGGTAGCCGCTCTAACAGCTAGTTTCCAGTGGAAGAATAAATCAATACAAAATACGTTTCCAAACACTCAGATACCGTAAAATATAGGCTACCGTATAATAGCACCTGTGACCTAATGCGCCACACGGTCCGCCATGCCTGGAACGCTGTGATGAGTCGTGATGAGTCGCTCAGAAACTTGACTGGAACGCAGCATAAACTTATAAAAGAAAATTCTTAACTTACTTGCGGAGGCGCCATGTAAGCTCAGGAGAAGCAGAGGCAGAGAAATCCAGGCCTCCATGTTGAGTTGTCGTATCCAAAACTTTGATAAAACACCGAGTTAAATGTTTGTTAACTGACACAACTTCGAGTTCCGGGATGAAGTGCGGCTACAGAGAGGGGACTCAACCTCCATCTGAGCCAATGGGAATTTAGGCTGAGCATCGACGTCACTATAACTCGGCTGAGCGTCACTTGTTACTCGGTAAAACTTTATGAAATAGGTTATGAATGAAAGTGAAAGTAAAGTGATGTTATTTCAGCCTGTGTAAAAGGATGGGGAAACATCAGACATACGGGGCTTTATTCTGATTTCTCCTCTTTGTTCACATATGAAAGGAGTATTAAACCTTCTGCTGCTCAGATCTTGTGTCATGATTTGTGGGCTGATGTGATGTAATGTGCAGACATGTATTACATCTTCTGGGAGGTCAGAGGTTACTGTTAGCTACAGATACTCTGCAGTTTGTGGTTTGTCTTATTGTTCTTTTGCTCTGTGTGGCTGCTCTGCTGGGATTTAAAACAGTCCTGATCAAAAATATCGACGACAAACAACAAATCCACGCGTGATGATTTCACTGATGTTATAGTGAGTAAATGTGGTGAGGTGCTCCCCCCAGTGGTTCAAACCTGCAGCTGATGTGCAGCAGTACAGTTTTATTATCTGTTATTTTAAACAGATCTGTGTGCAATCAAAACATCTAGTTATTAAATAAGATGGAGGGGAACATCTTATATCCCTCTGAAGTCCTGTCCAATAAGATATTTATGTATGTTAGGATGTTAAGGTATTTTATTTAGTTACAGTACAGGCCCACACTCTGGTCTTGGCTCACATTATTTCTACTGTCAGCACAGAAAATATAATAAAACACAAGATAGTTTCCATGACACAATATTTTACCTCAGTGTTTGACTTTGAAATGAAATCAAGAAGCAAAGAAATCAAGCCAAAGCAGAAAGAGAGTCAGAAAGCTTCTTCATCACAAACATCAGATCAGGTCAGCTCTGTCCGACAGGCTAAATGCTCCTGAACTGATTTGGAGCTGTGGACGCTGAAAACTGCTCCAACAAGAGAAATGTAACACCTCTGTTGATGTTTGAACACCTGATGCTGTTTTCATTTTGCTCTTGCTTTGGTACCGATTATACCAGGGCTATTCAATTACACATTCAATTGGGCCGAATTTTAAAACCAGCAAATGTCGCTGGGCCAGACACTGAGGAGCACAACATCATGCAGGAACAGAATAAATGAACTGTAACTAATAACCAACTCCATCTCTTTCCCTCTCCTCCACACACACACATGCACACACCTCACCTCATTATAGGTCAGTTACACAGGATGTAGTTTTATACAGTCTATGGCAGCAACAGTCATGTTTACAATAACAAAGCCACTTTGTAAACTCAGTAATATCTGACTGAAAACAAATCAAACATGTCAATAAAATCAATATTCCTCCTGACATCACAATACTGAGTGATAAAGTAACGTTATCTGAGCATGAAGAACACAAACATCAGTATCAGTCATTCATGCTGCTCTCTGTCCCCTCTGAGGACACTCACTGTCTGCAGGTCGGCTGCCTCAAATACATTTTAAGATAAAGTGTTAGACTACATACAGACAGCTTTCATTTTCGTTGTCTTTAACAGTTTGCTGTTAGCCCCACTAGCACGATACGCTTGTGTAGACCACGGTCGTAAACCATAGGAGAACGAAAGTCTGTGGACAAAACAGGTTTAAATATGGCTTTCTACATGCTGAGCACGTGTAGTGATAAAGTGGGCCAAATTGGCTTTTTACTGAAGACGTTTTTATGACACTTACTCACAATAACAAGCGTAGTTGTCGTCAGCTTGAGTAATTCTGAAGTTATACTCCCTTCATCATACCTGAGTTTATCACTGAGTTTACCTTCACAGAGAAGTCAGCAGTGTGACAGCGCCTCCTGTGGACGATTTATGTACCTGCCATTGAACTCCTGATGGGAAACCACCTGAGGATGTCACCTGACTTTCTGTTGGTGTCAACCTGTCAAAACATCATGATGATCCGTGACTCTGGTCTCATGTGTTCATCAAATAAAGGAGAATAAAACAAAATAAAATCCATTCAGACTGTATTTAGTGCCAGTGATTAGCCTCACTGCTTCCTGAAACCTAAAAAACACCTTTAACAAAGCTGACTTCAGGAAAAATCATTTTATGTTTTAGAGCAACTCTGAACCTCCAACAAACAACAAATAAACAACTTTTAACTGTTTATTTTTTTTCAGAAGCACTTAATTCATGAAAAAAACCCTAATCTGTACAAGGTGTAGTAAAAATGGGGGATGTTGCACTCTATATAGTTATATCCTCAATAATCCCACCACACACACTAAGTGTAGACTCCCATGTTAAAATGCCCAACTTCACAGCAGAAATAAACACGTTTTCAGCCCACTACAAAAAACAGTTTTGGTCTCTATAGCTAATTTCCTTGTTCATTGTACAGGGGGTGAATTTTAACATAACTAATACTAATCCACAAACCAATGGGTGACATCACCATGGCTACATCTATTACTTTAAACAGGATCAAAATAGTCATTGTTGTTACTCTTAGTCAGTTTGTACTCACTTCTGTAGTGAATTATATAGTAAAAATAAATAATTCCCCATTTTTCTGGGGACTCCCTGGAACTCCCTCAAAGACACCTGGGGGTCCCCGGACCCCTGGTTGAGAACTACTGTGATAGAACATCTCAAAGAAACCTGACTGAGTAAATAGGAGCCATGAAAAGATGACTTGTGGGAAATTTAAAGAAAAAAAAGTTATTTAAAAGAAATTCAAATAAACAGTGACTGACTGGTGCAATTTTTAAATGAAGAATTAAAGCTAGTTTACCACAAAAAAACGTCTTGTAAACACTCCAACATCTGCACAGATTGGAGATCATCTGGAGATCATTACAGAAAGTTTAGAAGTGCTGTACACAACATGCACAGAGGCACACCAGCATCCAAGAAAACCGTGTTAAAGAAGAACTCTACCGATGTTGCCCAGTGTTGTGTCAGAGGGATTGTAGATTTGAAATGTTTAAGTGTGATATTAAAATACAGCTGATGATACAGCGAATATTCAACACACTGAGAAGCTCAACTTCAATTTAAGACTTGTGTCCAATATTTGTGATAACTACTGTTCAATGTTAAACCATATCTTCTGAATGTTATAATACTTGAAAGTGTCACTACTTTTAATAAGTTCTCTGACATGTTTTTGACCTTCTCTCTTTGAATTATTCTCACATATATTTTCTCATCAAGTAAAATCATGTTTTCATGATCTCATTATTTGTTTAATTTTTTTCTCCTTGAACTGATGTTTTCTCACTTATCCTTTCAAAGAGCCTTTTCTTTGGATTATTTTTTAAATTGCGAAAGAAGGATTTTGTCAGAAATCTGATTTGCCAATTAAAATTTTGTTCATTTCAGAATAAAATACAGAGTCAGCCATTGTACTTGTGTATCTAAGAACTTCTACAGTGGTTAAATCAAAAATGTTTGTAAATCTGTCTGGGACTAATAATTCAGAATAACAGAACAGAACAAACAACTCTGAACAGAAGGTCTCCTTCCTGGAATTGAACCAGGAACCCTACTGCTGTGAGGCAACTGTGCTAACCACTAAACCACCATGCCACCCTAAAATAATCATAGTCTGGTGTACACTGCTAGTGATTTATAGAGGCATATTCAGCCACTGTGTTACTTTACCTTGAATGTTTTTGTCTCCAAATGCTCTTGTGTAGTTTTCTATTCTTTATTCTATTCTTATTTTAGTTTCATTTACTTAGAATTATTCCTTTCTGTTCCTTTTTCTATATATTAGTATTATTTCTGTTCCTGCACAGGTTCAGCATTTGAGTTTCTCCGCTTGGGATCAATAAATGTTTTTATTTTATCGTCCTTCTTTGAAACAACAACAGGTTTGGGTCACGTTCATCAAGGCTCTGTGAGAACACTGAACACAATATTCATAGGGCTGTTACATAAAAACAGTAAGTGTATGTGTTGATTTACAAAAAGAGTCTGAATATCATAAGTGTTATTGAACAGCGACACAAGAATAAAAGTGACATCATCCATTGCTGTTCAGTGCCTGCAAAACAAAACAGAAATGCACTGTCACATGTAACTAAAGTCATGTAGTTATTGCAGAATCAAGAACAAGTTTTAAGGACATAATATGAATGCTAATAACATTAACAATGGAAACATCCCAGTTTATTTCGATTACTACTATCATTCGTGTGTGCCATGCTGGTATTTTAAAAAGTTTAGTAACACAAAAATTATGTTGAGGAAATAAAACTCTGTCTTCTAAACATCAAATAAACTTTTTAAACATGACAAATAGACATTTTTTTTTTCAATTCACACAAACACAACACAATACTGTACAAAAACACAACACAAAGACAGTTCACCAGAGATTACAGACTAAAATACATCAATAATAATATACTTAATAAGATCACTTTATTACCACTCCATCTTAAGAGGGTTTCTGCCTTGTACTTTACGAATCCTGTTTGTAGTACTGGCTTATCTGTAGCATTCATATCAGTTCTTGAACTAAATTATATGCCTCTTGTTTATATATTCTTTGATGATTGTCCATGGTCCATCCAAATCATCTCTATAAAACCCCTGTAGGGGCTGCACGCTCCATCGTTATTCTATTCTTTCTTCTATGAAATCCCTCAGCCAGTTATTTGAGCAAAAACAATTACATTTCCAAACTTCCCAGTTTATAAGAATGATCCTTTTTTACAGAAAAGAATGCCGCTGTTAACAGACATTGTATTTCTCCAGATTTTACACCATCCACTTTAATTCCCAAGAAACACTCTGGGCATAGTGGTACAGCCACATTTGGTATTGAACATGACATATTTTGGACTCCTTCCCATAATCTTATATCTGAGCAGTGCTATAACATATATATTGAGGATCCTCTCTTTCCACAGCCATGGCAGCATAGGTCTGATGTATTATGATTCATTTAATTCAGCCTATGTGGAGTTATGTATATGTTCAGTGCAAAATCTTCATCTGTATAAGTGTATATGTAATGGATTTTGATGAGTAGTTTTATGTCATATTAAAGTGTTTAAGTGGAAGGTGTTTACCCAGGTCACATTCCCATTGTTGTTTAACTTTATCCATATTACTACAGGAGGAGAGTGAAATAAGTCTGTTAAGTTTGAATGCTGTGCCTCTATTTGTTACAATCTCTCTTAATTTATTTATTATCTATGTCTTCATCTGAGACCTGTGTATAACCTTGTGTAATTGTAAATACTGTAACAAAAAAAAAAAAAAAAAAAAAAAATCAATTTATTAAGACTAAAATTAACTTTAATTGTCATTATTCTCCCCTGCTTTACAATTTGTCCCAATTTCCTGATGTTTGACTTTCCCACTTCTTATTAGTAAGGGTCCTTTCTCCATCAGTGAACAATGGGTCATTCCATAATGGACATGAAGGCAACGTTGATGCATTAATTGCACATTTCTTTTGTACTGCCTATGCTATACCACATGAAAAATTAATAATCAGATATATACACTAACTTTTGTACTATACCAAACAGAAGAGGGAAATTTTTGTTTTTGATTCTCATCAATAATTTTCTACAGTTATACAGACACCAACAGTTTTCTGTGCTTTGGCAAAATGATAATAATTCTGTTTTTCCTGCCCCTTGTTTAAGGAGGAGCCCCTGAGCTGGAAAATTTCCTGACGGTTGTAGTGTCATCAGTTGCCAGGCAGATTTCAGTGCAACAGGTTATTTCAGGGGAAATCCACAGCACAACTCTGAGTCCGGATATATAGTGTCAAGAAAAGCTTAGTGGATTATTGTTATACACATTTATAAACTAAAAAAAAAACGACATACACACAATGAGAAATAGTAAAAAAAAATCATTAATCAGTAGTTTCAAGAATTTATTTTCCTCGGTTTCTCCCTAATAAGCCTATATGCTATGTTTAACAAATATCTTAATCTTGTGTTTTGGTTTTTCTGAATAGAGTGAAGCAAACCATTCAAGAGAGACAAAATAAAAAAAAAAAAAGTTCTCACAAAAATTGTCTCAACTTAGGCCCATTTCATTTTCTTGTCATCTTAAAATTCAAACTGCACCCTCAGTTTTCTGTAAGAATCAGAGGTTTGGCAAAAATAATTGTGATCTTCCTGTCCATTGTGTAACATCAAGGTCAGAGTGACATTTGGTCTGTGACAATAGTGGATACTCAGTATTCAAATGATCACAGCTACTCACAGATTTGTGAGCTTATATGTGGAATCACAGACAGACAGAAATGTGGAATTTTAGACACTTTATTGAAAAACAAAATGAAAGTACAAAAGCAATAACAAAGCAGAGCAACTTCATCTGACATTCACCCAACACAATAAGTGATTTTGAGCATCACTGTTCAATTTCTTTACAAAACTAAGAGATAACATCCCTTGTCCCCAAATAATGGTCGCAAATATTTTCAAGAACATTTCTATCAGTGTGCTGAGAGGCTAAAAACAGATCAAAAGATCGATATAATGAAACAAAAAAACAACAACATACTCCTGATTAAGAAAAACCTAAAAGACATAAATTTAAATAAAGTAAAATCAAACATTTAATCAGTTTTAAAGAAATACACAAACTATTTACAGAACTGGAAAATAAATTTGGTATTGATGCTTATATTTTGTGTTTGTGTGTGCATACAGGTGGGCAACATTGATACAACCTATCATTGTTTGTGTAATTTCATGTTGTGATACATATGATTCACCACTGTGATACAAAAAATCATCCTGCTGAGGGTCGAGAGTAGAGTTCAGTTTACCAGGAGTGACACAGATAGATGACCATATACACTGACACCTACGGGAAATTTAAAAGTGTCCAACTAGAGTGTCCAATTTACAAAACATGTTTTTGGATGTTGCATTGATTTGCAGTATTGCCCTCAGTGATCTAATACAGAGAGACAACCAGAGAATGACTTTCTTAGTTTAAATAGTAAAGAAACTCTCTACTGGGTGAAAAATACCTCAAGGTTTATATCATATCACCAGACCCTACGAGTATGCATATGAAGGGAATGCATGTGTGTGGATGTATGTGTGTCTAGATGTGTATATTTACATTTGAATTACGAATGATAATTTAAGCGGCAAAGCCCAACAGCAGAAGCATCAAACTGTAACTATGGTGGATTGGTTTTAAAGGAACACACAAATCTTTATTATGTATGTGTAAAGAGCGCTGTGATGTTTTCATTGTTTGGAACATTGTATTTTACTTCTCTCCAAAAATAATCTTCCTCATTTGATTTACCAACAGTTAAGGCAATATTTTATCAGAGGATGAGCAATGATTTAACGTCACCATTTATGTGTCATGATATTTGTCAACTCATTTTTCACATTTCTCACATCAATGAGCATCTACAACTAGATTCCCAATCTGGATACTATCAGTTTTTGATTGATAAACAGATGATAAATAACAGATGAATTCCCAATTTACTGGGGAGAATGCGGTGACACTGCTCCTTGATCCAGTGCAAAATGTATCCATGAACCTAAAGACAGAATAAGAAAAATATTACATGAAGTAGAAAACAAAACAATTAACCATAGATGTTTGATAAATTCAGTTCAGTTATAAAATATTATAACAAAATATCAAATATCCACAATTCAGTTACTGTGCTTTAAAAGTACAACCTTTTTTTAAAATTTAGTTCAGCACCATTTTAATAAATTAGTGTCCCTGTTTTCTACAGGTTAAAGTTTAAGTTTTTAATATGACACTGTATCTGACCTGCTGATGTGAAGGTTTCTCAAAGTATCTGTGTCTTTCTCTTGATAATCTCACTTCATATTAAACAGTTACTTTGTTGTGGAAAACCAATTGAAAGTCAAAGATTTTCTTTACAGCTACAATGTGTCACTGAAGTTTTACGGTGGATAAACAGACAATCACAGAGGATTAGTTTCAAGCAGCTTTGTTTAACAGATGTGAATAGTTCAAGTCCCATATGAAGCAACTCACTGTGTGCAGCAAGGGCGAGGCTAGCCCTTTTGTAGGGGTGCTTCAGCACCCCTAAATTGAAATTCAGCACCCCAAAAACCTGGAGTAAGAAAATGTTGTTATTCTAAAAATTTAGTTCACATTTGACAGGTTTAGATAATGTCCAAAACTTAATCCATAGTTTGTGGTTTAAATCTATATTTTAAGAATGAAAACACCCCCGCCTAATGGTATCATCCTCTTCTCACTAACGTTACTTCTCTTCAAAGTTACCTGCAGTTACCGCTCTGCAGGACCACAGCCCGTCGTCCAGCACGATACAGACACACTCTGACTCTCTGAGAATCCGCTTAGTTGTTGTTGTGAATGAAGTAAGTTGTTCCAAAGCTGTCTCACTCTTGTTTCCTTTTAGAGTTGTTCAGATTCGGATACCAAATCGGCGAGTAACGTTACTAGAGTTCAGGCACCGTTTACCAGTTAGCGTTAGCTCAGTTAGCACCGTTAGCTGCATTAGCTATGTTGGTGCTGTTAGCACGGCTACAGTCGAACTGCAGCGATCCGAAACAAAAAGAGCCGCTACAAATAACCAAATAACTAGCCTACCCGTGTACTGCGTATGTGTGTCTCGGTTTTTAAAGTTTAGCATTACTTTACTAATTTTAAGAATCGGGAGTCATGTAACAGTTAAAATGCTACGGGCGTCTTTTTCCGGTCAGTCGTCATGGAGACACGAAGCTTTGCCAGTGCTGCGGCGTTTGGACCAGAGTGAAAACAAACGTGTGTACGAGCTGAAAAACGAAATGACATATCACTGTATACCACCAGTCTGTGTGAAAACGTTAAGTGTGGCTGCTGCACACAGGCAGTTTTTATTTATTCCTAGATTTATTTTAGTTCTCAGTTGTGTGTGTCTGACTATCAAACTAGACAAAAAAAAAATAAAGTTAATACATGTTTTTCTTTTGCTGTATTTATTCATTTTTAATTTAAATCAAGGGTTTAACCTGAACAGGCCTTACAACAATAATAATCACAACACACACACACACACACACACACACACACACACACACACACACACACACACACACACGGCTATTTATAACACACTGGTATGTGATGGGCATGGTATGAGATGTGTGAGAGATAACGCCTTGCATTTGTCTCTCTCTTTCTCTCAGTGTATGTATGTGTGTGTGTGTGTGCCTACCAGTGACCAATGGACATAAGACATTTCTTTAAAAGAAAAAAGACAGATCCAGGTAAGAGACTAGGGACAGTCCATAATGACTTAAACAAATAGGCCTAATAAACCATGTTTCTTATAGTCCCCTGCTTTTATTTATTATTATTTCTTATTTCAAACCCACAATGGAGAATATACAGCTTCTCTTGTGGAAGGATTTGTGATTTAAAAAAAAAAAAAGTATTTGTAAGCCTAATAATAATGATAATAATAATAATAAAGATATTTAAAATGGCACGCTTGTGTCCCTTTTGATCATAACCTGAAAATGGTCTCCATAACATTTTTGTGACATGACCAGCTGTGGAAGTAATTAATTACAAATACTCAAATTACTGTAATTAAGTAGTTTTTTGGGGTACTTGTACTTTTAGACCCATTGGGACACTCATTGGGTGCTCAGCACCCCTAAAGCTCTAACCCTAGAATCGCCCCTGTTCTGAAATAAACAAAAGTAAAACTAGCTTTACACTCAGTTCTTACCAATATGGGTGCCACAAATTGTCGAATACGGACCCATGACGTATGTGGAGACCTCCCGGGAGGTGCTAATGGCTCTAATTAGCATATGAACAGCAGCGGAGCCACGTCTGGCTTGAAATTCCTCACTCCAGGATTGGATGAAACCACTACTTTAAAACAAGAAATATCACTCGTGATTGGTCGGTAGATCTGTCGCTATTGGTCACTCTGGGTCATTATAAATGTAAATCCCTCCCCTACAATAATAAAATATATATATAAAAAAATACTCATAATATAATAATTATAAATGTATAATTATTATTAAAAATTAAAATAAAATTATTATTATGTTGTATATTCATGTCATTGTTATCCTATGGGCTACACTATTATTACCATCAAGGACATGAATGAATTTATTGAGTAAAGGAACATTTGCGAGGAACATGTTTATTCAAAGAAAGAGCTTTATTTATAACACACAACTATGTACAAGTACAAGTAGGAGACTTCAACAACAAATCAAAATCCTACAGCGCCATCAACTGTCTATTATTCGCCACCTTGGAGCTGTAGGCATCTGACGGCGATCTGTCTGCATGTGCTCCATCTTGCAGACGTCTGTGGTGCTGCCCTGTAGTTTGGGTTCGCCTCCAATCTGACTGCAGCGCTGCACAGAGTTCAGTCAGCTCCTGCTGCGGAACCACGGAGGTCGCACAATCCACCCAGACACCCCGTCAAGTGTGTCGTCTTCCTCATCAGACATCATGTCTACGGTGGCGCAATTCCATAGGTCCACCTCGTCCTCTGCCAGGACACTCCGTCTCGCTTCCAGCAGCTGTAAAAACAATCAGTAAAGACAATAAGTACTGCGCAGTGCACTGCATATTGACACAACACATCTATTAATGCACCTGAAAAATAGTCACACTGACCAACAACGAGTCTGATCTAAAAGTCACATTAAAAAGTAAAAAGGGAAAACAGTAAAAGTCACTTACACACAAGAACGTGTCTGAACGTTTCCTCATACAGCAGAATGAAAGCATATTCTTTAAACTTACCCTCGCTCCGGTTCGTAGTGTATACAATTTGTCTCCGAGTTGTGGAGACGGCGCACTGCTCCCTGTAAATTACAAGACAAAAAAATACACTTTAATAACCAAACTTAGACTAGTTCTGCTTCTTCATTTGTTCTTTTACTTTTAGCTTAGCTAGCAGTCACTGAATATATTCTTACCGCCGTTTGGGGATTGTGCACCGTCTTCTCTTGTTAGTTAGTCTCCTCCACACGAGTTTACTGCGGTGAGCTGCTGAGTCATATCGGCAGCAAACACAGCAAGCTGGCAGACAGCCCACTGAGAGCGTTCAGCCGTGTCTTCGTCCATGCTGAGGAGTTTCCTATGGAGTTAGATTAGTCTCAATATTAATAAATGCACACAGAAGGATTCACAAATACATGTTAAGATTTATATATAAATGACTCTCTCCACACAAATATTTTCAATGCACACACATATATTTGGCATTTTATATAAATGTAAAAAAAATCCACAAATAACCAAAAAAGTTTCACAAATGTATTTCTGATGCACACACAAATATTTATTGTTTTAAATATATGCAATAAAAATCCACAAATATATGTATTTTTATATAATTTATTTATTTATATATTGTATTTAAAACGTTTTTGCAATTTTCATCAAAACATATGTGGATGTTGATACATTCATATACAAATGCTTTTATTTTGTGAACCTCTGCGCATTTGTGTGTGAATCTTTTTGAGACTCCCCTGACGTGACCCGATCCACAAATGCATTTTTTCTACCAAGGGGATATAGGTAGCCAATCAGATGTCTCCTTCCTCTTCAGCCAATCACATGAGCGTCCCGCTACCACCCCCACGTGGGGTATGTTTTAACGTGGTAGTGTCAGAGGGTGGCAGCAAAGTCCTTCTAAGGCAAGTCGTAACACTCCGACGCCATCTTTGAAACGTGCCAGGGCAGCTATTTGAACTTAACTCCCTTCGCCCATTCAAAATGAATGGGTGAGGGTCTACTTCTCTACTTCCAGAGCTCGCTGGGACATAAAAACCATATGAATGGCATCAGCAAAAAAGACTGATCCAAATTGATGAGAAGACTTGCCAGTTATGTTCCTAAATAAGGTTTAAAACCGCTTTTTTCTTCCTCAGGTTATTCAACTGCGCACGCGTGAAGCTTCACGACACCGTTTCAAAATACGACTCCAACAACGTAAGACGTCACCGGTGCGTGAGCTTTGTTATAAGGGGTGGGGAACCCTGGAGCGCAGCGTAATTAATAATCATGAGGAAGCAAGGGAGCGCACACCTGACCAGATACCTGTGGCTTCTACAGGTGGTGCAAAGGATCTTTGCAGCGGAGCGGTCGAGATGACATGTAAACAGAGGAAAACAAGTTTCATAAAACGGGTGCTTCCCATCCTTAAATGTGATTGGCTGAGCCGCGTTCCATGCCATAGTAAAATCAGTGTAACCCACGGCTTCTCGGGGCTTATTGCTTAAATATTTCCAACTGTGTCTGTTTGTAATTTCATCCCGACTATAACCAAGAACTTTTATTGTCTGGAATAAATAAAGTCGATGGATTAAGTCTGTTCTCTTATTATCTCAGGTCGCAGACTGAGAGGCATGCAAATTCACAGGTGGAGCGAGGTGTAGCTTTCCAAACACACTTTCCTCGTGACCCTCCCTACTACTGTCAATGGTCCCTCCCTCCGGAGTCCTCTATGCAGCAACTTGACCAAACTGTCGTAAAGGTGGTTAGGCAGGCTTACGTCACTACAACATGATTGACAAAAAAAATCACCAAACAATTGGCTTTGTGAGTGACGGAAGAGGCGGGACATGTGCGTACGACCGCCATACTGCCGTTGCAAACTCCTCCATTCATTTATATGGGAGTGTTCAGTCTCCTCATAAGAACGTCTCTGGTTAAAACATACCCCACGTGGGGGTGGTAGCGGAACGCTCATGTGATTGGCTGAAAAGGAAGGAGACATCTGATTGGCTACCTATATCCCCTTGGTAGAAAAAATGCATTTGTGGATCGGGTCACGTCAGGGGAGTCTCAAAAATATTCACACACAAATGCGCAGAAGTTCACAAAATAAAAGCATTTGTATATGAATGTATCAACATCCACATGTTTTGATGAAAATTGCAAAAACGTTTTAAATACAATATATAAATAAATAAATAATATAAAAATACATATATTTGTGGATTTTTATTGCATATATTTAAAACAATAAATATTTGTGTGTGCATCAGAAATACATTTGTGAAACTTTTTTGGTTATTTGTGGATTTTTTTTACATTTATATAAAATGCCAAATGTATGTGTGTGCATTGAAAATATTTGTGTGGAGAGAGTCATTTATATATAAATCTTAACATGTATTTGTGAATCCTTCTGTGTGCATTTATTAATATTGAGACTAGTCTAACTCCATAGTTCCCGGGGTGTTGAAGGAGAGACGCTGTCCAGACGTTGTAGTTCACGAAACAGCAAAGCGGCGAAAAACACGCAAAACGGAGGAGACTGTCTGAATATACAGGAGTAAAAACAGGACTGTTGGTATGCTCGTCTTGCGAGGTCTTCCGTTTGAATCATGCCGAGCTCGCACGTGATTGGACGAGGGCTAGACGGCTCGTCGGGCTCCTCCAATCACATGATCATTGTTTAAGAGGTCACTGTAGTCATGCCACTAAGCACAGTGGTTGAGCTCTAGCAGACTGTGATGTTGTTTGCATGGAGTGCACATTTGACCTTTGTGTCAAAGCCTGGTTAAAACTAATTGCTAATGACCATACACAGTAATTAATCTAGCATACTTTCATGAAATAAATCAATTCAAGCTAACATTTAAGAGTCTATAATCAGGCTATACTAAGCCTCATCTATTTATACCAGAGATGAATGAAGTTGATACCTTTTAGAGAAATGTCACCTCTGTGTGGGGAGTGAAACTCCCCCAGCTCCCCTGGTTTGCATTTCTATAGCTCACAGCATGTTCATTTACATGTTAAAGCCTCCCCTAGAATTAGGCCATGTCCACACGAAGACGCATCTTTTTGAAACCGCCAAAAAAAATGACCAGATTGCAATAGTGTTCCGTAAACACGGAGCTGGCTTCGAAAATGCAGGCGTAAAGATGAAGCCGTTTCAAGTCACTGAAACTGCATAAAAAGGCTGCAGTATATATGCCATCCAGGAGATGGCGTGACATTAAAAACCGCAGCATACAGCTCTGAACCAGAGAAGAAGACGCAGAGCATGCAAATAAGCCTGCGCGGTGTTTATAAACAGAAGAAGAAGAACCAGCACAATCACAACAAGAAGATGGCCAAAACAAATTCCAACACACGAGGGAAAAAGGAGACTTTGGTTTGGACTGACGACGAAGTCGAGCTGCTGCTTCGAGTCACGCTGGATTACAAAGCCAGTAAACTTCAACAACACGTTAATTGGGAGTCGTGTCAGTCGAAGTAGGCCAGTATAATGGACTCGTTTCAGGCACAGTATGCAAAACCGCCAGAGAAAGATTTCCCGCACGACGTTACCGGCAAATCAAAATCTCAGATCACCGTCAAATTTTAAAAAATATGCGCACGAAGTACAGACAAGCAGTGGACACCGGGCGCCGGAGTGGCCTGGGACGAGTGGTCACTTATCTGTCCTACGGACAGTCCTTGTGACTTGTTTGCACATTTCCAGTAATTATAACAACAATAATAATAAAATACTGCTTGAGAAGTTGTTGTCGTCATGTTTATTATCACTAGACACACAATTCACACACTTTCAAACCAGCAGTCTACTGTGCAGGTGACATTTGGAGAATGCACAAAGCTTTAAGACCAGCTGGTGTTTTGGTCAGTCATGTTGGCCAGTCTTTAGTTAAGGGTCAAGATACTTTGTAAGCACTCTCCTCACTCGCTACGTTAGAAAATAAACTCAGCAACACACTGTGAAATATGTGTTTAGTCATCTATGACTGATGTCTGCTGCTAAATTCAGCTTCATGTTTCACTCTGAACAGTTTGTAATAAATCACAAGTTATAAAAACGTGTAAACTGCGTGGTTAACGCAGACGAGCGAAGGATTAGCTGGGAAACATCACATTTATTCACTTTACATGGAGCTACAGTTAATACTGAATGATGTGTTAGTATCTCTTAATAAGTCATCAGAGATCATAAATCATCTTTAGAAGGAGCAGATGTTTACCTTAAGCTAGCTCGGGACATGTTCAAGTTAACTATATTTTAACAGAGCAAGGCGAACTAATTGTTAGCGTGCTGGGTTGCTTTGAGATGGCTGTCAGAGATGGCAGAGGTATGATCACGTGATCCTGTTTGAGCTATAACAGGTGGTGTGCTCCACATTTATTTCCCAATTGAAGAATAGAGTACTGTAAACAAAACTGTAACGTGCTGTCTATAGACCCTTTCTGAGCCTACGTCACGATTAGGTCACGTGTTCAGCTGGAGGCAAAACAAACAGGCAGCTACTAACGTTGGTCGCTAGCTGGCGCCAGGACTTTGCCATCTCTGCTATCATGGTGTCATCTTGCTGTGCGGTCGGGTGCCAGAACCCAAAGAGTAATGGCTTAAATCTAAAATATTATCGGATACCACCTGCCAGTCAAAAAAAAACGAAGACAACTATGGCTAAATGCGATCAGAAGAAAGGACTGGACGGAGGCAATCATCAAAAATGCTCGTGTTTGCAGCGCGCATTTCATATCAGAGGGGTGTACTATGAAGGAAGCTCAACACAGCCAGGCTTTGTGTTCATGTTCTGGCTTAACAAAACCTAAAGCCCCTAAACAGAGTTAAACGGTGTCACGAAGGTGGTTATCAACTTGGTTTGTCAAGTCCGGCTCTCAGCTTTATGCTCCTGCGCGTTCACATAAAAAGAGGTGTTTGGTGTCATATGATTCTACTTCCTTACATGGTCCCTAATTTCAGCCCAGAGGAGCAGGTTGTTTTAATGGAGAGAGTATGAGCGATATAAAAAAGCGTGATCACAGCCAAAAGCAACACTGTTGCTGCAAATATGATAATTAATAATAAGTAAAGAGAGGAGGCTGATTTTAATTTCTGACAGCTGAACACTGCGGTACTTTTAAACACGAAGCTTTATCCATTTAAACAAAATAAACTAGAGCAACAACTGTCATTTTTAAACTGTGTTTTATATTGTTTTCATATATTTTACTGATCAATTATAGAATGAGTGTGTTTTATTGAAAGTGAGGCTGGGTGTGTATGAATATACAGTGAACTTTTTAGGTGCTGTACAGTAAATCTCATAGCCTATTGTCTCTGTACAATGACAACAAAGACCTTTTTAATTGTGAAAATAGCACAGACCTATTCAAGATTTGTGTTTGGGCAACACTGCCATATAACAGGCCAAACACTGAAATTCATTTATTCATGGCCACATCATAGTGAAATGATTAACTTCACTGATAAGCTATCTGATTATCTGTAATGCTTGTTTCAGTGTCCTCCTGACGCTCGGCTCAACAGTGAGTGGCGTATTCCCTCAGCTGAACATCTGTAGGCGGAGACGCTCAGAGAGAAAGTAAACACCAGCGGATCAGTGCGATCCCTCCCTCTGTACAAATGCTCAGTTCTGATCCAGCTCCACTGGACTTTCAAAGTAAAGGTTACGCCAGCTCCAAACGCGCTAAACTGTGAAACAGTGGCACTTTTATAGCTGATTTTAAGATTAAACTCTGAACATAACCTGGTCGGGACCAGGCTATGAGCTAAGCATAAGTTACCATGGTGATCTAGCCAGGTTAAAAGAGAGCTACCTTCGTGACACTGAAGACTCTGGCTTTAGACTCAACATACCTCGCTAACCCATTAATCTCGTAGTACACCCCTCAGGTAATTTCTACTAACGTTACTAGCTAGGTAGCTAGCTAAATAAATCATTTTCTGGTGTATCTTGCCGTGCCTAACATTACATTTTCAGAAATTAGTAATCAACTAACTTAGTAGCTAAAGTTAACCAGCCCAACCAACCAGTATATAACGTTAGCTTAGGCTGCCTGACACTGATAAAGCTTCATCTTATTTTGTAGGCGAGGCTTCTACAGATAAACGATTTATATGCCCTTAGTTTCTCTTTACTGTAGACGCTTGGTTTCTCTATTAAGTAACTGTAAATCTCCGGCCATTCAACAGAGGGTAAACCTGTCACGTCGTCCTTCCATTGAGTGAGCGCGTAGGGGTCTGTCAAGATGGTCCCATCTGATAACGTCAGTTTTTTTAAATAACACTCCCGATCCCGTATAGTGAGTGTCTGTACATACTTCGATAAATTAGCATCTTCTTTGGCCATGTTGTGCACGATAACGATCGCCAAAAAGGCCCAAAACAATATAAGCTAGCTAGCCGCGCTTGGACTCGCCACTGTGCTCATTCTACTTCTGCCTCCAGTGATCGCCCCGCCCACCCGGATGTTTACGTTCTGTGAAGGGGTCTATAGTCGGCCACTGTTGTTGTTGTGATGGGACGGCTTCCTGCCGGGGTAAAGTCAGAGGTTAGAGAGGTGGGGCTATGACATCATCGCCGGCCAAAAGTTGCGTATTGGCCGTACACACGGAGACGCTAAGGTGGCGTCTTCAGATTTATCCACTCTGGAACCCGGTTTCAAAAAGATGCGGTTTCGCCCCCCTAAAACGCCGGCTTCGTGTGGACGAAAGGCTGAACCGCATAAATGCTTGGCGTTTTCACCCTGAAACGGCTTCGTGTGGACGGGCCCTTAGGGGAAGGGGGGACAACTGCCAAGCAAGGCCCACGACAATTTACGACAGTTTCCGGCAGTTTTCTGTGTTGCCTGTAAATTGCCGCACGCAGCCGTAAACCTGAAATTCCACAGCAATCTACAGTGCCGCATACTGACGGAAATCCCTCTTTTCATGCAGTGTTTGGTGCTACGGACGCTTCATATCCAGGTCAATTCATACAGTTGTGAGTAAAGCATATAAGAGGAGAGGAGAGGGCTCCGTCTCATCTCTTCATAAACTAAAGTTATATTAATTTGCGCGACGGACGCTTCATGTAGTAACATAACAATATACTATTTATCGTGTTATACGGTGAAACGTTTCACCTTATAACGTGATGACATATTGTTATAATGTGAGACTTATGTTTGAATGAGGAAACGGTGTGTGGAGAACGGATACATTGAGGAATATTGCTCATTTACATGAATGGTTTTAAGTTGTACTTCATGCTTGGGTTGAGACATGGATTCTGCTGTTAGGAGCACAGTGGATGATATTGTGATAAATATACGTAAGTGAAACATTCTCACCTTAATCATCCACGCACACATATCGAAAGAGAGGAGGAGGAAGCTGTTAATTGTCCGTGTTAAACTTAACTGCGGAGCTGCTGCACTGTGCCGCTTCAAACTGACGAGGCGCGTGTCCGTGTGTGGAAGATGCGCGTGTCCGTGCGCTTATTGGTGGGCGCGTGCTCAGCGCTAAGGGCTTTCATACAGGCGAGCTGTGTCACTGTTTTTGTTTGTTTGAGATGATTATTGAAAAGCTGGTTGTATCTTGGTTAAAATGTTCTAATAAAGGAAAATATTGTGATATCTTATGTGCTGTAAAATGGTTTGAAAAAGAAATGAAATCGGTATCGGCCATCCAAACACTCTGCAAATCGGAATTGGCCCAAAAAATTGCAATCGGTGCAAGTCTAGTTTTTGTTTGAGTGTCTCACCATTCTTCTTTCTGTAAATGACTAATCCGATCACAGCGATGAGGACGAGAGCAAGAACAACCACTGCAGCAATGATGGGGACGGTCATGTCAGTGGGTTTCTCTGTTGAGCAGAAAGCAACACAAAATAGTCACAACCTGAACAGATGAAGCAGGTTAGAAGAGAAAAACATCCATCTGTCAACCAGACCACAATCCTGTAAACAGACACTACAATATATGTTTGTTTGTCCTGCTGTTGTTGATAATGTCACTTCCTGTCCCTGCTTGTCTGCACATTTTCTACTATTTCTATGCTTGTTTATTCTTGTCTTGTTTTGTTGTCTTTGTTTAGCTGTATGTTGATGTTACTGTTGTTTTTGGCACAATGAGAGCTTCTGACGATCATATTCAAACTCCTTTTTAACTGTCATCATACATGACCAATGAACTTAATTCTGACTGATTTACTTACAGATACATACATTCATCTAGTTATTAAATTATTCTGTCTACTCCTCTAAAACTGAGTCAATACAGTGCTGATAATCTGTGACTGTGGTTAAACATTAATATAGTTACACGAGATCAGAAAAAAGCTCCTTCTACATTTTTTTTTACAATTTAAAAACTAATTTATGAATTAATTTACAAATGTGGTAAAAATAGCTTATTTCAAAATCTATAAAGAAAAAGAACATGTTTTGTATGTTTCATTATTGATATTTCTCCATGATAATCAAAGCTAATTAAACAGTGGACAGGTGGCAGACATGAAATTGAGGTAATTATTAAGGTCCAGAAGTGAGCACATGCATTGGTTTAATACAAATCTGAGCCTGAACTTTATATAAAAACACTAGATGGAAGAAACTGACACCAAAACTATTTAAGGAAACAAAACTTCCCATCCATATTAAAATAAATGAACTGCAGGACTGTCACAGTAAACTAAGTGTGTGTTTCCCACCTTCATCACCTCTGATGGAAGTCTTACCTCTGTTGGTCCTGATCACTGCTTTGTCCAGTTTGGTGACGATGTCCTTCACACCAGAGAGCTGAAACACACACTCATACTTCTCCCAGTCTTCAGGTGGGACTGATGAAACCTTCAGGTCCCTGCTCATCTGGAAGGATCCATCATGGTTGTGGAGGATCTCTCCATGGTCCACGTTCTCATGAAGCTCCTCTCCATCTTTCCTCCAGAACATCATGGCGCTGTTTGGGTAGAAACCTGTAGCGTGGCAGCTGACTGGAGAGGAGGGAGACTTCTGGAGGAGAGACACTGAGGGAAGGTCTGCAGAGTAAAGAGACAGACAGTTCATGGGTTCTTTATTATTATCTACTGTATTTTATAATGTCATTTCTCTAATATAATGTATTTCAAATGCCTTAGTAACACATGCACTATATATGTATGCTGTGCAAATAAACCTCAGTGAAGTGTAACTGAGAAAAGAAGGGAGAGACAGAGGAGACAATAAGACACATGAAGAGAGGTGAGAGGGTGAGATAGATTTGAAAGGGAGGAGGACCGTGATTGTTACAAAGACAGTAAAGATAGAAAGAAACATGGCAGAGAGAAAGAGACAGTGGTGATCAGTCTGTGGGAGAGAGTGACAGGAAACAGAGTTCAGAGAGAAGGAGGCAGATAGATGAAGAGAGGTGACAACATTAGAGATAAAGAAAATGTGTGTCTGTATATGTTGGCTCATATTCACTGTAACATTACTGTTGCTTAGAAACAGAGGAGACACATGACGATTGTTATGTTCATGAAACTACATCAGGTCATGTGACTCTACCTTTTCTCAGCAGAGAGCTCCTCCTATAGTCCAAATACTTCTTCAGCCAGTCAGGACAAATCTGAGTGAGGTAGTGTTTCCACTCTGCTATATCATGTTTGTCATCGTTCCACTTGTGTTTGGTGCTGGCAGCCTGTTGTTTAGGAGTCATCCATGTCTCTCTCTTCAGGTCAAATGATATCCAGTCTTCTCCATCATAACCATACTGATTATAACCACTGATAGCTCCAGTCTCATCGTCCCACTCACAGCCATACATCTGCTGGACAATGTGGACACCTGAGACACAGAAACAGAGATTTTAGAATCAGCACATAACAGACTCACTGGCCTCCAGTTTTTTTTTTTATTTCATACAAGTCTCCCTTTTTAGGTAGAAGAGTCATGACAGCTGAGAGGTAGTCTTCCTCCTAACAAGCTGTCACTTAAAACCTCTAGCAGAACCTGCCCTAGTGTGGACCAAAAGGCTTTGTGAAAGTCCACAGGAAGACCATCTATTCCTGGAGCGTTGCCATTCTGCATGCTCATTAGCGCCTCCTGCAGTTCTTGTAGTGTCAGTGGACGCTCTAGGTCTGAGCTCTCCTGTGCTGATACCTGTGGCAAGTTGTTAAGAAATTGCTCTGACATCAGCAAATCCTCTCTGTACTCACTGCCAAAGAGCTCTGAGAAAAAATCCACAGCTCTTTTCCTGATCGCAGTTGACTCTGTGAGATGAATTCCATCAGCTGATCGAATACAGTGAATGAATCTATTCTGACCATTTTTCTTCTCCAGATTGAAGAAAAATTTAATAGGAGCATCCAATTCAGCAACATTCTGAAAACGTGACCGGACTAGAGCACCCTCTGCTCTAATCCCCAGCAGATCCGCTAACACAGCTTTTTTGACTTTGAGAGCCTGAATGTGGCCTCGATCTCCTGTGGATCCACTTAAATTCTGGAGCTCCACTGTATCGGTCTCTAGATCTCTGATTGATTGTATCATCTCTCTAGTAACATTGAAACTGTTTTCTTTACAAAACTGTTGAATCTGTACTTTTCCAACATCCCACCATTGCTGTAGGGATGCAAACTGATTTTCTAGACCTCCATTGTTTCCAGAAGTAAATGAAACACCTTCTAAAGTTACCACCACTTGTCAACACAGTATTAAAGTGCCAGTATGCACTTTTAGGTTTGACACCATTTATGAAAACTTCTCCAATTAACAGACAATGATCTGAAAATCCTACTGGACACAAAGAGCAAGATCTAAAAATTTGCAAATGATGTTCAAAACAGTAAAATCTGTCCAGCCTAGCTAAAGTGATGAAGTTGTCTCTAGGGTGGGCCCATGAATACTGTCTAGTATTTGCATGTTTGGAGCACCACACATCTGCCAGTTCAAGTCTCAATAACATGTTTCAAAATCTTCCTAGACTGAGTATTTGGTTCTAAATGATTCCTGTCCAAATCATCTACAGTGCAATTAAAATCCCCTCCTACAATTACAAAATCTGTTGGAGCACAACCTGATAGAACGCTTGCTAGTTTTTCTAGAAAAACACATCGTTCACCAGGAAAGACTGGAGCATATACGTTTACCAAGATTAAAGTGGATTTTTCATACTGGGCAGTCACTTTCAGTAACCTCCCTTGTACGACCTCTTCAACCTCAAAAGATGCTGGCAAAAAAATTTTTGAAAAAAGAATCGACGCCCCTGCACTCACTGTACTCTTATGACTCAAAACAACTTCCCCATCCCATTCTCTTTTCCACTCAACTTCATTATCAATACACTGTGAGTTTCTTGAGCAAAGGCGATGTCAATACACTTTGTTTTTAGGAGTTCATAATACACAGTTCTTTTTTTAACATCTCTCGCTCCATTAAGATTAAAAGATGAGATTCTAAACCTACTCATGGCAAAGTGTAAGGTGATCAGAAGGGAGAAATAAGTGTAGCATAAAGACTGCTCCTTATTTTTTTGATGCATTATTTATTAATTTGTGTCTTCACCTTCTGCACCCACTTCCTGAGGCGAAAAACCTCTGTGTCCTTCAGACCATCAGCACCTCCCCTTCTCATCAACCACCGAGCTGAATCTACAAACAGTGATCTGTTTGGGAAAAAATCATCTACCAAAACGTCCCTTTTTCCTTTAGTTAAATCCAAAAAACTGCGAATCTGCTAAAGACTATAGCCATTACTTTTCTGGCCATCAGGGATGGATGAGTCAGAAGACTCCCGTTCACTGTCGGAGTCAGAAAAAACATTTGAGTTACTTTCTTGCACCACTTTTTCATTTAATGGCACTTTCTTTGGTCGTGCCCCTTTTGATTCTTTCACTTGCTTTCTCTTTTAGACTGGCACTTTGAACATAGCCTCATCATCTCTCACTCTGTTTTTCCCATCAGTAATTAACTCATCAATGTTCATTTCTTCTTGTTCTCCTCCTACACTGATCTGACCGTGCTCACCAAGCAGCACAGCAGAAGTGGAGGCTCGCTCCCTGTCCTGCTGCATGTCACTTCCAGGCTCCTGGGCCGCTGTCTCCTCCTGCTCCCTCTCACTGTCTGCCTGACTCTCCCCTTCTGCACCCCCCCGCACTTTGAGCAGACTCAGCCGCTGTCTCCTGAGCTTTTTCTGGACAGCTGTGCACTAAGTGCCCCTCCTGCCCGCAACCAAAACACCTCATCGCTTCTGTTGTAGCAAAAATCGTGCAGTCAAACCCATCAACTTTAAATTTCATCACAATGTTCAGCTCCTCATCATCATTTTTCAAAATCATGTAGACTTGTCTCCTAAACGAAATGACACGCTTCAGCTGGGCTGATTTACAGCCCGATGGAAGCATTTTCATCGCGGACACAATCTGCCCACAACGCGACAGCTCCCTAATCAGCACCTCCTCACTGATAAACAGTGGCAAGTTAGACAGAGTGATTTTTTTTTTGCTGGGTTAACAAGGGGGAAAACTGTTTAATGAGTGTTTCTCAACCCTATCCCCCGCTCAACAACAGTGTTAACTTTGTCAATCGAGTCCAGAAACATCACAACTGCACTGTTCATCCTAGAGGCTGCCTTCAGACTCTCACACCCAACAACCATTCTTACCCCAACACATGACCAAACAGGAGTTGGTCTGATTCAACACAGCATAACACGTTTGTAGCTTCATATGTCCATAAATGTGTCCACATTTCTCACAGCACAATAATAACTGTAGTCCAGTCTTATTCTGGCTTTAAGCATTCGAATGAAAATAGCTTTTGCGTCGCAGTCTAAGGAGAGCTCTATTTTATTCCTTCTGCTCACATATATAGCCATTTTCACCTGACCGAATAAAAAGTTGAACAGCTGACATTTTGTGCGATGTTTCTGACTGTATTTAAAACCAAGAATAAAAACCTGCTGAGAGAAGACCTCACCAACCCTTTGAATAAACTCCTCAAAAGACCAAGCAGTGAATTGAGCCTGTGACAATCTAAAAAACAGTGAAAAACAGTCTCTCTTGTGATGCAAAAAGGACAGCTGTCATCAACATTAGGATTTATGACAGACACAAATGCATTAATGGCCACAGCTCCGTGCAACACTCTCCACTGTAGGTCTCCAACCCTCCTTGTTAACGGTGGTTTGTACAGAGCTCCCCACACAGGCTTCACTTCATCACGACCAGTGAGCTCTCCACGTAGTGTCAACACGACCACTCAGTTTACCTTTGTTTAACACTTTGACAGTCACTCTGTACATTGTTTTCCCTGTTACAACACTGAAACCTTGGACCTGTGACTCACTGAGATTTAACACCCAGAAAAGTTTTTAAAATCAGGCACAATCTTCAAGAATGGAAAAGGGTCATTATTATCAGGACAAGTAGTTAAGTAACAGAGTCTGTTCCTTTGGTGTCAGCTGATTTTCCAGGACCTGAGCATGTGACTGATGTACGTGACAGATCTGACACCCAGGTGAGAGGCCGGAGATGCTGCGTTGTCAAGTTACGGTCCAGAGAAGTAAACCACGTTTCAGAGTTGTCACCTTAGCCAAACAGAGCTGCTTCGACACAATACAGCCCACTGTCGCCGTGGTAACGAGACGAGTCCCATCGACCACTCTTCCTTTAAGAGCCAGTACAGCGAGTCACTGCTCTCCAGTCTCTGCTTCTTGAACATTCCCCATACTGGGAAAAGTCCATGATAAAAATTCAGAAGTGCGTCTAGTCTGATCACCCAAGTCCATCAGAAACAGCGACCGGACCAGCCCTAGACCACCACACTGACCCCGGATGGTTTCATCGGCTGGCCTCCAGACCAAGTCTGCAGGACCAGTGAGAAACCTCTGGATGAACTGGAGACGGAAAACAGCGCCCCTGCTGGACAGATGTATAAGTCCTTGCCCTCCCTCTTCTTTTGGTAAGAAGAGCACGCTCTGTGGGACACAGTGGAGTGATCCCAGAAAATGTTCACCATCACTGTTTGTAGTTTGGACAATAGATTTGTGGGAGGATCCATACAATACAAACGGTGCCATAACATAAGCCTCTTTTACACAGGAATTGTGCAAATTTGCAGGAAAGCCCAATCCCTCTTCTTTCCGCATTGGCAGTATAAAAACAAAATCGGGGAGGGCGGCAAATTGCCGCCTGCCTTCTTTTGTTTATACAGAATGCGCCTTTTTTGAGGCAATGGGGGGCGTGAGCTAGTAACAGAACGTGCAGCTCAGCGTGTGACGTAAACAGTGACGTACGGAGGAAAGCCGCGGCTGGTCAGTCCTTTGGCGATTCTCTCGTACATCGGCCCGTCCTTTACGTTCCCGTCATCCGACGGTTAATAGCCTCCTCACAGCGAGGGCAAGGAGGGCGCGCAATTCTTTATCTCCCCAGTTGCTCATCTTCTGCTTTGCGTCTCCTTAGTGCTGCTAGATACTCATTCCTGCTATCAGCTGTTTCCTGGTTTGAAGTTTTTTTTTTTTTTTTAAATAAATCCTGGTTTGAAGTCCACGCGAGTGAGTCGAACGTGCAGCGTCATCAACAGCCCCTCCCACAAGTCATCAACAGCCCCTCCCGAGGCGGAAGGCCGCCTCGCTCTGTTTATACAAAAACCGTTCCGCCGATATGACTACCCTACGAGGCGGGAAATTGGGCGCCTCAGATGAACTCGCCAAGCCGGCTCTGTGTGCGTAAACGCTCGCAGCTGGCCGGCAAATCGGCCGAACATTCGCGGAAAATCTGGCAGTGTAAAAGGGGCTTTAGAGGACACCAAGTTGTTGATCATCAAAATACGACCTTTAAAAGACATTTTGGGTAAAATCTATTTCCATCTTTTAAGTCTCCCTTTCACTTTTCCCAACATGTTTTCCCAGTTTTTACACACAAAAGATTCATCCCCCAGAAACACACCAAGATATTTGATTCCTCTGTTGCTCCATGTTAGCCCAGCAGGTAAAAATATCCCTACTCAATACATCACCCACCAATAATGCTTCACTCTTATTCCAAATTACTTTTGCAGAAGAAATTAGACTAAAGGTGTCAACATTTTTAACCAAAACATCAACATCTTCCTGCGCTTTTACAAGACCTATGACATCATCAGCGTAGGCAGACAGCTTAAAAACTTTCCTACAGCCAGTAAAATGAACACCAGAGAGATTTGCTCTCAGTCTGTGCAGAAGAGGCTCTATGGTCAGACAGTACAACATGCCAGACAAGGAGCAACCCTGCCTGACCCCCCTTTGAACCTTAAAAGGAGCACTCACACCACTGTTCATTTTTAACACACTTTCAATGCCACTGTACAAAACCTGAATCTTGGCTATAAGACCAGAGGTGAAACCAAAAGCATCTAATGTCTGCCACAGATATGGATGTTCAACACTGTCAAATGCCTTCTCTTGCTCAATGGAAATAAGACCAGGTTCATAACCCAATGAGATGGAGAGGTTCAAAACATCACAAATCAAAATAATATTGTCAGATATCAGCCTGCCAGGAGCACAGTATGTCTGGTCAACATGTACGACTTGCTCCATCACTTTTCTCATCCTGGTGGCCAAAACCTTGGACAGGATCTTGTAATCCATGCAAAGCAGCGCCACGGGTCTCCAGTTCTTGATGTCCTGCAAATCCATTTTCTTGGGAAGAAGGGTGAGGACAGCCCTCCTGTAGCTCAGAGGCAGCTGCCCCCTGCTCAGACTGTCTCTGAGAACACTCACAGGCCAGAAAGCCTTATAGAAGTCTGCTGGCAGTCCATCTATGCTGGGAGCCTTCCCACTCTCCAGGCTCTGCAGCGCCTCATGCAGCTCCTCAGCGGAGATCTCAGCCTCCAGCTCCTCATTGGCCTCCACAGACATCCTTGGTAGACCTTCATGGAAGGACAGTAACACCCCTGGATTTTCCAGAAACTCACTCCTGAACAGCTTCTGATTAAAACCAACTGCACACTGACGGATCTCAGCAGACTCCTGCAGCAGCTGCCCAGTGCCAGACCATAGGGAGTGCATCAGTCTCCTCTGCCCATTCTTTCGCTCCAGCCCAAAGAAAAAGTGAAAGGGAGCATCCATCTGAGAGATGTTCTGAAACCTAGATCGGGCCAGAGCCCCTTTAGCAGAGAAACCCAGCAGGTCAGATAGAGCTGACTTTTTCCTTTTGAAAACTTGAATATGCTCTATATCTCCTGTGGAGTCCGCCAAACTTTGGAGCTCCACTATTTTTCTCTCCAGAGTTTCCACAGACTGAGTCATGACCTTTGTGGCGTTGAAAGTGTATTACAGGCACAGCTGTTTTATCTTACCTTTTCCTACATCCCACCACTGCTGAAGTGAGCTATACTCAGATTTTGTCTCTCTGAAGTTATTCCAGAAACCCTTAAAAGCACCTTTAAACAGTGTCAGACAAAAGCTCCACATTAAAATGCCAATATGCACTTTTACATTTCGCATCTTTTATAAAAATGGAAACCTGCACAAGAGAACGAGCTGATATTCCTACAGGAAAAATAGTACAGCCCTTAACAACATTAACCTGATGTTTGAAACAATGAAACCTATCAACCCTGGCCAAAGACACGGAGTTATCTCTGCTGTGAGCCCATGTGTGCTGTCGCTGGTTTTGGTGAAAATGCCTCCAAATGTCACACAGCTCAGATGTCTCAACCAGCTTCACAAGACTACTGCTGGAAGCTGCGCGACGTTCCCGATGGTTCTCATCTAAAGCTGCGTTCTCTGTGCAGTTAAAATCGTCAGCTAAAAACAAATGTTCCTCACTGCTGCAGTTTTTAATGACATCACTCAGTGTGTCCAAGAAAACTAATCTCTCTGTGCCCACAGTCGGAGCATAAACATTTATAAACACCATTTTCACTTTTTCAAACTCAGGCCTTATTTTCAACAACCTGCCTTTAATCATTTCAGCAGAAACACAGGATATGAGTCCCTGGAAAACAATATTCCAACCCCATCACTATTACTGCTCTTATGACTTAAGAAAACCTCCCCACTCCATTCCCTCCTCCAATTAGCCTCATTGTCAGCAGTGCTGTGAGTCTCCTGAAGAAAAACATTAAATTTTTTGCATTAATTTAACTATATAGAGAGGCCCTTTTGATATCATCTCTTGCACCATTGATGTTTAAAGTGCCCAGCCTTATATCACACATGTTGGAAGTAAAGCCACCCTCAAGGAGAAGAGAGAAAACAGTACACCAGAAGAAAAGAGAAGAAAGACACACAGACCTATTCATCACAAGCAATTTGTGCTCTGACCTTCTGTAACAATTTCTTTAAACGGAAACTCTCTTGATCAGTGAATGTAGGCTGCCCGATGCTGTCTGTGCTCTTCATGAAAGGTTTGGCAGAATCAAGAAACAGTTTTAAATCAGGGAAATAATTTTCCACCTTAACGGACCTCATCCTTTTTGTTTTCTGCAGAAAAGCCCTGATCCTAGTAAAGGAACAGCCACTGCCCTGATCCACCTGCATCATGTCACATGCTTCACTGTCACCTCCCTGTGTGCTGGGAGTGCTCTCCTCTACCTGAGAGGAGGAGACTGCAGACGTGTTCTTTGACACTTTAACAGCTATTTTACTGGTCTTGGTCTCTGGGTTTTTCCTCTTTTTTTTCCTGATAACTTTGGAACATCATCATCAATCACTACATCATCATCATCGTCATCATCATCATCTAAAACAGGCTCAGCGACACTGGTGGCTGTCTGCCAGGCCTGTTCCTTGACTGTAGTCTGATCTCCCTGCTCTCCCTGCTGACTCACAAAACCGCCCTCTCTGGGCATGAATCAATCAAATGGCCTTCAGTTCAACATCCAAAGCATTTCATCGTCTCAGAAGTAACATGAACAGTATAATCACAATCATCAACTCTGAACTTAAAGATCAGGTTAAGTTCTTCATCATTCTGCTGTATATACATATTTTTTATTTTTAATCTTTATTTTATTTTTTCTTACAATACTTTGTCACCCTTCACTTTCTGTCTGTGCTTTGAGCTGCTGTGACATGTGAGTTTCCCCAGTGTGGGATCAATAAAGTTTTATCTTATCTTATCTTAAAGACACGACATGCGTCAGATGAGGAGACTTGCAGCCGAGGGGAATCATTTTAATCGGGGTCACTAACTGCCCGTGTCGGGCCAGTTCCTTCTCTAACAGCTCGTTTCTGATGAACGAGGGTACATTAGAAATGATAACTCTCTTTTGTTGGATTAACAAGAGACAACACAGGAGTGAAAGTACCCGGAATCACAACCCCGCTCTCAAGCAGCTGATTCACTTTATCAGTGCTACCGAACTGCCAAACTACACTCCTCGACTGAACAGCTGACTGCCAGCGAAAGTTTGATCGCATGGCGACGCGTGAGCCTGTCCAAACCTGAGCCACCTAAACTACAAATGCAAATCACAAATCACAGACAGAGAGAGAGAGAAATGTAAATTTTTGCTTCGGCAAAATGTTTGATCCACAACATCATGCCAATAAAGCATACTGAACTGAACTGAATTGATTGAGAGAGAGAGACAGAGAGAGAGAGAGAGTTGCCTAAACCCAAACTCGAGTGTTTGTTGTTGAAGGAAAAAAACTGCAGGCTCCAGGGATCTTTGAGTGGAGTGAGTCCTCTGTCCTATGTGCAGCACTAACGTGTTACCTGTGTGTGGTGTGTTCAGGCCCGAATGATAGTTTATTGATCATCATGACTACCAAGAAGAATAAGGAGGACATAGATGAAATTAAAAAGTCATTGGATTTCTTAACGAATGAAATGTCTGTTGTAAGTCAGCAGCAGAAAACGATCATGGAGCTGGTTGCGGAAGTAAAGACGCTGCGGATCCAGAACGCAGAGAAAGACAAATGTCTCAACTTTTTGGAGAGCAGGGTCCAAGCTTTGAAGCAATACAGCAGGATCAATGACGTGATCAGGTCTGGTCTCCGCAAAAAACCCCGGTCATATGCTCGGGCGGTGACTGCTAACAACGAGGGGGAGAGCAGTGAGCTTGAAGACATCTCAACGGAGCAACAAGTGGCTACCTTTCTACAGCCTAAAGGGATCATACTGGACTGTAACACCATCGAGGCATGCCATACCCTGCCCAGGAGAAACAACGATAACGACAAACCAGCTGTCATACTAAGGTTTGTCAACAGGAAGCACAAGACCGCATTACTGAAGCAAGGGAGAGGGCTAAAAGGAACCAACGTTTTTTTGAACGAGCACTTAACCAAACACAACGCAGACATTGCTAAAAAGGCTCGCTATCTCAAGAAACAAGGGAAAATACAAAACACTTGGACCACTAACTGTAAGATCTTCATCAAGTTGAACGGGACCCCTGAAAATGCAAAAGTAGTGGTCATCAAAAACATCGAGGAGCTGAACAAGTATCAATGATGACGAGCTAAGATGATCTGTACTGTATACTGGACTGCACTGGACTTGATTGGGCTATAAGGTAAAAACACACCATGACGCACAATAATAGAACTTTTTCTACATCAGGTGACAGCAGTCATCTAACTCAGTTGATAAGGGAATATGAACAAGTGGAACTTAATACATTGGATTACTATGATCACAGCATACTGGACATGGAACTGGATATTGACCCGGATATCAATTTCTTCTCCAACTTTAATCACTCTTGCAAATACTACACTACTGAACAATTTAATCATAACATCAATACAGATGGAAAGTTATCAATTATCCACATTAACAGTAGAAGTCTACATGCAAACTTCAAATCCATTACGAACTATTTGCACTCATTCTCACAACCATTCAATATCATAGCAATCTCTGAAACTTGGATCAATAATGAAAGGGGAATTGACTTTGAGATGGACGACTATGAACTCACTTATAGCAATAGGCTTAGTAAGGGTGGAGGAGGAGTAGCAATATATGTGGATACAAACTTTAACTTTAAGAGGGTAGAGGCTATGTCACAGGTGGTTGATAACCTTCTTGAATGCACTACAATTGAGATCTGTATGGAAAACAAGAGAAATGTCCTAATCAGCTGTGTATATAGAGCACCCGATTCTTGTGTTGATAAATTTATGGATTGGATGGAAGACATGTTTTCAAGAATAGGTAACAAAAATATATTTATATGTGGTGATACTAATATTGATTTATTAAAATATAACAACCATAAAAGTACTGAGGATTTTATAAATGCAATACATAGTATGAGCCTATTTCCTAGAATCACTAGACCCAGCAGAATTACATCCCATAGCGCCACTCTCAATGACAACATATTCACCAATGTAAATGAGAACAAAATTAGTGGGTTATTAATCAGTGATATTACCGACCACCTGCCTGTATATACAGTATTTGATTGTAATTATAGGAATAAGATTGATAAACAAAAACTATACAGACGAATAAGAACAGATGAATCAATTAATATGTTAAAAAAATTAACTAGTGTCACAGAACTGGGATATGATATATAGTGAAGCTGATGTGGACAGTGCTTATAACGCATTCCTATTAATATTTAGGTCATTATATGATAAACATTGTCCAATCAAGGAATATAATAAAAAAGCTAGCATATAATAGTTGTCCATGGTTAACTAAAGGTTTACAAAACGCCTGTAAAAAGAAAAATGCATTGTACAGGAATTTCATTAGACAGAGAACTAAGGAGGCAGAAGATAAATATAAAACATATAAAAATAAGTTAATTAATATTATAAGGATATGTAAGAAAGAATATTATAAAAAACATTTGATAATAATCAAAATAATATTAAAGGAATATGGAATATATTAAATAATATTATAAGAAATAGCACTAAGCAAAATGTCTTTCGTAAGTATTTCATTGATAAAGACTTTGAAAACTATGATATGGAGGAGGTGGCTAATAGTTTCAATAGATTTTTTGTGAATGTGGGACCTGACTTGGCTGAAAAAATTCCTAATCCAGGGACAGCGGGTGAATATTTGGAAGAGTTAATTGTGAGAAATCCCAACACAATGTTTCTCAAAGCAGTAGATGAGAACGAAATATTGAAAATTGTAAAAAAATGTAAGAACAAAAAAATCTACTGACTTTGATGACATTGATATGTCACTAGTAAAAAGGGTAATTGAGGGGATTTCGAAACCTTTAACATATATCAGTAACTTGTCATTTCAAACCGGTTCATTTCCAAATAAAATGAAAACAGCTAAAGTCATACCACTATACAAATCTGGGAGCAAACACCAATTCACTACCTACAGAACTGTCTCATTACTTCCTCAATTTTCAAAAATTCTTGAAAAACTCTTCAACAGCAAATTGAACTAATTCCTAGAAAAGCATAAAATACTTGCAGATAGTCAATATGGTTTTAGGACAAACAGATCAACATCAATGGCAATTACAGAATCAATGGAGGTAATTACAGATGCAATTGATCGCAAACAAAACGCAGCAGGAGTATTTATCGACTTTAAAAAGGCGTTTGATACAATAAATCATATATTTTAATTAATAAGTTGGAAAGATACAGTATCAGGGGAATAGCACTGGACTGGGTCCAAAGTTAGAGTGACAGTAAGTGCGTTTACATGGACACTTTTCCTCTTTCCGATTAAATTCATTCCGAATGAGTCTTTCGGGTTAACTGTTTACATGTAACATGATCTAATCCGATCGGGTGTTTACATGAGCCACAGAATAAACCGAATAAACTCGCTGTGACGTTTGCAGTCAACTTTTGGCGGTCAAATTTGTTAAAAACAGTAGAAGAAGAAGCTTTTTCTTCCGTAAACAACTGTCAAAATTATCCTTCACTCGCCCGTCTCCCAGTTCGTCTTCCCTCTCCTGCGTACCTGTGTCAGAATGGACCCGTATCGTGTGCTTCTGTCTTTAGTTGTTTTTCTTGTTTTCTCTCTGCTTAAACTACAAACGCAGCAGTTTCTCCTCCTCCTGCGATCTATACGGGGGGATCGGCTACAGCAGGACCCTCTCATACGAACCGCAACGGTTACCTATATTCAGTGTTGGGTAGTAACGCGTTATTAGTAACGGCGTTACGTAACGGCGTTACTTTTTTCAGTAACTAGTAATGTAACGCGTTCTTTTTTAAAATTCAGTAACTCCGTTTCCGTTACCAAACGTTGCGTTACTCCGTTCCTTTCGATGAGGTTTCATACAACAGTTTCATTACAACGGCGCACACTTCCTGTAACATTCCAGCGATCAATAAAGTTTCATTGAATTGAAAACAAAGCATTTGGCGCCCTCCTGCGCCCTCCTGTGTCCGCGCACAGGTCAGTGCCCCGACCCCTCTGGTCAGGTGAGCAGCATGATGGCAGAGAGGATTAGTTTCCAATCATGGAGATACTCACACTATTTCAAGCTGGAGAAAATGGGAGTAAAAAATATACACGTAACTTGTAAACTGTGCCCTGGGTCGAAGCTGTTGTCAACAGCCAACAACAGTAACAGTAATTTGCTAAAGCATTTAGAAAAGCGACATGCTACGCTTAAACTAACTGCTAAATTAGCATCTGAGCCTGAGGAGTCAGACGAGCAAGAGAGACCCACTCCATTAAAGCAGCAGCGGCTGGACTTCAGACGGACTTACAGCCAGACAGAAGTTGATAAAAAAATTGCAGGGTAAGTTTAATTTTTATTTGGACCTCTTAGCACTATCAGGCTAATGTTTCAAGATTTCAATGGTAAAACTTTTACAGATTTTGAATTTTCCCCCTCAGATATGTGGTGGAAAACATGCTGCCGATTTCCACGGTAGAGGACCCGTCTTTCAGGCGCATAATCGGCATGGTGCCATGCACAGGTAATAATAATAATAATAATAATAATAATAATAATAATAACGAAATGAAACTTGCATGCAAGCGAAACATATGTGTTGCTAGGGCAACCGTCATTGTTTACTGCTCGTGTCTCCACTGCAATCACACACGCAAAAAAGGATAGATTAACTGTGTTTGGACACGTCTTTTTTTTTTCTTTACAAGGCATGATTTTCAGTGAAGATAAAAGAATCTGTTCCATATAGCAATACTACTTTGACTGTGATTTAATTTAATTTAATTTAATTCATTTATTTAATAGGGACAATGCAGGTTTATGATCATCATGTTCACTCATTACAAACAAAATAATGTGACTAATGTTCTGCATACAGAGATTATAGCTATTGCAAGTTTCCATCTCCCATCCCTAGTTAGGTTTTTAGTAAAAGGAAACAAAAAAGAAAAACAATACAAAAACACATTAAGTTTTCAACACACACTGCCATGTCCCATTTACAATCGTCAACTTGCAGAAGAGCACCCTATTTACAATGTATAAATCATTTCTGGTTGCAGGTGATTAAAAATGCATACATGTCTGTTTTTGCTTCAACCAGTCTTTGATATTTTTAGTAAAAATCGTAATATCTTGAATTGTTTTCATCTCACTTGGTAGAGTGTCATCTAATATGTTTAAATTATTGATTCAACAGGTGGCACAAGGCAGATGGGTAGGAAAACCTTCTCCAACTACCTGGAGAGAGAGTACGCCAAGATGGAAAACGAGCTCAAGAAAGTTTTTGAAGATCTACAATACATCTCGACCACTGCAGACATTTGGTCCACCCAAAACAGGAGCTACTTAGGAGTGACAGCTCATTGGATAAACCCAACTACTTTGAAACACGAGAAAGCAGCTTTGGCTTGTAAACGGATTAAGGGCAGTCACACTTATGATGTCATTGCTAGTGAGATAGACAATATTCATTCTCTGTATGGATTGTCAAGAAAGGTCACAGCCACAGTTACGGACAATGGCTCAAATTTTGTAAAGGCCTTTAAAATGTATCAGCCCCCTGTAGATGATAGTGGTGATAGTGGTGATGATGAAGATGAGGTTACCTTCACAGATGTTAATGATGTGCTGGATGCTGCGACAGAAGATGGGATTGCTTTGCCCCCACATCTGAGGTGTGCCTCTCACACTATGAACTTGGTGTCATGCTCCGATATTGAAAAATGGCTAACTTCAAATCCTTCAATGAAAGGAATATACCGAAGTGCTACAGCAAAGTGCACTGCACTTTGGAACAAGGCAAGTAGGTCCACTGTGGCCTCTGAGATAGTAGAGGATGTGTTCTCGAAGAAGCTCTTGGTTCCTTGTTCGACAAGGTGGAACTCTTTTCAGAATGCTGTGGAAAGGATAACTGAAATTCCTCTTAATGACTTAACCACCATCTGTGATCGTTTAGGCCTAAAGTGTTTTAGTGATAGAGAACTCCAATTCCTGAAAGAGTACTGTTCCATCACAAAGCCACTCACCACTGCACTGGACATTGTACAAGGAGAGGACAACTGCTACTATGGAACCCTCCTGCCCACCCTTGAAGTGTTGATGGCCAAGACACTAGAAAAAAAGGAAGGTCTGACTGTCGCAGTGGGCCTACCTGATGCCATAGTTCAGGTAAGAAGCATTCCATCAACACATAGAAATGTACATGTATATTTTACCAAGGACATTTTAAGACACTGCACTGGTAAACATATTGGTTATGTGGTTGTGAGCTTGTTAGCTTCTTTAGCTTGTTACCGAAGTCTTCATTCAGAGTATTGTATCTTTGATTTTACTCAAAACGGAATCTTAATACCCATGTCAATGTGTGTTTGCAGGCTATCAAAACTAGATTTTCCTCCGTCTTGGAAAGTGAAGATGCCATGATCGCAGCTGCCTCGCTTCCTATGTTCAAACTGCGATGGTGTAAAGACCAAGTGAAGAAGGAGAAGGTGAAGGGATACCTAGCAGCAGAATGTCACAAGGTTACCCCTCAGCCTGGTCCTGTGCAACAACCAGAGGTACCAACAACACCAACACCAAGCACCTCCAAAGCACAAGACTTTTTTCACTTTGAGGAGGAGGATGACACCTTCAGTTCTGTCGAATCTGAGATAATATCCTACTTGAGAATGACCGAAACAGGGATGGATGTGCTCCAAAGATTTCCCACAATAAAGGCAGTCTCTCTAAAAAAAAATGCTGCTACCCCATCTAGCGCCCCCGTTGAGAGGTTGTTTAGTCTAGGAAGTCTGGTACTGTGTCCCAAGAGAAACAAGCTCAAAGACAAAAGGTTTGAGAAGCTGCTTCTCATGAGATATAACCACTGGTTTCAGCGCTAACTCTCCACTCAAACACTGATTGTGTAAATGTTAGCCAACCTTCAACTTAAACATTAATTCAGATATCTGCAAGTAGGCACTTTTGTTATTTTAAATAAGGGAGTTCGCCCTTTGCACTTTTTGATAATGATCAATATCAGCGGACTGTGTTAGTCAGCTTAAAATACTGGAATGAAATTCTCTAAGTGACATTCCGGATTTCCCAGAAGATGGCGCTGGTAGACATTTTACTAGCTAATAGGTCTCTTTCACCCATTTCATGGATATGTTGTTGACCATTGTTTCATTTTGAGCAGCTGGTGGTGTTATGCATCACTATGCATTTCATATTTCATTCATTGTCTTTAACAGAAGTTCTTAGGTGCTGAGTGAAAGCATGTTAATTTGTCCAAATTGATTCTGAATAATAGATTATTTATGTCAGAATGTCTGTATTTGCTTTAAGCCACTTTAATTTCTTGCAGTTTGTTGTTGAATACCAAATAATGGTATATGCTTACCAATGTTTCACCATTGTTTCATTTTGAGAAGCTTGTGGTGTTCTGCATCAGTATGCATTTCATATTTCAAAGTTCTTAGGTGCTGAGTGAAAGCACGTTAATTTGTCCAACTGGATTCTGAATAACAGATTATATCTGAATGTCTGTATTTGCTTTAAGCCACTTGTTGAATGTTGAATACCAAATAAGAAAGATAGGCTTGCAGTTAATAGCCTATGGCAGACTTTATTGCCTGACTGAAATAAATAAGCATTGAAAAAATACTTTGCTGTTTGTGTTGGTGCACAATGGATAATATTCCATGGCTAGTTAGTAGTTAGATTCAGTGATGTGGTTGCAAATTAACTGAAATGGTCGGTTTCATCAACAGTTTGTAATATAGCATCAGTGAGACTGAAATAAGGGCTAGAGGGGAGTTCAATCAGTCAACCTTTATTTAATGAGAGCATTGGAAAAACGTTTAAAAGTAACTAAAAAGTTACTTTTTCAGTAACGCATTACTTTTTGGTTTAAGTAACTGAGTTACTAACTGAGTTACTTTTTCATGAAGTAACTATTAACTGTAACTAGTTACTATTTTTCAGTAACTAGCACAACACTGCCTATATTCCCCTTCCACCACCAAGAACCAGGAGCCAGTGGATGAAGATCAGGAGCAGAGACTGGTGGGAGAGAGTGGTTCTGCTAGAGTTCACTGATCAGGAGTGGAAGCAAAACTTCCGGATGACAAGGCGGCCAACGCCAACAAAAAGTCCACCGGCCTCACTTTTACCTCTCCTTTTCCCTCACCTGTCACGGCTCCTGCACACACACACCCCCGGGTCCCACGCCAGTCCCCGCCCCCTCTCCAAAATAACACATTGTCATGGGAACCACAATGACTGACAGGCTTCTCAGCCTCCAACTGTATGCCACATTCATGAACGTAGGAAAACACAGAACAACATAAAAGATCCCTATCATATCCCGTCACACAAGCACTGAACTTCCCAACAGCTGATCCGCGCTACCTCTACACAGGGACAGAGAGAGAGGGAGACAGAGAGAGAGAGACAGAGGGAGAGACGGCGTAACGACGGAGTAACGGCGCGTCCGCACAACAAACCGATCGAGTGTTTACATGACATTTCTTTCGGTTTAAAGAAGGTTTATTCCACCTCTCTGAAACCGATTGAAATTTCGTTCGGTTTGGGCATGTTTCTTCCGATTGAGGTGTTTATATGGAGTAGTTTTAATCGGTTTGGGCTTTTAAACCGAATAAAACTGGAATATTTGTGTCCATGTAAACGCACTGAATGAGAGACAGCAGTTTGTGAAGCTTTGTGATTGCTGCTCAAAATGTTTGGACATTGCTTGTGGTGTCCCCCAGGGGTCAGTGTTAGGACCAAAATTATTTATATTATACATTAATGACATATCTAAGGTATCACAACTATTGAAATTGGTGTTATTTGCTGATGATACAAATATTTTCTATTGTGGGGACAACTTAAAACAATTACAGGAGGATATACCACAGAAATGAAGAAACTAAAAATCTGGTTTGACAAAAATAAACTGTAATTAAATCTCAGCAAGACAAAAATAACATTATTTGGAAATCACAACTTGAACACACAGCTACAGATTAAAATCCATAAAAACAAATTTTTAGGGGTAATCAAAGATGACAAAATCTGTTGGAAATCACATATCAGGCATATACAGTCAAAAATATCAAGAAGTATCGCAGTAATAAACAAAGCCAAGAAGGTCCTGGATCAAAAATCACTCCACACACTATACTGTTCCCTGGTTTTACCATACTTGCAATATTGTACTGAGGTTTGGGGCAATAATTACAAAAGCGCATCATATTCTCTAACTATCCTTCAAAAGAAAGCCATACGGATCATTCATAATGTCGGGTATCATGAACTCACTAACTCACTCTTCCTACAGTCAAAATTGTTAAAACTTACAAACATTGTTGATTACCAAACTGCACAAATTATGTTAAAAGCAAGAAATAAACTATTACCAGGAAATATTCAAAAGTTGTTTGAGGATCCGGAGGGGGATTATAACTCAAGAGGAAAATTTAATTTTAAAGCACAACGTTTTCACACAACTAGGAAAGGTTTTTGTTTATCAGTTTGTGGGGTAAGACTATGGAATGGTCTTAGTGTGGAGTTGAAGCAATGTCCAAACATAAATATTTTCAAAACAAGATATAAAGATATAGTTTTCAAGAGGTACAGGAAAGAAAGTGGTTTACAGTCACCGGGGGTCACATGTATGTAGGTATGTATGTATATATGTGTATATATATGTATGTATGTATGTATGTGTATACGTGTTTATGTATTTATGTATATATGTGTTTATGTATTTATATGTATTATATGAGGTCTACAAATATTAGACAGATATATATAGATCGATAAAGGCAGCTTTATTAATTATTATTGGCTTGTGAATAGGGGTGAGAGTAAATAAGTTTTTACTTCCTCTCACTCCTTTTCGAATGTGTATATTTGATTATGTTTTCTTTTGTTGGTTTATTTATGTTTACGATCCTTTTGTGTCGCTTTAAAAAGGAAATGTTTTCTTCTGCACATTCGAAATAAATATTTCAAATCAAATAAAAAAAAAAAAAGAGACAGCGAGAACTCAGATGAAGAGTGGTGTTTGTGTATATGGGTGTATGGGTGTATGTGTGTGTGTGTGTGTGTGTGTGTGTGTGTATGTGTGTGTTAGCACATGTTTACTAAAACAGAGGATGAAAATATAAACAACATTTTATCAGTACAAAATGAAACAAACAAACCTCCAGGTTGGCTGAAGTGCTGCTTTGCAATCTCAATGTTGGCTTTGATGGCGTGCTGGTCATCCATAAAGATCTCAGTGACCCTCTGGAGGTACTGAGGATCATCTGCTGTGACTTTGTTCATCCAGTCCTGTTTGGTTTTTGCTCTCCTGGTGTTACTGTCATAATAATTTACCTGAACTTCATCCACCAACCCAACAGCCACAAACTCTGGGAAGTTTGGGACTTGAGAGGATGCAGTGTAGAAATACTTGTAAGTATGATTCACTGTAAGAAAAAGTTTATGTATTAATTTCAGCTTTCAGAATTACAATTTTATAAATAACTTAATGATGTTATTTTCCTGCACACTGTATCATACATACAAGGCATCCTAAAAAGTCTGCCATTCACTCAAATACAAAAATGAATGTATACTTGAATATTCGATTACTTTGTCATAAAAGATGTATATATTCTAACATTTAAAAAATACCCAAGTCACATTTTTAGGTCATGCAGTTGTGTTCCTAACTTTCACTGACAGAAAGCAGTTTGTAAAAAAAAAAACACATATTCATTTTTTTTTTTTTATCTAGTGCTGAATATCTATATGTCAAGTCAAACTCCAGTTTAGTTTCCAGTTAGTGAAGTCATTTATTCTTCAGGATGCATCATTAATAGTTTACACTCCTCATTATCAGATCAGTCTGAAACCTGACATCACAAATCTCTGACCAGAATATAACCGTTGCATATGATTGTTATTAAATTTTCTGTACTTTAGCTGATAACATAATGTCTCTTTTGGTCTCTGTTTTATACTATAAACAATTTATGTTTCTTCTTCCTTAAGTTTTGAATCATAAATTTGAACTCTGAGTTTAGTGAAGCTAAAACTTGCTGCTGTTCTCCTCACACATTTTACAAGTGGGTTGTTTTGATCTTTTCTATTTCTGTTGTCATTTTTCATACTCAAGTAATTAATGATTTTATTTGATGTTGTTGTCAGAGGGTTTGTGGATGTTATTTTTTTTTAAATACAACCAGCAGGAAAGAAAACATCTGACCCAGCTCTGTGGGTCCCTCACTTTCATATATCTTGACTTATGTATCTGAAGAATTATATTCATGTTTTAATCCCAATACCTTTGATAACCAATAGTTTGTATAGAACCAAATCGTCTGTATTTCAATACAAACAAACACAAAACAAATTTTAAGGGACACAACTCTATATTTAATAAAGTTCCTTCTTATTTCTTGTGTACTCATTCTGTACAGTTTCCATTAGTATCAGTTATATAATTAATTCATATCCTATCCAACATTTCCTCCATCATAAACTCAAGTTTATTTGCTTTTAATTTTGATTTTAAAAGTTTATCCTCAAACTTTTTTTTAAAGTATCAACAAAGTTAACTTTCTGCAGGTGTCTGTGAGTTCTGCCGATCAAATTACCATCTGCGGAGTCCTCTGCTGTCTGAATACATATACATCATATTTCAGTGTTAAACAGTCAGACCAAAACTGTTCCGCAAATCTGTCCAAGAATGACGCTATTCCCTGTTATTACATCAAATACTTAAACAGTATTGCCTGACAGACACTAGACTTTTGAGGCCAATACTGATAACAAAACTCAGTATGAACGTACTTTATTAAAGCAGATGTGTATTTCAGTATGTGGAGTCAAATTTAGTTATCCTCTGAAAATATTTTAAATATTATACAATTTAAGGAAATATAGTACATAGGTCAAACTATAGGCTGAAATGATATAAACTTAATATCTATGTTCAGTAGGTTTTTATTGATTATGTGTGTTTTCCTGTGTGCAGAAAAAGTATAAATATGAACTCACTGTGTGTGAGGTAATATTTTGTGTCAGTGTACACTGAAGTGATTGAGAAAAAAAGATAATGAATGAGCAATGTATCATGTTAAAATGTCAGTAATTATGTTTACACGCATCAGTGAATAATATTAAATATTGTACCAACAAATCAGATTGTTCAACTTCAGCAGGAAAACATCGCCAACAACTAACTTGTTAGATAAAAATAAGAATCTAAATCCTTCACAACAGCCTGTAGAGGAGTTAAAATAAAATACAATGCCATGTTTTGAGACTGGGAAAATAAGTTTATGTTTTTTGTTAACATAATTTCTAAAATAAGTCATGATTAACATCACTAAATAAACCACAACTCACTTTTTATTAAAAATAAATAAATAAAAGTCATGTTCAACTAAAAAATTATATCAATGAGTGCCCGATACATGGTTTTGGACAATAATCTTATTTCATATTTTCTTTATTTATCTGCGTGTTGGACTGTGTTGTCGTCATGCTGCCATGTTTTAATATCGATCAGACCGTATCGGTCTCAATGGTCCTGATATTATAAAATAATGGCGAAATAAAGCAAAGTGAAGTTAGGAAAAATAACACACTTATGCTGTTTTTACAAAAATACATTAGAGGTTATGACTAA
Source organism: Cephalopholis sonnerati (assembly GCA_019142605.1). Taxonomy (NCBI): domain Eukaryota; kingdom Metazoa; phylum Chordata; class Actinopteri; order Perciformes; family Serranidae; genus Cephalopholis; species Cephalopholis sonnerati. The sequence continues at coordinate 12,136,459 of JAGQAX010000014.1, read as the reverse complement.
ATAGAAAAACGTAGGGATCAAACAATGAGCTGCTGAGTCAGGATTTAACGTGAACTTTAAGATGATGGATTTGTTTTTTCTTTTTTTAATCTTTGATCTGCTGCATGAAAGTCATTTAACTAAACATCAGAGACTATCAGAAGAACCTCAAATTCATATTTACAGTAGATAAAGACATGAAGCTTCTTTGTATTTTACAATAAATAAACTTATAAAAGAAAATTCTTAACTTACTTGCGGAGGCGCCATGTAAGCTCAGGAGAAGCAGAGGCAGAGAAATCCAGGCCTCCATGTTGAGTTGTCGCATCTAAAACTTTGATAAAACACCGAGTTACATGTGTGTTCCCCAATGGGAATTAGGCTGAGCATCAACGTCACTGTAACTCTGCTGAGCGTCACTTGTTACTCGGTAAAACTTTATGAAATAGGTTATGAATGAAAGTGAAAGTAAAGTGATGTTATTTCAGCCTGTGTAAAGGGATGGAGAAACATCGGACATACGAGGTTTTGTTCTGTTTTCTCCACTTTGTTCACATATGAAAGGAGTATTAAACCTTCTGCTGCTCAGATCTTGTGTCATGATTTGTGGGCTGATGTGATGTAATGTGCAGACATGTATTCAATCTTCTGGGAGGTCAGAGGTTACTGTCAGCTACAGATACTATGCAGTTTGTGGTTTGTCTTATTGTTCTTTTGCTCTGTGTGGCTGCTCTGCTGGGATTTAAAACAGTCCTGATCAAAAATATCGACGACAAACAACAAATCCACGCGTGATGATTTCACTGATGTTATAGTGAGTAAATGTGGTGAGGTGCTCCCCCCAGTGGTTCAAACCTGCAGCTGATGTGCAGCAGTACAGTTTTATTATCTGTTATTTTAAACAGATCTGTGTGCAATCAAAACATCTAGTTATTAAATAAGATGGAGGGAACATCTTATATCCCTCTGAAGTCCTGTCCAATAAGATATTTATGTATGTTAGGATGTTAAGGTATTTTATTTAGTTACAGTACAGGCCCACACTCTGGTCTTGGCTCACATTATTTCTACTGTCAGCACAGAAAATATAATAAAACACAAGATAGTTTCCATGACACAATATTTTACCTCAGTGTTTGACTTTGAAATGAAATCAAGAAGCAAAGAAATCAAGCCAAAGCAGAAAGAGAGTCAGAAAGCTTCTTCATCACAAACATCAGATCAGGTCAGCTCTGTCCGACAGGCTAAATGCTCCTGAACTGATTTGGAGCTGTGGACGCTGAAAACTGCTCCAACAAGAGAAATGTAACACCTCTGTTGATGTTTGAACACCTGATGCTGTTTTCATTTTGCTCTTGCTTTGGTACCGATTATACCAGGTTATTTAATTACACATTCAATTGGGCCGAATTTTAAAACCAGCAAATGTCGCTGGGCCAGACACTGAGGAGCACAGCATCATGCAGGAACAGAATAAATGAACTGTAACTAATAACCAACTCCATCTCTTTCCCTCTCCTCCACACACACATGCACACACCTCACCTCATTATAGGTCAGTTACACAGGATGTAGTTTTATACAGTCTATGGCAGCAACAGTCATGTTTACAATAACAAAGCCACTTTGTAAACTCAGTAATATCTGACTGAAAACAAATCAAACATGTCAATAAAATCAATATTCCTCCTGACATCACAATACTGAGTGATAAAGTAACGTTATCTGAGCATGAAGAACACAAACATCAGTATCAGTCATTCATGCTGCTCTCTGTCCCCTCTGAGGACACTCACTGTCTGCAGGTCGGCTGCCTCAAATACATTTTAAGATAAAGTGTTAGACTACATACTGCTTTCATTTTCGTTGTCTTTAACAGTTTGCTGTTAGCCCCACTAGCACGATACGCTTGTGTAGACCACGGTCGTAAACCATAGGAGAACGAAAGTCTGTGGACAAAACAGGTTTAAATATGGCTTTCTACATGCTGAGCACGTGTAGTGATAAAGTGGGCCAAATTGGCTTTTTACTGAAGACGTTTTTATGACACTTACTCACAATAACAAGCGTAGTTGTCGTCAGCTTGAGTAATTCTGAAGTTATACTCCCTTCATCATACCTGAGTATAGTCAGCAGTGTGACAGCGCCTCCTGTCAGTGTTGCCAGGTGGGAAATATGGGATTATCGTACCAGAGACTCAAAATTATCGTATTTTGAGGGAAATTATCGTACACTCGTCATAACTAAAACAAGCTCACTGATGCGCCATAGTCAAATATAGTCACTCTGGTGTTTAATAGCGCTCACAGCCACTCACGGCTTTGTTGCGTCAGAATGGAGTGGGTTAACGGCAGCTCACAGTTGTGTTAGACTAATGTGTCCCCCAGAAACAAATGACAGGTGGGAACTAATGAGCTAAATTATGAGACCTGGAGGCCACCTACTGTTAGGGAATAGACATAGCGGGCTCACTTTTTTTCACAGTATTCATTATAACTGACAAGAAAATAAAGAGTAATCTGGCTTTACTTAGTGAAATTTATTTTGCATAACTTACAAAGTGCTTACTGGTTATAACAAAAATAATGTGCAGAGCACACAAATTCGAACTTAAAAATTGCTAGCTGCCAAGGTATAACATAAATTAATGTGCAAATAGCACACATATTCAAACTCATTTTGCTTTGGTTTATCTCTTCTTCTTCTCCTCCTTCTCCTGCCTTTCCCCCTTTTCCTTCTCCTTCTCCTGCTTCTCCGTCTCTTTCACCTGCTTTTGCATGTCCAACGCGAATCGCGTTGTTTTGTTTTTGAATTTCGCTCGTCTTCCTGTCCGTGAGCGTCTCCTGGGGCGGGCGCAGCTTACCATTCAGCCAATCAACGTATGGAGAGAATTTTGTTTCTTTATTATTCAATCAAAAAGAATAGATTTGCAACCAAAAAAGAGATTTGTAAGCAAAAGAGAACAAGTGGGCAATGAAAAAAAAAACATTTGAGATCAAAACAGAAGAGGTTGCAATTGAAAAAAAAAAGTTGAGATCAAAACAGAAGGGGTTGCAAATGAAAAAAAAAATTGAGAACATATTTCTTCAACTTTAATCAGAACCAATGCAGCCATTTTGCTTATAAATCAGTCCTCTTTGCTTTCAAGTTGAAAACCTTCTCTTGAAAATCAGTCCTCTTTGTTTGCAAAGTCAAAAGTTTTGCTTGCAAATTCTACTGCTCTTAATGGGCGGGGCCTACGCTGGTGGATGAGAGAAGAGTTTCTATTGGTTGGTATGACCTGGCTAGGGCTCTGGCCATACCGAGCACGAGCGCCATCTACCACTTCCCTACAATGCCTGGAGGTAAGTTGATAGCCTCTGGCTATAGTCCGCCGTACACTCACAACAACTACAACTACAATTACAACAACATAATATAATGAAATGAATTATAATGGGTCAGGGTATCAAAGTATAATCCGTTTTTCTGTCAAAACGAAGAAACGGAAAAACGGAAATAGCGCCCTTTTTCCGTTTTTCGTTTTGAGACACAAAACCAAATAATGGAAGTACTTCCGTTTTTTCGTTTTGTGTCTCAAAACGAAAAACGGAAAAACCAAATCGAAAAAACGGCCCAATTTTGATCTCTGCGAATTCATTTTTCTTTTTTCTATTCTTTTTGATATAACCGTGACAACGACGGACAGGAAGCGGAAGTTACGTGTACAACTTCAAAATAAAACTTTAGCGTGCTAACTGCTAACTTCTTATATTACAGCCTATCGCTCTCTTTCTACACTAAAATGACCTGCGATCATTTCATTTCAACCGAGAGGTGTGTGGAGGTCGATTCAATGGAGAGCTGCAAGGAATACAAATTGTGTTTTATTAGTCCTTTGGCGATAATTTTATCCGACTGCTATTATTTCTCCTCGCTTTGCACCGGGCGTCATTGGTTGCCATAACGACGGCGGCCGGCGGAGACTCCTTTCCCGAGTCAAAATCCTTGAGGCCAGCTGGCCGTGATGACTTCTGTATTTTAACTGCTACACTACTCAGCCTTTATAAGCAATGTAAACTGTAATGTGACCTCAATTTAACTGACAGTAAACGTGTATTCCAAAAATGTACAGCCCGGACCTATTTCACCGACGGACAGCCACCACTAGTGGCAACTATAAACTCATTAATTTTACCCTGGCATCTTTATATGACGCGGTTGACTGATGCTGGTTCAAAGAAAACGTAGTAGAACTTCTAGACGTGTGTGTATTGAATTATAATCATTCATTTATCAATCATACGATAGGATACATATGATGTCAATACCCTGGCGCCAGCGCTGGACACAACAGCGCCACCCCGAGTGTCTACAACGCCTGTGTTACCATGTTGTCAGTCTACTGTCTGTGCTGACTGTGACCACGAGGAGTGGAAAAACCATGTTGATTTAATTCAACAAAATGTGTCTACCAACAAGAATAAACACTGAGGAATCTTTAATTAATAAGGAATATTAATTATTATTATTATTATTATTATTATTATTATTATTTGTTTGATAGATAGATGACAATAGAATAACCTTTATAAACTGTATGTATAAAGATCATGAGACAAGTTTGATTTGCAATTAATGCATAAACCACCACATCTAGAAATATAAATGTACATGACACAAAACTATTAGGTCAGTATTTCCAATTTCTTATTTGATAAGTTCATATTTTCAGTATAAAGCTTAATTCTATGAATGTATTACTTATGCATTTCTGGAGGTTTTAAAGTGCAAAAACACAAATACAAAGCAATAAACCTCACTCAGACATCATTTTAGCAGCATTCACAGTTCAATATATTGCATGTGTGTGTGTCAGTGCATATTGGAGTTGACGGTGATTATAGCTCTGGGGAATAAACTGTTTTTAAATGTGTTTGTGAGTGCTTTCATGCACCTGCAGCACCTGCCAGAGGGCAACAGGTCAAACATTTCAGAACCTGGATGTGATCTGTCTGTCCTAGATGATATTCTGTGCCCTGCTGAGGCAGTGGGAGGTGCAAAAGGCTGACAGGGAGGGGCAAGGCTATCCAACAATCTTCTGTGCAGCTTTGATTGCCTCTTCCTGTTGGCCTCAGTGCAGGTCCTATACCATACTGTGATGCAATATGACAGAAGGCTCTCGATACAAGAGTGGTAGAAGGTCTTCATCAGTTTGGTGTCTAGATTGTTCTTCCTGAGGACCCTGGACGGACGATGTGGTGGTCCTCCTCACGGCTGGGTCCATATCTGGATCACTGGAGATTACAGTTAAATGCACCCTGACATACTGTTAAAAGTGGACATGTCTGACTCTGTAATGTTACCTTACATTGTGCCAATTTGAAAACAGCCAAAAGGTTGCAGGTGTATTGACAAAGTAGAGTATCATTTCAATGGTTAGGGTTAGGGGTTAGGGGGACACACTTAAAAACAGTTTCTTCCCCAGAGCTATAATCACCGTCAACTCCAATATGCACTGACACACACATGCAATATATTGAACTGTGAATGCTGCTAAAATGATGTCTGAGTGAGGTTTATTGCTTTGTATTTGTGTTTTTGCACTTTAAAACCTCCAGAAATGCATAAGTAATACATTCATAGAATTAAGCTTTATACTGAAAATATGAACTTATCAAATAAGAAATTGGAAATACTGACCTAATAGTTTTGTGTCATGTACATTTATATTTCTAGATGTGGTGGTTTATGCATTAATTGCAAATCAAACTTGTCTCATGATCTTTATACATACAGTTTATAAAGGTTATTCTATTGTCATCTATCTATCAAACAAATAATAATAATAATAATAATAATAATAATTAATATTCCTTATTAATTAAAGATTCCTCAGTGTTTATTCTTGTTGGTAGACACATTTTGTTGAATTAAATCAACATGGTTTTTCCACTCCTCGTGGTCACAGTCAGCACAGACAGTAGACTGACAACATGGTAACACAGGCGTTGTAGACACTCGGGGTGGCGCTGTTGTGTCCAGCGCTGGCGCCAGGGTATTGACATCATATGTATCCTATCGTATGATTGATAAATGAATGATTATAATTCAATACACACACGTCTAGAAGTTCTACTACGTTTTCTTTGAACCAGCATCAGTCAACCGCGTCATATAAAGATGCCAGGGTAAAATTAATGAGTTTATAGTTGCCACTAGTGGTGGCTGTCCGTCGGTGAAATAGGTCCGGGCTGTACATTTTTGGAATACACGTTTACTGTCAGTTAAATTGAGGTCACATTACAGTTTACATTGCTTATAAAGGCTGAGTAGTGTAGCAGTTAAAATACAGAAGTCATCACGGCCAGCTGGCCTCAAGGATTTTGACTCGGGAAAGGAGTCTCCGCCGGCCGCCGTCGTTATGGCAACCAATGACGCCCGGTGCAAAGCGAGGAGAAATAATAGCAGTCGGATAAAATTATCGCCAAAGGACTAATAAAACACAATTTGTATTCCTTGCAGCTCTCCATTGAATCGACCTCCACACACCTCTCGGTTGAAATGAAATGATCGCAGGTCATTTTAGTGTAGAAAGAGAGCGATAGGCTGTAATATAAGAAGTTAGCAGTTAGCACGCTAAAGTTTTATTTTGAAGTTGTACACGTAACTTCCGCTTCCTGTCCGTCGTTGTCACGGTTATATCAAAAAGAATAGAAAAAAGAAAAATGAATTCGCAGAGATCAAAATTGGGCCGTTTTTTCGATTTGGTTTTTCCGTTTTTCGTTTTGAGACACAAAACGAAAAAACGGAAGTACTTCCATTATTTGGTTTTGTGTCTCAAAACGAAAAACGGAAAAAGGGCGCTATTTCCGTTTTTCCGTTTCTTCGTTTTGACAGAAAAACGGATTATACTTTGATACCCTGACCCATTATAATTCATTTCATTATATTATGTTGTTGTAATTGTAGTTGTAGTTGTTGTGAGTGTACGGCGGACTATAGCCAGAGGCTATCAACTTACCTCCAGGCATTGTAGGGAAGTGGTAGATGGCGCTCGTGCTCGGTATGGCCAGAGCCCTAGCCAGGTCATACCAACCAATAGAAACTCTTCTCTCATCCACCAGCGTAGGCCCCGCCCATTAAGAGCAGTAGAATTTGCAAGCAAAACTTTTGACTTTGCAAACAGAGAGGACTGATTTTCAAGAGAAGGTTTTCAACTTGAAAGCAAAGAGGACTGATTTATAAGCAAAATGGCTGCATTGGTTCTGATTAAAGTTGAAGAAATATGTTCTCAATTTTTTTTTTTCATTTGCAACCCCTTCTGTTTTGATCTCAACTTTTTTTTTTCAATTGCAACCTCTTCTGTTTTGATCTCAAATGTTTTTTTTTCATTGCCCACTTGTTCTCTTTTGCTTACAAATCTCTTTTTTGGTTGCAAATCTATTCTTTTTGATTGAATAATAAAGAAACAAAATTCTCTCCATATCAACGTATGGATGTCACTCATATCTCACGCTCAGCAAAGCACGATTGGCTGGTAACATGTCACATGGGAATAGATGCCTTCAGGGTTCACAAAAAAACTCAGTTTAAGACAGTTTCGTAGGCAATAATATGAAATGGTCAAATTATCGTACATTTGCCCTTTTTTAGGATTATTGATCGTACATCGTACAGAGGGCCAAATTATCGTACAAATACGATAATTATCGTACACCTGGCAACACTGCCTCCTGTGGACGATTTATGTACCTGCCATTGAACTCCTGATGGGAAACCACCTGAGGATGTCACCTGACTTTCTGTTGGTGTCAACCTGTCAAAACATCATGATGATCCGTGACTCTGGTCTCATGTGTTCATCAAATAAAGAAGAATAAAACAAAATAAAATCCATTTAGAGTGTATTTAGTGCCAATGATTAGCCTCACTGCTTCCTGAAACCTAAAAAAACACCTTTAACAAAGCTGACTTCAGGAAAAATCATTTTATGTTTTAGAGCAACTGAACCTCCAACAAACAACAAATTAACAACTTTTAACTGTTTGTTTTTTTCAGAAGCATTTAATTCATGAAAAAACCCTAATCTGTACAAGTTGTAGTAAAAATGGGGGATGTTGCACTCTCACTAAAAAGTAACTAACAAACTCTTTCTTTCTACCGGCATCTCCCTCTCCCCCCTCTCCTCCACACACACATATGCACACCCCTCACCTCCTGACGTTTTCCTTATAGGTCAGATACACAAGATTAATAGTAAAGCCTAACAGATTCCGGAGTTCTTGACGTAACAGAGGTTGACTATTCATTCACTCTTGTGCAATATTAAGCAGACAGCAGGTATGATTCCAAAATTATATTTATTCATGCTTCTCATTCACCTTAACTAACCGACTATATACAAGCGTGTGTGTGTGTGTGAGAGAGAGAGAGAGAGAGAGAGAGAGAGAGAGGGAGAGGCAGGCAGGCAGGCAGCAAAGGGCCATTCCACCTACAAAACAAAATGGCTGACAACAGAGGACTACAAGATGGCCGAATCAAAGCTGGCTTCCAATTGGGGGAGGTGTTTGTCTGACCGTGTGGTCAGGACAAAGACAAAGGAAAACTGCCATTTTGGGTGTGGCTCTGTTGAAAGTCAATTTGTAAATAAGTCTTTGTGAGTGTGATATGTGTCGCAAAGGGTCTGGATTAGTGTGGAGGATATTTAGTTGCATGCAAGACTCTGTCTGTGAAAAGCATTAGCAAACTAACATCACTTAGCTTTGGTGAAGCCAACTAACCAATAACCTAACCGCAATAATCACAACAATACTCAATAAACAGCACTGAATCACAATCATCAAGTAAAACAGTTTTGCCTAGCCTGAACAACTGTAATAATGCTATACCCAGTTGTTACATTACCAATCCTTGAATGGATGGAAGAAAGGGTCACTATGTGGTGTGCTGCTTTTATTGGCCGGCAGAGGAAAGCTAGAAAGAGCTGTGGTTCCAGAAGCAGTCTTTGTTGTGTCCTTGTTCTGAAGTTGCAGATCCGAGGAAGCTGGTCGCTCTGTGTCTTTGCAGAGTAAGACATTTGGGTTCTAACTCAACTTGGTTCTCCTTGTTGCTGGAGGGTTAGTTGCCAACTTTGTATTTGGCCCACTACCTCACCTGGTTAGAGGTTGTGCACCTGCTGTGAGCGAGGGCAAGAGAGTCTTTGGTGAAAAGAGAGTCTTCTTTGTGACGCTATTGCATTATACAGAACCAAACAACTGCATCATCATGCTGCTCCATGTGTGATTTTAGATGCCATGCTGACATCATGGTGGTAAAAGAGGCTTGCCAGGTGTGACATGTAACACAACAGTGTAGGCCCCTACTGTAGCATATAACATAAGTTGTATAAAAAATAACAATAACATAACATGCATATAACAATCCATCAGTGTTATTTGGTAGCTGATCTCATCCTCTGCTTGGAGGCTAAGGAGCTCCTACGTCTCATTGTGCGGACATTGTCGGCTGTTCTTCTTCTTCTTTAAGTTATCTGCTAACTCCTACCAGCTGCTCTTTAAAGGGACATTGTGTAACATTTTCTGTTGTTTACTGGCCAAAATCGATGTCTGCATTTATATCTGTGTTATCACTGATGTATTATGACCTCCGCTAATAATCTGACACATTCTCGTAAGCGAAGAATTTTATATTTGTTTATACATACGACGGGTAAGCCGGTGGGAAGCGCCATGACGGTCTGCCAAACCTGAAACTACAGCTGCCAGCAAGGGACGAATAGCACCAACGCGGAATAACTACGCGTTTTCCCTGCGAGCCAGCGCAGAGTAGGAATGACCTAAGTGATTGAGACGCCGGAGGAGAAGATCAGCGAGAGAGGCTTACTACCCTGGCAAGTTTGAAAATCTGCACTACTGCAGCATAATGCAGGAGCATGCATATGCAGCAGCAGCACAGGAGACGGTTTCACCATCGCCAAGAAAGCGAAAAAGGGAACTTAAAAGGCAGCGTGACCGGAGCATTCAAAAAAAGAGGATTAACATCGGGCTAGGCTTCCCCAGGTGGAAGGAGTCCATGAAGGAGAAAGGTTTTAAAAGGGACGCTGAAGTTGCCAGCTTTCTCCTCGACAAGTAAGTCAGCTGTACTGCCTAAATTAGCCTAAAGCTAACTTTGTTCATTGGGTTTTGTTAGACAGTGTTGCTCGTTACCATAGGCAGCATAACAGTAGATCCTGCTAAAATACACCAGCCTCGTTGGTACAGAAGTGTATGTTTACATGGTTTCAGTACCTTTCAAAGTTGCAGTAAACGCCGGCTTTTTGTCACAGTAAATGCCGGCTTATAAAGCCTTCCCACCGGCTTTTAGTTCAGCTTTACCGCAACTGAAAGCCGGCGTTTACCGCGACTATGAAAGCTACTGAAACCACGTAAACATACAGTTCCACCAGAGGAGTATAACCGGACTTCACTCTAGGTGTAGTGTCTGTGTTGTTATATGTGTACTTATTGGATAGCAGAGGATGACATGGTTTCATCAGTGTTGTCGAGGCTTTTTGATAAACGGCGGCTACCGTTGTTGCAATACGTTTTTGAAAAAGTGAGGCGCTAGAGGGCACGTTAGATGGGAGTAATTCCTACACAATGTCCCTTTAAATCTCCCGGCTGTGGGTTGCACATATATTATTTCTGCTGTCGGACATTTTCAGATGGGGGTCTATGGGGATCGACTGCTTTGGAGCCAGCCTCAAGTGGCCACGAGCGGAACTGCAGTTTTTGGCACTTCCACATTGGCTTTCAATTCCATCTAGGAAACTGTTGTGATTTTGTTGACTCCTCACTCAGTGGAGTTCAGCAGCATCTTCTAGACTTCACTGTCTCACTGTAAAGATAAGTGGTAAATAAATAGTAAATGTGACATCTTAATCATATTTGTATCCACATAAAGCAGGACATTGGTTTATATGGTAAACAGGATATTAATTGCTTGTCCACAAGGACTAACCACGATACTTACTGTTAGCAGGCTGGAACCCTGACATAAAGATAAATGAAATCAATGTTAGAAAATATTTCACATTTCAGAATTTATAAAAGAAGAAAAACATGTTCTTTGTGGTTCACTATCATTTGTAAAATAAATGAATTGATTACCAGAGGTACCTCACAAAGCATTCAGGAAAAGACTATCACTAGGGCAGGCTATTAAATCTAAATTCATTAGTGGAGTAAAAACATCTCTTGCCCTCACCATGATAGTTTCGTCTCCAGATAAAGAGTCCAGTGATGCACAGTGCCAGCAGCAGAAGTACTACAACAACTCCGATAATAGAACCAGCAGGGAACCCATAGGAACAAACTGGGACCAAAGCAGAACATTCACACTTTGGGTTTAGTTAATGCTAATTTATTTCAGTCTTTGTTAACAATTTTCAGGAGGAATCAACATAATAAAGAATAAATAACATCAAGGCATTAAGTTACAAGGAATAAAAAAAAGGAAAACACACACAAAAAAGACTGAAAGATATAGGCTGAAGCTAAGGCTTACCCTTACCCTTTTTGTTTAGCATATTCTCATGAGTAAGTCATTTAATATGCAGTGATGCCACTTATAAATCTGTGCTTGGAATTCTTCACATCAGAGTTCAAGATGTAGAGGCAAAAATAATAAAGTACCTTGTAAATTAGCCACATGGTGGAGCCATTGCCCAATGCTCTTTTTCCTTGTTCCATGGTGCATGGGCTCGCTACATTACCACTGTAGTGCTATCCATATGTGAAACACCTTTGTTTCTCCTTTACTTCCTGTCATCTCAATACTGTCTCCAATAAAGTCTCCACAAATCTTCACTACTGTACATTGTTTTACGTGACTTTATTTGAGGGATTTTTTTGTATCTTTTTTTTTACATTTATGTATGTGTATGTTACATGTGTCCTCATGCAACATCCATCCATTTTCTAACCACTGGTCGGGTCGCGGGGGGGCTGGAGCCTATCCCAGCTGACATTGGGCGAGAGGCAGGGTACACCGTGGACAGGTCACCAGACTATCACAGGGCTGACATGTAGAGACAGACAACCATTCACACCTATGGTGAGAGTGACCAATTAACCAACCACTTTTTTTGAACTGTGGGAGGAAGCCGGAGTACCTGGAGAAAACCCACACTGACATGGGGAGAACATGCAAACTCCACACAGAAGGGCTCCCGCACCCGGGATCAAACCAGGAACCCTCTTGCTGTGAGGCGACAGTGCTACACTGTGCCGCCCCCAACATGTTTGTATGAAATCTAAAGAATTAACGCCCAATTAATTAGTGCCCCTATTAGTTAGGTTGGTAGTTTACTTGGTTTCACCAGACCTGAGCTGTGTTTGTTTGACCCATCCACCACCCCAAAATGCCTCCTTATGCAGACTTTCACTCTTTATACTACTTCCTACTACACTCCCATCAGCGCATTCCTAACATTATTGCAGCTTTTATAATTACGTGGGTTTTGTATGAAGTCTAATGCATTACTTTTCATAGGTATAGGCTTCATTGGAACACTGCAAGAGAACAGCCTGATGCGTAAAGCATTTATTATGTTAAGCCTGGTCTGTGTTTTGCCTGACTGCAAGACATATTTCCTGTAAGAAAAATTAAGGCACTATACACAACAATATCTAGTAAGTTCTTCCTTGATTTATCTTACTGTCCACCTAATACCAGAGAAATCTGTTGCTCATTGAGATATCCTGCCAAGTAACAAACGGAGTTTTAAAAAAAAAAAGAGTCTTACCTCTGTTGGTCCTGATCACTGCTTTGTCCAGTTTGGTGATGATGTCGTCCTTCACACCAGAGAGATGAAACACACAGTCGTACCTCCTCCGGTCTTCAGGTGGGACTGATGAAACATCCAATTCAACACTCATCTGGAAGGATCCATCGTGGTTGTGGAGGATCTCTCCATGGTCCACGTTCTCATGAAGCTCCTCTCCATCTTTCCTCCAGAACATCATGGCTCTGTCAGGGTAGAAACCTGTAGCGTGGCAGCTGACTGGAGAGGAGGGAGACTTCTGAAGGAGAGACACTGAGGGAAGGTCTGGAAAGGCAGACAGACACAATTGAGTCTGTACCGAGACACAAGGATGGAGTGTGTCTATATTGTTTCCTCTCAGTTTGAATGCCACAGTGCATTAGAAACAGAAAAGACACATTAATGTTGAATCTGTGTGCAACAGTATATCTAGCCATGTAATCCTACCTCTTCTCTGCAGAAAGCCCCTCCCATACTGCACATACTTCTTCAACAAGTCGGGACATTTGTGGGTGTAGTAGTCTTTGTTGTATTGTATTCTAGCTCTCTCAGCATCCCATCTAAGTTTGGTGATGAACGCCTGTTGTTTTGGAGCAGTCCATGTCAGCGTTTGCAGGTCTAATGATATGAAGTCTTCTCCATCATAACCATACTGATTAAATCCAATGACCTCTCCGGTCTCATCGTCCCACTCACAGCCATTCATCCTCTGTAAAATGTGAGCGCCTGAGAGAGACAGAGATGACAAAGTGGCATCCTAGCACTGTTGGCTATTGACATACATTATCACATCGTCACCACACTCAGAGCGAGGACATTTTCCACCATACCAAAAATGTAATATACATAAACATACTGTACCTCCAGATTGGTTCAAGCGTTGCTTCAAGTGATCAAGGTTGGCTCTGAAGACCTGCTGACTACCAAAACACTTCAGAGCATACCACTCCAAGTGTTGTGGGTCAGCCTTTATTATTTTTCTCATCCAGTCCTGTTTGGGTTCTGCTGTCTTGATGTTGCTGTCACAGTAACCCACCTGAACTTCATCAACCATGGCAGCACCCACAAACTCTGGAAAGTTTGGGACTCCAGAAGTTGCAGTGAGGAAATATTTCAGGGAGTGTTTTACTGTAGGAAAAAGAAAATAATGATGTTAAGATGTAAAAAAAAAATTAATTAGGTTGCCATTTTTACTCATTGTGCCCCAAAAATAACTCACAAAAGGCCACCAAAGCACTTCTACCGTGTGCTTCTACCTCTGCTTCATAGGAAAACATTACTTTACTACATTTACCTGACAGAGACATGTTACTGGTTACACTGCAGATTCATATTTTACTCACATAATATAACAATGACAATATGATGTTTTATTAAACTATCCAGCAATATATTAGAATTTAAAATTCCTTTTTTTTCTTTACCCGTGTGTTGTGCTTTTGAATTAATCACTACACAGTCATGTGTAATTGATTCAGAGTCACATCATCCTACCACACTGCCCTCCTTCATATGACATGGTTTTACTATTATTGTGCCTATTCTTCTATTGTAGTGCCCTGTTTTAGGCTACCCAGTGACTAATTTTTAAATTATTTATTTGTTTACAAATGTAGCTATATTGTGCACCGCAGGGAGTTTGCAGTTTCATTGTATGCTCGCTCATATAATAACAAATAAAGTTCTTCAAAATGTATAGACATGGTGGTCTGACCTACAGTATGTGACACTTCTGCTGATTGCTTTGTGCACTCTGTTGCTTTGTCATGATAAAACCAAATCTACCAGCATGGAAGCTAAACATCAGAGTCAGAGATACCTACAACACACACAGAACTCTGCTGCCTGGTTACTCACCCGCACCCCCTTCAGGGACCACATCACCCCTGTCCTCAAACAGCTTCATTGGCTCCCTGTCCAATACCGCATCCAGTACAAACTCCTCCTCATCATCTACAAAGCCATCAATAACCTTGCCGTCTCTTATCTCACTGACCACCTCCACCGCCATTCCCCCACCCGCCGACTTCGCTCTACTGACTCCAACCTCCTGACACCCCATCACTAGAACCAAACACTGAACCTTGGGGGACTGAGCCTTCACCACCCCAACCCTCTGGAACTCCCTCCCACTCAACATCAGAAATGCAGACTCCCTACAGACTTGCAAATCACTGTTAAAAACCCGTCTGTTCAAACTGGCATCTCCCTAGTTTCTAACAGTCATTTTTCATTATTCATTTTTATTTTTATTATTATTATTATTTTTCTGCACTGTGAATCGTCTTTGAGTGTCCTGAAAAGCGCTATATAAATCTGATGTATTATTATTATGATTATTATTATACTTTATTGATCCCCGGGGGGAAATTGTTGGTGTTACAGGTGCTCCTTCCAAGAGTAGAAAGATTATTATTATTATTATTATACTTCTGTTGACAGGGCTGCAGCAAAAACACATTTTGGCCACCTAAAAAATCTATATCTGTGCTACAGCTATGTAAGATGGTTGCGACGGGCCCAGTGCACACTATTATGATAGGCCCCTGTGCACATATCATCTTGTCACATGATTAGAGACCTGACATTGGAAATCATTCACATACATTTAACCAACAATTATCACTGCATATCTGTTTGTTTGTTTTTTTTTACAAAAGAAAATATTAAATGATCAATTTAGTGATTTAATAGTTTATCATAGTTTATTTGAAATAAGCATATAATTTTGTTATAGATGCAACAGACTATTTTACAAAAAAGCGAATGGCACTGTCTTTAATATAATGAGAGTTCTTTAAACAAAGGCAGATTTTCAAGGTGGCAATCACTCATAAGGGCCCACCCTCCCCTCCCTCCACCCAACACATTTGTTGAAAGTGCCCGCTCTCTCTCGGGTTTTGTACCCGGAAGTTACTGTAAATAAGCGGTGACTCTTGTTATTTTTTGGGGAAGACCACATCCCACACTGCACACGAACCATGAATGATTGATATTGTTTATTAAGGGGTATAAGAATTCTGTATATATATATTTATACTGTGCCAAGTGAAAGTGAAACTATAGTTCCTAGTGTCGCGCTACCCTGACGAAATCAAACAAACAAGATCAAAGAAGTATCGGTAAGAGTCACAGTGTGGTCGTACCTGTAGATGCAACGTGACAGAAGAGGAGCAACACTAAAAGCGACTTCATCTTGTTTTGACAAGTAAGCCTAGAGCTCATGAGACAAGACTCATCTGACATTTACCTTTGATACTGAACCTGCGGAGTGGAGGGCGTGTCCACCAGAATCTTAAGGGAGACTATATGACCAATAACATGGTCATGGAATATATTTTATTATTGCTACTTTCTGCTTTAAGTTATTATTATTATTATTAAGTGATGAAGAGAGATGAAAAACTGTAGGCTAGTCTAAAAAATATGCAAATCTGCCAAATATAGCCTACAGTGATGAAAGTACTCAGAACTTGTACTTTAAAGTAGCAATACCACAGTATAGGATTACATTTGTTCTAGTCTGCATTCAAACTTTTACTGCGGTAAAAGTACAAAAGTATCAGCATCAAAATGTCGCCTACCTAAAGTAGGCTACTAAAGGTATAAGTATTCTGTGCAGACTGGCCCATCTTAGAATCACATCATATTAGGCTGTCAGATCATAATCACTGATGCATAAAGGTATCACGTTACAGCTTGTAAATCTCATTTCAACTACTTAATTTACTGCTGGGTATCTTAACCTATAATATTACTTGATTTATATTTGTATTTATAATCTGAATCTGCAAAAATAATTAAAGTTATAAAACACATGTAGTAAGTATAAAAAAGTGCAATATTTTCCTGTGAAATATAGTAGTAGAAGTATAAAGTAGCATAAAATAGAAATACTCAAGTACCTCAAAAGTGCACCCAAGTAGGCTTCAGTCTACTTGAGAGTAAATGCACTTAATTACATTCCATCACTATAAATATGTTTATGCAAACTATAATTTATTTTAAATCTGTTTTCAAAGATGAAAGCCGCTTTTCCCTGCATACATTTTGAACCAGGCTACGTAGGTTTATTATCTATTTGCAGTGTCAGTCGCAGACAAACGGACCTACATCCTGTTCTCTCTCTAGCAGCCTGAAGTGATTCAAAGTACAAGATCTCGCGATATTTCTGTTGAGTCCTCATTTGTCTTCCTTAATTTTTCACAAATGTTTTTATCCGTTACATACGTGTGGGAAAGTCCTCAGAACTGTTTTAAATGAAGTTCACACCCTGTTATAATCGTGTCATGAAAAATAAAACATATAATATAATCTAAGTGGGCTGACGAGGGAGCAGAGAAGGAGGCACTTCTTGGGTTGGAAAGCGTTCTCGCGAGATTTCGTTGAGTTTACTTGAGTAAATGCCACGTCTTCTCAGTAGCATCAACGAAGAGAGAAATATTAGCAGTTTACCAAACATACTGCACGCAGGACAGAGAGTCATCCCGCGGCCCAGCAGGCAGTGATATCTAACACAATCCGGTAAGAATGATTTTTTTGTTCTTTCACTGTGTGTCGCAGTAAGTGATGTTGCTCCTGCTGCAGCAACATGTTAGCAAGTTGGTTGCTAGCTAGCTAGCCAGTGAAGCTTGGAGGCTTTCTGGACAACTTGTGGAAACCGGTGATCAGAGGTCATTGTTTGATGAGCGGGGCTTTTACTGTTGACTGTGAGATTAAAGCTAACACTTTTTAAAGCTACGAGATTATCCGCTTTACCTCCAAGTCCGATGTGTGAAGCCGCCAGTAAAGAAACACAATCTCAAAACAAAGCTAACTGTAAATCAGACCGAAATGAATGATGGTGAAATTAGCTAGCAAGGATTGTGTCGTCACAATTAGCACAGTCTGCACACATCAGCAGGTTATCGCTGGCTGCTACTATTGCACACAGTGTACTCAGTATTACCACAGTCTTACATCAGGACGAGACAGCTAATGATCATGTCAGTCATAGCACAACTTTAATTTACCGGTGGGATGTAACCAAGGATTTCAATTTTGAGGTACTTATATTTAACTTGTGTATTTTCAGTTATTCCTACTACATTTTGGATGCCAATGTTGTACTTTTAGCTCCACTAAATATATATAACAGCTTGCTGCTACAACAGATTCTGATCATTAACACACAGTATCAATCAACTAATAGATAATAATGCATTGCTATGTATTAAGATAACCAGCTGTATATAAAACAGTTAAACTTAACCCAGCCTTTGCCAGCTGCAACATTAAAGTAATGAACACTTGAATGCTTAAAAAAACTAAAATCCAGTGATATAACACATATTATCCCGGAAGAACCATTTTGCATAATGAGTACTTTTAGGTGTGGTACTTTAAACCTATGTACTTTTACTTAAGCAAGGTTTTGGTGTATGCCTTGTACCTATAACAGAATATTTTTACGCTGAAGTATTGCTGAGTACTTCTTCCACCACTGATCTGAATGCAGCAAATGCAAACCCAATTTTGAGTCACAGCAGTGGCCAAATTGTAGTGCAGTTTAAATATCTGCCATGCTTACTCAATAATACAAACTAGCAAATATGATGAAGAGCGTAGAGCTCTACATACAGATGGATTTTGTTCCCAGTCTCACTGAAGATGCACTGGTATTGATCCTCAGAGGCGGATTGGCCATTGGGAAGTTCGGAGGGCTCCCAACAGCTTGTCTGTTCTCGGCAGAACCGGCCAGTGTTGATAGAGTTTCCAGTTTCTGATATCAGGAATTACTTACATCAGATATTTTTTATTTGTTCAACTTTTATGAGACTGCATTGTAATTTTTGATTATATATTGAAAAAACATTGAGCATGTGAGAGTACATGTATGTGTGAGCATTTGTATTTATTTTAGCACTCTATGACTGAGTGTGCATGTTTTGGTGCAGACGTTAGCAGTAGTGAGCAGTTTACTGAGACAGCTCACCCAGGTTTGCCTGGCCTGGACTTGTTTTGACTCAGTGCAGTGGAGACGTTATAGAAACTGAGGTGGGAGGTGTCAGAAAGACATCCTAAAGTGTCTCAAATGTCTTAACATCACCTGATTCCCTTCATACCTTAGTCTTAACATTACAGCCAAAAAAAAATGTTCTCTTCATTTAATAGTCCAAGGCTGAATTTCAGTCCCAGTGCATCCTTGTTGATCACTTTAAACAGATTTGGTGGGAATCTGGAGCAATTTACATATGGAGTGTGACGTAGTGTAACTGGAAATGCATCTTTGCCTGTAAAAGACAACCACATATCCAACACTGTAGTGTGAGTGTAGCAGTTGTAGCACAGCACACCTTTCAAACACCGTTTATTTGCTGACATCTACCATGTTGAAGAAAATTTTGTGGTCCTACTTTACACAAGGTGAGGTACCAAAAAAAAAAAATCACGGTAGCTTTATTTTTCCCCTTAAGCAGTGACAACAGTTTTCCACAAATAAAATAAAATCAGTTCAGTATTTTCAACAGTTAATTTCCACACAGCTTGTTGCCTCTCATTATAATCGCACCTTTTGCAATTGCTAGAACTGCCTTCTTCCCTGTGTTTTAATATCACAGTGGAAAGATGGATCATTTTTAGGCCTATGCACACCAAAGTGCATCAAAGAAGTGGCGACAAAGGCCGACAGTTCCTTCGCCTCACGTCAGTTGCGTCGCCTCACGTTGCTTGTGTCATAAAAGTTGCACTTGAACACACTGCAAAGAATACAGCCAATGGACAACTAGCACATATGTTCTACACCTGCGTGAGAGAAAATAGCTCTTTGTACAAACAGTTGCCAGTACCTAATGACACTGTGTATTCTTCGTTAAAGAAGATAAATCAAAAGCCCTTTTTAAATAGGAATTGTACAAATTTGCAGGAAAGCCCAATTTGTCTTCTTCAGCATTGGTAGTATAAAAACAAAATCGGGGAGCGCAGCAAAATGCTGCTAGATACTCATTCCTGCTATCAACTGTTTCCTGTTTTGAAGTCCACGCCAGTGGGTCGCACGTACGGCATCATCAGCAGCCCCTCCCATGGCGGAAGGGCGCCTTGCTCTTTTTAAACCAAAAACGTTCCGCCAATATGACTACCCTACGAGGTGGGAAATTGGGCACCTCGGATCAACTCGCCAATCCGGCTCTGTGTGTCTTAACGCTTGCAGCTTGCTGGCAAAACGGCCCAACATTCGCAGAAAATCTGGCAGTGTAAAAGGGGCTAAAGACTGACAGGGTGGATTCAAGATGTTAGGTAGCCAGTTAGGTATTTTCTTGAACTGATTGCTACTCACCAGCCCTTCACTGAAAGAAATCAGTCACAGCTGTGTTGTATAGCTATTGTTAATGCATAACCTCTCAAAACAAGTAACACATGATGGTGTATTCCTCCCTCAATAGTCTGATGTGTGCATATATGGATATGAGACAAATATGTCAAATAATGTATACAAGCTTATGGTTAATTTTAATTGCAAATTATGTATTTTTTAAACTCACAATGCATGATAGAAAATGAAGGATATTGGTGCATTTGCATGACAGAAATCATGTTTACAATGTAGCAAGATAGAACATAAGTCATTTTTACTCAGTTATGTGCTGGAGTGTTTGTGGAAACAGGGCCACTGAGTTTAATCAACAGTGGTCAAATGACGCTTCATGAAGCCTCATTAAACATTTTCTTTATTTTCTGAGCCCACTAGATGGCGCTCTTGGTTTAAAGAGAGAGGCTCAAAGAATAGCAATTCAGTGTGCTTTCAACCTGTTGTTGAATTAAAAGCACCATCTAGTGGGCTCAGAAATTAAAGAAAATGTTTCATGAGGCTTCTTGAGGCTTCATTTTGCCACCACTTATCACCAGACAACCTGTGTGACTTTTTATTTATTCTGTGTCCTCTTCACTGTTCTCTTTGTCAGAGGGGATAATATGGGCTGTGTACGTCTGCTGGCACTGACACTGGCCACATCTGCAGTACTCCTGTTAGCCTCCCATTCAACCACCGCTCATAGTCATTCCCATGGTGACCATGGCCATGCCCACTCCCATGGCCACCATCACCACCACGGCCATTCCCACGGAGCAGACGATCATCAAGAAGAAGTGAGGATGTTCCATGGAGCGAGCAAGTGGAGTGCCGAGGCCAACCTCCCTCTACAGGAAGAGGAACACCACGGGCACGCACATTCTCATGATCACGGACATGCGCACTCACATGATCACGGGCACGCGCACTCTCATGATCACGGGCACGCACACTCTCATGATCACGGGCACGCACACTCACATGATCACGGACATCAGGAGGATGTCATCCGAGTGCACAAGGAGGAGAGTGGACATGGACACTCACACGGAGGGGAGAGGGTGAAGAGGGAGGCAGAAGGAGAGAAGAGGGACATGGTGGAGCTGTGGACACAGGTGTGGTCATGGGTTAGACTGGGAACAATGGGTTGCCTATTTGAAATGTGGTCAGGAATATCTATCATATGTTATACTTGGAAGAAGACACACAGGGTTTTATCCCCCTACAGCAGATATCAGTGGTGCTACTTTGCAGGGCGTCTGCCTGTCCTTAGGAAGTCTCAAAATGTCTTAAATTTAGTTTTACATTTATTAGGCCATAAAAGTTATTGAATAATGTTAAAGTAGAATTTGTGAGGTTTTAATAGCCACAAACGGTTTATCTAATTTAATTTATCAATTTTTTAAATTTCCTTGGCAAAATGAGTCAAGCTCTTCTACGTATAAGTCCACATTTCTGATATCATAAATCTTAAACACCTTGAGGGAATTTCTTCAAATTTGGCACAAACGTCCACTTTAACTCAACGACGAACTGCTTAGAATTTGGTGGTCGAAGGCCACTGTGACCTTGCATCAGTCTCATTCTTGTGCACGCGATATCTCAAGAAGGCTTTGGCCTCAACTTTAGTACAAATGTCCACTGGCACAATGTAATGCGCGGCACAATGTATACCGTGCATTACATTGTGCCGGTGGACGTGCATTACATTACACTGCGCATTACATTGTCCACCAGCACAATGTAATGTGCGGTATACATTATGCAATTTTTTTTCCAGCATGAGTTTACTTAATGCAAAAGATTTTCAAACTCGGCATGATGGGAATCAAAGCATTTGAATTTCACATGCAGAGTAAAGGACAGAAAATTGCCAAGAAAACCTGCCAACAAACACCAGGTATTTCCCAGTTTGTCCATTACTTAACTTTTTCACATGTTACATGTTCCAATAACTATTTGGGCAACATTTTCCAAACTCTACATCACTGATGTCATTTAAATTTAAATAAAATGTTTTTAAAAGTATTAAATCTAACTTTAACTAAGTCTTATGCTGTAGAAACTGTTAACTTATTAAATTGTCCAATGATAACTGTAGACGTCCTGCTGTAGTAAGCAGCCCTCAGGTTTGACTGTCTTCTTCCTCCCATTCAGCTACATAGTTAAAGTACAAATATGTCAACCTGCTTAGATGAATATGGGCAGAAGGCTGTTTAAGATCAGCTGGGTCAGGAAGCCTTTTTAAAAACAAAACAAAAAAAAACACAAGTCAACATTTTTAAGGGACTGTTTGAAATATCTGGAAATTTGCTAATGCTTACTGGTATTTGCCCTCCTGCTGAGAGTCAGATGAGAAGATTGATACCACTCTCATATCTGCTCATTTAGACTTCAGGAAGTCACTGTGTCTAGCCAGGAAATAGTCCGGCACAAAACCCAGGCTAACTGTTCAGCCTCAAATTTAACATCTCATCTTTTTCCTTGCAACAAGTTTTTTTCCTCCAAAATGTCCCAACTATTCCTCTAAGGGCTCTGCAGGCACTGTCATCTAGTCAAAATGACAAAAGCTAAACATTTGTAGAGGCTTTTCATTATCGCATTCTGTTGTGTAGTTCATAGTATTTTGTCCACCTTAACACATTACAGTTTAACATAATATAGCATAACCCTGCTTAACTCCACTGTTGATCCGACTCCATCACTGCAATGTAAATTTAAACTTTCTAATCAGTTGTATTCCTCCCAGGAGAGGCTTTCCATGTAATCATTTATCTTATAGTTGACCCATTGGTACTGATTGATAACAATACCACTGCTGTTTGACCCTCACTCTGAATTGTTGATGATGACACTAATGAAAACTTAACCTTCCTCCATCCCTGTTCGCAGGCCATCGGAGCGACCCTGTTGATCAGCGCTGCTCCTTTCCTCATCCTGTTTCTGATCCCAGTTCAGTCCAACAGTGACCAGCACCAGAACCTGCTCAAGGTGCTGCTCAGCTTCGCCTCAGGTGGACTGCTGGGTGACGCCTTCCTGCACCTTATACCACATGCTTTGGGTGGGTAGTAGATCCATAGAGGTCTCTTTCCTTTTCCACCCACGAGGCTAACTTTCAGCAAAATGCTTTATCTAGGTGCATTTGTAAAGTCAAATACTTAAATATATTCCTTGTTCATCAGCTCACAAGAAGGCTATGACAGTAAAAATATGTATAATCACACATTTTACTCTAATGGCAGGTTATCTAACCCTAACCCTAAGTTTAATGTCTGTTTTCTCTTGTCTTATATGTTGTACACAGAGCCCCACTCTCACCATGGAGAAGAAGATCATGGACACTCGCACGAAAGTGAAGAGTCACATGACCACGGTCACTCACATGGTACACAGTGTTACCCTTTTCTTTCAGTTTATTTGTTGTCAGTTGGTACTCTTGTCATCTCAGAGGTGCGAAAATCACACATATACAACTTTCAGCTGTAT
This sequence comes from Cephalopholis sonnerati, assembly GCA_019142605.1. Lineage (NCBI taxonomy): Eukaryota > Metazoa > Chordata > Actinopteri > Perciformes > Serranidae > Cephalopholis > Cephalopholis sonnerati. Next base: position 12,112,883 of record JAGQAX010000014.1, on the reverse strand, counting down.
ACTGTAAGAAGTAGGCATATCACAGTACCAGAAATGTAGTAGTTGATACAAATTCCAGTGAAATTCAACTATTTTCAATAACCAATTTGATATAACGGAAAAATAAAACAAAACAGTAAATCCTGTTTATTAAACATACACTCCTATTGAGGATTTGTGGGCGAGGAAACATATTAATAAATACACTACAGTAAATTAACATATTCCTCCTCCGTTGTTGTCGTTGTTGTTGTTGTTCAGCACTTGTACATGTAAGATGTGAAGCTTTGTCTTTGTGGTAGGCTATTTGTCCTGCTTCTTTTCCATTGTGATTGGGCAGAATGGTAACAAATAACCCTGACATGTGCAGTGTTTTACCCAAAGTTGAATGTTTTTTAACAAGAAAAAACATCAAACCTAGTGCTCCCTGTCGAAAAGACGCTCAGTGCCTTGTAACACTGCTGGCATTTACAGCATAGGATAAATACACAGTGCTCACATTGCAGAAAATTAACAAAGAAAGAAAGAATTGCATCCCCTACAGTATTGGAGTCCCGTCATGTTTACAGAGTTTTGGCATGGTATCGGTTCTCGTGACATCCCTCATAATGAGCAGAGGTTAACAGATGTGACATCAGTAGATGTATCATACTCTGTTGGCATATCACAGTTCCAAGCTCTCTATTCTCTGCCTGTACAGGAGCTGCCCACGGTCACATGATGTCAGTGGGTCTGTGGGTTCTTGGTGGGATCATCGCCTTCCTGGTTGTAGAGAAGTTTGTGCGGGCGCTGAAGGGAGGGCACGGCCACGGACATTCCCACGGCCACTCACATGGTACGGTGGTGCAAAGTGAAAGACTTTTATTGACACACAAAAATATTTATCTGCAGAACAAACATATTCTCACTTTGATGACATTGAAGACTGCACTTTATGCCTTGTGTTTTTTTTGCGTATTTGTATAATTTTGGGGCCAATGACCTTAAAATCTATCACTCTCTGTAGCCGCTACTCAGAATCTCAACAGTTTATGTGGAGACTGAGACTAATTTAAACTTAATGTAACATTTTCAGATGCTCCTAAGGAAAAGGACAGTGATGGAGAAGAAGAGAAGGAGAAGAAGAAGAAAGAGGAGAAAGGCAGCAAAGATGAGAAGGTGCCAAAGAAAGAGGAGACAAAGGGCACAGGTGAGCAATACCTTGATTTTCATATTTACATTTGAACCAAGAAGACAAACTGAACAGCTCCATCTGGTGGTCACTTACTGAGCTGCAGTGTGGTGGCCTGTAAGATATTACCAACTTCAAAATATGATGACATTTGACATCAAACATTTATATTTCTAGTTATTAAAACACCAAATTTATGAACGTATTATTTGTTGTATTTTATCAAGGCAAAGGTTATTTTTTTCCACAAAATATACCTATTTAGCTCAATGAATAAAGGTAGTGGTAGAAAAACGGATACATATCCAGGAATGTGGTGAGACGTTATTTGGAGACTTATAGATTAAAAACATCTAGATGTTTATATTTAAACTACATTTTAATAAAAAAAAAAAAAAAAGGATTTTCTGAAACATCTATGTTATACATGTCACTATAGTTTCAGCAGCATTTATTGACTGTGTGCTTTGACACAAATGTATATTGCACACTGGATGCTCTGGAAGTGACTAAATATATTGTTTTGTTTATACTATGCACTGGTCCCGTATTGGCCTTACAAAATCAAAAATGAAATTTGACTATTATTGTGTATTTTTTAAGTCACTGATAATGTACTGTGTTTTGAAAATGTAGATTTATAGTGTAAATGTTGTAGACATGACAGAAGCAACTCTTTATTCAGACTGTTTTTCAGTTTAAGAGTAAGTCAATACTTGAACTGCTGCAGTCTGTCCAAAACCGTTGAACTAGAGAAGTGATCGTAGTATAAAATAAATTCACTACTGCCCTCAAGCATTTCCACAACTGATTGAAAAAAGGAGCAAAGTGTCTGAAATCTGAATGTAAAACTCACTCAGAATTAAATCATTAAGTGTTTTATCATGTTGAGTTTCATTCAGTAAACAAAGGAGTGATTTTTGGCTCAGCTTAAGTCAGAAGCTGCAAACACGTGGTCTTGGCTTTTATAGGACATCATCAATTATAAATTATAAATTTAACATCAGCATTATGTTGATCAAGTTTGTCATTTGCCTGGAGGGGCAGGAAATCATAATTGTGCTGCTCCCTGTGGGATGGAACGTGTCTGGCTGCACTTCAGTCACTCACACCAGCGCAGGTATGTGCTGCCGGCATCATTATAAGCTCTCCAATCGGAAAACTGTGGCCTCCATCTAACAAAAACAGATAATCCTTACCCCAGAAATGCTCTGAGATCCATTGACCTAGATTGAGGCTGTCTGAAAACAATGTGTTAATCTGCTCATTAAGTTCTTAACCTTGTTTTTTCTTCATTGTCTCTACTGACAAAGACATCAAGGTGTCAGGTTACCTGAACCTGGCAGCTGACTTCACACATAATTTTACTGACGGCTTGGCAATCGGAGCATCATTCCTTGTTGGTCCAGCTGTTGGTGCAGTCACCACCCTCACCATCCTGCTGCACGAGGTCCCACACGAGATCGGAGACTTTGCCATCCTCGTCCAGTCTGGCTGCACCAAAAGAAAGGTAGTTGACTATTCAAGTTTCAGGTTATAAGAGTCAAGTATAAGAATAAAGAATCTTTTCATGACAGATAATCAGAAAGACCTTTAAAAGAGTATGACTGAAGTTTATGGTCCCGGTATTCTGACATCTACATGGAATTGTGGCCCTGTTGTCCCAATCATCACATAAATACAGTTTGCATTGTAAAATATTCCCTCCACTCTCAGACAGTGGGAATTAGGACTGGCTATCATTTAAAAAATTAAACTACCAGTACCTTTTACATGACACAAACCAATAGAGTGCATCAGTTTACACCTTGTATTTCTACGTCTTTCGACGCCTGTCACGTGCACAGAAACATTCAGTTGCGAAAAATGCCACTGTACTTGACCTTATGGAAAACCCTGCCACTTCCTGATTGGTAATTACATTGTACAACTGTCCAGCTCCTTGGTTTTGTTATGGAGCCTAAAAACTCACCTAAATTTCACTGTTAATGTTAAAATACAGCACAATTTCATTTTGAGAGTCAAAACATCCAGAATAAGCTGGGAGCAAATTTTAGGATTTTGGGGGTCCTTAAACAAAATTAGTGTGTTAGTATTAGGCATGGGCATTTAAAGAAACTCCCATATTAAAGTACTCACATTGAATTATTGTAGAGTACTCAAGTGCTCGCAAAAATATTTACACATATATATATATGTGTTAACCCAAGAGCAGGAATGTAAATTGGCTAACATTGAAAAACAAGTGCAATTTAAAATTCAATTACTGAACTACCAGTGGAAGAAAACATCAGTACAGCATAGTATTGTGATGGTTGTGTGTGCAGTATGGTATCATTACATGGTGCAAAGTATCAATTTTTTATTACATAAATTATTATTACAAATACAAATTAAACTTTAGGTAGCCCACTGCTTTTTCAGTCCACTAGATACATTTTGCTGCAAAAAAAAGACTGAAGTGAGATGAACAGACTAAAAACTGTATCTTATTAGATAAAACAGTTGTTGAAAAAATTTTCCTTTGGGTACATAATTTGCATGTGAAAACAGGTAATCTATTGCCAAATATTTTTATTGCAACACTCAGCGTAGCGCAACACATTTAAAATTGTGATAATATTGTATTGTGACAAAATGATCATGATAATAGTGTACCGCAGAGCCTCTGGTGATTCCCACCCCTACAAACAAAGCAAACTTTCTGTTGCTGCTGTTACATAGGTTTGATGGACCGTCTCTGGACCTGCTCTCCTCCCAGTCAGTTCATCATCTGCCCAGATAGCAACAGCTTAAGGCTTATTTATACTCCCTTTACGTGTGACAAGAGATGTGCTTTTTTCAAATATTGTGACCATCACTGCCCACGTATTTCCATGCGGAGGAGGTTAATAATGTACCTTTTATCGGAGGCAGCGAGGCTATTAAATGCATTGCGACATGTAGATTGAGAATTGTTTTCACTATATTACTGACATGGTTCCTTCTTGCCATTTTTAAAGTGTCTTTGACGTGTCCTACGGCTGTATCTCACTTAGTTTACGCTACACTGCCCCAACAGTTTACGGTGATTCTGCTCAGTTTTGTCCGTATCTGATAGCTTTCAGAAAACATGCACAACACTTACGAAATAAATGCAGAGTACAAACAGAAGGCTCGGTCCGTGTCTGTACACGTATCTAAAGTTGAGTATAAATGAGCAGTAACGCAGCAGCAGCAGCAGCTAACATCCAACATGGAGCTGTTATACTGTCCAAACAAACCAATACTTACACTGAAACGGCTCAACTCTTGTTAAACCCAAGCAATTAGCCTTGTGATGCTAACACTTAGCCCGGTCACTGTGTGTGTGTGCAGACTCTCACCAACTGTCCCCTGGTGTGGAGCTCAGCCTCCTGTAGCTGTAGTCTTATGATAAACAGAGCAGTAACAGGGCAGGAAGGCGCTGAGAGCTGCAATGTACTGCATGCAGCTATACAATGAAACAAGATTAAACTCATTTGACATGGCAAAAGAACAAAACATATATAAAATTCATGTACACGTTAGTGGTTGGGCGGTGAATACTCTAATTTTTGAATGAATACTGACGTCTGAGTACTTGAGTACTCATGCCCATCCCTAATAACTACAGGTTTTATTTTTTCTCTTGTATTTTTGGATTTATTTGCAAAGAAAATAAGTGAAAAATGGCATAAAAGAAAATGAAGGACACAAACCAAATGTCAGGAATTACGTGGTTTGCTTTCAGAGACCAAAAGGCATCTTTTCTTTTATGCCGTGTTCTTTGCCCTTCTGACATTAAGACTATAAATCCTCTTCCTCTCTCCCATCAGGCCATGTGTCTACAGCTGGTGACAGCCCTGGGAGCTCTGGCCGGCACAGCTTGCTCCTTACTGGCTGAGGGCGTGGGCGCTGCGGCGACCGCCTGGATCTTGCCGTTCACAGCCGGCGGGTTCGTTTACATCGCCACAGTCACCGTGCTCCCAGAACTGCTGGCGGGCCGCTCCAGTTTCGGCCAGTCTGTAATGGAGATTCTGGCCCTGCTGTTCGGAGTCGGTATGATGGTGCTGATCGCAGAGTACGAGTGAGACGCAGCAGCGTGGACACAGAAGGAAAAGGTCAAAAACGGTTGAAAAAAAATGCTGGTTTTTAGTAGAGTTCAAGTGGATTGTTATTTGTCAGGGGTTTATTTTGTTTTTTTATATTCTGTTTTGGGAGAAACACCACATACTGACGGCGACTGGATGATTTTTGTTGTCTTGTGTTTTTTAGCAGTTCACAGTCACATCCCTGATTTGTGTTAATGTCTCTTTTCCGGCTCCACGGCGGAGAGACTGAGAGCTGGAAAGAAACGTCCTGATGGAAACGTTTTTTTGAGGACTGCAGGTGAAATCTCTCTGTCTGCTGCTCCCAGAATTCATTCATCGCTTTCACCGCAGGAATCACTCAGCTGCGCTTTTACTGCAGCACAAACTGACAGCCGGTTTCCTCCAAAAAGTGGCTTGAAGTAGATTTATTTTCCAGCCACAACACTAACCTTTTTTAACCCTTTCAGAGTTGGCTCAGTGAATGAGCAGAGAAAGCAAAGATCTGTCTCAGTTGTTTTCACTACAGTGACCTGCTCCGTTAAACATGTTTAATGTCTGTTTCATTTGGAGATGTTGAATGTTAATATTTTTACATTCCACCAAATAAAAGTAAATGTTGTGGCTTGTACAGATGTACTCAAACAGCACCATGTTTGCTGTCAACTCATTAAAATCTTTATAAAAGGAAAAGCTGTTTCAACACTCCTACACAATCTGTTGTTTTTTGTTCCCACCGATGGATGATAACGAACGGTGAAAATACTGACAGCTGTGATGAACATCCCCAATAAAGGTTCATAATTTTCAATGATTACTTTTCAGCATATTCTCTTACACAAACTTAAAAATATAACGAGCTGATAGTGAGTCTGTACATGGTTGAATGGCCTGTTATTATTAAACATGGATGAAAGTGAAGTTGGAGGAAAAAAAGAAAGATGACTTATAATTTCATCTGCTCTTAACAGACCTGACCACAAGAGGGAGCAAGATGTCCTTATTGTTTTTGTAAGGGCCTCAATAGCTGCTGTGAAAGATGCATGACAGATAGATTGCATGCACATTGATGGAGTATGAAAACATTTACCTGATACCCGTCCCGCAGACAGAGGCGTCACACCCACGCTGACATGAATGAGTTATGTTGCTCTGCTACTGTAAACTTTGACTGCATACTTTCTGCAACTTTCTAGTTAGTTTTAACAAAAGTGTTGAATTTTGAAATTAACTTTGACTCCTGATTACCAGTTATGTAATGAGTTATTGATATTTTTTTATTTTTTTAAATTCCTGAATTAGATCTTAAGGTAAAGGGTGTCTTACAGCGTAAAGATTGGAAAGCCTTCTACAACAAATTTGTGATTTTGGACAACATGGATAAAATTAATTTGACTTGAAATTGTATTTAAAATATGAAAATATTTTTAGTGTCAATGGGCTTAGGTACTATACTATAAAAAAAGAAAGACTATGATCCAGGTAGACCCAACAAGCTTTTTTTTGGACTGAATAAGTTGGGTGTAAAGCAAGCCTAGCTTTGCTTATGACCCCTTCACAAAAGCAAAGTGGTATGAATTTGTGGCACCTCATCACAAAGAATGATCTCCCAGCAATTTAATTAGTAAAATTTTTGCAAGGCATAAAGAAGTTTGCTGAGCAAAAAAAAAATTGTTCCCATTTGCCATGGAATGAAATAAAAGCTCTATGATTCAATCAGTTTCACTGAGTTTCAGTTTGCACCTTTTCTGAGGAAACCCATCCACCTGACACGTGTGGCATGTTCCAGATGCTGATTTAACAGCGTCATTACACAGGTGTGCCTTGGAATGGTCACAATAAAAGGACACTAAAATGAGCAGCTTGATCACACAACACAATGCCGCAGATGCCGCACGCTCTGATGGAGCGTGACATGGTCACGCATGCTGCATGCTGACTGCATGACCATGGCAGTGACAATGCCTGTGAACCCTATGTTTATCTCACTGCCATAACCCGTCTCCAATAGTGTTTCCGTGAATTCATCCAGCCGCCCTGACAGCGGACGACGTGTAAACACACCAATATCTCCACATCCAGCATCTCCACCTGCAAGATGACTGATTACACTAGAGATACACGGGGCAAGGATGCGTCATGTGACTTGCTGCACACACTCCATCTCTGCAGCTTGTAGTGGCTGCCTGATTCACAGTGTGTGTTTAAGTTATAGCAAGTTTAATGCAGTTGGTTATGGAGAGTTTGGAAGCGTGAAGACTATGTTAACCGGTACTGAATTAATTAACTGGATTATTTTAGCAGCATGATGCATTAATTTCATATATTCTTTTTTTAATCATTCTTTAACAGATCACAATCATTTTTTACACAGATCTGTGTAATTTAAACCTGTTATCCTCCAGCTTTAGTTGATTACAATGGACGCGCTCTGCTGCGCGCGTGCAGCGGCAGACGTGACGCGCCGCGTCCGCGTCACGGCAAATCTACTTTGGACACAGTCGCGTCCATTATAAGCAACTGTTCAACCTTGATTTTATGAGAGCTGTGTAAGAAGAGTATTGTAATGGTGGAATTCTACTCTAAATGCACTCATTTGGAAAAACAGTAGGACCTTACACTAATAATCCATGAAAAACAAGATGGCAGTCATCGCTGTCAAATTAGTCTGAAGCTGATCCTGACACAACAGTAGACAAGGTACAAAAACTGATCACTTTTTTATGGTTGAAACAGGCTTATTTATGATTAATAACGTTGCAAGTTTGATATGGCAACAAATTTGACCAACAGTAACAAGCTAAGGTGCTGTTAATGATTAAGTACTCATTTGAAGACATTGGGACTTTATTATCATCTTGTTTGAGGACTTTGGGACTTTATTATCATCTTGTTTGAGGACATTGGGACTTTATTCATGTTGACAGTGTTCAGTTTTTTATACATAGCCGGTCCTACTGATCCGAAATAGCTAGGAGAAGTTAAAAATACACACCAAACAAAAGTTAAGGTCTCAGGAGGATATATATTGGGTGTTATATTTGTCATTATGCAAAATGTGCTCAATTTCTGACGTACTTTCAGAAAACAATATGTTGAAAACATCCTGAGATGAATATTTGGTGCACATAATCAATAAACTGCTCTATAAGCTGACTGTATCATTAGAAAATCAAACAGAACAGCATTTTCCTATTTAAACTGTGTTTCCCTATCAATGTTCCTGGTGACAGTCAGATCGAAAGGACTGATATTTTGGAAAAATAATAGTAAAAGCTATAAATCTTTAATTTTTTTTTTTGACATCCATCAGTTGTATAACATCTCGTTTTCATTTTAAACATAGTTGGATCACAGTCTAGTAAATTAAGTTTTTTTTCAGCTGCTGCAAGAGCCAGCAAAACATCCTTTATTTCAAAGTTACAGTCTACTAATAAAACTCTCCACAGTATAAACAGTGGTTACATGAGCCTCAAAACCAGCCACAACTCAGCCCTGTGCACAGCTGGGCCAGGCTGGCCAAGCACCCCACCCTGGGACGCAGGTGCCCCAGGAGGCATCCCCAGAGAGCCACAAGGGCCACGGACAGACACACAGACCCAGAGGCCAAGAGGGGGCAGCAACCGACGACCTCAGGGCGCCCCGGACCAGCCCAGGAGGCACGGGGCAGGAGGGCACACCCGCCACCCAACACCCAGCCTTTCTATAATGCGTTTTATTTCCTTGTAGATCTGCAGAGCACATATTTCAGTCACTCCACCTGCGCAACAGGAAAATGTTTGCGATAAGCATGATGAATAAAAAGGAAGTTCCTCGCTCCTTTCTCTGGAAGCCCTCTTGTTATGACAAAAGGTGTTTTCTGTTTTTAGAGATAAATGAAAAAGGTGACATGCCTTCAATCAATCCTCTAGACTTCTCTAGAAACAAATTATTTGTACATCATTTAAGTCACCTAACAAAGAAAAACCAGAAGGTATCATGACTCAGCATGATTATGTGTTTTTCTAGTTCTACAGCATACTGAGGGTTTTATTAAATTTAATCGTTTTGGTTTAGCTTATTATTTACAAAGACACCAAAGGGTGCCTTTGGTATCGATATCACGTGCTGAGGGGCGTGAGAAAGTGTCAGTATTTCATGACCTGGCAATGACAATGGGCTAAAAAGTTATGGATACGTGTTAAGGTAATGGACAACCTGCAACCTCCATGGCTGAAAAATGAAGCCAACACAGAAGTGCCAAAAACTGCAGTTCTTTGAGTGGTCACATGAGGCTGGCTCCAGAAGCTGTTCAATCCCCATGGGCCTCAATGTTAAATGGCCTTTACAGCAGAAATAAGCATACTTACAACCTGCTACAAAAAATGGTTTAGCTAATTTCCCAGTTCATGACAACTGTGCAGGGAGTGAATTTTTCTTTTTACAACGCGCCTGTTTACATTTTTTTAAGGCTTAAAGTTATGCAGAATTAAGGGGAGGCTGCTTTGAGTGACAGTCTGTCTGCTGATAATGTCCTCAGCTTCTCACTCAGATCCATCTCTCGCTCCTCCAAAGCACCAGACTCTCTGGCTCCAAAAAACCAAGATGGCAACAGCCAAAGTGCTGAACTTGAGTCTTCAAAACAGGAGTCCCCAAACCAGTCGGTGATGTCACAGTAGCTATGTCCATGACTTTTACAGCCTGAGGTAATGGATACATGGTTTAAATAGTTAGCTGAATAAACAGTTGAAACTGTTTGGCTCACGTTGTGGATAAAAATATAGTTTTTGTTACAAGTGGTTTTGGTAGAAATGACCTAAACAGTTAAAAGAATATATGTTTTTCATCCAGTTTATAACCAGTTCAAATGAACACATTTGGAACATGACGTCTGATGTCACTGAAGGTGATTTGAGTTCATCTGAGAGAGCTGTTCAGGGGAAAATAATAAAAGGTTGGAAACTACGTCTGCCTCCAGTTTGGGACCCACATGTGTAGAGGAGGAGGAGCAGGCTGATGTTTTACACGTACATTTAGTTCACCATTCCTTCAGTCATCAAGGCGACAGATTTACAGTGACTTACAGTAAGGAGCTTCCTACAGAGAGACACTGAGTACATAAAACACGTAGCTATGTAGGCTGGTGTGCAGCTGGTACAGTCTTTCTATAATGTATTTTATTTCCTTGTATGTCTGCAGAGGACACACATGAGCAGTCACGCCACCTTTAAGCTGTTAAAAAACTAAAGTGACGAATAAAAATGAAGCCTCTGTGTGTAAACACCTCTCACTCTTTCTTTCTCTGGAACCCCCTTTTTGTCAGGAATAAAGGCCTTTTCTGTTTTTGATGACTAATAAATAAAAGCACATATCTTACATTCCTGCAGTCACTCCCCTCAAAACAAATTATGTGTCATTTAAGTGACCTTTGAAAATAAAAGGTGTGGTGACTCTCAGCATGACTACGAGTTTCTCTAGTTCTTCGGCAGTGAGGGTTTTCTTTCATCCTGTCATTTTAGTTTACTTTATTTCCTTATTCTTAAAAACAGTCGGCAGTTTTCTTTTCTTTTGGAAGTTCAGAAAAAGGAAAGAGCTGGAAACATACAGTATATTTACTGTGATTTTAAAAAATGATCTTCAAACTGTTAAAAGTGAAATATTTTAATAAAAAAAAAAGAATCAGTAAAGACATAATTTCCTGCTTCACAGTTGTAGTGGTTTAAGTGATAAAAAATCCCAAAAGTCACATGTATCTGTTTCATTACTGTAGCACCCTTGAAATGCCAAATGTTAGGATTTACTGGTGCTGTTTATAATGTAGCAGGAGTACATATAAAATTCAGAAAGAAAACATATAATTTGTTCATCACAATCTATCCAGACTCAAGAGTTAACACAAACACAAATTTAAAGATTTAATTAGATAGAAGATATTATTTTATTTTATGCAATTTTGTACTAAAAACAACAACAACAACAACAACAAAAAAACAGAAAAAGCCAACATACAAACAGATACCTTTCAGATATCTACTTCAAAAACAATAAAGCAAACTAAAAAAAATAAAATCTTAAAATATAGCTTTTTGAATTAATTAATTTATTTTATTGGTAACATAAAAAAGAAACAAAAAAGAGGGAAAAAAACCCATAGATTAAATGACTGATAAACCTACACAACAGGGCCGATAAGTAGAGTCTCAAAAAGAACACAAGTTAAATCTTACATGTTTAAAAAGGAGAAGTAGAAAGTATACGCTCATTTATTCCTTCCTTCCCACTAATCAATTAATTCCTAAACCTTATCTCATATAAATATAAACACAGGTACAGTATATCACTTTCAATGTAATGTCGACATTTTAGTTCTCACAGCAGACATCTTGACTTGTCATGGTATCAAAGTACAGGTGATACTAATGACACGGTGCTCTGCTCTATTCAAGTGTTCCAGTAAGAGCGTACCAGCATGTATGATAACAGGAACCTGAGCTATAAGCAGCTTACAGGAATTCACTACGTTAAAATGTTGTCTGTGAGAAAGGCCTGTTATCAGCAGGTGATGTGTGATCTGTTTTTAGAGCTATGTACAACCTGTTCCAAAAAAAAGTTGGGACACTGTGTAAAATGTAAATGACGACAGAATGCAATGATGTGCAAAACCTTTTCCACCTATATTCAATTAAGTATAGTCCAAAGGCAAGATATTAAAGATTAAACTGATAAACCTGATTGTTTTTTGTACATATATGCTAAATTTAATTCCTGCAACATGTTTGTAAAAAGTTGGGACAGGAGCGTGTTTATCACTGTGTTACATCACCTTTCCTTGTAACAACACTCAGTAAGTGTTTGTGAACTGAGCAGACGTCATCTGGATAGCAGCATATGTTTCTCGAAAACCTGTATGTACCTTTCAGCTTTCAAGGTGCTTTCACAGATGTACAAGTTACCCATGATGTCACGGGCACTACCATCCTCATACCATCACAAATGCTGGCTTTGAACTTTGCACTGATAACAATCTGGATGATCCTTTTCCTTTTTCCTCTTCAGCCTGGAGGACACAATGTCCATGATTTCTAATAACAATTTGAAATGTGGACTCGTCAGACCACACGTCTCCACTTTGTGTCAGTCCGTCTCAGATGAGCTGCGTCCCTGAGAGGTCGGTGGCGTTTCTGGCTGTTGTTGATATGCGGCTTTCACTTTGCATGGCCTTAACTTACATCTGTGGATGCAGCTCAGAACTGTGTTTTACTGATAATGCTTTTCTATAGTGTTCCTGAGTCCATGTATGAATATGCTTTACACAGTTTTAGTTTTTAATGCAGTGTCACCTGAGGGGTCAAAGGTCACCGCCATTCAGTGTTAGTTTATAGCCTTACCCCTGATGTGCCGATTTCCCAGATTTCCTTCATCTTTGATGATATTATGGACTGTAGATGGTGAAATCCTTGAAGTCCTTGCAACTGTGCCTTGCTAAAGGTTGTTCTTAAACCGCTGGACTGTTTGCCCTCACAGTTTTTCACAGAGTGACTGTCCTTGCTCGTGAACACCTGAGCCTTTCACGAATGCCACATTCATACCCAATCATACTTTAATTTCTTACTAGTAAACTCAGAAATGAGAAAAACTGGAATATGGCTGTTAATTTATTCAGGATGCTTACCTCACCGTTTTAACCATTTTATGGCAACAATATTTATTTTGGCCATGTGGCTTTGCTCATCTGATGCTCAGGAGCAAATCTGAGATTGACACAGACTGTGTCGTCATTTTAGAAATAATTTTTAAAGTTACATTCCATCGCTGTTTATGTAAATGCATACATTTAACTTCTTTCCAAGCTCTAGTAAACATTTTTTTTAATGATGGCAGTTTTAAAGTATTCTGTTTCTACTGAGCACCAAATACCAACAACTACTAATATTTTTAACTTGAATATTATTTTGACAATTCATAATTAATAGAAAAGTTTTAAAAAGTTAGTTCTAAGTAGAGTACATTAAAAAAGAATAAAAATGCTTGTTCTTCATGGACTCCCTTACAGAGGTCCGGGCTAAACTCCCCATGTCCTCCAGTCCAACAAACGCCTGTGCTGCAGAGCCTGAGATACAAACATGGAAAACATTCAAAGTTCTTTCACAGTAGGAGGCGTAGCGAGTGAAATGTCTTTGAAGCAGCGAGGATGCAGAACTCTATTGTGAGAGACTGAATGTGGACATGCCTGACTGAACTACTGAAGGCTTCATAAACTCACAATATACACAGACGGTAACATCATGGGTAGTTTATGTTCCTGTTTATTTTCTGTGCAGGTCTGACAAGTCTAAAAATGTAAACTAACTCCATTTAAACTAAAACCTAAGAAGACTGGTTGCTGCTCAGTGCTAGAACACTTATACTAGCCACTGTAAATTTATGTCATCCTTGGCATTCTTTGCTGTTACAGTGTATAAATAATGGTTTACATTTATGCAAAAAAACCCTCAAAGTTCAAATCAGATTGCTTCTTTCGTTTGCCAGTTCTCATGAGTTGAACAGACATACAGTATTTTACTTTGCTATCCTTGGCATACAACAGTGATTGAGCCTCTGGGGTTTCACCTCTCAGTAACAATGAGTGCCAATCAACTCATCACTGACAGCTGGTGAACAAGATACTGACGGTGTTCCAGAGTTTCCTTGATGGAAATATCACACAGCCACCACCCAACATAGGCCTTTTTTTCATGTTTCCTTCTGCGACAATCAAAACATTGTCTGTGTAAAGGGCTCATTAAAGGGACACTGTGTAGTGTTTTCAGTTGTTTATTGGCCACAATCGATGTCTGCTTTCATAAATATGTCATCATTGGTGTATTGTTACCTCCACCAATAATCTGACTTATTCTCGTAAAAGGAGAATTTCGGATTTATTTGTACGTTGGGCGGGTAAGTCGTTTAGGGGGTTCTATGATGTTCCACCATCTTTAAAATACATCCACCAGCAAGGGACATATAGCACTACCAGGGAATAGCCCCGCCTTTGGCGTTTTCGTTGAGAGCCAGGTCAGTGCTGCGTGACTGAGAAGCCGAAGGAGAGGAGCAAGAGGCGCTTCGCCACTGCCCCGGCAAATTTGAAAGCCTGCACCACTGCAGCATAACAAAGTCCCACTCTTTGAGCATAATGCAGGATCATGCATATGCAGCATCACGACGAATCCTCATCGCCAAGAAAGCACAAAAGGGAATCAAAAAAGCAACATTACTGGCAAAAAAACGAGGGTCAACATCGGGGTAGCCTTTCCCAGGTGGAAAGAGCTGCTGAAGGAGAAAGGTTTCAAAAGGGACACTGAAGTTGCCTGCTTTCTTCTCGACAGGTAAGCTTTACGGCCTAAATTAGCCTACAGCTAGCTGTACCATCGTTACCACAGGCAGCATATCGGTAGAAAAACACACGAGCCTCGTTGGTGCAGGCACTTAGCTTAGCACTTAGGGAACATTTGTTTGTGTTCATTAGCAAGTTGCTAGATGCTATCTGGTACCAACCCCCCCACACACACACACACAAAACAGCACAATATAATTCACTATCTTGCTGGAGTCTTTTTTGCCTATACACGCTGACACTAATGATGCAATGCAATTTGCAATATTTACGAAATAACAAACCTCATCACCTGAATGAATACTCCATGAAGTATCCAATTACATGGTTTCATCAATGTTATCATAGCTTTTTGGTACACAGCGGCTACCGTAGTTGCAATACGCATTTGAAAAAGTGAGGCGCTAGAGTGCACTATCCGTTTGAACGCAATATACAATTTCAGCGTTAGATGGGAGAAATTCCTACACACTGTGGCTTTAAATCCCAGTCCATCAACCAAAAGGAAAAAAAAGTGACATCACAAAACTATATCCAGATTATACAAACAAATAGATGTCAGTTAGCATGGGTTTATTGAAAGCCATATGGGTGAATAAAAAAAAAGCAATATTTCTTTTTATATACATTTTTATTGCAAAACAAAAGGAGTAGAATAGAACAACACAAGGACAGTCAGTCTGATATAAAGTCTATACAATGAATAGATGGGAAAAAAGTTATTATTTCTAATGAACAAAAACAAAATTTTACAGTTTTACAGTTCACTATCGTAATGTAAACCTAGTATAAGACAAATCCCAACAGAACAGCACAAGTGTAAACCAGGGATTAATATTCTTCTCAGAGATGATACATTTTCTGTCAGAAGCAGGAGCACACTATCCTGGAAACTTCAGCTCTAATCAAACACCAAATACAACAAGGAGAAATAGGCATAAAGCTCAGGATTTAAAATTGATGGCTTGGAGTAAGTTAACTTAACACACACATCTAGGAGAGAGCCACAGTGCTCAGTCTTTATCAGGTGGCTGATTAACCTTGCACACAATAGATGAATTTGATGGGCTAAAAGGAACTTATCATTATGCAGCTGAGTTTTGCCTCCCTGCCGACTCAGAGAATTGCATCCACACAGGAACATAAAGGACTAATGTTAAGAACTTTCTGTAGTGATAAGTATATGTTTGTCTTTACCTACAAGCCTGTTTGGCTTATGGCTAGTATGCAAGTGTTTTTTTCTGTTTACCCATTTTTTTTCCCAGGAAATACTGATGGTTCGGATGTGAATTCCGTCACTTGGGATTAAATTGAAGTGTAAATGCTCTTCTCAAATGTTCCCTCTCCATTTCACATTGTACTCTTTGTATTGTGATTAAAAATGTTCTAAACCTCATCAACTAAAAATGCAGTGAGGACATTTTTTATTGTTATTAAGGAGCTCATGATCTGGAGAGAAGCTACAGTGGTTGGAAACTATGTGACAGTGAGTTGCTGCTTGGTAGCTTGAGGTGTCAGATTGTTGTTGTTTCTGAACAACAAAAATATGAAAGTAATGCCGCCAAGTTATCTCAGAGATGCCATGTGCTTCATCAACCAGCAGGAATGCAGGAACAACCCTGCAACTGCAGCAGGTTAGGTTTACAACAAAGAAAAGTACAACCACATAAAAAATGCAGTGTTTTAAAGTAGAATTTGTGATACAAATAATCCTATTGAGATCAGCCAGGCTACATTATTAGCACATTTTAAATCCCTTGTCAACTTTTTTTTATATCCTGTGTTTTTGCTTTATGATCTTTTATTTTCATTGTTGTTCTTGGTTTTTATCTGCTGTTCTTGTCTGAAAAACACTTTATAAATAAAGTATTATATTAACCTATTATTCAGCTCAAAGTGCCACTAACATGGCTGTAGACTCTTTGTCTTGATAACATACTGGACAATAATCAGCCCAGTTGCCAGTAGAAAACATTGGCATTGTGTGATTCTGCAAACCATGGATATGTTAGATTTTTATGTTTCACATGAGATGGTGGGACATTTAGGCGAGATGTCTGGAAGCATTGCTGTATTTTCAGCAGCTTTTAAGCCAGCAAATGTGGGTGTTTAATAGCGAGCTGTCGCTTTGTTTCCACCAGGGTTAATGCTGCAAAAAGCAATTGTATTTTAGCAGGATATTGCTATGTTTCCAGTTGGGATAGTGTCACGGAAAATGGCTGTTTTTGGCTTTTGACTTGATTATAAAAAACAAGGTGCTGGACAAGAAAAGAAAAAAGTCAGCACACTCGACTATGCTCCCATAAATATTTATTACCACCAAGGTGACATTTCAAGCTACATGCTCTTCATAAGACAAAGTACGGTGCAGAGACGCACCTTCACATACCTGACCACACCACAGGTCTGTTTTCACTGAGACTTTGCTCTGCTGGGAATGTGCCATCAAAAGCATGTTTTTATAACATCACCGTGTTTCCTTATTTCCTGATGGAATTGTGCCACAAAAAAAAAGGTTTTTTTTTTTACCAACACATTGGAGTGTTTCCTGCTGGGACAGTGCCACCAAAACCAGGTCATGTGGGCCACAACATGACCTACCCACATGTAACCAACATTGTTGAAACACAGGGCCAGTTTCACAGACAAGGCCTAAGTCTAGTCCCAGACTAAAATGCTCACTTAAGCTCTCTTAACTTAAGGGACTTGCATCTTAAAATAGTTGTAGATTCATTCTGAATCATTCTGGATTAAACTAAGCCTTGGTGCAAGAGGGAGGATCAGAGCTACTCTAGGACTTAACTTAAGCTTTAATGAAGCCTCCAAGGAGGCAGGTTTAACTTAACAGTGTTTCTGAGAAAGCATGGAATTTGGAATATCTAATGAGGCCAGCCAGACGAGCACTTGTTGATAGGACTAATTCACTGAGTGACTCTGATGATGTTGCTTTCACATTGCAGCACTTGAGATTTTTAAAGCCAGTTTAAGGCTCTTCCACAGAGTCTATAAAGGCAGATAAGCAAAATTAAAAGTAATAAATATGAAATACTGATAATTATGAGGATGTCTCACCTGAAGTTATTGTGCTGTCCTTTTATTTGCATTTAACTAACTGCACATTGCAGCCCAATCACTTTTCTTTTGCTCAGTAGCAGCAGTATGGTTTTTACTTTTAGTTTTTTATTCTTGTCAATACATGTTTTGAATTCTTGTAACTCTTTTTGCCTCTGCCATTGTTTGGTCTCAAGGTTCACACCAGTAATAGTGGTTTCTATTCCATTTTGGGTTTTTATGGGCACCATGAGGCCAACAGCATGCGCCGTACTTAAGATATTAGGCTTAACCCAGGTGTTCTCATTTAGTCTCACTTTCCTTACTCAGGACTCCATAGTTGCAGAGTAACTAAGCCAAATTTAAGCCATGTTCACAAAAGCCACTTAAATGTAATCATGAAACTAGTCCACATTAGGCTTACTTCTGGCTTAATCTAAACCCTGTTTGGGTACCAGTCTGAAGAAACGTAACGTTTAAAGCTACAAGTTAATTGTCATAGTATCATAATTTACAAGGCCAATATTTATTCTGACAAATGGGTTGCAATAATTCAAACTTAAATAGTAGTATCTCTGTGTAATGTTTGTTTAGATATCTTCGAAATGTCGGTTTTTCATTTTTGCAAAAACTGTTTAGGTCTGTCTTCTTTCACATAAATTTCCAGCTGATAAACAGACTGGCAGAGTGAAAAGTAACATTACATTTAGTAAAAGTTACCATCGTTCAGCACAGAGACCTGTGCGTGTCTTTCTTTAAAAAAAATGTTCAGCCAAAAGATAATAACGCGACTGAAAGAAGCATCAGAAACATCAGCAAGATCTCTAATGAGGACCAACTAACTGGTTCAACAAGGTTTTGGTTGTTTGAAGTTTAATTTTAGTTAAAGATCTTGAAGGTAAGTAACCACAGGGATACAGCAGAAGCTTTACTTGGTTATCTAATATAGGTTTAAAAATAAACTATGGTCAGTACAGTTCACACCTCTTAAAAATAGTTTACCTCCTATGTATTTTAAGATCAGTGCATGTCACTGTGCCTCTCAACTCTTTCAAAGCCAACATGGAAACCTATAATTAAGGATATCCTGCTGAGTCATATATTTTAGACGTAATGGATAACAGTGTTGCCCAGTGAAAGAGTACAAATGTCTGTTTGTTTTGCCAACGCTGAACGACAGTCATATTAGTGTCATGACTGTACTTATATACAGACGTCAAAAACCTGAACGTTAATTAGGGATTCAGGAGAAGCCTAAAGCAGTACAGAGCTGAGTTTCATAGCATCAGCTGTGAGATTGGAGTTATTGTTTATAGAGTATGGGGGAGCTTTTATGCACGTGTCAACTGAAATAGTTTTGTCGAATATGACGAATATGATGTCGCAAAAGCAGCTGTGAGCAGTGTCACTTTTAGGCAGGAGTTTAGGCAGTTCTAACTTCCTGGTCAATCAATGTAAGGGAGAGGTCGTGGTCAAGGTTTAGAGAAACTAACAACTACAATTGGTCTGACACGGGATGCAAACAGCGGTCAAGTCAAAGGTTAAGCGCTTTATTTTCTTTGTTATTTATATTTATTTTCCCTAAATCAGAGCTGTCAACTAAAGTTACCTGACACCACATATTTCCCAAGTTATTTATTCCTAAAATAATTTAAAACTTAAAAACAGATTTCATTAAGACAGAAATACAGCTGAAAACCAAGCTGAACAAAGATAGGTAAAATAAACATACTTAAAGATGTGCAAATATACATAAAATACAACACTGACCCTACAATGCCTATTCACATGTGTTATTATAAATAGTAGACACCCTGAACAGGTCGCCAGACAATCACAGGGCTGACACACAGAGACAGGCAACCATTCACACTTACATTCACACCTACGGTCAATGTAGAGTCACCAATTGACCTCGGCAGGTCCAAAGTCCGTCCTGGGGGCCATTCGTGGCCTGCTGACTGATTTTCTATGGCCTGAAGCTTGTCTTTCAAATTATACTATGTGTGGTCGGTCACACAGTATTGGTTAATCAAGCAAGCAAGATCCCCTTGCATTTTTTCTGTTCACCTCACAATTATAATACAGTTTGTAGACATGCACCAAGTAGGAACTGCCCAGGTTGAACCAATGTGTTTTCATAAACAGAAGCTTGACAAGCAAATGGAACAATTACCAAGCAGCAGACACTGACTGCTCAGTGGCCACAGCAAAGAAGTATAAAGTTGATAGTGAGGATTGCTGCTTTCAGGAATGGTGGAAAGTTGAATATAGTTCAAGGATGAAACAGTTGTATCAAAAAAGTTTGAAAAGCCCTGAATTAACCTAACTGCATGTCTGTGGACTGTGGGAGGAGGCCAGAGCCGATTCGTGGAGAGTATGCAAACCAGCCGACCCGCAGGTTTGAACCCAGAACACTCCTGCTGTGAGGCAACAGTGCCAACTACTGCACCACTGTTCCAGAATGAATCATATTGAGTCATATTTAATGATTAATGTAACAGAATGCTATTCATATTTTTCTATTTTTATTTTACGCGGTTTGTATTTTTGTTGTGTTTCTCTTGTTTAATTTTATTTATCACTTTTTTTTCCCCCTTTCATTTTGATTCTAACTCTTGAGCTGCTGCAATGTATGAATCCTGATGAGGAACAGTGGTCTATATACATGGAGTAGGTGATTACACACAATATATACAGGTATATATGTCCATATACTGCGTGCCCAGATTCATAGTGGATAATGATGTGTGTAACTACACAATAAAACACAACATTTATTGTCTGTAAGTATAACGGGTGCTTTATGTTACTGGATTATTCCACAGGGATTGTTCCTGCAACCCAGTTGCCAGAATAAATGTTTTGTGTTAATGCAAACCACAGCTACATTACATTTGTCTGTTATTATGTCGCAAATACATCAGGTACAGTGGACTGACACTTTCACCAATGCTGTGGTTAACTTGTGGTTTGGTTTAGGCACAAAACATTTGGTTATAGTCAGGAAAAAAATGTCATGTTTTGACTTAAAATATCTGTTTTTGGTGGCACAATTCCAGCTGGAGATGAAGCAATGTTTTGGAAAAAAAACTTCTTTTCATGGCATTATTCATGGTTGAAACACTGCAATGGGTTGCTAAAAAAGACCCATGTTTGGTGGCTGAGAATCCTCTGAACACAGCAATGAGTCATTATGACTCATTAAAATACAACCAGTTTTGTTGTTTGTTGGTTTCAAACAGTAGTCTGCAGCTTGGCAGGTGTCTCGCCTCTGCGTCGCACCATCCATTATCCCCGGTTGTCAAATTCAGCTCATACTACATTTCTTTAGAAACGTTTCTATGATACATATGAAACCTACAATGTCAAGAAGCATTTCAGTACTGAGTAAACCAAAACACATTCTGGACCACAAATCACTCCACATTCTATACTGTTCACTAGTTTTACCATATCTAAATTACTGTGCGGAGGTTTGGGACAATACATATAAATGTTCACTACAGTCACTATCTACACAAAAGCCATAAGGATAGTTCATAAAACTTGTTATAGAGATCACACAAATTCACTCTTCTTAAAATCAAAAATACTAAAATTCACAGATCTGGTTCATTTTCAAGCAGCACAAATAATATGTAAAGCAATAAACAACCAACTTCCTGGAAATATTCAGAAATTGTTTTTTAGTAGAAATGGGGATTATAATTTGAGGGGGGAGATGAAATTAAAACACTGTAGATTTGGTACTACATTAAAATCATTTTGTCTTTCTATATGTGGAGTGAAGTTGTGGAACAGATTAGGTGTGGAGCTCAAGCAATGTCCAAGCACGACCCAGTTCAAAAAGCGGTACAAAAACATGGTTTTCACGAGGTACAGAGATGAAGAAGGGCTTTGACACAGGTGTTTTCACAGATTATTTATTATTTGTTTATTTATATTATTTATCTTCTATTTGTTTGCAAATATGGAAATAATTATGGGAGTGGAGGCATTGGTGTTATCATAGGGAGTAACTAATGGTCAAGGCTGAGTAGTGGAGAAAATAAAACCTTAATTTATTCATTCATTCATTTGCACCAAAGCAGGTGAAACTGATTAGCAATCACTATCCCTGAAGTTTAACTGACTTAGTGTTGAACTGTGACCATTAAGTGTCCCTTATTTTTTTTTTTTTTTGAACAAAAGTAAAAAAAAGAAACAAGTAGGGGAAGAAAAAAAAGAATTTGTTAATTAAAATACCTAACTTTACACTGAAAATAATCATGGTTACAGCTTGCTACAAAATACTGTTTTGGTCTCTTCAACTCTCTCTCACCGTCATGACAACTATGCAGAGGGTGAATTTCAATATAAGTCACCTGTCTATGTTTTTTTAAGGCTCAAAGTCATGCATAATTAATCCCTCGCTCCTCCACAGTGCCGGCGTCTCGTCCACTGGCTTTCACCCGGATGGCCGGTGTACGCTTCCCGTAAGATTGTAAAGCCAAGCCTGAAAGAGATGGTTTGCAAACAGTACGTTTCCTGGAGAAAACCTGCAGCAATCTCTGATAACTAAATGACAAAATAAAGACTGCATCATAAAGAAAACATCCTCAAAACACTGCCAAGGCATACATTGCAAATACTGTACTAATGTTGCAAATACGACAAAAGTAAGTTAAGAGACACATTTACTGTTCAACACATTTGTGGCAAAAGTTTCCAGAAGACACTAAACTGATGAACATGCTTGTTAGTAAAAGGCCAACAGAAGTCTCGCCAGTGTCTCCACCTTGCCAGGCGTTGGCTCATTTGTCATCCACTACCAAAATGATCCAGGAAGAAAATCAAAAATAAAACTACTGGTTGAAGTTGGGGAAATTTTGTGGTGTTAGGTAAATAAATGATTTGGCAAAGCTAAGTGACACTCCCTTTGCATGTCATAATAAATCACAATATAATTGTTCGCATGAATCAGGAAACAAAGAGCAGTTTTCTTTCACTGGGCGAAAAAATCTGCACTCTGTTTTCCCTTACCACTTTTCTACACTGTCATGTGTCATCTGCTTCTGCCAGACAGGATTCATTGTTCAAACAGCCACAAGACTTCCTTGTGCATTTAAAATATTTGAACAAACCACTGACACTGTTTTTTTCTGATGAAGGTTGATGAGACAGATGTAACATGTAGTTCCACAAAAAATGAATAAAGAACTTACTGAAAACGTTTTGCTACAGAGATTCCCAATTTTGTGTGATTGACTTATTCTGCTCTGCAACACTTCTCCAAACTTCTTCGATTTATTTCAAATAAACTTTGAATGAATTTTTTTTTTTCTCACTCAAAATGATACACTGAAGTGCCAGAAACTGCAGTTCTTTAAACGGCCACTTGAGGCTGGGTCCAAAAGTGAGTCAATCCCAACAGAATTTCTTAATTAAAATACCTAACTTTACACTGAAAATAATCATGGTTACAGCTTGCTACAAAATACTGTTTTGGTCTCTTCAACTCTCTCTCACCGTCATGACAACTATGCAGAGAGTGAATTTCAATATAAGTCACATGTCTATGTTTTTTTAAGGCTCAAAGTCATGCATAATTAATCCCTCGCTCCTCCACAGTGCCGGCGTCTCGTCCACTGGCTTTCACCCGGATGGCCGGTGTACGCTTCCCGTAAGATTGTAAAGCCAAGCCTGAAAGAGATGGTTTGCAAACAGTACGTTTCCTGTGAAATCGGAAGTGTATTTTGAAAACCGACAATGCATGTAATGGGCTGAAGTTGACAAAACGTCAACAACCATCACACCTGGGGTACCTTGCACGTCATATGTTGATGTGGAATGCCCATGACCAATCGATATGTGACAAGGTCTCACTTGTCCTATGTGAATTTGTCGCTCTTGCTACTGTGGCAGTTGCTTAATGTGTCTCATAATGCGCTAAAGGGTGCCTTGGTGCATCGGTATCTAACGCCAACTGCCACTGACTGAGCCTTGGTATTCAGTGAGTTGGAGGTGAGACCAGGTTGTTACACTACATATGATTTGAAAAATGGTAAAATAAGAAGAAAAAAAAATAGCTTACAGTGAATTTCAGCTACACAACTGATGAACAGTTTTAAGTGGTAAAAACAGTTAAAATGAAGCAGTGAAAGTAAAACTGTTTGCTACAGTTTCCTTTTTATGGCAAGTGCAAATACAAAGTAAAAACCCTATTAGGTAATATCAGTTTAGTAAATTAGAAAAATAACTTTGTGAAAAACAGCCTCAAAATGCAAAACAACACGAAACTGAAAATTAATTATGTAATAAAAAGGTGTGTAGTGTTATGTAAAAAAAATGAAAGCAACCCATGACTCATTAAAACAGTGTATCACACAGAATGATTGAGCAGTTTGATGCAGTGTTTCTTCCTTGTATCAATTAGGTGTGGTTAACAGATTATTTGCATAAACAAAGCACTCAGGCATGAAGCAAGACTTGAAATGTTCCTTGAAATGATGGGTCATTAACATATGTTTGTCATGGCATCACAACAAAGCTTTTATAATAGAGAACTACAATTCTTAAGCAGTAATAGAATTTTGCTTTTTAAAATTCAAGAAAGTGATTCATTAACATAGTATCAAAGTATGTTTGTAGTATCACAAACAATTCCTGAAGCCTCTTTCTAGAAGCAGTGGTATTGTTTGCATTTTTTTATATTGAAACCATGGCCCAAAAAGCCCTGTGATTTCCTGGTGGCTTACGTAAGATAATTATGATGGCAGTGATTATTTTTTCCTCTGCAGCTCAGTATGGGTCACAGCAGGTCACAATTCAGATTGCTAAACTACACCTGCGTAAACTGTAACTGTACAGGAACATATTTTATTACATTTAAAAACATGTTTTAAAGGTGTGATCTATGAGTCAAATGAAAACAGAAAGTAGATTTTTAGTCAAAGTAGTACAACTGGAGGAATCAGCGCTGCCAATGAGGGGAGAAGAGGACAAAACTCTCTGGGGCCAGCCTCAGAAGACGGTGCGGGGCATTTATTGTTTTATGATAAAACCCCCTCTGTTAGTATGAGTTTTTTTTTGACACAGCAAATGTTGTAAGAAAACAAAACTGTGACCACATGACCAAAGACATTTACTGATTTAAACTAGGAGAGAGCAGCATTCCAAAGTTGTCAAATACCGCCGCTTTGTCAGTGATTTTGGTTTCAGACACCTGATACCTGATGCCTATAACTTTTTAGTGAAGACATTTGTACAACAAAATTTGCTGTGCAGTGCCTAAAACAATACACATATTTACACACATGTGTTCACATTCATAATAATAATAAAAATTAAAATTAAAAGCAGCATAAGAAGCAGTTGGCACAGAATAGATATTGCACATGTTGTTCCAAAGTTACTGCATGTCATAAGAATAAGAGAGTATAACTACTGTGCACATTATAAAAATCAGTCACATTGAAAGGTTGCCAATAATGATGTAATATAAGGAGCTGGAAAGTTCCTTTAGGGTGGTGGATGGGTCCAACAAACCTCGGTCTTTCACCCGGGAGCCTGGTGTTCCCTTCCTGTATGAATGCAGAGCCAAAACATGATATTTTTTTCTAAACAGCAGATGCATGCAATATGTTAGATGTGAAATTTGGGATGAGAACATGTTGGAGAGACAGAGCACCCATTCATTCTGGACTTTAATACGGGAAATGTCTCTTTGAACCTGTGCATTTCTCTACCCCATTATATATATTAATATATTATAAACATGAAAGTAGTTGATGAAATAAAACACATTTACAGCAGTGATACCAAACCATATTTCTTAAGGGGCCCCTTTCTTATCATTAAGTAAACTGATGACCCCTCACTAAATATATGTTTATATTACATACTTACATATTTAATGGAACTATACATCACAATATCAACAACAACAGATCAACTGACAAACTGCAATTAACCCAAATAGTGAACACAATGTGCAGGTGTTGCAGGGAGTTTGTGTAAAACAAGTGTTTTGGATCAATTTTAGCAGATTATTTTTGAAATGAGCTTTCCTGCAATTTTGAAGTAACTTTTTATTTAATTTTCTGTCTGTATTGTGCATTAAAAAAAAAAAATCCTTATATTTTTTATGTATACACAAAAGACCATTTCTCTCAAATATTGTTCACAAATCTGTCTAAATCTGTGTTAGTGAGCACTTCTCCTTTGCCGAGATAATCCATCCCACCTCACAGGTGTGGCATATCAAGATGCTGATTAGACAGCATGAATATTGCACAGGTGTGCCTTAGGCTGGCCACAATAAAAGGCCACTCTGAAATGGTCAGTTTTATCACACAGCACAATGCCACAGATGTCGCAAGTTTTGAGGGAGCGTGCAATTGGCATGCTGACTGCAGGAATGTCCACCAGAGCTGTTGCCTGTGAACTGAATGTTCATTTCTCTACCATAAGCCGTCTCCAAAGGCGTTTCAGACAATTTGGCAGTACATCCAACCAGCCTCACGACCACAGACCACGTGTAACCACACCAGCCCAGAACCTCCACATCCAGCATGTTCACCTCCAAGATCGTCTGAGACCAGCCACCCGGACAGCTGCTGCAACAATTGGCTTGCATAACCAAAGAATTTCTGCACAAACTGTCAGAAACCGTCTCAGGGGAGCTCATCTGCATGCTCGTCGTCCTCATCAGGATCTCGACCTGACTGCAGTTCGCCGTCGTAACCGACTTGAGTGGGCAAATGCTCACATTTGATGGCGTCTGGCACGTTGGAGAGGTGTTCTCTTCACAGATGAATCCCGGTTTTCACTGTTCAGGGCAGATGGCAGACAGCGTGTGTGGCGTCGTGTGGGTGAGCGGTTTGCTGATGTCAACGTTGTGGATCGAGTGGCCCATGGTGGTGGTGGGGTTATGGTATGGGCAGGCGTATGTTATGGACAATGAACACAGGTGCATTTTATTGATGGCATTTTGAATGCACAGAGATACCGTGACGAGATCCTGAGACCCATTGTTGTGCCATTCATCCACGACCATCACCTCATGTTGCAGCATGATAATGCACGGCCCCATGTTGCAAGGATCTGTACACAATTCCTGGAAGCTGAAAACATCCCAGTTCTTGCATGGCCAGCATACTCACCGGACATGTCACCCATTGAGCATGTTTGGGATGTTCTGGATCGGTGTATACGACAGCGTGTTCCAGTTCCTGCCAGTATCCAGCAACTTGGCACAGCCATTGAAGAGGAGTGGACCAACATTCCACAGGCCACAATCAACAACCTGATCAACTCTATGCGAAGGAGATGTGTTGCACTGCGTGAGGCAAATGGTGGTCACACCAGATACTGACTGGTTTTCTGACCCCCCCAGACCCCCCCAATAAAGCAAAACTGCACATTTCAGAGTGGCCTTTTATTGTGGCCAGCCTAAGGCACACCTGTGCAATATTCATGCTGTCTAATCAGCATCTTGATATGCCACACCTGTGAGGTGGGATGGATTATCTCGGCAAAGGAGAAGTGCTCACTAACACAGATTTAGACAGATTTGTGAACAATATTTGAGAGAAATGGTCTTTTGTGTATAAAAAAAATGTTTTAGATCTTTGAGTTCAGCTCATGAAAAATGGGAGCAAAAACAAAAGTGTTGTGTTTATATTTTTGTTCAGTGTATATATATCTATTGAAGTATATATCTTGAATAATGACCAGAACTGTGCAATTCAATTTATGTTTTCTTTAAATAAATGAAATAAATGCCGAAATATAGACTCAATGTATGTTTTAATATCTTTACACCCCTTAAATTCAAAAGGCCTTGCGACCCCACGTAGAGCACTGAATGGGGTTGAGACGCCCAGGGCGGAAATCAGTGATATACACTATAAACTGATGCAGAAAATACAAAAAGTGGTGCATAAAAATGAGAATGAAGGGAATTAAGTGTTTGATGCTCAAAATGTGGGCATAGGACACCCAACACTGTTTTTTTTTTTTTTTTCAACTTTAAAACAAATCCTAAACCCTTGAATGCTAGTATGAAAACTGGTTAAATTAAGACACGTTACCTTCCTATATTAACATCACTGTAAGCATACTAGATTTTATTCTTTTGGTGCTAATCTCCTGTTTTTTCTGTAAAGTACTTTGTAGCTTTGTTATGAAAAGTGTGATACAAATAAAATATATCATTATATTATTATTTAGCTTAAAGCACCAACAACTGGCTGTAGACTCTTAGTCTTATTACAATGCTTTATGTGTCTGTGTCCATTCACAAAACTGTAACTGTGCAGGCTTTTTAAATGTTATTTAGCTACGTTTTACACAATCTTACACCACAAATTTCTTGTGATTATTTCAACTTGAGATGCAGTACTTTTTTTTGCCTGACAGCAAACCAGCAGTGTTGCCTTGGTTCAGTGAAGAACCTTGTGCATGTCTTTAATTAACAAAACCTTTTGAGTCAAAAGATAATTACTCAACTGATAAAAACATTTAAGAGATCAGCAGGAGTTTAAATGAGGACAAAAAAAACTCTTTCCTAGTAAGAGATGCAATTGGGTCAGCTGTCATCATGGAGAATGTACCAATGCCTCTGCCTCGGTTTTGTAGGCCGGTCATTAGCAATAAAAATATTGTTTTTTAATATATTAAAATATATATATATATATTGGACCTAAAAATCATTGGCCCATTGGTAAAATGCCTGGGTTTATTCCAGTTCACCTGACCATTGCCTTCAAGTGAGTGACGTCCTACGTGTTTTCATCAGAGCTAATTAATACTACCACTCCTTCACAACCAAAATGGAAACCTATAAACTGGATAATTGCACAAAGGGTGAGTCCGCTTATTTAGGACGTAATGGGTCAAAGTCTTCCCCAGTGAATGAGTCTTATGAATGACTGTTTGCTTTGCCAACGCTGAACTACAGTCATATTAGTGTAATGACTGTACTTGTACACAGACATCAAACACTGTCAAAAACGGGGGTGGATGCAGGTTCAAGGCTTCTTTATTAGTACCCATGGGTAAGAGTATTTCAAATCAGGACATCACAGCAGGACAGATTTAAAGGACAATAAAACAAAATGCATTAAAACAAGTGTCATCTAGTATTAAGATAGTATCAAAGTATAAGAACAGTTATGACAAAGGGCTTCTTCACACTCTTTATTTGATAAGCTAGAGCTCGGTCTAAATGCAGTCCACTCTTCCAGCCATGAAAGAATTACTGAATGGAGCTACGGGACACCAGCCCAGCAGTCCAAAGTGTCAGGACCCCAGCCTTCACCTGCAAAATGTCGCTCATACTAAGATGTATCAACTGGAAAGAGACTCAAAATAACCACAAAAAGAAACAAAATTACCCCAAAAAACAAAAACAAAACGACCAAAAAAGACATAAAATGACTACAAAGAGACACTAAAAAGACGCAAAACCACGGCAAACTCGATGCTTCTTGCTCCTGTGTAGGAGAGGTGGTGGGTCCTTTTGCATATCTGCACACAGGGGCCTGTTGTCTCATAGTTTACCCATCCTCCTAGCTAACGTAAGCACAACTATTCTCGGTTTTAGGTAATTATACACTAAGAAAACATTTACTAACAAAGACCACACCAATGTAGATTGCATATGAACAGTTTATTAGTTATGATGGATCAAGGAGAGCTTGGATGATGGAGTAGTGGTCTGGAAGAGGGATGCAGGTAAGGAGGGAAGGGAGAAGGGGTTAGGGTTTGAGGGATGGTGGGATGAGGGTAAGGGATGCAGGATGTAGGGTGAGGAACGAGGTTAGAGGGATGTGGGATGAGGAGAGAGGGATGAAGGATGTATAGGATGGGATGAAGGGTGGAGAGGATGCGGGGTTTAGGTGTGGATGGACGGACTGGTCGAGTCGGCTGTAAGACCGGATGGAACCAGGTAGGGTTGAGACTCTGAGTGGGGGAACTGTCTCTCGCAGGCTCCTGGTGTACGGAGCCCCTGTTCCTGTATTCCGACGAGGAGAGAAGTAGAAAAGAGGGGGTCGGGGAGGGAGGGATGTGGAAACAGAGTCAAAGGATGAGGAAACGGATGAGGTGTGCTTAGGTACTTGTAGTACAGAAATGAGTCTGTCTGAGGCGTGGTCCTTGTTCCCGAATCTCGTTACAAACCTTCATTTGTAATGACCCACTTGGGCCCCACATGGGTTATGCTGCGGCCACCTGGGTACCAGGTGGGTATGGGCCCAACATAGGCATCTTATCTTGGGGCCACTTGGGTAAAACTACTCATGTGGGTTACTGGCATGGAACCCAATATGGAACCCCTGAACAATCCTATATAGGACCCATTTCTCAGCTCATTTACTACCCACATGGGCCCCGCATTAATAGTGTTGGCTGGGCAATTATGGTAATAAAACATTTGTTCAACCAAACAAAAAACCTTCTGTTTTTTTAACTTAATAGTAATATATATAGATATATTAATGCTGTGATACGGTAAAAATATCCTCTGAGACAGCTGTCATGTGAAAATCTTTAACCATTGCAACCTGAGCTTAACTTTTTGATACTTGTGTTTTTTTTTTAATCATGTATTTTTTCTTGCAAGTTAATGTCTTATAGTTATTTTATTTTTTAAATAAAGAATGCTTATATAAAGGAATAAAGTGCCAATATCAATGATACTACTACTGTTTTGGTGACAACCTTGCTGGGGTCCATATAAAAAACAAAACAAAAAAAAACCAAAAAAACCCAATGCTATACACCATAATTAAAGCCGTTATCTCAATTAAGACAGTCCATTCATACAAGTAAAGTAAGTAAAATACATTAGCAAATGCATTTTTACCTTTATGTTGAATGCTTCTACATGAACTTTTTAGTCAATGTATTTTATAAGGAGGAGGGATGGTTACATTACTTTTAAACTGTTTTCCATGATGTGAAGTACAAAATGTTTTTGACAGTGATTCTTCCCCTGAATTATGAATTATTCTTCCTTCTTGCACAAGCTCACATGTGATTAGTGAAGAAGCCAGAATGTATGAAGCCAAATTCCCCCACACAACCCCACCCTCTTATGAAATGTTTGACTAGACAGGAAACTCTTTTCTTAAAATGTGATATTCATTTCATTACCAGCTGTGAAAAGGTCACAATGGCTAGTATTGATTTCACCTTGTGAGTCTTTTTGAGCCTGGTGCCACAGAAGTGGTTTTAAGCGTTTTGCTAGGAGTCGGTTTGTCCCTCTGTGTGTCTGCCTTTCTGTGGACAGATTTTTTTGATGTGATAACATTGCAACAGTGCAAGACACAGTCACGAAACCTATCAGGTGTGTAGATGACATCAAAATGAAGGTTGAGTATGAAGATAGGTGAGGTCTGAGCAAGGGGGCTAGAAGTAGGGAAGGGGCCATTGGCCTCCTGTCTTAAAGCCTATGGCCGACAGTCATTTTAAGTCATGATTGCTGCATCACAGGTGGAGTGATCCCATCACAAGTTGGTCTCTAGGTTTTCACGTTATATTTACTTATTTATCAGTTCTGGTATATTTTTATCACATTTTCAAATGCGTGCCAGAAATAAACATACTCTTTATTAAAATTCATCATATTCTTTTGCCCAGCAGTGGTCACATTTAAAGCTGCTGATTCTAAAAAATATGCATCAGAACAAACCTCATAAAAAATGTAATGATTCAGTTGCAGAATGGAAAACTTGTCTTCAAGTTGGTAAAATCCCAAATCCCTTACAAAATACTGAAATGACCCTCATGACCTCAGTGTTATGTAAAGCCCGGATACAGAATCAGGTTTGAAACTTGATACTTTATTATTATTGGCACACAACATAACTGGTGGCAGACCAAATAGTTTTGGTGCAGCAGTTTCATTGCAAACAAAAGAGATGAGAAAAAGAAAAGAGCAACAGACACCATAAAACCAGTACACCCAAGAAGGAAACACATAAATGTAAAACATATGTACAATGAAAAACATGTGATATGTACAGTTCAGTTTAATTCCTCAGCATATCAGGTAACAGGCAAAAAATATAAAGGTTGATGTATCAGTACAAACAGTCCAGTTTGAGTTCAGTCCAGTGCCTGCAGAGCAATGCAGGTCAGTATACAGGAACTTGTGAGGGGGGTAGCAGGAGAGCTAAAGGGGTACTCTGACAAACTTCAACAAGCTTCACTAATGTGGATGGTATGTGCAAATGAACTGTAGTAAACTTCCCTCCATCTAGCACCCAGATCTCCTTGCTCCTCTCTCAGCTTAGATTTTGCTGGCTCTTGAGCTGTTGCTCAAACTACAGATTGTACTTCTGCATTTTCATATGCCTGCCACCACGGACACAAGGGATTTAGAAGCGGATTGAGAGAAAGAACCTGGAACAAATTCAGATCAAACTGTAAAAAAAAGGCAGTGCTGATAAAACATGGACCAAACTTCTGTTTCTACATTGCCTATTTCTCACCTAAATGTTTTCAAAAACATATTTCAATCCTACCCTTTAACTGTAAATTAAGATTGTTTGTGCAAAAACGGACAAGCTTGCATTACGTCACCCACCAGCGTGAGCATTTATTGGTCCAGTGCAGCACAGTGCATTCTGGTAGTTGTAGGTTTTTACCTCTTGAGCAAAGAGGTAAAGGTTTTCTCTGGTCATGAAGCACCAATTTCAAAAGTGTTTGAGTCTTTCTACTGTGCGCTATTTACAATGAGCTGACTGGGGCAAGGTCACAGCCAATTATGTTAAAGTCTTTAGCCTCCATCCGCTCTAGTTTCTTCTTTGTGTGACTGAGCTTCCGTACTAGAAAGTCAGAGATGATGATGCTCTCTATGTTAGCTTAATGGTTAAGCATGTTGCATTTAGCAAGATATATTGGCAGAAATTAAATATAATGAGAATGTTTTTTGTGTGTAATCACCTGAGATTAAGACTTGTTCTGTTTCCGTTACCTTAGAATGAGATTTTTATATCTACATAGGGAGAGGGTCTTCGTCTATGGAGATCACCATGCTGCACTGTCATGTTTCTACAGTAGCCCAGAATGGACAAACCAAACACTGACTCTAGATAGGCTATCCGTGTTAGTAGCAATTCCGTGACAAACAGCAGAAAACCACTGATTTCTTAAATTTGAAATTGCTTTATTTAGTGTTTTTGCTGGTTTAAATCATCTGATTTATTTGTTTTGGGAGAGTAAGGACCTCTGCAGATAATTCCACTCCCAGTGAAAACCTCTTCAACAATGGAAACTGGAGGAATTCTAACTGGTTACAATCTGCAGTCTTCACTACTAGACACAACAAAGTCTCTTTAAATCTCACACACTGTTCTTATAAGTGGACCAACAGGTGTTTTATGAAATGGAAGTACAGTCTTTGCTGGGCCTTTTTTTTTTAATGATGTGGTTAGCACTGATGTTCCATTTGCGAGTTACTACCATGGGAATCTAGTGTGTCTGTGTAAAGCTGCTTAGTCATGGTGTCTGTACTTGGTTCACAGGTTGCAGTAGAAATCTGACAAGAGCAGCAGTTCATCTGAGTTCATGTGCTGATTGTCTATTGAGGTTTAAGAATGTGATACCTGTTTCTGTAGAATAAGTTATCACATGCATCTCCACGTGCCTCTCAATAAAACTGACATGCATTGAAGAAACAGCAGTCCTCCATTGCTGAGCATGTCTACTGCAGTAAATGTTTGAAATCTGCACCTTGATCATTGGCATCTTGGTAGCTACAACCCCAGTTTCCCAGTTTAAAAAAAGATGGATCGCTGTGTTAAATGTAACCAAAAACAGAATTTAATGATTTAAAAACCTTTTTGACCAACATTCACTTGAGTACAGTACAAAGCCCAGATATTTCAACAGATGAACTTCAATGTTTTTTGTAAAATATATCCTCTTTCTGAATTTGATGCCTGCAACACCTTTCAAAAAAGTGGGGACTGGGGCAACACAATACTGGAAAATTTGATGAATGCTCACTCCACAGGTAAACAGGTTAATTGGTAACGAATGATAGTATCATTAATATGTTTTCAAGGGACACCCTCGAAATGCTCAGTCCCTCACAAGCAAGGATGGTCACTTACGTGGGCAAACAGCTCAACAGTTTCAAAATGTTTCTCAACACACCATTGCGAGAAATGTAGGAATTTCACCGTCTACAATCCATATTTTCATCGAAAGATTCAGAGAGCCTGGAGAAATCTCTGCACATAAGGGGCAAGACTAAAAACCACCTTGAACTTTGACCCCTCAGACGGCACTACATTAAAAACCAACATGATTGTAGAATGTAAATCACTACATGGCATCAGGAACACTTTAGAAAAAACAGTTCAGTGCTGCATCTACAAATGCAAGCTAAGGCTCTACCATGCAAAGAGAAAGCCATAAATCCACAACATCCTGAACCGCAGCTCACTTCTCAGCGCCGCAGCTCATCTGAGATGGACTGATACAAAGTGGAGAAATGTGTTTTTGGAAATCATGGACGCTGTGTCCTCCAGAATAAAGAGGAAAAAGGACAAGGATCATCCAGATTGTTATCAGCGCAAAGTTAAAAAAACAGCATCTGTGATGGTATGAGGGTGTGTTAGTGCCCGTGACATCATGGGTAACTTGCACATCTGTGAAGGCACCATGAACGCTGAAAAGTAAATACAGGTTTTGGAAAAACATGCTGCCATCCACATGAAGTCTTTAATCAGGGATGTCCCTGTTTATTCCAGCAAGACAATGAGACAAATCTTGAACGAGTTATAACAGCATGGCTTCGGCCTGCATACAGTCCAGACCTGTCTCCTATTGGACATGTGTGGCATATTATTAAGAGCAAAATACAACAACGGAGACCCCTGACTGTTGAGCAACTGAAGTTGTATATTAAGCAAGAATGGGAAAGAATTTTACTTTCACAACTTCAACAATTAGCGTGCTCAGTTCACAGACACTTACTGAGTGTTGTTACAAGGAAAGGTGATGTAACACAGTGATAAACACGCTCTTGTCCCAACTTTTTACAAACATGTTGCAGGCATTGAACTCAGAATGAGCCTGTATTTACAAAAAACAATCAAGTTTATTAGTTTAATCTTTAATATCTTGTCCTTGGACTGTATTTAATTGAATATAGGTGGAAAAGGTTTTGCACATCATTGCATTCTGTCTTCATTTACATCTTACACAGTGTCCTAACTTTTTTTTGGAACAGGTTGTACATAGCTCTAAAAACAGATCACACATCACCTGCTGATAACAGGCCTTTCTCACAGACAACATTTTAACATATGTCAGAGTAGGTGGAGCGCAGGTAATGGCATTAATGTACTGAATTCCAGTAAGCTGCTTATAGCTCAGGTTCCTGTTATCATACATGCTGGTACGCTCTTACTGGAACACTTGAATAGAGCAGAGCCACTGTGTCATTAGTATCTGTGCTATATGTGTATATCTATATGAGTTAACGTTTAGGAATTATTTGATTAGTAGGGAGGAAGGAATAAATGAGTGTATACTTCCTACTTTTCCTTTTTAAACATGTAAGATTTCATTTACTCTTTTTTTGGAGACTCTATTCATTGAGTCCATTGTACAGGTTTATTAGTCATTTCATTTACTGTTGTTTTGTTTTTGTCTTTTTTGTTTGTTTTACATGCTCACAATAAAATATATTTATCAATCCAAAAAAGCTATATTTTAAGATATGATTTTTTTAAGTGTGCTTTATTGTTTTGGGAGTAAATTTATCCAAGATGCATCATGCTCTTCTTCTTCCCCTCTGTGCTCAGATATCTGTTTGTATGTCAGCTTTTTTTTTTTTTTTTTTTTTGTTTTTGTTAGCTCAGCTGCATTAACACTTTTTTTTTTATAATCTTTTAGCAATGAAAAAAGCTTGAAATTTTTAAACAGACTGACACAAAGTTGAGAAGTGTGCTGTGGTCTGATGAATCCACATTTCAAATAGTTTTTAGGAATCATGGATGTTGTGTCCTCAGGCTGAAGAGGAAAAAGGAAAAGGACCATTGAAAATGCCACCAGTTTTTTTTTTTTGCCCATGAGGACATTTGGAAGGGGGTGGGATGGTGGATTATTGATCTGCAATTGAACTGAATCTTGTTTGGGGAGGGGGAAATGATGAAAAACTCAATAAACATATTGTTGAAAAAAAAATGTCACCAGTGGAAAGTTAAAAAACTAGCATCTGTGATGGTATGAGGGTGTGTTAGTGCCCATGGCATCATGGGTAACTTGCACATCTGTAAAAGCACCTTGCATGCTGAAAGGTACATACAGGTTTTGGAGCAACATATGCTGCCACCCCGATGACGTCTTTTTCAGGGACGTCCCTGTTTATTCCAGCAACACAATGAGACACACTCTGCACGTGTTAGAACAGCGTGGCTTCGTAGTGAAAGAGTGCAGGTACTAGTCTGACCTGCCTGCAGTCTGGACCTGTCTCTGATTGGACATGTGTGGCACATTATGAAGTGCAAAATACGACAGCAGAGACCCCGGACTGTTGAGCAACTGA
This sequence comes from Cephalopholis sonnerati, assembly GCA_019142605.1. NCBI lineage: Eukaryota > Metazoa > Chordata > Actinopteri > Perciformes > Serranidae > Cephalopholis > Cephalopholis sonnerati. The sequence continues at coordinate 12,076,692 of JAGQAX010000014.1, read as the reverse complement.
AGTCTCAAGTCTGAAGTATATCAAGCAGGAATGGGAAAGAATTTAATTTTAATAACTTAAAGTGTCTCTAAGTTCATGCTTACTGTGTTGTTAAAAGAAAAGATGATGTCAAACAGCAGTGAACATGCTCCTGTCCCAACTTCTTTGAAACGTGTTGCAAGCATCAAATTCAGATTGGGTGTATATTTACAAATTACAGTCAAGTTTATGAGTTTGCACATTAAATATCTTGTGTTCATACTGTATTCAATTAAATTTAGGATAATAAGGATTTGGAAATCATTGTATTCTGTCTTTATTTATGTTTTACACAGCGTCCCAACGTTTTTGTAATTGGGGTTGTAAACAGAGGGGACATTGTTGCTTACACAGTGTGTAAGCTGTTATTAAATACTTTTTATCCTCTGATATAAAAAGCATATTGACATCCTAATTATTATCATGCAGCCCATGAAACTGTTAAAAAGATGGCATTAAAGACACTTATATATTCTCTACAAAAATGATCGGATGGCAGCCTTTCTTTTGTTCGTGCTTGTTTCAAATCAAAGTGTGCAGCTGTGCAGATACTGTCCAACGTTCAGATGTATCACAGCTGCAGGAGGAAGACAACATTGCATTTCTGTGCCAAAACAGGAGTGTCAGGAGAGGGGGTCATGTGTATCACATCATGAACTACCTGTCCCTCCGCAATCCAACTGTAAATGTCAGTTATATGTCGGCTGCACATACTTGGGCGTGTAGAGGAGTTTGCATTCATGCTGAGCTTGTGAGTCAAATATGTCTTAACAGGCGATTTTCAGACCAAAGACGGATGCAGACAGAGCTCCATAGTATTTTAGTGATATGATTATTGTAACTTCTGTTGTTAAGTCGCCTTGGCAACACACAAGCACAGTACTTGTGTGTTTGTATAGACTCATAAAGACATGTGGAATGTGGGTTATACCAGTCCCACCCAGGAGAAGGAAGAAAAAAAAAAAGAAAGACAGGTGATGAATATGTCTTCAGAGTCATGGGGAGGAGGAGCAATCAGGAAGAAGACAGATTCTTATAACGTCACATCTAGAAGATTAGGATATGCCCTGAGGGTAACTGGTTTTCTTTCACAAGTATCTGATAAAATTCCCCCTAATGCAAATTTCTTTTTTATTTCCTTGTGCAAGTTGTTTTTCTTCTCTAGAAAAAAAAGAAAAAACAAACCTTCAGCAAGGCAGTCACGCTAACCTCAGAGGAAGACATTAGCTGTGTGGTGTAAAAATAAGTCCTGTGCTCCATTTTGCAGCAATCAAAAGTATCCTCTCTTTGATTATACTTTAGAGTGGTACTTCAGCCATTTAGCACAAAGCTTCTGTATAGTTTTGGAACTCACAAAAGGCAGATTATAAAAAAAAAAAAACTATAGTATAGAATAGTTATAGCTTTCTCCCACAAAAAGCAATGCACCACAATTTATATATAGCCCACAAAATCAGGCAGTAATATGTGCAAAATCCACACAATCAGGAATGTTGCAATGGTGTGACCAATGCCCTGACTGGAGTTAAAGAGGATGTTGTCCGTGTAAGGTGGAAGGTTGGGGCTGTGGATGTGTCGCAATACACAGGATTTTTCCCCAAGAGACTGGTGTTCACAACTGCGTGAAACCAAGTGAACTCTGAGTTATTTTAAGGTATGTCAACACCTGTTTCTTTTCCTACACCTAACCTACATGAGCCCAGAGCCCTGCACAGAGCCTTGACCTCAACCCCATCCAACACCTTTTGAAATGCCAACTGCAAGCCAGACATTATCAGCCAGCACTGTTTCAATGAACTTGTTGGTGAATGGAAAGATTCTCTGCAGTCAGGTTTTAAAATCTGGTGGAAAGCTTTAAACCAGATCAATGGAAGCTATTGAAAGCTAGTTTGGTAACCTGGCTCTCTTTGTAGTGGTTCCCTCCTGTTCATGAGTTGTGTTTTGTTTTGTTTTTACCTTTGAAAATGTCTTTTTTGCACCCCTTTTTAATAATTCCAAAGCTTTTCTTTACTCTTGGATTCATCATCTTTACATCTTTTCTTTTAAGTCACGTAAGGTTATTGTTCCCTCTTTGCTTGCTGTAGCACAAAACCCACCTGGAATGTGTACAAGCAACCCTGTGTCACTTCCAACTCATCAAATACGGACACACACAGACACACAAAGGCATTTTTTGATGCTCCAGACAAGTACAGTACCATAAAAAGTGAGGCATACCTTGGGTGGAGGGGGAAGCGGTTGGGTCAAACAAACTTTGGACATTCACCTGGAAGCCCACTGTTTGTCTTGTGTGAAACCAAAAGTCAATTGAGTTATTTTTTAATGACAATGTAGTGTGTCGGTATGTGTAGCATGCAACACTAGTGACATGCCCTATGATGTTTTATTGTGTTGGTAACAAATGTACTTGTTTAAACTAAACCATGATCTTTTTTTCTGAACCTGACCAGGTGTTTTTGTCTCCTAAACCTATGAGAGTAAACCTAAAAACATTTTTTTTAACCTACCGTTTAATTTTATTTTGAAAAAAGCTGTACATATCCTGTGAAAAAAGAAGTCTATTTTTAAAAGATATGATGCACGAAATGAGCATAAATTTAAATGCCGTCTTTGAATGCTGAAAACTGATGCAGGAGGGGTACCTAGTGCATCACAGTTTGGTGTGAAGGGCCACTGACCATGTGTCGGTATTTGACAAGCAGGGAATCAGAATGTGTTGTTACGAGTGGCCCAAAATACCTTTGCAAGGCCTTAACGACATGATTCATGTGACTCCTTGACTTCTCTTCATTTCTTTACACTGGCTCCTCATCAAGGTCAGAATGCAGTCCCTTTTACAGCTCAGCCTAGTCACGTACCTTGTTGCCCCGTGTAGCCAGATCTGCGCCAGCACTGTGGAAAGGTGTGGCTAGACCAATCGCCAGGCTGCTCTAAGGGAAAAATGCTCTGGTTTGTTCATATTCCTTTAAACCAATCACAATCCGCTGGAGACGGAACTTGTTTTGGTGAGTTGGCGAGCCCTGACATCAAAATGGCCAAAGCACTGCAAAAGACAATGCCACGTCTACATTATTAAAAGTTGTTTAGCATGTAGGTTGCTGGCTCGGAAGTTGTTGTTGTTTCACACACAGACTGTATAGCTGTTAAGCCTCTTTTTTGTTGTTGTTTCGCACCTCTTTGTAGTAGTTGCCCATCTCTGTGGTTTTGAATCACTTTGTCTCTTTTTGTCGTCGTTTTGTGTCTCTTAGTTGCTTCTTGTCTCATCGCTGCTATCTAGAGTTTCTTTGTGGTTGTTTATGTCTGTTTGTTGTCATTTTGTGTCCCTTTGTGGTTGTTTTGCCCCTTTGTGTAGTCTTTATTAGTCTCTCTGCAGCTGTTTTGCACTATTTTGTGGTTATTTTGAATCTTTTTAATTGATAAAATGTCACTCCATGCCCATACATTCTGTGAGCCAGACTTAGTACCTGCCTAAATTAATGAGCTATACATTAGCACTGAAGTCTCCAAGGTTTTTCTGATCAGGGGTTGTTGGTTGGTGTTTTGCATTTGTGGTTATGTCATGTTAACTTTGAAACTGACACGCCCGTATAGGCTTTCTTGAGGCAAACCCTTGTTTAGTCTTTTTCTCCCTTTTCACTTTTACATTACGTAATCTTATAAATCTGTTCCTTTTGTGTTTTACTGTAAAGTATGACGTCTGTTTGAGAAATGTTTGATAAGAATAAACGTCCTTATTCACCTGTTGCTGCTTTTTTTCCACCAGTTTCTGTTCTGTTGCTGTTGTTACACCCATCACTGGAATTCCCCCTTAAAGTGTTTTTGTAAGCACTGAATCTTTCAAGAAGGCACCTTTTCTGTTGTAAGTCATGGCTCTGAGTGGCTTCAGGTGGACAGTCAGCCATATTCATTTGTACAAAAAAAAAAAAAAAAGGGAATGAATTCATATAAAATCTACGGAAAATTATTTATGTTTAACATAGTCGGAAACTAGAGAGCTTTGTGCAACTAATGACCTAGATGTTTCTCTGATGTTTGTCAGATAAGCTAAGTTTATCTTTGAGAAACCTGCCTGCTAACTAAGATGAAGTCTGGCAGAGAGAAAGCCTGTAGGGTAAGATGACATGCAGCCACATGTATCTTCAGGAACATATCCATATCAGGCAGCAATTTGTAGTCGTAAAGAGAAAGACATTTGACATGGAAGCAGCAGTTGCAGAGTCGCACAGGGCCTCATTCTTTTTGTGCCCTTGTTGATGTTGGATGCATCAGCACCAAAGTAGACAAGGAAATAAAATTAATTACTTTTGTTACATAATGTGGCGGCAAGAAAAAGAGGGCATGTAAAAGTCTGCTTCAAAGCAGATTAGTCACCACTTCTTCATTGTTTCATTAAGATGCCATTTTCCACCACAAATCACACCTTAAACAACGACATCAACAAAATGTTTCATTTTCCTTTAATTCATTTCGAGACACTTTTTTTTAAATAGATGTCTGAGCAGGCCGGCATGTCGACAAACCACTTCAAATGTTTACATAGTACAAGAAGCAGTGCATGAAGGAGCAGACAGACAGAGTGACAGATCAACCAAACAAGTGAAAACATTGATTTCAGCTTGAGTTACCATGTTAGCCATTGGACCTGTAGCGGTGAGTGAAACACTGATAGAGCAAAACGTGAAATGAAAAGAAACAGAACAGATGCCAAAACTGTGAAATATATGAAGCTGAGGAATGTTAAAACAGATATTAAAGCTGTAAGCAGTGATGAACGAGCACCTTCTCTCCAATGGGGGTGCCAGTTGCATGCCAGTTGTCGCAGCTGTGCATTTCTACAAGAGTTGGACACTGCGGGCACGACTTCGACACTTCCTGCATGGACTGCGTTGTGCTGAAAACACATTACAAATACAAATTACAAATACAAATGTTGCACTGGAGAACACACAGTAATTGTCCTCATGTTGTTAAATATCATGTGTAGACCAAGTACACTTCAATGTAAACTGAGTGATCTTTGTCACATAAGGCTTACTTTTTGTTGTCAGTAGGTATAAATGAGAGTCAATATGGGTTTGTAGATGTCTTCAGGCCTGAACTCTTATCCAGTGTGTGAAATTTGGGGCAGATTCACCTATGAACAATCAAGTAACAACAGCTTCCTATGTCATGTCGAAAAACATCAGCATTCGCTAGGCTGGCACGGCAAACAAAAAACTCACAATCTTCATCAGAAAGCATCATCCAGGTCTCAAGGCTTTCTGCTCAAATTTGAGATGCATCTGGTCAACTTGCTAGAAGCAGTACCTCAAAGAATAAAACATGTCATTTCCAATAGCTGGTAGGTGTTGCTCTGCCCATAAGTTTGGGGCAGATGGGACCATGTACAATAGACTTACAAACCACGTCCTGCTCCAAGGTGAAACTTGGAAATGTGATGCCTCACTAAGGTCACACCGCTCAATGAAAACCCAAAAGCTTTACAATTTAGCATTACCAAGGTCTTTAGATTGTACTACTTAAATTTGAAGTTGACCCAGTGAAAACTCTCGGACGAGTTCATTAAAGTACGCCTGGAAGTGGCTTAACAATGAAATGTTAATTAAAAATGGCTGACTTCCTGTTTGGTTTAGGGTATGGCTCCAAGAGATTTTTTTGTAAGTCTTTGCATATAACATGTGCCTCACAAGTTTCTCACCTCTAGCGCTGCTTCAGTGAAATTTTCTTAGGGGCACTATCAAGCAATTTTCAGCAGTTCTGATGTGAGCACAAAGTTGCGTGTGTTTTCAAACACCTTTAGCTGCTCAAAAACTGAAATAATAAGAAACAAAACAAGTTCAATCGAGTCCTCGCAGCAGTAAGTGCTTGGGCTCTAATAAATGTCTTTTACAGTATTTTGTGGAAATGTAACACTATAAAATTACACCCATGTAAAGAGCATGGAGGGATTATGGGTCTATCGGGCACAGGTCCAGGGACCTCCCCTGGATTTCACCTTCAAAATATCACACACATGCTGACTAGGAAGGAACTCAAAATGACCACAAAGAAACATAAAACAGTTACAAAGAGACACAGAATGATTACAAAGAGACGCAAAACAAGTGCAAAAAGACACAAAGAGACTCCCCACGGCTACAGAAAGGGGCAAACAAGCAAAAAGACACACAAAATGATGACAAAGAGACACAAAGTGACTATAGAGAGATTCAAATTGAGATGTAAAGCAATTACAAGAAGGGGCAAAAATCAACCATAGTCACAAAAATCTCTGCAGAGAGAAAAAAAACTTGACCACAATGAGACACAAAACCACAGAGCGATGCATTACAACTACAAAGAGACAAAATAGCAACAAGAGACTAAACTCCCATAAAATCTGTGTTTCTTATCTCTATGTAGAAGAGGTGGTGGCGCTTTTTGCATGACTGTGCCCAGGGGCCCATTGTCTCATAATCCGCCAATGGTGATTGCTTACAAGTATGTATGCAGGTCATAGCTGTCAAAGTTGTTTGAATTAAAAGAAAATTACGTCTTAGATTCCTGTTTAAAAAAAAACTGTTCAGTACTCAAGTAAAACAATCACATGTAAAAAATGATTAACCTCACACACTCATATTTCTTATAACCTTTATTTATTCAGGGGAGTTGTACTGACAGCTCTCTTACAGGAACGCCCTGTTCACACCCACACAGATTAACACATTCACACCTGAAAACTTCCCTGTACACCAAAACTCTGACCGGTTGCCAACTGAGCAGCTGGGATTTCCTCAAAGGCTCCTCTGAGACCAACAAGTCCTCACACATTTACTATTTTGGCTTCATTATATATAAAGAATACAATCATTTGGACGTCCAGATCGGTTAAATTGTTACCTTTATTTAGTTCTCAATGTCTAAATGCAGCTCAGGGGAAACACGCGCAGATATCTGGGCTACACTTACAGCAGTGTGCACATTGTCGACATGTGACAATGTGTTACATTCAGCTCTCCTTTTTGTCATATATGAGCGCCATAGTTGTTGTTTTTTTTTTTTTTTCCCCACAGTACCGCAGCTTACATTACATAAAAACTACTAGAAATCTGAGATGATACTGTAAAAGTTAAGCAAAAGAGATAGCTTTAAATTAAAGTGTAAAGCTATCACCATAGAAGTCCAAGCAGTGTTAAACTACACAATACCAACAGTTCATTTAAAAAGTAATTTTGATTTTTCTTATCAGGTACAGTATATTCTGTAAAGGACATGATGTAGATCCATTGCCTAATCTAGCACGTTTGGCACCCTACAGTAAAGGGAGATGCCAACCAAACTTTCAATTCAATTGCAATAGAAGAGAAAACATAACAACAATATTGATTTTGTATTATAGCTGTGAATAAATGTTTTGCAATTTGAATAATGCTGGACATGATTTGTTTTTAAAATTCATTTTTAGTGACAGTTGCAAGTGACAAATAATTTTTTGAAGATTTTAAATTTTACTGCTGAGGCTCTCAGGGGCCTGACATGTCAATCAAGAGCGCTTGTTACATGCATTGTATCTTTTCAAGATCCACTTCCTTTTCACAGGAAATGTATAGTTGGTACTTGGTAGATGCATACAGTCTTTTTAAAAATAACCTTACAACGTCGGTAAAACACGCTATCTTCCCTTGTCCGACAAACACTCTTGGTTAGGTTAGACAACAAAAGCGTATGTTTAGATTCAGAAAAAAGTATCATGGTTTGGCTCAACAGTCATGCAGAAAGCAAACACAGGGCTTCTGGGTAAAAGTCTGTGGTTTGTTGAACCCATCTACCACCTCTCCCACCTGTCCCCTAGGTATTTTCCAACTCCTTAAGTTTTGTTGTTTTCCAGCAGTGTTTCAACCTAACGTCACCCAGTGGCATGTCATACCACAGCAAAAAGATGGCTTTTCTCATCAGTTTCTGTTTGACAACTTTGGAATGACAATGGGTTGGGTATAAAACCACTGGCACTTTGTATGGAGTATGTTCTTTCTAGTGTTTGTAATTCTACAGAATCTCCTTATTATTATGTGTACAAATCTAGGATTACAAAGTTAATGGAGGAGTTTTGTTGACTTTTTGAGGGGAAATTTTAAGTCTATAGGGACAAGACTCAGATTGGTAAGCCACTTATGTACACATCCCTTGCACAGCGATGACTGCTTCCCTGTTTATGTCATTCTTTAGGAATTTTCCATCGTAAATCTGATCACGCTGCAATAGTGTCCGAGTTCCACAAAGCTCCGTATTCACGCCTTTGAGCTTCCACTGAAGTAAATAATTCACTGCATGTAATTTTTCAGAGGATATTTTTAATCATCCTGTAAGACAGCGTATCTGACCAGGATAAACACCTCATGGTTCACAAGTTTCACAGTCTTCCTTCGATCTGTCAGTGATTTTATCATTCCAACCTGCTGCCAGAAAAAATATCTTGTTAAGACATGTTTTTTTTGAGACAGAAGTAAACCACTATACTTTTTTACTTTCGTCTACTGCAACTATCGAGCCAAATTTCCACTTGTAAACAAGAAATATTACAATCTAATGTTTTGTGAATATGCAAAGTCATGCTCCCCAGAGTATGAAGGTTCGAGCTTTGAACTCTATCAGTTTCAATTTTATGTCATGCAACTAAGACACCAGCAAAATCACAGTGTGTGACCTTTTCCACCCATAATTTCTATATTATGGGGAGTAATGAACAATGCAGCCTCTAGGAGCGGTTAGGCTCTAATTTTAAGATGTAAATGAACAGAGATGTTTCTATTGGTGTTCCCAGTTGGGAACATTCCTAAACTAATGATAAACGTCCTAATCACTTGTGTTGGCGTAACTAGCACACACATACAACCAATTATTAAACCAATCTACAGCTGTTAAATGTGTGTTACGTAAGAATGCACATTACATAAGAATAGTAATAGTAAGAATACCTGAATACGGTCAATTCCCTGTTTTCCGTACACATACTGAAAATTCAATCCTTAAGTTGCCTTCTCACCCCAAACCTGCCAACACACCCCCAAACTCAAACAAATGGCCCAGACTGAAAGTGCAGTGCAAGCAGTGTGGCTGAATTATGAAGCCAAAAACTGCATTTCCTTTAACTGGGACTTGAGGCTAGCTCCAAGAGTGAGTCTATCCCCATAGACTGTCAAAATGTTAAAATGCCTAACTTTACAGCAGATATTAACATGTTTACAGCTTGGCAGAAAAAACAGTTTTGGTCCCTATAGCTAATTTCCACGTTCATGGCATTGGTATGGAGGTGAATTTTTTACCCCAATTAAATGTCATTACTTAATAAAGGGCATAATTGCTTCAAGTGACAAGCTGCCTGCAACACGTCACCACAGTCTGTGAGTCAGACTCATCTCTTGCTCCTCCACAGTTCCTCTAATCCAAATATGGTCACTTCTGGGACTGTAAAAAACAACATGGCAACAGCCAAAATATGAGTCCACAAATCAATGTTTGATGTCACAGTGGACATTGGTTTAGTGGTACATGCACTCCTACGCTATTATTTTATTAATCTGTTATTAGTCTATGATGTAATTCCCCCCAACTGGTTGTAGAAATAAGTACATTTACTCAAGTACTGTTATCAAGTTCTGTTACTGTTACTAAGTATTAAGGTACATAGTAATGTAATTAGTATTTCTATTTTCTGCTGATTTATTCTTCAACTCTACTCCTCTCTAGTGATGGACTTTTTACATCACTACATGTATTTGCCAACTGTAGTTATTTTGCAGATTCAGATTAATAACACAAATAAAATAAAATAAGATAAATCTTAATGTTATATTATGGACTTACATAACATTTCATGGAGGTCATGAGCCAGCCATAAGACAGGTATATAATGCTGTTACAATCATCACCACCTTTACTAGCTTCAACATTAAAGTGATGTACATATCAGTAATACTAATAATAATAATAATGATCCAATAATATAAGATAAATTACTCTGAAAAGGGGTCATACTGCATAAGGATTACTTTAGTAGTGTATTCTTACAGCGTGGTAATACTACTTTTACTTAAAGCTTAAGATCTGAGTGTTTCTTCCACCACTGCTCTCAGCACACAACAGATACAAAAACAACACATTTAATGCCCACGTATAACTGCTGTAAGAAGTTCAGTTTAATTGCCTTTGCTATTGTTGTATTAATTACTACTCATTGAAACTATGTGTCAATGTACTGTACGTGAAACCTTAATTGAACCACACTGTACTGTACAGCATGTTTGCTGTGCTTAGCTCACCTGCAGCCGCACATCTGGGGGTGTGGCCTTCCAGATGAGTGCGTCAGGTGCTTAAATAGTGGCAGTCAACCAGAAGCATCCATTTGCAGTAACAGACAGGCAGGAAGGAAGGATGGAGGAAGATAGGGATGTGCTTAAGTAAGTACACACATTTTTACTTTTATTGTTTTTCAAAAGTATATTTCAGTAATAGAAGTTTTTTTTTAATTAAATTAGAAATAATGTGAACATGATAGAAACAAGTCTTTTAGCCATCTATCTATCTATCTATCTATCTATCTATCTATCTATCTATCTATCTATCTATCTATCTATCTATCTACAACATCATTTGTCATTCTTTAATTTAAAAATTTCAAACTGTAATAATTTATAACTACTTTAACATTCATTACTTTTATAATGCATATGTGACATTTTGGTGTCTTTATTTAGGAGGTCATGGGATATCCCTCGGGAGGTTCCCATCATTGAAGATGAGCAGACGCCATGGAAGATGATCAAACTACTAAAGATCATCACTCTGTGTATCGTCACTGTGTTTGTGTTTGGATTAGCGCTATGTAGCAAGGTTTGTTACTGTTTTATTATTATTATTAATTTTTTTTTAATTTAAATTTGTGATGTTTTTGCATAGGGAAGAGCATGTAGACAGAAAAAACAACTTCTGAGTAAATGCTTAACCCCAAATAAATGTTGGTACATCAAGAACACAAAACTCAGAACTCCCTGAAAATTAAGGAGCCTCGGATTAATAATGACTACGTCTGATCCCTCTTCAAAAACTGTTTCAGTTTGAGTTTAAAAAGAAAAAAATAAAGTCAGATTGTATGGCGTAGCTGCCCTCAAATCACTGTATTAACTAACAGATTAAATAATTATCACTTTTTTTACTCTGTCGCAGGCTTCATTCCTTCTCCTCATCACCTTGTCAAATGAAGGCACAAAAACCCTCCCAGATGAAATGAGACCCGTCGCTTTGCTTTGCATTGGCTGCGTTCTCATCATTTCCAGTGTCTTCTTATTGCTCAAAAGCTTATGGAAGGCATGCTACAAAACATCAAAGCTGCCAAGAAAATCAACTATTGCCCTGGTAAGACAAGAGTCGGCATTTCCAGACTTCTTTTCATCTTTGACTGATGCCAAAAACAGAGTCTGGAAGGTGTCCTGACTCTTTTATTTACATTGTTATTACATTTAATCATCTTCTGCTTTTTCTTCAGGTTCTGTTCTTTGAGTTCATCGTGGCTATTGGTGCAGCGATTCTCACCATCGTGGCAATGCCGCACTTGGACATTGCAACCAACGTGACAATACTAAACGGTGTAGCCATTGTCTCTGCGCTCCTACAGGTGATCGCTCAATGCACTGCCAAAGAAAGGAACCGCTTCCTGGTGCCATCCATCACCGCCTTCCTCCTCCTTTTGCTCGGTTATGTCCTGTTCCTCTTCTTATACATCACAAAGGATCCTACTAATGTCAGAATGGCCATTTGGGTGGGTCTGGCTGTTGGCGGGTGCTTCTTGGTGTCTTTCAACTGGTGGGAGAGCTACTTCAGACTGATCAGCGAGAACAGCAGCAACATCATTCTCAGGAACCTGTGTAAAGACATGACAAAGTGCCAGAACATGCTGAACATCCTCTCCAGCCTGCTCAGGATTGCAGTGACTGCCGGTGTGCTCGGAGCTTACGTTCCCCTGGACAAAATGGACTGGGACATCGTGACCTCCATCCCAGGGCGTGAGACCAGAATTATAGCCATTACCGTTGGGGTCCAGCTGATCTCCTCTGCACTCTGCCACTGGTTCTCTTTGGTAGCCTGCAAGATGCACGCCCTGCGAAGATCCTTCATTCTACCTTTGTACCTGGCTTCTCTGGCCGTCATGGTTCTGTACATCGTCCCCGTTATTGTTTACTATCAAGTATACAGATTAAGTCTGAATGGGACTTCAATCAACTTCACAGGCTACTGCAATGAAGTTGTAGATGGAAGAAACGTAAGCTTGAGCGGCAGTGTGTTCCCTGAGCTGGTTTTGGATGTTACACACACCCTGTGCTTCCTGGACATGTCTACGATAACTGACATTGGCTTACTGACAGGTAATTAAGTAGCGCCTGGTATAAGTTACAATGCATTTTGCCATAAATTACACTAACAGATAAGGGCACCTTAGGTCCTTGGGGCTCTGATGTATTACCAATTGACCTTGCATTGCTTCTCTATTATTTAGCATTGTATTTTTATAAATACACAAAAAAATGAGACTGAGGTCCTTTGCAGTACCCAAAGTTCATCTAATGTGTTTCTTAATCTTTCTTCAGGTTCGGCAGTGTCCTGGTGGCTTGGTCTTGTGTTGGCAACCCTCCATCTGTGGTACCTCAACGTGTATCGTATCCAGAGGACCCAAGACCTGTTCATGAGAAGGCTGTATGAAGGAGCCTTCATTGAGCAGTCCCTGCTCCTCAACACCCGATTCGACATCCAGACCAAAAACAGGAAAAAGCCGTAAGTGTGTGTTGGAGTAGTCCTCCACTTTGGTCCTCACAAGAATAACTGAAAGCAAAGTTGCTTGTTTTTCAAGGTGTGTTTAGACTTTGGTTGAATTGGTTGATTAGAATTACATTGTCTCTTCTCCAAACAAAACTGTGTTTCTTAAATTTGCAAATCATGTCATGTTCAGTTTTAGGCCATTTGAAACAGCAATGGTGTATCTGTGTGCAACCATGTGGCACGAAACCTACGATGAAATGATGAACATCATTATCTCAATATTCAGGTGAGTTTTTGTCCCACTGATCATCCTCCAACACCTCTAATTCTATTACTGTTGATTTTTTTTGATCAAAGCGTTGTGAACATTTGGTCTGCTAAGGATGGCATGCATTCAGTTTCTTGCTTTACACTTCGACATGTTTTCTACAAAGAAAATGTGAGCCTTGCAATTTAGTTAAAGAAATACTATCTTAAGTAGAAAGAATGACAAAGTTGCATAAATAAGTTGCTGTTAAAGGATTTTATTTTCCGAGGATTTGTGTCCTTGGCCCAGACAGTTTTAGCAATGTACTCTTGATAATCACATTTAATTTATCTCAGCGGATTTCCTCAAAGTTCCTTTTCATGTTTCTCTGAACATTGCAGACTGGACAAGTACAGACCAAAGATAGAGGCAAAATCCACTGATTTCACCTTCGAAGCCCATATCTACTTCGATGATGCATTCCTGAATGTTGAGGGGAGTCAGGGGCGTCACCTCAACGAATTCGCAGAGACCCTTGTGGGAGTCCTTGCAGAGGTTTATGGGTAAGAACCATGTTTACAGATAATCTAAAGTTAAGGTGCATTTTAGTGTTCAGTATCAAAAATTAGTCTCTCACATTCTCTGTCTTCAGGATCTTCACAAACATTGATGAGACGTTCTTCAGAAAGAAGCAGCAGATCCCTGATCAGAAGGTTGTAAGGACACCGTACGGAGGTCGTCTGGTGCTCACCATGCCTCATGGGAACACCATCACGGTTCACTTTAAGGACAAAGAACTCATCCGTCACAAGAAAAGATGGTCTCAGGTAGGAAAATAATGACTTGCAGTTCCCACAAGGTACATTTACATGTCTTGTTTTCAGTTCACATTGGATCACACTGAAAATGTTTCGATTTTATGCCCATCAATGCTTAAACACCTTAAATGTGATAAACATTTGTTTTTTTCATTCCTATTTCTTATTTTCCAGATCATGTACCTCTACTATTTACTGGGCTATAAACTCATGACCAAATATTACGTGCGCTGGCAGAAGGGAGAGAATGAGGCTGAACTTAAAACAGAGATCCAGGTGAGATAATAGAAAGCTTGTGTAGATTTTTTTTGATGAGCTCGAAGACGCATCCACAGTATTTCTAAATGACACTTATATGTAAATCAAAACAAACGGTGCCCACTCTTACAGAGAGAGAAACACAACACTTACCTCCTGGCTTTAGACGGGGACACAGACTTCCAACCGGCTGCTGTGGTGCTGCTCGTTGATCGTCTGAAAATGTACCCACGTGTCGGGGCAGCGTGTGGCAGGATTCACCCCACTGGATCAGGTTGGCACACTGTAGAAATAGAAAAGATGAAAAAAAAAACCATCAAATATAGTACTTAACCAATTGTATGAAAATTAGCTCTAAAATTCACCACTGAATCTGAGAAAAAAAAACTGAACAGCACTGATCAGACATTTGTGTTATGGTTTACAATACCTCTGTATTTCTTCTGCAGGTCCCGCAGTGTGGTTCCAGAAGTTTGAGTATGCTGTCAGTCATTGGCTGCAAAAGACAGCAGAGCACATCATTGGCTGTGTGTTGTGCAGCCCCGGGTGCTTCAGTCTGTTCAGAGCGGAGGCGCTGATGGACGACAACGTGATGAAGAGGTACTCCACTAAGTCCATGGAGGCGAGCCACTACATCCAGTATGATCAAGGTAACATGCTGATAGGATTTCTTGTCTCGTACTTGGTCTTAGTGATATATTTTTAAGTTGGCATCCCTCTCCTCCTCTCACAAATAAATATGTTTTTTGTTACCTGCAGGTGAGGACCGCTGGCTGTGTACTTTGCTGCTGAAGCAAGGATGGAGGGTGGAGTACAACGCAGCATCTGATGCTTACACCAACGCACCTGAGGACTTCAAAGAACTCTACAACCAGGTCAGAGCTGGAGCTTATCAACCCCTTTCCAAAAATATTATGATGGCTGTGAAATACTCACAGTGATTGGGCAAAATGATGTGGATAATTTTGGCTACAAGATGTCACTAAGCCAAAAATTGCACCAGTTCAACTTGTGATTATTTGCCATGTTCAGCGTCGGCGATGGGGACCTTCCACAATGGCCAACGTGGTTGATCTGCTGGGTTCCACCAACATAATTGCCAAGAGAAACCCATCGATGTCCAAACCCTTCATGTTCTACCAGCTCTTTGCCATCACGTCAGCCATACTGGCCCCAGCCACTATCTGCCTGATGGTTGCAGGTTAGTGTTCTATGTTTGAGAACATAACCTCTGTCCATGCAACCTTTTTTTGAAGGCAACTGGAATTCACTGGGCATTTGATAATCTCAAGAATGTTTTGATTGAATAAATGCAAAATTAAAATGTATGCTTCCTGTTGTGGCCTCCAGGTAGTTTGACCTTCGTTCTTTCCATCCATGCTGCCGGTGCCCTGGTCATGGCAGTGTTACCTCCTGCCATCTATTTGGGTCTTTGCTTCAAACTCAAGGCAGACACTCAGATCACTATTGCAGCAGTAATGAGTATCATATATGCATTCCTCATGCTGGTGGTGACAATGACCATTATTGGTAAGTAATATTCAACTTTTTGGTGTAACTGGCAAACACATGTGAGGTTGTATGTGCACTGCCTCAGTACTTCCTGTTAGAGGAACTTCTTAAAGCTGCTTTAATACTAAAACTGCTTTGTACCTTTATCGCTCTTTAGGTGCAATGGTGAAGGACCAAACCATCCTGACTCCCAGCAGCATTTTCGTTGTTGCCATGGCCATCATTTACATCATCACTGCCATAATGCATCCTCAGGAATTTCATCTGCTGTTCTACGGATTACTCTACATCCTCTGCGTCCCTAGTGCCTACCTCCTGCTTACTATCTACTCCATGGTTAACATGAACAATGTGTCCTGGGGTACACGGGAAGCAAAACCTGCCCCTGGAGCTGCTGCACCAGTGCGCGCTGCCACGCAAACAAAAACAGAGAAAGGTATATACCCGGTTGATGCTAAAAAACAAGTGATTTTTTTAATGCCAATTATAGTGTAACGCTAGATCTGTCATATTGTTTGTGCTGACTGCACTGAAATTGGTCTTCATCCTTGCAGCCAAAAACGTCTTCCAGCAGTTCATCTCATGTATGAAATGCTGCAAAAAACCCAACCAGAGATATGGAGGCGGGCAGCCAGTTGTCAGCCAGGAGAACCCGATCCCAGAGCCCACACAGCCTGAACCTCAGCCCCAAAACACTTTTGTAGGGATCCCAGATGAAGAACAGGCGTAAGTCTAGAAGGTGGAACATCAAAAAATGAAAGTGCTCTCATTACAAAGTGTGAGATGATTCTGATAATTTTTGTAATTGTGTTTTAGGCAAGTGGAGCCTGAACCTTTTAACGCTCCTAACCAATGTAAGTCCAAAGTATTTTTCTTTTTTTTTCTTCTTTTTTTGGGAAAACAGATGTGATGTGAATCTAATACCCTCCTATCTTGCTCATCTCTCCAGGCTGGGTCACACAACTACAGAGTCTGTCCAGTGACATGCCGCTGGTGGAGGACTCACTCAACCAGGTGTGTATGTCTTGTTTCATCAGGGTGGCATGATCAACTGCCTCTGAATCACACTGTCAAAATAATGCTCACCATATTCAGTTTCCCAATGCAGGTGAAAACTGGCCTTAACATGAAATTGGTGCATTTGCAGCAGTTCATTCTTTTGTGATGGGAGGTGTCCAAACACGCACAAATAATAAACTTTAGGGGGTGCCTGTGTTTCTCTGCAGGAGGAGGAGGAGTTCTTTAGGGAGCTACAGAAGAAGTATCTGGAACCTCTGCCAAATGACAAAGAGAAACAAAAAAAGATTGCCAGTGACCTGATAGAGCTGAGAAACAAGGTAGGTGCGGGGAGCTTAACCATACCTGACAGAAAACTGCTGTGCAATTAAACTGGAATTAATTTTATTTTTCTCATTACGCACAGATAAATTTTGCATTCTTCATCATCAATGCACTGTGGCTGGTGGCGACATTTACGCTCCAGGTCTTCGAGGATAACTTTGCCATCAACATCCCTATGGTCGACCTCAACCTCCAGCCCACGGGAAGAAACATAACAGTCGATCCAATTGGCTTGATGTTCATTCTGGGATTTGCGACATCTGTTTTGATCCAATTCCTTGCAATGTTCTACCACAGGTGACCACTTATATTAAATGTCTTCGTTTCTCCACAACAGGGTTTTGATTTAAATGATGTTCATGTATCTGTTGTGTTTTCTTTCTTAATAATACCTCACGTTCTTGTTCTGCTTTCACCCAGAATGTACACTCTGATCCACTATGTGGCTTTTCTGGACACAGAGCGCAGAGATCGAATACCTAAAAAGGAGGAACCGTACATTTCTGGCAAAAAGGTATGTATAGCTTATGTACAGCCACTGTTGTTACATCTACTGCAACTCAGGCTTCTGCTTCTACCAAGGTTATTATAGTTAACTAAAACTAAACTACCATTTCAGTTAACGTGTCTTGCTCCGATGTAGGACAGGAGGGGGGACCTTTTGCATACCTGTGCCCAAGGGCCCATTGTCTCATAATCTGCCGCGGATCAAAAAGTGTTGTGTGTGTATTGTAAAACCTATTCTAAATTTCTAAAATCTTGCCCACTATAAACACCCTCTGTATTATAATAATAATAATGGTAATAATAATAATAATAATAATAATAATAATAATAATGAACTAATACTGAAAACTACTAAAAACTAAACCAAAACTTAACATGTTTAAACAATAAAAACTAATCTGAAATCATCAAACCCCCTCTGGAAACTAATCAAAACTAAACTGAATTAAAAACTAAATTAAAAAACAAAATGAAAATAAAGGAATATATATATACATACATAAAGATAATTCTTTGTTTAAGCAACAAAAGTTGGTGAGGAAACTTGGATAGGGAGCATGGTGAGGTTGTACACAGCATTGTAAACAACATTTTAACACCATGATGTGCACTCATTGTTTGTCTAATTGATACCTATTTCCATAAAGGGCATCACGAGTGGGATTGCTATGTAAGATGCCAATAACAGAAAAGAACATTCAATTGCCTTACAAATACTTTCCTTTAATTACTGATGTAAGCCGAGACTGAATGTCCTGACATGAGTCCAACCGCGCCCACCTGCTGCAGCGGTTAGAGATACTTTACAGTCACCTGCCAGAAGTGCTCTAGGTGTGGTGGCATTTATGTGAACGCATGTCCCTTCCATCTGTTTCCAGGCCACCTCTGTCTCCAGCGCCGACTCCGAACCTGTTGAGGAATCAGATTTTGAAGACAGTGATGACGAAATTTACGTCAGAGATCCTGACGGAGGGACCATGGTGTAAACACGCATTGTGTGCACCAGCACTTTTTAGCACTTTGAAATATCCACTGTATGTGAGATTTTACCAAAAATGTCTTTTTAATGTACAGTATATTATTTATGTTTACATCTAGTCAAGTACAATTTATTTATAAAAAGAAATGTAGTGAGTGAATTTGTCACAAAGTGGTTTGCAGAAAAAAAGATGTTTGTTTTAATAAATTAGTGTGAAAAAAGAGAAAATAATTCAGTGACGAAACAAGAACGACACAACCTCTAAAAACTGTTTGTGTGTGTGTGAGTATTTGTCTTGTGTGCTAATGAAAGCACCAGAAAACATCAGGTCAGTAAATGCAACACTGTTATTATTAATACAGATCTGAAGTTTTATTAGTTTATGTGAGTTTGCTGCCTCTGTGTTAAATGCACTGTAATGTGAAGAGGAATGAATGAAGTTTAGACCCAGTATGGGCAATGTGATGTGAAACGGCGCTGTCTGCGTCCACTGTTACAAAATAATGAAGTTCTTTTTATGGTGAAAAAAGTCCAGGAGATCATCACTTTTCATCACAATTTTTTAAAGTTTTAAATCAGGGAATGTTTACTAGAAATGCCAAAGAGATAACCTGATTATTTGTTTTAGAGCCTAAAATACTGAGTTGTATGATCAGGACAGCACACACAGTATGATGTCGTTGGTTGTTGTCTTTATCCAGTATATTTACATGCGGTCTGTATGATTTACACTGTGTTTGAAACAACTCGAATCCCAAGTCTTTAAAACAAATGTAGAAATTTAGCTTTTACCTTTGTCTTTTTTTTTTCTGGAATGTTATCTTTATTGCACTAAAATAGTAATAAGCCTTCAGACAGTCATGAAGTAAAAAGAAAAGAAATTGTGTGTATTTGTGTGTGTGTCAGTTGCATGTTATTCTGGTTAAAATGTCTGGAAGGTGAAAAAACTCCTGTCGAAGTTGCTCTCTAATAGTAAAAAAACTAAAAACGCTGCTGGTGATGTCACGTGTATCAGAGGAGGCACATTCGCCACAAAAACTGCAACAAACTTCATCCAGTATCAGGTCATGATTTTTGTTTGTATTTATTTTTGAATGAAGTAGAAAAAAAAGTTTACTTACGAAAGTCAATTTATGTTCAATGCTGTGTAAAAAACCTTTTTGTGCAATGATATCGTCTGTTGGAGGCTGTTTTATTTTCAGTTGTATTTTGTTCTTGTTCTTGAATAAAGCACTTTGTGATGAAAGTTTCAACAGGTCTTACCTGGTTATAAATGAGCTATTCTTTTTTTAAGCTGTGGAAACACTGGCAAAAAAATATAGATTTTAAATTTATTTTATTGTGGAAATGTGTCATTTTACAATAAGACTGTCTTTAATAAGTCTCTAAAACTACAGTGCCTCAGTCCTTCAGGACTGTCTGTCTCTTTGCTGCATTTATTATGTCATCTTAGAGATGACACCCCTTCACCAACTTAATGTGAATTCCTCTGGCTGCCTAACTTGTAAGACTGGAATAAGTTATGATGATTACATAAGAAATGGTGTGACCTCCCACTCCCTCGAGTCCAGCCATCTCAGAGTGAATATTATCTTTAATCACTTTAAAACAAATAAAAAAAAACACCAGTTAAAGGTCGAGAACAGGTGGAGCTGCTGTGTGGTATGACTGTGTCGGACTACGCCCAGAAATAGATGTGTAATCATTAATTAGCACAACGCAATTAAAATGTATGATGCATTTAGTTTTGCTGCACATGCACACCCATGCGTACTTGTCTGAACATGTTTGACTTTACAATGTGAAATTAGAAATAGTGCGTTAAAAAAAACAAGTCATTATTACAAACTTAGAGGTGATGTAGTGAAAAGACAAAAAATATTTTATATATTCTATTTATTTTCACATTTTAGAGGAGTAATCAAATGTAAGATTTAGGAGGATGAACCGACTGAATGGCTAACTGAATGTATGAAACAGAAGGGTGGAGTGCAAACAGTAGGACTGCGGGGTTTCTGGTCATTTAAAGTATATTCAAACATTTCTAGTTTAGTGTTTTGTTTTGCAAGATACAAAAATTAGGCGTTTAATTTTAATCTTTACAGTTAAATTTAAAGGGGATCTATTATGCGTTTCCTTTTTTCTGTCATTATTTCACAATGTCAGATATTAATATCAAAAGTTTCAAATAATAAGGTATATGTTTGTAAAACTAATCAATCCTTGGAGCAAAATCCTCAGGCTCCAGACCGCTCTGAAAGCTCTGTTTACGAAGTTTTTTCTACTAAGTTGAGGTCAGAATGCTATTGCAAGTGTTTACATTACTTACACTGCTACATGTAGCTACTTGCTGACATCAGGTAAACATGTGATCTTAGCAGCTAGTGTTGCTCATTTTACCCTGATTTTGGATCATATTCCTGCTTGAAGATGTCTGGTTGTGAGGATTTTGGTTAGAAACAGTCTGTTAATGATTTTCACAGTTAGAAGTGCCACTTTTTCTGTTACAGTAACTCCCGCAGCTGTAAATACACTACTAATGTACATATAGCTACATGCTAATGTCCTTGTTGCTAATATTGTTGTTTTTCCCTATTTGGAATCATATTCCTGCTGGAAGATGTGCAGTTGTGTTTAGAGGCTTTTGATGCTGATATTTTACAGTAAAAAGTGCTGCTTTAAAAACCATTTAAACACCATGACGCAGTTTAATCCAATCAATGACAAAAATCTGGAGGATATTCTACACCAACTGAGCTCTTCCTACTGCTGTCTGGATGTTTTAACTGATCAACTGGAAAATTGGGTGGGACTATCTGGCACAGTTTTTGATTGGTTTGCATCCTACTTAAAGGCAGGGATTATTTTGTGTAAATAGGTAACTTTAAATCTGAGCAGACCAAAATTACATGTGGAGTCCCCCAAGGCTCCATCCTGGGGCCCCTTCTGTTCAACATCTACATGCTTCCACTTGCCCAGATCATAGAAAAAAACAAAATAGATTACCATAACTATGCAGATGACACACAGCTCTATATTTCAATGTCCCCAGGTGACCACAGCCCCATACAAGCACTGGGTAAATGCATGGAGCAAATATCTGAATGGATGTGCCATAATTTTCTTCAGTTAAACAGAGAAAAAACTGAGGTAGTTGTTTTTGGACCCAAGGAGGGACGTCTTAAAATCAGCATGCAGCTCCAGTCACTTCAGTTAAAAACCTCAGACCAGGCCAGGAATCTGGGTGTTGTCATGGATTCAGACCTGAATTTTAAAAACCACATACAAACAATCACAAAGTCAGCTTACTATCACCTCAAGAATATTTCTAGGATTAAAGGACTGATGTCGCAGCAGGACCTTGAAAAACTTGTCCATGCATTTATCTTTAGCCGAGTTGACTACTGTGACAGTGTCTTCTCTGGTCTGCCTAAAAAGTCAATCAGACAACTGCAGCTGATCCAGAACGCTGCTGCTCGAGTCCTCACTAAGACCAAGAGAGTGGACCACATCACTCCAGTTCTGAGGTCTCTACACTGGCTCCCTGTCTCTCAGAAAATAGACTTTAAAATTCTCTTGCTAGCATATAAAGCACTGAATGGTTTAGGCCCAAAATACATCAGAGACCTTCTAGTCCAGTATGAACCATCCAGACCACTCAGGTCGTCTGGTGCAGGTCTGCTCTGTGTTCCAATTGTCAGAACTAAACACAGAGAATCAGCATTCAGTTTCTATGCTCCGTATATCTGGAACAAACTACCAGAAAATATCAGGTCTGCTGAGAGTCTGAGTTCTTTTAAGTCAAGGTTAAAGACTCACCTGTTCACTGCTGCATTTGACTAAAAGGCTTTTTACTTCTTAAATTTGATATTTTCCTTCGAAACTCTGCACTGCAACTCTTACTTTAATATGTGTGTGTTTTTATATTTTTGGGTTTTATGTGCTGTTTTTAATCACCTTTTACATGTTTCTTTCAATGTGTTTCTTTTTCCCTTGTTGCTGTATTTCAATGTCCTGTGTGAAGCACCTTGAATTGCCTTGCTGCTGAAATGTGCTATACAAATAAACTTGCCTCGCCTTGCTATAGTCACTTACAGTCATTCCCTGGCTGCAGACACAGCTGACCTACATGTAGCTACATGCTAACATCAGGGAAAGATTTTATTGGTGATTTTTTACAGTAAAAAGTGACACTATACTCATTTACAGTCATCCCCAGCTGCAATAATGGTGCAGAACTGCAAAGATATGGAAGAGCCGGACATGCTGACCAATCAGAGCAGACTGGGCTTGAAGAGACAAGTGCTAAAATGCAGTGTCTCAGATAGAGGGTGAACACAGGTGTTCTAGTATGAGGAAAGTAAATTGCTTTTTGACTATTAAAGCATGTGAACATGTTCTGGTAGAAACCCAAAATACAATTAAGCTGACAATGAAATAGGTCACCTTTAATTACTTTCTATAAATGGCACAACACACAACAAAAGAAAAGGCCTGAAATTTAAAGCATGACATGTTTAACATAAATGGCAAAAAAAGGAGTAAACTGCGAGAAAGTTAATTCGTTTACTACTTCTGTTTACCTTTGCACCAATCTGGTTTTTGCACCGGCAGGCCTGGACATGCACATTTACCCGCATGACGGGTGGTAGTTGATGATGAAAGTACAGTGCTGGCAGAGTTTTGATCTTTTCACATAAGTTCATAAAGGGTTAGAAATCTGCAATTGTAATTGTTTATGGTTAATAAAATCCCCTATTCTGCTTTTGAGATCAGTTTCAAGCCTTGTCTTAGAAGAACACACCATCCGGCTGGTGTATCTACCTCAGAGTAACATGCTTTTTTTTTTTTTTTTTTTTATTAATTTGATTCATCAGTGGACAAATTACCAAAACCCATTTATTAAAACACATTTATAACTGCTTACTTTGTGGATTTCTGGTTACAGAGGGAACTCATAATAATTTCATTTAACCAATGTTTATTATCAGACGGCGTGTTGTTACATAAGGACGGTAAGGAGTAACCTTGACCTTTTGGATTCGATTATTTAACACCTGAGACTTCCTGAAACACCTGAAAACCTGTTTGGTGTGTTTGTTTTCGAGCTGAAAGGTCAAACCCTCATTAACGAAGCTAAAGCGTAGGAGTTTAAGACTGAGCATTTGATCTATCGTTTAAAAGACTAAGAGCTGAGGAAGATGCAAATCCAGTAAATGCAGTACACAATCAGTTCATTTGGCTCCTTAAAAATCATGTGAATGAACCGGATTTGCTTTGACCGCTGAAGACTCAAAAAACAAATAAATACAAAATAAAAAACTGAGCAACTCATTCACTTAGCTTGTGTCCAAACCCCAACACATTTGCACCAGCAGTAACTGATTTGCTTTTTTAGAAACTTCACCTTTAAAGTGGATATGGCAAATGTATCAACAAACAGTTGCTTATTTTTTGCACATCTATAATCTTTCATTTGGAGTTGTGTTTCTGGGCACAACACACAACATCGGTACAACACAGGTGTGTTTTTTCCTTCAACAACAACCGCACATGGTTATGTTTAGGTGACAAAAGCACGTGGTTAGGTTTAGAAAGAAATAACAGGGTTTGGCTTTACGTTCATACGGGAAGTTAATACTGGCCTCATGGGTGAAAGTCAGTGGTCACTGGACCCATCCACTATTGCTTCCGCCCACCCCACTTGGACTTTTTGCCCCCTTAACTTATGTTGTTGTCTAGCACCATTTCCCCCTGATGCAGCAGGGCACTGTTACCAGCTGTGTATCATGCTGACATAAAAAGACAGATTTTTTCGTCAGTGTCTGACACCAGAAGTCACTGCCCGAGCACTAGCGTTAACTGTCAGATGCTGCTCTGGGTCAACAGGATTGAAATCTATTTGCATTAGAATCTTTATTGAACAAGTGTTGCAGCTGTTGCAAATTTGCATGAATAGTTTTGTTTAAAAAAAAAGTAGAAGAAGAAGCTTTATTGTCACTGTAATAAATACAGTGAAATTTCGTATGGTGCTCTCTTATAGCAGCTACAATGTCCTTGTCATAAAATAAACTGGGGGGGGGTCATGGTTCCTGTAGCAGTCTCTTCACAGAAGAAGGAAGAAGCTGTGTTTCAGTCTGTTGGTGCGGGCTCTCATGACTCTGAGTCTGCCAGAGGGAAGGCTGGTGAATAGAGGGTGTCCTGGGTGGGCGGGGTCATTCTGAATCTTTGTGGCCCGTCGGAGGAGACAGCTGGAATAGATCTCCTCTAGGCGTGGAAGTGGGGAGCCGATGATCCACTCAGCCATCTTGATGACCCGCTGCAGTTGTTTCTTTTCAGATGCAGTGCAGCTGGCGTACCACACCGTACAGCCATAGGTGAGGACACTCTCTATTGTGCAGTGGTAGAAGTTTCTCAGCAGAGGTGGAGGGAGTTTGTTCCTCCTCAGTGTTCTCAGAAAGAAGAGACGCTGCTGGGCCTTTAGGATGATGTGGGTGGTGTTCACAGTCCAGTCCAGGTCCTCCGAGATGTGCAGGCCAAGAAACTTAAAGCTGGTGACCCATTCCACTTCCTCCCCATTGATGCTCAGGCCTGAGTGCAGCGTGGTCCTCGACTTCCGGAAGTCAATAATGACTTCTTTTGTCTTCTTGGTGTTGAGGTTGAGGTGGTTGTCACTGCACCAGGCCGCCAGTGCTTGGACCTCCTCCCTGTATGGTGTCTCATAACCGTTGTTGATGAGCCCCCCAAGTATTCAAAGTAGTCAACCATTTTTCATTTTTATCACACTCCCAGTGTGTAAAGGCCCTAAATATGACAGAATGGTAAAAAATGCTTCTTGGTAAAAAAGCTTTTTTTTTAAGGCAAAATAGGATCGTATGCCTGGACCACACTGCCTGTGTGAGCAGCGCTGCTCAGGTGCAGCCTGGCTTCTGCTTAGCTGCAGAACATCTAGAGAATAGTAGTCTCACTCATGTCCTTTAACTGGTGAACAAAAGGCTTTTTATTGTGAAGTGTTAACAGGACATTGCTCCATAGCTCCATAAATAAGTGGAGTACTGGCTTTAAATTGTGCAAGTACAATACTCATAGTAGCAGGCGGCTCTTTAGCAACGCCGCAGCAGCAATGCTTCCTGTGTGAACACTACATGCATGCAAGCCACAGCAGTTCAGCGAGGTAGCCGTCACACGCTGCTCACGATCATCTCGATGCTCTCATGTTCCATATTGGTCTTGGACCAGCCTGGCCAGTGTGACCTAAATATGTCAGGAGCCAGCCTAGATGATTCAACCTCTCCTTGCTATATCTGTGAGTCTGCCAGTTGGCTGGTTTGTTATTGTCATACATCTGTTGACAATGATGAGTTAATGAAAGGATAAGGATCAATGCAAAGCGACAAGAATGTAAAACACCTCAGCACAGTAATCAATACCAGGCACAACAAAAGAACAGATCAAGTTCAATAATTAAAGGTGCTGTATGTAACTCTGGAGGAAGACGGTTGGGTGTTGAGTCTCATTTGTAGGTTGTCAAATGCAGATACTTTGGGTTGGTATTCAGACTGCATCACCAACTCAAAGCATCAGTGTTTGATGACCTGGAATTGAGCCTCAACATTCAACCAACATACATACAGAGTTACATACAGCACCTTAAAACTTCTAGCATCAGTTTGGTAGAACAATTTTTATTTGTGCTCTTGTAAACAACAATAGTCTTTGGCTATTAAATGTGCTCAGAGTCACAATGCATGCATGCTAATGTTCAGCACATATAGGCCACATTATTTTAATGTATTAGCATGTTGACGACAGGGATAAAAGATCAAATAAAATTGTTGTCACCATTCAACCAAATCAGCAATTTTATTTGATCTTCATTAATTTTAGCGAATTGTTTTATTTTCAATACATTTGATTTGATCATTATGATTGTTAGTGTTTTTATCTTATATTGTCATTGGGTATTCCATTCTTTTATATGTGTTACTTCATTTGTTTGATTTTATTTCCCTCAGCACAGTCCTCAGGGCAATTAATTGCCAACATCACTTATATGTTTAATTGTTAGTATTTATCTCTATTTTCTGGGTTCTTCTTTCCTTTATTTCATTTACTCTAGGTATTTCCTAAATTGTCTAGTTTTAGATGCACAAGTCCTGAAATGTTTTGAATCATGAAAAGGTGGTGAGGTGGTTTACATGTTTCAACCATGTCAAGACTTTATGCATGAATCTTTGTAGTTTTCTAACTGGTAGGCAGATGTTGAAAGGTTTTCTGAGGACAAAAATGTTAGATAAGGTCTATGGGAAAGGGAAAGGTTGTTCGAGTTGTGTAGACCTTTATTATATTGCAACTTGGAGTCTGTATAATTACAGTAGATCATAAATTCTGAGATAATTGTAGCAAATTAAAGTAGATGTAAAGTTCAGAGATTTTCAGTAATCACATTCCACTGTTATCATCAAGAGCTGGGACCTGATATAATGAAGACAAAAAGAGGAAAACAATCCATTGTCATTTGTTGTAATTATTTGTGTATACAACAAGATCCATATTCCCGCTGTTGTGGAGATTGCTATTGCATTACACAATCTTTCTTATTGGATGAAGTGTGCCCTGTTTTGTAAGATTTACAGATGCTCTAATTTCCTTACTTCTGCTCCTGAAGGACTTCGTAATCATAATGTATACGTATGAAAATCAGCACAGATTCTCTGTTTCCTTCGAAATTCCTAAAGCAGGATAGGTCTTTACTCACTGTTAATATTCATTAAGAAGCAAAAGCAGCATGTATATACATTCAGTATACCTTCAGTAGCTAGCTAACCCTGGTTAGCTGGTTGGTTTTAGAATCTGGGGAGAAATGTGTTATCTACTTCGAACCTCTCCAGATAAACATTATAACATGTGGCCCAGTCACAATGTTCAGCTTAAAATTCACAAAACCAGCTTGAAAATGAAGAAAATCTGACACAATTGCATTAGCACCGATGGTGCACAGTCAGGCCCTGCATCAGAGTAGGCCGAAGCTATGATATGGCTGACTGGTCTGTGTTTGAGGGGGGGACTTTGCGAAGAGTCGATCGTCAAGTGAATTTTAAGCAAACTCAGCAGTCATTTTACATGTCCATCCTGGAAAAGAAAAGCTCAGACATTTTTAAACTATTTCACACCAAGCATGGATTTTCATACAAAAAATTCACACGATTTATAAAAACTGACTTTGTGGGTTCATATAAAGGCTTGTGCGATCCTGAAAAATGGCGTTCTCTGTAGACCTCTCCTTATGTAGATAAACGGCTCATTCTAAGGTAATGAAAACACAAAGGTTCTTATTTTGATTAATGATACACTAAAGAAAACAAACTTATAATAATAAAATATTAAATTTCTGCCAATATATCTCATTAAATCCTACACACTGGACATTTCAATCATGAAAAATGGTGTTAAAATCATATTCTTGACCAGGTGGTCACATTAATAGGGTTTCCATCCACCTATTCTTATTCGAATTTTCAAAAATAGCGAAAATAAACATTAATGGAAACGCTAGAAATTCGAAAAAAAAGGCATAAAATTCGCAAAAAAGTTTTTACGCTTGGAGGGGGTGGATTTGTCTGCGTATCGATAAAAGGAAAGTGCGACTTTTTGCTATGGAAACAGGTTTTGCGGATAAACGATGACTGGACCGGAATATATATGTATAATTGAGTGTATGAAATACATTTAATCCTGTTAATCTGGGGTAATTGATTAGAGAACTGACACTTCAGAGCCGATTACTACAAGACAGGTGAGTGTAATTCACAATTTCCCATACACATGGAGAACGACGCGGTGGTCTCCTTCCAGCTATTTCCAACAGTACTCTTAACATTAAAATTCTTCCTTGTCGTCTCTTCTTCAGGATGGCTCGGTACATTTTTTTTTATTACAATCTGCTTCTAAAAACTTACAACATGACCTGAACCTATCCTGAAAGACTTAGAACAGCTCCAGCTGTGTACTTAATAAGTACGAGTGTGCTTGTTCTTTTAGGGTTAACTCTTGTTTTGCAGTAAAAGGTTAGGTAAGGATAAATTGTGCTTGTAGTAAAGTTATAATCAAGATCTGAGGGTGTGGGATGAGGTGCATGCTGAAATGACTGTGAAACCTTTAATTAAGACATTTGCATCTTGGCCAACTATTTGGAAATGCTGGGTGTAGAGGTACACGACAACACCTTCCAGTTGAGTTATATGCTGTTTATTTATTCAATAAAGTTCGAGAATGCCACGCACACAAAAGACTTCAGATCTATTTAAATTAGCTAATGTATCTCATGAAAATATCTAATAGAGTACAACACCTCAGTTTGACCTCAGTTTACATGGTACGCCTTACCAGCTTGTTGTTGTTTACCAGCTTTGTGTGTTTTTTATAGGCACTATAATGCATTTAGAGTTATCCTATGCTATCTTATGAAACAACAGCTCATTAAACTCCTGCTGATTTATTCCTTTTCTCCTTATTTCTCCTAAAGGAGGAGTTAGGGAGAAATAAATCAGAAATGAGTACTCTCCAAATGAAAAGCTTTTTTTTTATTTCTGCTTCAAGTGGCATCCACATGAATGCTAGGACCAAATATTTCCCAGCAGAGCATGTGTAACCGACGGTCTCTGCTCCAGTGTGTCGATATCGTGTCTATAGTGTAGGAAGGACCTCACCGCCACGCAGAAGTTGCTCTCACTCTGCTTCTTATTTATTGTCTGGTGAAAAGATTAACAGCACACTGGTATCAATAATGTGCAAACACAACTGCAAAAACATCTTCAGCTCGGGAGAGTTTTCCTTTGCTGAGGTAACTACGGCGGCCCGCTTGGAGCCCTACAGCTGCAGTTGCGCGATAAAACCACCATCTGGCGACTACGTCACATATAAATGACATTCACTTCAATTTTGTAGAAATTCAACAAAGAGGTTATTTCTTACTGTTACACATGGCATTGTAACAAGATGGTCAGTATTAGTCATGTCATCTGCTGCTGGTCATTTCTTACAGGTTTAAGATTTTTGTATGCACATATATAATATTTGGTCATATATTTGACAAAATCTGTTAGTGAGTGCCTCTCCTTTTCCAAGATAATACATCCACCTGACAGGTGAGACATCAAGATACTGATTAAACAGCATCATTACTACACAGTTGTGCCCTGGGGTGGTCACAATAAAAGGCCACTCTAAAAGATGCAGTTTAATCACACAACACAATGCCACAGGTGTTGCTCATTTTGAGGGAGCGTGCAATTGGCATGCTGACTGTGGGAATGTCCACCAGAGCTGTTGCCTGTGAACTGAATCTTCATTTTTACTACCATACTACAATGCTGTTTCCCTGAATTTTGCATTATATTCAGTTTGCCATTTTCCATCCATCCACCAGATGCCCTCAGACTTCCCCTCCTCTCTCCTCATCAGTGCTGCAGTTACCTGACCTTCCCTGCTCACCTGCATCTCACTCCGTCATCAACTGGCCCAGTCATTCCCTGCCAGTTTATCAATGCCATGTTCCTTTATGCTTTTGATTTGAGGCCACAAGAACCAGTCTACAGCTTTACATATTTGTGTTTTTATTTATCATCAAATGTATTTTTTAGACTAGGCAGCTGCCCAAACTAAAGAACCAACTCTTTGGTCCAGAGGCTGCACAGTTTGTCATCTATACAGGAAACAGGGACAAAACCCTAATGCAGATGAGGCAGGCAGACAGGATCAGGTCTGAGATAAATTCAAGGTATATAGTATACTGTACAGATAGGCAGGCAGGCAGGTTCTTGGTCAGGGTCAGGTTCTAGTTTTGCTATCTTATGAATAAAATCATGAAACGTAATGATTCCTTACATCCCAGTTAGAAGAAATGCACCATTAATATAATCAGAAAAACACATCACTGTGAATTTTTGTTAAGGAAACTTAGAGCCAAGCAGGAGCAGCTTACCATTGGCTCCACGTAGACAGATTGATCTGTCTTTAGTGATTCTTGGCTGTTTCTTTGTTGCTCGGACTGTGATGATTTATTAATAATGGAGATATACAGAGGTGAAATAGATTTAATTGAGGGAGGCAAACGTAATTTTGTTGTTTGTTGTTGGAGCTGCTGATAACTGCAAAAATATGTTTTGCCATATGCTTTTTCTCTGTATTAGCTATACAGTCCATAAATATACCATAAAAAACTATTGAATTAAATGATTAAATTCTTACTTTCTTAGATATTTTTGTGAGATGTACAGTGATGATTGCTGGGTAATATTTATGTTCATGTTGTCAATATATGCATGATAGCACTTACGCCACTGGGGTCATTGCTATGTTTTTGTTTGTTTGTTTGCTTGTTTTTTTCTAACAGAGACATTGCTGCATTTCATTTCTTGCTGTGATAGTGGCATGAAAAACATTTTTTTTTTTTTTACCAAGACATTGATCTGTTTCCTACAGGGATTGTGCCCCCAAAACCTGGTATTTAGAAACCAAAACATAATCTTCCTAACCCAACCAAGGGATTCTTTTCGGACAGTTGGGTTGCTATTGAAATTGTGCTCATCTTTGTTGAAAAGTTTAAGCTTTGTGGATTATGACCTTTATTTTAATGTTGGTTGATGACTATAGTTTGTGCAGGATCTGCTGGATTTATTTCTCACTCACATTGTTAGATACAGGTGAACAAGGTAGGGAGGACATTTTAAAATAAGTTCATGTCTTTTAAATAATTTATTCCTCTGTGAAGACATTTAGATGGCGAAATGAAACAAAATGTTTTTGGTGTACACAAACACACATTGTACACCATTTACAGTATGTATTTTAAGATATGGAGCTGAATAACTGAACTTCCAACACACGGGTGTCATTTGCATACAGGCTAACAAATCTGCCACTAGAGAGCAGCAACAGCACATCAGAGAAATGATGTGTTTCACATGTCTAAAAGAACATACTGTATATTACAGCCACGCACAGTGACTTAAAAAATCCAATAAGACATGTATGGTTTGTTGATATGATACATTAATACACTACACATCTTTCAGACTTTTTATCATTACTGTGTCACAACAAATAAAAATTATGCAAGAAAGAGACTGTGTGTCACTGGAACATGAGCAGAGCTACAGCAGACAAAAAAGATCACTGCAAAACCTGTATGTCAAAGGATTTAAAGTTACAATATTTCTTTAAGGCAAGAAATGGCTTAGAGGTGAATCGCATCTCTGATCTGCTTTTGTGTGAAACCTCCAAAACAGCTTTTATCTTCCACACGCCCAAAAATCTAAAACAATCTTTGTATGGATCTGAAGTCTACTCTTTAAGTCACAGCAAAGTCTCTTTATTCAATTTTAGCTTCTTTTTTTTATTTCAACACATCACAGATAATTCATAAATCATGCTTTCTGAATAAATGGACATCTTTGTTATTTTAATATTTAAAATGGATTCAGACAAAAACACAAACAAGAGTTTGGACAAGCTGGTTAAGAAAGCCGGCTCAGTGCTTGGCAAGAGACTGGACCCACTAAGAACTGTGGTGGAGAGGGGCACACTGAACAAACTAAAAGCTATAATGGATAATAGTAGACACCCTCTCCACAGCCTCCTGGAGCGACAGAGGAGGACAACCAAGAAAGGACGGTAGAGGAGAGAACCGCACACCAATACAACTGGGCTGGACAGCCACAAAACAGGTTCACAGGCTGAGATCAATGCAAAAATTTCAATTTATGTAGGACATCCTTCACAAAAATAAGGGTGCTCAAAGTGCAAAAAAAAATCATAAAAAAGTGAATAAAAACAGCTGAAACATTTGCTGGTGTTTGCTTTCAACTGGTTAGGGAACAAATGTGAGGGGTTGGGGACTTAATAAGTCTATATGTAACTTCTCTCATACATAATATATTTTTTCAGCAAAATACATATGTTTCCCCCTTACCTGTACTGCCATTCATCAGTCTTTTGATAATTAACTTGATTGTTTTACACACACACACACACACACACACACACACACACACACACACACACACACACACACACACACACACACACACATATACAGTACAGGCCAAAAGTTTGGACACACCTTCTCATTCAATGCGTTTTCTTTATTTTCATGACTATTTACATTGTAGATTTTCACTGAAGGCATCAAAACTATGAATGAACACATGTGGAGTTATGTACTTAACAAAAAAAGGTGAAATAACTGAAAACATGTTTTATATTCTAGTTTCTTCAAAATAGCCACCCTTTGCTCTGATTACTGCTTTGCACACTCTTGACATTCTCTCCATGAGCTTCAAGAGGTAGTCACCTGAAATGGTTTTCACTTCACAGGTGTGCCTTATCAGGGTTAATTAGTGGAATTTCTTGCTTTATCAATGGGGTTGGGACCATCAGTTGTGTTGTGCAGAAGTCAGGTTAATACACAGCCGACAGCCCTATTGGACAACTGTTAAAATTCATATTATGGCAAGAACCAATCAGCTAACTAAAGAAAAACCAGTGGCCATCATTACTTTAAGAAATGAAAGTCAGTCAGTCCGGAAAATTGCAAAAACTTTAAATGTGTCCCCAAGTGGAGTCGCAAAAACCATCAAGCGCTACAATGAAACTGGCACACATGAGGACCGACCCAGGAAAGGAAGACCAAGAGTCACCTCTGCTTCTGAGGATAAGTTCATCTGAGTCACCAGCCTCAGTTAACAGCAGCTCAGATCAGAGACCAGATGAATGCCACACAGAGTTCTAGCAGCAGACCC
Source organism: Cephalopholis sonnerati (assembly GCA_019142605.1). Lineage (NCBI taxonomy): Eukaryota > Metazoa > Chordata > Actinopteri > Perciformes > Serranidae > Cephalopholis > Cephalopholis sonnerati. The sequence continues at coordinate 12,043,422 of JAGQAX010000014.1, read as the reverse complement.
ATCTCTAGAACAACTGTTAAGAGGAGACTGCGCGAATCAGGCCTTCATGGTCAAATAGCTGCTAGGAAACCACTGCTAAGGAGAGGCAACAAGCAGAAGAGATTTGTTTGGGCCAAGAAACACAAGGAATGGACATTAGACCAGTGGAAATCTGTGCTTTGGTCTGATGAGTCCAAATTTGAGATCTTTGGTTCCAACCGCCGTGTCTTTGTGAGACGCAGAAAAGGTGACCGGATGGATTCCACATGCCTGGTTCCCACTGTGAAGCATGGAGGAGGAGGTGTGATGGTGTGGGGGTGTTTTGCTGGTGACACTGTTGGGGATTTATTCAAAATTGAAGGCACACTGAACCAGCATGGCTACCACAGCATCCTGCAGCGACATGCCATCCCATCCGGTTTGTGTTTAGTTGGACGATCATTTATTTTTCAACAGGACAATGACCCCAAACACACCTCCAGGCTGTGTAAGGGCTATTTGACCAAGAAGGAGAGTGATGGAGTGCTGCGGCAGATGACCTGGCCTCCACAGTCACCGGACCTGAACCCAATCGAGATGGTTTGGGGTGAGCTGGACCGGAGAGTGAAGGCAAAGGGGCCAGCAAGTGCTAAACACCTCTGGGAACTCCTTCAAGACTGTTGGAAAACCATTTCAGGTGACTACCTCTTGAAGCTCATGGAGAGAATGCCAAGAGTGTGCAAAGCAGTAATCAGAGCAAAGGGAGGCTATTTTGAAGAAACTAGAATATAAAACATGTTTTCAGTTATTTCACCTTCTTTTGTTAAGTACATAACTCCACATGTGTTCATTCATAGTTTTGATGCCTTCAGTGAGAATCTACAATGTAAATAGTCATGAAAATAAAGAAAACGCATTGAATGAGAAGGTGTGTCCAAACTTTTGGCCTGTACTGTATATATATACACATATATATACATATGCAGAAAGTTATCAAGTAATACTATGTGTGTCAGTTTACATGTGTATAAGTCCTATGGTGTTTCCTGTGTTTGTTAATAACGTGACTGAACAATTCTATACAATAATATATGTGTTTATGCTTATGTGTTTTATCTATGAAATAAATGATTTTCCTATGTCACTTCAAACACTTGGGTCACACTATTGCATTATTTGACTGTAACACATGTACATCTCACATGGCGGCATGCACTATATGCTTTAGTCAGATGAAATGCAGTTGTGCAGTTTGAAACACAAACTAGGTGTAATAAATTACTTGAATTGTTTCAGTAGTGTGACAATAAAAAAATAATGTAACCCTGCAAGTGGTCATGTGCATATCTAAATCGTACCGTCAATCATTGCCCATGTATTTAGCAGGAAGAAATCAACCTCGCAAGAATGCAAAGATCAACACTTTAATTTGCTGGATTAAAGTACTCAGTGCAGCTAAGTTCAGAAAATCTACTCTTGAATTGTTTGTTATGTAATCGCCAAAGCATTGGCGATGTCAGTAAGGTCACTGAGGCCAACGCTTGATGCCTGAATCACTAACCAGAGTGTGTAGTCAGATTGAAATGAAACAATACTAGATCCACTGTACAATGACATTTGGAATGTTCTGACGTTGGACAATAGCAGGGTGTTGAACAGCAGTATCTGACACTAAAGAATGTTGAAGTGACTCATAAACAACTTAAGATAAAGGAAACTAAGTTCCATTTTCAAATGTCACAAGGAACCCATATCTCTCTGTATCAAGCTTTCTAAGCAAGGTGTTATGTATCAGTTTACGGACATGTTAAATAAGATGTGCACACTGCCAACAGGATGGTTTTACGGCTCTCATTGATCAACTTGGGCACGGTATTGCATTTCTTCCAAAGCATATTTGCTGTTGTAAATAATGTATGAATATCATTTCTAGTAGTGATGGCCAAATGAAGCCTCATGAAGCATTTTCTTTATTTTCTGAGCCTACTAGATGGCGCTTTTTGTTCAACAAATAGTTAAAAGCACACTAATTGCTATTCTTTGAGCTTCTCTTTAAACCATGAGCGTCATCTTGTGGGCTCAGAAAATAAAGAAAATGCTTCATGAGGCTTCATTTGACCATCACTAATTTCTAGGAAATGGGTTAACCTGGGGTCTCATTTATAAACATTTTGCGTTTGCACAAAACGAGGCCTGAAACAAGCGTACGCCACTTCCTACAGTAAAGTTGTGATCTACAAAAAACACACTTGATGGAAGAAACTTTGGAGGTAGGAAACTGGTGACACAGACGGTGAGGTGGAAGACTGATTGTAGAGATTGTCAAATATTTTTTGGCACACACCATTTTGTCTTTTGTCCATATGTACATTTTTAGTGTGGATCCTACGCACTGTTGTAGAAAATGAGAACACTGGAGGAGAAAGAGAGTGAGGATGAGAAATGGATAGCATAGGAGAGAAAGAGAGTGCAAGTCAACTTAGTTGGCAGCATTTGCCTCTGCCTCCCAAGAAATAGGAGAGATGTGCGGAACATGCAGCGGTGGGCGAGGATCATCATCTGCACGCTACATTGCCATGGAATGCTGTGTGCACTTTAAGATGGAGATCCACAGAGGGAGGCAGCCTGCTCACATGTGTGTGAGACACAGAAACGACAACATTTTTTTCTTCTTTTCTTAAACTTGGGTTTTCATTTGGGTCTGGGCCCAAAACTGCTGCCGGGGTTCTGCCTTGGGTTGGGCTTGGACAGAAACTGTGTGGTTTCTTGTATGGTTGAGGCCGAAATTTTTGGACTTGATCAAAGCTTTATAAAAAAAGCACAGGACTTTCTCCCATTAGACTGGTGTTTGTGGGCCAAAATCAACATTGACTTCTTTAAATAACAAACTAGCGCTGTATCCTAGTATGTGTAGTATATGCTACACACTACATGCACTATTGACATGATGTACATGACATATGCCACTTAACATTAGAAAAGCGGCATATGTCATGTTTGAAACAAAATCATATTTTTTTTTTCTGAACCTAACCATCCCGTTTTGTTGCCTAAACATAACCACAAAATTTTATAGCATAACTGTGGACGTTTCATAATGTTAAGGACATGTTTGAGACTGCCAACGTTAGGACAATAATATATGTCCGAAATGTTTCGGCAGTCAGTGGAAATTGACCAGTTTTGTCATTTAGGTATGAGAGAGTGTTGATTGCAAGATAGCTGCATTTGGGGAATCTATTTAGGGAACTCTGATATATAAATACATACTCATCATTGTAACTAATTATACTTTGATATAAATTTAGATACATAGAAAATTTACTGGTGTGTTACTTTAAGAAGCACTTTCATAAAAAAAAAAGCCATTTAACAACTTGAACTTCCAAACCTGCCTTCATATTGAATTAAGCATTTATTTATTTATTTATTAATCTCTGCAAAATCAATTACTCAGCTGGTTAATTCAAGCAGATTCATATCTATGTCCTCTTATTGTTCACATTGCCTCTGTGTGACACATCAATAGAGCTTAACCCTTATTACGTGAATCACATCCTGATGTATAATCCAACACATGCCTCAATTGATGAATCGCATCCAAGTACATATTTGGGTGTGTTCCCCTTTTTACTGTTTGTGTTTCTTACACCTTTTAAATTTTTCCTTTAGATGTCAGTTTCCAAAACAGACTTGACTTGAGAACCAAACCCTCCAACCTTTAAACCTGTCCTCTTTGAACATTTGGATTCACGCTTTTAAAGGAAGGTGTTCAAAATGTTACTATGATTTCCTTCCACAGACTCTACTATGATTTTTCTTGACATACTATACTATGACTTTTGCAAGGTTTTTTTTTACATGCTGCACTATGAGTTTTTTTCAACATACAATACCATGACTATGACAATACTATGACAACAGTTTACTATGAGTTCTTTTTTAAAAACTGCACAAAGACTTTCTTCAGTTTATTTTTTACATAATACTCTACTGTGACCTTTTTGTAGCATTTTTTCCCCAAAAAGAAAAGACAGAAAGAAAGCAAACTGAGCAAATTCTAAAGGTGCATGAGAGAGACGGATAAAGAAGGGGGCCCACAGAGACTGCTCATACATAGGGCCCAGAATCTGGTGGTACACCTCTGCTCATAGGTCGTCCCTTTCTGGTGAAAGTGATGCTGTTACAACAATACAGTGTCTTATATTGAAAAAGCACTGGCCTGAAACTTGGTTACAGGTTGTGGCATGGGCCAGGGAAGAAGCCATTTTATTTTGGAGAGGATCTGAAACAAGATACGGATACACAAATAATTTTTTACCTCTGTTTTGTTGCAGGATAGGGCATTTGGTTTTGGTGGAAGTCTGCGCTTTCCTAGTGCAGTTTTAGTTCATTATGCCTTTCTCATTCATTAATAGAGCAATCAGCAGGTTCTCATCAACTCATAAAGATCGGAAATATCACATGTACCCCTTGTAATTACCAGGTGTAGACATTTATGTGTTTTCAAATTACTGGTTAGCTAACCCTAACCCTAACATGCCAGTTTAACTGAAGGCATGAAAAAGCCACACCTTTATGTGCCATGCCTTCAAGTAAAGCCCAGCCACTACATAGATATTTCTCCTTACGTTATAATGTTCACAGGACTTAGCACGCTACAAAACCTGCCGCAATACAAGTATGTCCCAAAACCTGTTTGGTTAGAAAATGCTTTGGTAACAAAACACATGTCAAATGCCAGATGAAGAAAATATTGTTTAGCTGTTGCGTTGGTTTCATGTCAAAATAGATCTGACACTGGAAAACCTGATGTAATGCGTGCTCTCAGCTCTCAGAGGATGCTCATTTTATTTCTTGAAAATTCTGCTTGGTGTTAGTCTTTTTATTTTAACATGGCAAAGTGGGCCACTGCCTTGAGCCCCAGACTTACAGGAGTCTTTAAGGTTAACTGCATATCAACTGGTTATTTGTTTTATAGCAAATTTATGATGACATTGGCACAATTTGTATAATTAATGTTTTTCTGTACTCATAGGATGCAAATGTCTCAAAAATACTGTATGTCTTTAATCTCATTACCATAAACCAACTGTTTATTTTTTTTTTATCATATTGTTAATTCCATGGTCAGAATGAACCTTTAAGGATTTTGTACAAATTCACGTGTAAAATATGTAAAAACCACATGTACCATGCATTTATCACAATAAAATGATGTTCCAGGTGATAAATGTTTTGTGGACGGGACAATAATTATGCATATAATGTGTATTACTTTAATTACACTCACCCATCAAAACAGGCACACTTTTTACAGAGGGCATACCTGTTATTATAAAAGCAGAAATATGTTTCAAAGTCTGACTCAATGGAACTTTATCCATATTTGCTAATAAAATGCTTTTCTCTTTTAGTTTCACATTTCTTGAAATGCAAGTTAGGAGTTAATTAACATTAACTAATTAATGTGACTAATTAACGTGGTAAAAAACACAAGCACGCTTATTGTCTTTCTTATGTATTAACCCTTTGAAGCCAGAGTATTTCTTTTATAAACTGTTTCAAATGATGAAGTTGCTTTTAGCCACAAGTTAAAAATCTCAATAAAAATTACAGTGTTAATTTTTGCAAGAAAACAACAGGAGTCAGTGTTTCAGGTTACAGAGTGTCACATGCCTTCAGGTGTTATAGGAACACCTGGCTCAGCCTGGTTTCCTTTATTCTTGTCTGGCTTTTACCTGCAGCAACCCACATGTCTGGGGTGTTACCATTTACTGGTTTACGGAACATGATTGTGCTCTGGTTGGCATGTTGATGACATCTTGATAGGCTGAAAAACACGATGCTCAGTTGATTGTTACAGAGATAGGAGCTGTCAAAGGAAGTGTTCACATTAATCAGAAACATGGACGACGACAGGAGCTTTCCCAAGTGAGTAGAGAACCTAATAATTAAACCTGGTATATCTCTATTATTTTATACAACTGTTATTGCTAATATAAATTACTTATTAATTATTACTCAAGCTAGGAATCAATGACTTAGAGAAGTCAATGTACTAACAATGCATTTGATGGTGTCTTTAAAGAGCCCATTAAAGTGAGTTTTTACTGACTTTATTACCAAAATTTGACTTCTTCATTCTGAAAATTACAAAATAGTTTTTCATAACATTAACGCTGGAATAGAAGAAACGCTTATTACATTTTTTTTTTTCTTTTATATCAATGTATATAATGATATATATATATATATATATATATACATACATAATGTTAGTTTTGCTGATGTGGACTCAAAGAGATTAAGACATTTGTGAGGCTTTAGGTTGTGGTTTTGGTGTGTGTGCTTGTATATATATATATATATATATATATACATATGTATAATTTATTATGGTTGTTATTATTATTATTATTTTCATTTTTTTATTCATTTATCTTTTTTTTTTTTTTTTTGAGGTCATTTTGTGTTTTCCGTCAGTTTAATTTGAGTGACATTTTGTAAGTGAAGGCCAGGGGGCCCTGGCACTTCAGGCCCCAGGTAGGCCACTTCAGTAATCCATTTATGGTTATAATCATCCTTTTTGACAATAATTGTTATTCAAAAGTCATTTTTCTAGGCCTCAGTTTTTGGCTCTGCTGGATTGGATTGTAGTCAAGACAAGTGTGCTATTGCAGTTTTAGTTATTCTTTATCTACAAAGAGAGCTACATTAAAAATTAAATAAATAATACAAAATAATGTGGCATGCTAAACCTTGATGATAGCCAAATAAACAAAGAAATATAAAAGTGATGTATTTATCAAGCTATAGATATATCCATCTTTGCATCTATTCCCCTCTCTCTTTATTTCATGTAATACATGAACTGAAACAAAGAAATATGTAAAATAAAGCAGCTTATGTGTTACCTACCTACCAGACCTGTTTCATACCTCGCTACTTACCCAGCAAGTCATTGTCCTGCAAATGTGCAGAACAGCACTTTCTTCCTCAGCTTGACAGAGTTTTACACTTTCCTGTTTTTTTAAGGGGGTCGTGGGATACTGGCAACGAGGTTCCCATCATTGAAGATGAACAGACGCCATGGAAGATGATCAAACTATTGAAGTTCATTTCTGTCTGTGTGGTCGCTGTGATTGTGTTTGGGTTGGCTCTGTGTAGCAAGGTTTGTTCTTTTTAAATATATGTACATTATTTACTGACCTGCAGTGCACAAAAACACATTTTCACTTGTTAATATTTACTTGTATAGGGGAATATTATCTGAATTGGACTGCAGGCAGCAAATTCAAATTGGGCAACAAATTTATCCAGGGGCCTTACAATCTATACTTCACTTACAAATCAGCCACTTTTTAAAGTTAAAAGATAGATCAATATTTTTGTAAATCTGAAGTGCACATGATATTTAGGGACTGTTCCTTACTTATCAGAGGAGAGGGGTGGCTTGTATGTGACTTCGTTTTTATTCTTTTTTTTTTTTTTACCCTCCCCGAAGCTATCAATATTTTGCTTGACCCTCACTGAGTGACTGGCAGAAAATGCATGACCCTCCCTTCACCACCTTCATTATAAAACTTTAATGCTTGAATGTTAAAGTTAGAAGTTGAAGATGAAATTCTGGAGTTAAATTTTTTCTTTCCATTTTTTCACACTTGTCGTGCACGCTGTTTATTTTTGGCCAACATTGAAATGAGACAAAGAATGGTGATTTTGATAAAATATCACTATTTAAACTCAAATTTGCTTATGTTTTTTTTGTTTGTTTGTTTTTATGGAAGCGTTCATGATGTGTCCAAGGACAATTGGAAATTTGAAAATCCAGACCCGCCCATGGGTTAGGAAGGCATGTTTTCTTTCAAACTTTTCTTCAGTAGTTAAACAAACACAAAATATAACCATTTAAAGCTCTATGCCCCTCACCTTAGCCAAAATTGAAAACATAAAAAAGTGCCAGTGCTTAAAAAAATTATTTGGCGTGCCTCCCCCTTTTTGCACCACCTCATCCCCCTACAAAAATAACGAACAGTCCCTTGTCAAGATTTTTAATCTGCTAATCATAAATCCACTGATGTAAAGTAGTGGTAAAAATTACCAGATTATTTTAAATAAAAGTATGTTATTTCACTGTAGAAATATTAAGGAAAGATTTAATATGTATTGACTCCCTTTAACATTCTATGACGCACTTATATCTTTTTGTCTTGCCTCGACTTTCTTTTCTGTTCCAGACATCTTTCCTCCTCCTCATCACCTTGTCCAATGAAGGCACCAAGACCCTCCCAGATGAGCAGAAACCTGTAGCTCTGCTGTGTATCGCCTGTGCTCTCATCGCTTCCAGTGTGCTTCTCCTACTAAAGAGCCTTTGGAAAGCGTGTTACAAAACCTCAAAGCTGCCGGCCAAAAAAACTGTAGCTTTGGTGAGAGAGACTTCTAAACTGCTCTTTTTTTAGCAACTAAAAAAGGTAATAAGTTGACAATGATATAATGTTGAACGGCAACAAAGCCAGGCCCACAAAATGCATCTGACATCAGCGGGGTGTATGTAAACTTGCCACCATGGAAACAGTGGTTTCATAACCTTTGAAACAAGAAACAATTTAACCATGTGTGTGTGTGTGCATCATAGGAGTGCAATAGCACTACAACCCTGTGTGCAGGGTTACCGCGACTTTGAAAGCTACTGAAACCACGTAAACATACACTTCTGTACCAACGAGGCTGGTGTATTTTAGCAGGATCTACTGTTATGCTGCCTATGGTAATGAGCAACACTGTCTAACAAAACCGAATGAAAAAAGTTAGTTTTAGGCTAATTTAGGCAGTACAGCTGACTTACTTGTCGAGGAGAAAGCTGGCAACTTCAGCGTCCCTTTTAAAATCTTTCTCCTTCATGGGCTCCGTCCACCTGGGGAAGGCTAGCCCGATGTTAATCCTCTTTTTTTGAATGCTCTGGTGACGCTGCCTTTTAAATTCCCTTTTTCGCTTTCTTGGCAATGGTGAAACCGTCTCCTGTGCTGCTGCTGCATATGCATGGTCCTGCATTATGCTGCAGTAGTGCAGATTTTCAAACTGCCGGGGTAGTAAGCCTCTCTCGCTGATCTTCTCCTCCGGCGTCTCAATCACTTAGGTCATTCCTACTCTGCACTGGCTCGCAGGGAAAACGCGTAGTTATTCCGCGTTGGTGCTATTTGTCCCTTGCTGGCGGCTGTAGTTTCAAGATGGCAGACCATCATAACGCTTTCCACCGGCTTACCCGTCATATGTATAAACAAATCTAAAATTCTTTGCTTAGGAGAATGTGTCAGATTATTAGTGGAAGTCATAGTACACCAATAATAACACAAATATAAATGCAGACATCGATTTTGGCCAGTAAACAACAGAAAATGTTACACAATGTCCCCCAAACAAAAATTCAAAATGCCCCTTAACTTTCAGTGCACTTATTAGGAATTCTTCTAATGACAATTAATAACAGAGTGACTCTGACTGAATAGAAGCCCTTTTAGCAAAGCTGAACTAATGTTTGAAGAGAAAATGTGCACCTAGAAAATCTTAAACAACAAAGTATTTTTCTTAAATATATTCAGTGATCTAATTCTGCTTCTTCTTCAGGTTCTGTTCTTTGAGTTCCTGGTGGCTACAGGTGCAGCAATTCTCACCATCGTGGCAATGCCACACTTGGACATTGTGACCAACGTGACAATACTAAACGGTGTAGCCGTCCTCTCTGCGCTCCTACAGGTGATCGCTCAATGCACTGCCAAAGAAAGGAACCGCTTCCTGGTGCCATCCATCACCGCCTTCCTCCTCCTTTTGCTCGGTTATGTCCTGTTCCTCTTCTTATACATCACAAAGGACCCTACTGATGTCAGAATGGCCATTTGGGTGGGTCTGGCTGTTGGCGGGTGCTTCTTGGTGTCTTTCAACTGGTGGGAGAGCTACTTGAGACTGATCAGCGAGAACAGCAGCTCTGTCTTCCTCACAGAGCTGTGTAGAGACACAAGAAAGTGCGAGAACGTGCTGAACATCCTCTCCAGCCTGCTCAGGATCGCAGTGACTGCCTGTGTGGTTGGAGCTTACGTCCCTTTGGCCCAAATGGACTGGGACATCGTGACCGCTATCCCAAGGCGTGAAACAAAAATTATAGCCATTACCATTGGGGTCCAGCTGATCTCCTCTGCACTCTGCCACTGGTTCTCTTTGGCAGCCTGCAAGATGCACGCCCTGCGACGGTGCTTCATCCTGCCTTTGTACTTGGCCTCTCTGGGCGTCATGGTTCTGTACATCGTCCCCGTTATTGTTTACTATCAAAGCTACAGAACAAGTCTGAACGGAACTGAGAGCACCAACTTTACAAACTACTGCAGTGTAGTTGTGGATGGAAGAAGCCAGAGCCTGAACGGCAGTGTGTACCCTGAGCTGGTTTTGGATGTTACACACACCCTGTGCTTCCTGGACATGTCCAGAATTGCTGACATTGGCTTACTGACAGGTAATAAATGTTTTGTCTTTCTGCGCATTTGTCACATGGTCCTAACCTTCCCAAATAGATGGAATATAAACAAACTACTAGCTCATGATAACATGTATTATATAGAAGAATTCTAGTGCATTACCTTTTGTAGGTATAAGTACGAACAGTGTGTGAGAACAGCCTGCATTAAATGACTCTGACTGTCACAGATTAAATGACGGCAGAACAGTTGGATGATTTAAAAGTGGAATTTTCCTTAAATCCTTTCATCCATCTTTCCTCAGGCTCAGCCGTGTCGTGGTGGCTCGGCCTTGTGCTGGCCACTCTTCACCTCTGGTACCTCGGTCTGTATCGTATCCAGAGGACTCAGGACCTGTTCATAAGGAGGCTGTACGAGGGAGGATTTTTAGAGCAGTCCCTGCTTCTAAACACTCGGTTCGACATCCAGACGACTGGAAAACGAAAACAGTAAGTGTGGGTTCTGTGTGTGTGTGTGTGTGTGTGTGTGTGTTACAAAAGTGTAGAAAAACAATACTAAGCATTGCAAGCAGCAAGTGGTGTTTGAGGCCCTCTCCCCCTGCAGTTTTTAAACCTTTTTTCTGCCATATCAGTCTTATAAAAATATATATACTGTACTGCAAGAAGCTCCGTAGTTAATGATCAGCCAAAACATTTCCTGATCTCCTGCCACCAACATGAGACAGTGTGGGTAAAACATGTCTGGTATCAACATGTCACAAGAAGACATGCACGCCATGTCCAAAAAATAGGGGTATACTCTGATTATACTGTTTTCAGTCTAAGTCTCATTTATCAAAAATGCCAATCTTATCTTTTCCAGATTCAACCCACTAGACCCAGTGAAGGTGTTCCTATGTGCCACCATGTGGCATGAAACCTATGACGAAATGATGAAGATTATCATTTCAATATTCCAGGTAAGGTAACAGAAACAAGATATGATCAGTGACTATCTTTCTTCCTGGAAAAAAACGAGCTGTCGTTTAAAAATATTTCCACTGCAGTGTGACAACATCCAGTTTAATCTGAATGGAATTCCCATTTGATTCTTTCAGCCTCAGTTTAACATCACCACATTAGCTTTACGTGATTTTTGTAACTCTGCAGACTGGACGAATACAGGCCGAAGACTGAAGCAGATACAAATGATGTGAATTTTGAAGCCCATATCTACTTTGACGATGCCTTCAGAGATGTTCCTGGTAGTCAGGGGCGCCACGTCAATGAATACGCAGAGATGCTTGTGGGAATTATCAGAGAAGTCTACGGGTAAAAACTGTGAAACTCAAGCTTGATTTTTTTAGGAATGAGACTTTGCAGTACAGTTTGACTGCGACTGTGACTTCACAGATTGTCACGTCGAATGAAACTTAAGGATGTTTTTTTTAATCCTCTGTCATCAGTATCTTCGTAAACATTGATAAAGGCCTCTTCGAAAAGCAGCAGCAGATGCCTGATCAGAAAATCATCAGAACGCCGTATGGAGGGCGTCTGGTGGTCACCATGCCTCTTGGAAACAGTTTGGTGGTTCACTTCAAGGACAAGCAACTCATTCGTCACAAGAAGAGATGGTCTCAGGTGGGGGTAAATGATGCAACACGGTGTAAATAGTTTGTAACATTTAAAGTGTCAAATCATGGAAGATCATTGCCTTTCCTTTACTGCATCTGCTTGCTGATTAGTATTTGATATTTTACAGGTCATGTACTTGTACTATCTCCTGGGCTGGAAAGTTGGAGCCAAGTATTATAAAAGGTGGGAGAAAGGAGAGGACGAGGTTGAGCTGAAAAAAGAATTTCAGGTTAGATGAGGGAAATCACAAGGATGGACACACACGAGCCACTTCACAAATTACATCATTATCTATTCATATGTGAAAAGTAGCTAAATGCGTCTAACTGTGTTTGCTCCTCCAGAAAGAGAAGGCATAACACTTACCTCCTGGCTTTAGATGGTGACACAGATTTCCAACCGGTTGCTGTGATGCTGCTCGTCGATCGTCTGAAACTGTACCCACGTGTCGGGGCAGCGTGTGGCAGGATTCATCCCACCGGATCAGGTTGGTCAAACACACTAGAAGGAGATGGATCATTAATAACCAGACCGAGCAGCAAACATATGGAAGAACTGGCGGACCTAAAATGTATTTATATTAAAAATTGGGAGTAAGGACTTCCTGAGCAGAGAATGAAGTCAAGCTATCTCTGTTTGTGTTGTAATCTGAGCTTCTCTGGTCTCTGTTATCAATCAATCTTTGTCACATGGAGTTACGCAATGTACAACTCCAGTGAAATGAGATTCCATCAGCTCCTTTAACTTGTGTACTGTAATTTAGTTATTTTTTGCATCCTCTGGCAATGCTGGCTGAAAGTTTATATTTGTCCATGTTTTTTAATGGTTCTGGTAATCCATGATTTCTGGCTTTGGCATAATTTAACTGTTCAAACCTCAACCTGGCTAACTAGCAGCTAGCCAGTTAGAAGTCGGAGGAAGGAGAATTTACAGGCAGGTGAGCTGATTTCCACATCCGGATGAGTGACTTGACACCCAAAGTCCAAGCCAACCACAAAAAGCACCACCAAGACTTACAAAATATAAATATACGCCCAAATTTAGCACATATTTAGCAGAGAAGGGCTGACAGAGAAGCAGCTGGAAGCGTCCACGCCTACTTATGCCTATAGACATATGTATGATAGATGATCCGGCTGCACATGTTAGTTGCATCCATGTTTTGCCCCTTTTGGTAACTGGCAGAAACAGTTAACTGCTGTTCTTGGGCTTCCCCTATTGTGCACCTCACCTGTGAACACACACACACACACACACACACACACACACATACACACACACACACACACACACACGCATATGCACCTGACCCTCAATACAAAATTTCAGTATTTCAGTAGAACGCAGCATCACTTCCAATCAAAGAACTGTACGAGATAAATACACAGTAGCAGGTGATGTAGTAACAGCTGTGTATTTCCCCGGCAGGTCCCATGGTGTGGTACCAGAAGTTTGAGTATGCAGTGGGCCACTGGCTCCATAAGACAGCGGAGCATGTGTTCGGCTGCGTGCTGTGCAGCCCGGGCTGCTTCAGTCTGTTCAGAGCAGCAGCGCTGATGGACGACAATGTAATGAAAAAATACACCATCAAATCCTCACAGGCTCGACACTACATCCAGTTTGACCAAGGTATCTGAAAAATCAGAGGAGCAGTAAGCTGATGTATTACTACAACTGACTGTGCACAAATTATGGATACATATAAAAGTCTCACAAAAACCAGAGGTAGTTTACCTGGTAAAAACTTAAGTAATGTGGATTTAAATAAAAGTTAATGGTGTTGTGGTAGATTTGACACTGTTGCTCTCTAATGGTTCCTGCAGGTGAGGACCGCTGGCTGTGTACGCTGCTGCTGAAGCAGGGATGGAGAGTGGAGTACAATGCAGCCTCTGACGCCTACACCAATGCCCCAGAGGAGTTCAAAGAATTCTACAACCAGGTAATTACAGGAGCCACTCAGATCTTATGTTATTCAGATTTGTTGGCAGCTGAACACCGATCAGCACATGTTGCCAACGTGTGAGAGATGTTAATAAAACTGTTTGTGCAATGCTCTTTGGACCAGATTCAAGTGCCAAACCAGTTTTGGTTATTAAAAGAACTTTGCTCAGCTGTGTACAGTCATAATCACTCAGGGAGATAATTACTAGGTGTATATCAACATGTAAAAGGTCAAGTACAATTATCTCAGCCACTACAAAATCAATATTGTCTCAGTTATGTAGATGTGAAATAAGATTAAAAGATTAAATTGAAATTATAATGGATGATCAGTCATTACTTTAAGAAAGATGTCCTTAATTAACTTACCTGGTTAAGTTACTTAAATGACTGCGACGATAAAACACCACTTTCCACACCTTTGAATGAATGAATGAATGAATGAATGAATGTGGGTCCATGCACACCTGAGTGGCATAAAATGGATTCTGTCATGTGTTTGTTGTCAATTTATGCAAAAATGACATTAATATAAAGATATATAGCCAGCTTATTTTATATTTTTGCCCAGTCCGTAGTAATTGCAAATATTTTTCTACAGGAAGAGAAATAATAGAGATGGTGTTGGTACTGTACAAAGGTTAGTTCAGAAAAATAGCATGTCGTGGTTTTATACACCTTGACCAAGCAGCAATCCCCAGGGCTGAAAAATGAAGCCAACACAAAAGTGCCAAAAACTGCACTTCCTCTAATGGCCACTTGAGGCTGCTTCAAGAGCGAGTCAATTCTGCTAGACCCTTATGTTGCAATGCACAACTTTACAGCAATAATAAAGATGTATACAGCCTGGTACAAAAAATTATTTGGTCTCTATAGTTTGGTGTTTGTTTTAAGTTCATCAAAGTTAATAGTAATGTTTTGATTGCCTAAAGAAGTCTTGTTCAGTGTTCGATGTACTAAAAGATCCTCTATGGGATCAAGTTTTTCCAGTCAATAGATTTTGTGCAATTTTTTTTAAATTGTGTTTTTCACTGACAATAATTAGCATCAGGATTAGCATTATCACTGTTAACCACTGCTGTAAATACATCATGCTGACCAAGCTAATAGCTAGCGTTAGGGTTACCGCCACTCTCACACCCAAATATGCTCACTTCTGGCTCCAAAAATCAAAGACCATATTTTTCCAATTAGTCCACAAAACGTGATGGTTCACTGTCTCCACTTAACTTGAAACAAGCTGGTTCTTCAACTGAAACTACAGCAAGCTGCAGAAATAACTTGTTAAACTGTTTAACTAAGTCACGCTAATGTTGCCATTTTCAGCGTCGACGATGGGGACCATCCACCATGGCCAACATTGCAGACTTGCTGGGCTCTACTAACCTGATTTCCAAGAGGAACTCGTCCATGTCCAAACCCTACATGTTCTACCAGCTCTTTAACTTGGCGTCGTCTATCCTGGCGCCTTCCACCGTCATCCTTATTATCGCAGGTCAGGCTTGGTTTACAGTTATTTCATTTTCTTTCTGCCAAATAAAAGAAAAAAAAAAACATATTATGTTATTTTACGCATTTCTTTATGACAGAATAAAATCCAGACGAGGTGCAACATTCATTAATGATCAGAAGTTTATTTGGTAATAAAACAAAGTTAAAGTCATTATTTAAAACCTACGTCTAAATCAATAATTTCAGTGACATTATGATAAATGGAAATTCCATCATTTATTACTCCAGTGATTAAAGTTTAATGCTAATGTATGGATGTGGTTAAGTAAATTAGATCATCATGACTTAAAGAGATAGTTCAGATTTTGTGGGGTTGTGTGAGGTGCAGAGGTCCATAGTTAGGGTATTACCCACAATATATCTCAGTCATCATGCCCACAGTTTGGAGAAGCAGACAGGAGCACTGACATGGTAGCTAAGCAATGTATTGTTTTGGACAGGGGTCAGCAACAAAATGTATTTAGCCAACAAAAAAAAAAAATCAGTTTAAGTGTAAGCTGTGTTTAGAATATTTCCACTGCTTTACCTCGCCATCAGACAGCCCTTGCTGATGGGGAACTGAAGCAGTTGTCTACACTCTCTTGACAAAAATAGTAATTTTACTTTGCAGAACACTGAAGTTGCTTGTCTCTGCTGCCTTGGTCAGTTAGTTTGTGTTATTTTGTGATTTGGTAAATCTGAACTAACCCTTTAAAGCAATAAAGTTACACAATAACATAAACAAACTTACTGATCACAAAAAGATGTTCAGCAACTCCGACGTCCTGTGGGGCAAAATTACTGTTTTTGTCAAAGGACTGAAGTTGATTTTTTTAGTTTGCCAGAATATCTTTTGCTGCTGCCCCCCTCTACAGCATTGCTTTACTTCAGTTATGGTACTCCTGCCTGCTTCTACAATCGCCATCTACTGTATGTATATACTAACTATGAATAAGCACCTCAGAAAACCAGTTGTTAAACCAGTTCTTTTGTTTGCTCTCTGTCAATCATTCAGGTAGTTTGACTGTGCTGCTCGAAATTCCCTCCAGCGGAGCTCTGATCCTATCAGTGATACCTCCAGCTGTCTTCCTCGGCATCAGCTTCAAGATCAAGTCAGACACCCAGATTCTAATTGCAGCGGTCATGAGCATCCTGTACGCCTTCCTCATGATGATAGCAGCGCTTGTCATAATAGGTACACAAACATGACAGTCAACAGAGCCTGTTCACACCTCCTGCCTTCTAAGTCTCATTTTCCATCTGTTTCTCCCCCATCAGGCAACATGGTGCGGGACCAAACTATCATGACTCCAAGCAGTCTCTTCATCATCGCCCTTGCCAGCTTTTACCTCTTTACTGCACTCATGCATCCTCAGGAGATTGGCCTGGTGATCTTCGGCTTGCTTTACATTCTATGCATTCCCAGCGCCTACCTACTGCTGGCTATTTACTCCATGGTCAACATGAACAACGTGTCCTGGGGCACCAGGGAGACAACATCAGCTGCCAAACCTGCAGCCAATGCTTCACAAACCAAAGCCCAAAAAGGTAGATAGTAGTTGTAACCTGAAAAATGATTAGGATGTACATTGTGCAAACATCGGTCTTGAAAGCAGTAAAACCCCCAAATATTATAGCCAGTTATAAGTCTTTTCTTGTTTGGGTAATCTGTCACACATCTGTAATACCATTAATCACATCATTATCAAATTTACTCACCTTGATTTTAGTAGAAAACGCATTAAAATAAAGTCAGTTCTTGATAAACTACATACACATGAGGGGATTGGTTGATAAGAGTTCTAAAATGGTCAAAAAAATGACCATAACATTTTTTAAATCACATGGTTGCACTGTCAGTACTAAAGGTTTTGACAAAGGCCATTATTTTTTCAATATTTTTGACCCAAACATGCAACCATTTCCTCATCTGACTACTACAAATACTATTAATCAGTTACAGAATGCTGCTTCATTGTATGTTTAAGTTGAGCTGATACTGATTATTACTCTTGCAGCCAAAAGCGCCCTTACACGGTTTTTCTCGCGGGCCAAATGCTGCAGAGGCAGTGCAGATGAAGAGCTCATCCTTAGCCGGGAGAATCTGAGCATGGAGGCAGAGGAGTCTGAACCTCAACCCCAGAACACTATTGTGGAGGATGTGAGGATGCCTGTGGAGGAACAGAGGTAAGAGGAGTAAAAATAAAAGTGTGTATGTGCAACATGTTTAGGATACATTTACGCTGTCAATTTGCAGTGTGCAATTATATGAATTAACTGGTGTGTTTTTAATATTTCTTGTTTTGTTTAAGGCGAGACGAGCCTGCTTTCACCTGCCCTAACCAAAGTAAGTCCTCAGGCAGTCAGGCAGTTTATCAAAAATAAGTTGCAAAAATTGACAAGTCACATGCGTTTATGTTGTCTAATATATTCCCATCTTTCTCTCTTCTTTAGATTGGGTCGAACAACTGCAGAGTGTGTCTACAGACATGCGCCTACAGGAGGATACCCTTGACGAGGTACGCTTTTCTTAATTTATAACTCAGTGTAATTGTCTAATTGAAACTGTCGCCCTTTTAACAAAGAGATTGTGCTATGTGACCGCTACAAGGTCCCTTTTTTACGCCGCCTTAGCCACCCCCGTGAGGGTCAGGAGCTTCTGGACCTTATTGTCTCCCCAGTTTGCAGACATTTTTGGCCGCTGTTCTTCTTCTAAGAGTTAGCTGCTAACTGCTGTTAGCTGCTTTTTAAATCTGGCAAGAAATTCATTGCAAATGTAATGTTCATTTCAACAGCAGAACATAAGTAGAGTTTGGCATCTAGACTCCGGCCTCATCACTCCCAGCAGATATGTTTACGTGAGATATTAGGGAGTAATCATTAAATATTTACCCCCCCCTTAGCCGAAGCCTGCAGGTGGATGCTGGGATGAAGGTGGGGCTGATAGACCAAGCAGCAGTACTGATGCAGGGCAGCAGCACTTTTTAAAATACTTTCTGTATTTCTCTGCAGGAGGAGGATCAGTTCTTCAGAGAGCTGATGGCCAGATACCTGGAGCCTATTCCTGAGAACAAAAAGAAACAAAAAGAAATGGCTGAGAGCCTCAAGGAGCTGAGAAACAAGGTGACTATAAGTCAGAGTGGCATCACTCTACATGTTGGTGAAAGGTGATGATGATGCTGTTATGTCATTGATGCTGTCAAATGAATAACAATATAAAATGAATCTTTTCCTTTTTTTTCCCCCCACAGATTACCTTCGTCTACTTCATTTGCAACGCCTTCTGGCTCATAGCAACCTTCACTCTCCAGCTCATAGACTCGCCCATCTTCATCCAAGTGCCAGAGATCGACATCAACCTGGAGTACACCGGAGACTATATCTTCATCGACCCCCTGGGCTTCATGTTCATCCTGGCCTTCGCCTTGCTGGTGGTAGTCCAGTTCATAGCCATGCTGTACCACAGGTCAGCTCAAATCAAAGGAGTGACTTCTTTTAAAACAGAGGTTGAAGTGTATGATAAAGAAAGATCAGTTATTCCTTTCTAACTTTCTTGTTCTGTTTTGTTTAATTGTTTCAGAATATTGACCCTGATCCATTACGTGGCCTTCCTAGATACAGAGTCCCTGACTGAAAAACAAAAACAGCAACAGCCACTCAAAGAGGTACATAAAACTGCTATACTATTATTTCTACTACTACTATTTCTTATACTGCTACAGTTTCTATTGCTGTTACTGCTAGTGATAACTTTAAACTATATATATTATACAGTACACTTAATAACTGCATTTCAGTGTACTGACACTGTCCCATATTGCAGAAATGAAGTTGAATGAAATTTTATTGATTACTTTTCTGTAATAAATACCAAGAGACAGCTGTACTATACCAACAGTTTCAGCAGCAGCTTCAGCAAATCAGGACCAAACATAAAAATATAACGCTATGTATCGTTTGAAGGAAATATATTGTGTTCCATATGCGAGTAAATATTGTCCTAATAAATATTGTAGTGAGCTATTATCGTGAGCTACCTGGGATTTTATAGAAGGCCTCTTTTAGAGCCAGCAAATGAACCACAAAACAGTCACACTGAGAAGTTTAACGAGAGCAAGAACAACTTAATGAATAAAATAAAACAATATTCTTGCTCAACTTTTCAACAAAAGAAGCGACAAATACACTAAGAGCTACTGCAAATGCATGGCTTCATTCAGTTGACTGACTAATGTAATGTTACAGCTCAGCAGGCTGGATAAAGTGCATTTATATATAATGCATTTCCCTAGCTGAGAACTGTATCACACATAGATTTACTTTTGACCATAGAGTGACACTATTTCCAAAGGAGCTACTGTATGAAAGGCACTTTTTTTTTTGCAGAGTTCCACGACTAGGTTAGTGAAGTAGCAAAAGTTACCATGGCGATCTGGCTAGGTTTTGCTAGATATTTTTTTTTTGTTTTTGCTAGTGACATGGAAAACTGGCTTCAGACCAAGCAGCAGCATATGAGGTTGAAAAATAAAGCCTGTGTGGGAGTGCCAAAAATTGCAGTTCCACCAATGGCTACTTGAGGCTGGCTTGAGAAGCCAGTCAGTCTTCATAGACCCCCATGACAGCAGAAATAAACATGTTTACATCCTGGTACAAAAAACAGTTTTAGTCCCTTTAGCTTATTTCCCCCTTCATAACAACTGTACAGGGGGTACATTTTTATGCAACTAATTGGTTTACATTTCATTCTCTCTGCGACTCTCTGCAGCTTTGACAAAGACTATCACATGAAAACGATTTTTATTTAACAATGTTGTAGGCCCCCAAAAAAAGTCTTACTTTCTTGAATTGTGAAAATGTGTTGCCTATGCACTGTGCATACATTTTTTATTTTTTTTTTCAAGTTTTAACATTTCATCAGCTAAAATATGCATCACACATCTACAGCCTGGCACCTTTTCTCTAAATTTTGCCAAACCTCAACAGCCAGGCTAGCAATGAATTCCAAATCCATAAACATAAAAGTCTCAGAGGAAAATACAGAATTTAATAGGGCGTGGACAGATTTGTTTGCTTGCATTGCCAACGCTGCAATGTTAAAGTACCAAATAATCAAAAATAGTCCATTGCAGAGAAGTCACCATATGGTAAAACATATTTTTGAATGGTCATTTAGACCTGTTTTTAATTAATAGGCTAACTTAGATTTAATATGAAGTGTTGCCATAAGGACCAAACAAGTTTTGCGCCTCCAGGCAGATTCTTTGGAATTATTTTGGGTCAAAAATGCCTCTTTTGATAGTTAAGGTTGGTCACCCTCTAGCTTAAAGTTACACATGATTAAGGGCATGGCTGTTTTGGGTGACAGGCTGCCTGTGAGGCGTGACCACCGTCTAAGAGTCAGATGCCCAACAAGAAATCACCAGGTTCTGTAGAATTCTGTTAACACTTCTGGCAACTCATATCTCCTCTGTTTAATAGACTGGTCTGTCATTTCATGACATCAGGAACTACTGTATTCCTACACACATGAGCACTGCTCTTGTTTCAGTTTTGCTCAAAGCTGACAAGGATCCAACACTCACCTCCAGCTATAGTGCTACAAGTGTGATCAACTGTGACCTAAAAATCAGCAGTAAAACACCAGCTAACAGACTAGAATCAGTCATTACTATGTCAATTTTGCACCAATAAAAAACAAGCTCTTTCAAAAAAAGAGAAAGAAAGATAAAGCAGCATTGAGGTTACTAGAACTTAATGTTCACCCCGACTACTGCTGTTAATATTAATAATAGGCTAGACAGTCTAAAAGTAAATCTAATAAATCAGCCATCACCCTTGGATAGTGTTAGCGCTGTAATTCAGTGTTAATGTTCATGTTTGGAACACACTGTACAGCCTTTCCTTTATTAGATGCATCTCCTGAGTGACAAAGCCAAGTTGTTGTCTGCAAATTTCTAAGCTTGAGTTTTTATTAGTCAGTAAACAACACAGTGAGTGTAAAAGGACCAATTAATGTGTCAGACACTGATACGTTCATTAAAGTTAACGTGACAGCTGAGATTGATGGCAGCGTAATATGCCATACCCCACCCTTTTAATACTATGGTTACACTGGAAAAATTGTTGACATGTCATGTGTGCAAAAGTGTAGTTCTAGGTGTGGTAGCATTGATGTGAACTTGTCGTCTGAATTCTTGGCAGGTCAGCGATGATGAAGACGATAGCAGCGATGACTTAATCTTCGAAAATGTCCTCAACAGAAACCCTGACGGTGGAACTCTGGTGTGAACAAGGAAGAACTTAAACCTGTTTTTAGCACTTTGAAAAAAAAGTACTGTATATAGGATTTAAAAAAAAGCTACCTACAACTTATTTAAATTGTTTTTGTTGCATTGGTTATATTTATAAAAGCCTTTTTAGCAATCCAGTGACTCTCATAAAATTAATGATACTGATTCCACCAAAACTGTAAAACCAGAACACCACAACCTTAGTTTGTGTGTGTGTGTGTGTGTGTAAATCGCAATGGCAACACCAAGGTTGTACATTAAATGCTGCTAATGACTGACAGCTAAGGCTCATTATTTTCAGTTTAATTAACAAAATATCTGGGTTGGTGTTTGATTTGATTATAAAACTGAGAAGAATAAATAGAAAGTTGTTTGATATAAAAGTTCAGAAAACATTGGCACCTTACAGAAAGAGTGAAAGGCTGAAACTGAAAAAAAAGAGCCTCACTGGTGATACAGTGTACCACTGTCACTTTATATGAAGGATGTGACTTATATTTTACTCAAAAATCTTTTACTGCGATGCTTCTGCAGTGATAATTACTATCAATTCAATGCAACATGAACAATGACGAGGAGAAACTGAAGGCATTTCAGCCTGCTTCCAACTCTTTAAATACAGGTATCAGACACCAATACACAGAGGCACCCTTTGCAGCAGTGTGAAACACACTGGCCAACTGGCAACTACCTCAGCATACACAGTAAGAAAGTCCATGTGGAGCGGGTGGGAGGTGGTGGATGAGTCAAACACAAGTCTGGATTTTACCCGGAACCCTGTTTGTTTACCATGTGAAACCAAAAGTCAGAGGAGTTATTTTGATAACAGTGTAGTGTGCTAGTACGTGTAGCATTCTATGGTAGTGACATATGTCGTGTGACGGTCACACAGTGTCAGTGACAACTCCACTTTTTTTTTTTTAAACCTAACCACGTTTGTTATGTCCCCTTTTGAAATTGGCAGACAAAGAAGACAATAACACAACAATCAAATAAGTGAAGTTGTCAGAATAGAAGTTAGAAATGAAAAGTGATTTATTTACAAATGTAACACAAATGTGGGGGAGGAAGGGACAGAGTGGTTGTGCCAAATAAAAGAAACCAATGTAACAAAACCAGGCCTCAACTAACCTCTACCTTTAAAAACAAAACCAAATACCTAACTTTTTTATCTTAAAAAATACATGGGTGGCAGCAACAAATAAACCTAGTCGTTGAGAAAAAACATGGCAGAAAAAAACACAGCACAAAAACACATTTTTCCCCTGCCTGGCATGCAACAATATTTCTAGGAAAAATACCAAAAGATTTTGTGTTGTACATACGCTGTAAGTTTTCCTGAAAGAATGCAGAACAGTACATTTCCTGTGAAAACAGAAGTATGTTTTGAAACGACAAATCTATGTAACAAGCGTAAATTGACATGCCATCCCTGACCAATCAAAAGTGACACAGAAGGGTACTTGGTGCCTCATATTTTGACTTGTAGGTCCACTGACACTGTGGCGGTATTTGACTGAGATGTGATGAGAACTTGTGCATATTTTTATTTTAATCACTTAAATCCTAAATTTTGTTATGTACTATAACTGTTCGTTACACAGGTGCCTTAAAAAATTCAGTAGTTGATAAAGAAGGACTCTGGTCAGTGAGATGAACAGCAATGAATGTTTTAATTGTGCTTTGATTTGTAATCAATCATGATGATTTGTGAAGTTATAAACTATATTTAAAAACTGTTACATTTTAAACTTGATTTTCATTGTTACCTCTCAATAAAGCACTTTGTGATTAACTTCTCTAGTCTCATATTGTCTTAAATATTTAGATATTTTGTTTTATGATGTAAAAGTTCAACATGAACATTTGATAGAAATGCAATGACATTACTCAAAAAATGAATAGAGTGAAAAAAAAATACTTTACAGTTGAATTCATTAGTTTTTCTCAAATTTTATTTAAGATCCAGTTGAAACACTAAATTCTGATTTTATATCAATGAAAATATTTCTTTAGACAAAGACCAAAAAACTACATTCACACAAGGTAAAGAGATCATTCAATATAAAGATCATATAGCTTTTTTTTTTTTTTTTTTTACTTTGTCACAACTTTTTTTTTTTCATTTTAAATAAAAGATATTTACTATCACATCTCAGAACAGTTTTTTTTTACTTGGAAATAAACACTTTAATTTTTGTTACAGGCAATCTTATTAACTTTTCTTATGTTAAATTTCTGATTCAGTACAAATGTTAACTTTTATTTACACCTTAATTGATAGATGCCTTTAGGCATTAGCAAAAACATTACTTAATGAAGGTCAAATTACGAAAAACAAAAGTTTGTTTAGAGGAGCTTGAGATTGAATAAATCTCTGGGGCCAAAAAAGTGCCTAAATCTACAAATAACAGTGTAATTTGGTATTAATTATGAGGAAAAATAAGAATTTCCCAGAACAAAAAGTTAAATTTAACTTTAACTTGGTTATTTAGAATTAATTATCTTCAAGTTTGCCAATCCAATGCTGCCTTTATCTCCTCCCTAATGCTAAACTACATGGCTCCCTAGGAAACCAATCAAAAGTTTATGAGGAATTCTCGACATAATGAACTAATGAAATGGTACAAAAAGAAACGGTACAGTTGAAATGTATAGATGTATGCTGAGAACAGATGGCTACATGATGACAGATAATCAGATCTTGTTATTGTAGTGAGACACAAAAACACACATTACATCTACACTGTCGCTAGTCATGTCAGTGGTTGTGTTGCGTGTATAGCTGGAGATATGGCTGGAAGATTTCAACATGTCTCCTATCATAAGGCAAATGAACTGAAAATAAAAATAATCAGTAGTTGCAGCCCTAGTTTGGACACATTTTTGTACCTTAAATGGGTTTGTGTAAACCAGTCAAGAGTTTCCGCTCCATTCAGTAGTTTGACATGTTAAACCAGATGTAAAAAAAAAAAAAACAAGGAAGACTTCCTGAAACCCGGCAGCCTAATAAAACCTCTCCTCTGCATCTCCATTGTTGACATTTAATTGTTATATTTAAAATGTCAGTGAGTTCATTTTAAAGCTGCGTGACAGTCTGTTGGTGTTTGTGATTACTGTGTAGACCTACAGACACAAGCACCATCACTGTTTTTGTTACGTAACAAGACATCAATGTTTTGGCATTATTTTGTTTTGTCACAGTGTCAAGTGTTCAGCTTTGAGCCAAAGAATGTGAGTATTTTGATGCCAATCCAGATACAGTTGAACATTTTATTAATCATTTTCTTATTACATCCCATTTTTAGTGGATGGTACAGCCTTTGCTAGAGGTATGCTGTGAGCTGTTTCTAAGTATGTTTGAATTTAGCTGTAGGTTTGAGGTGTAAATGTGTGTCTGAAAACTGTAATCTACTCCTTCATACATAGGTGGCAGTGTATCTCAGAAGGAGAAGGAGTGCCAGACACTGTCATATGTCAGTGTAGTCTTTCATGTCTGTTTTAATGGAAGATGAAAATCAAAAATACCCACACCTAATCCACAGTGGTAAAACAAAAAGTGAGGCCTCTGAGACTCTCCTGTGTAATTTAGAAATTATTCTGATGTTTCAACTACCAGTGTGTCGACAGTGAATGGTTGTAAATATTATTTTTGCTTTTACTAGAAAATAAAAATAGCTATAAGTAAATGTCTTCCCTTCTGTTCATGAGTTATGGCTATAATAATGGCCAAAAAAAAGTGTTTCTACAGAACATTATGATGTCACAGTGAAGCTGACCTTTGACCCTTTAGGTGTAAGATGTCATCACTTCATCATTTTATCCTCTTAAACATTTGTTTAAAATTTTGTCATAATTAGTATATGAATTGTTTAGTTTTGGCCAAAAACATGACCTTCAACCACCAAATTCTAATTCTAAGAAATTCCCTCAAGGTGTTCTTGAAATAATCACAAGAATGAGGTGAATAAGGTCACAGTGACCATGACCTTCAACCCATGACCACTAGTCAGTTCATCGTTGAGTCCAGGTGGACATTTGTTGTCAAATCTGAGGAAATTCCCTGAAGGCATTGTTGGGATATCACATTCACAAAAATGAGACAGACGCAAAGTAACAGTGACTTTAACTTTTAGACCAATGATTGACAACGAGACAAAACTGTTTTAGAACATTGCAGAAAAAAGTTGCAGTGGTGTGAACTGGCCCTCTGAGCTGGACTCAAGCCGGCTGGTGGTGTCACCTGCAACTCAGCTGGTCTAATTGCTGGCAGCTGGTTTCCATCCTCATGGTGTGCCAGTGTCACTACTGCTTGTTTTTTTTATGTTTTTTCCATTTCATCACTACTACAAATGCACCTGTAGCCAGTACCTCACTATCACTATCCTTAATCATATTTTAAGAAGCTACAAATTATTCAGCCACAAAATAAGCCTGAAAAGCTTAGGTACAAAAGGTACAGAAAGTTGTTGCATAGAGATGATACACTGTCCCATCTAGTTGCATTGGTGTGAACCAGCAGGTTTTTTGAACACTGTAGAATGGCACAATGCAAGTAGTTGCACATTTTAACTGATCTCGACACGAATCATTGGTCTGAAGTGGGCTTTATTCACAAGAAATTTGCCAAACAAGGTCACAGTGAACTTGACCTTCGACAACCATTATCTAATCGGCTCATCCTTGAGTCTGAATGTTGTGCCAAATTTGAGGAAAATACCTCTATGTGTTCTTGAGATATTGCATTCACAACAATGCGCTAGACAGATGGATGGATGGACAGACGGACAAGCTGAAAACATAATGCCTCTGGATAAGGCTATAACTGGAGACCAACAAACAACAATTTTTCTCATTAACAACATGTCAGGATATTTCCAACCATGTGTTTGGTGACCACTCTGGGTTTTTTAAGCCCAGAGGTAGGTATTTGTACCTAAACCTAACCACATGTTAACCACAGCGTTTTCACAACACAATATTAAAATGGAAAGTTTCAACACATCCACTACATGTGAAAGATTATGTGGCAAGAAATATATCTTTGGATGAATTAATCTGCATTGTACAGGTGTAAGTGAAAAACAAACAAAACCTTTAAGGCTGAGCTTCTCCAGAGGCAGAAATGATGTCATTAGTTGTGCTGTGCCTTGGCTGCTGCTATAGAGAGATCAGCAAAGTGACAGACTTTAACTTAAGATATTATATTCACAAGAATGGGACAGACAGATGGATCAACAGACAGACGGACAAGCCAAAAACATAATAAACTTGAAATGTAATGCTTTATTTTTTATAATATGAAGACTTTGCACCTTATGATCTTGGATGGCTGAAGCCAGCTTTTAAACCCATGATTTCTAACAACTTTTAAAGCTTTTATTTTCACATTACAGTTTCTCTATAATCTTAAAGTCATATTTACAAAGTCATATTATCACGTGTTACAGAAATTTACAACAAGAAAGTAGGACTGAGCTTAATATCTATTATTGCAGTGAAATTTAAATCAAAGTGTTAACACTGTGTTTTTCACAACATTCAACATGACACTGCAGCTACTTTACACAGCAGGACAAAAATACCATAAAATCTAAGGAGCACTGAGTTCAAGATACACAGACTGATTGCACAGACGTCTATCTTAGTGATGTGTAAGTAATGTACAGAGCAAGTACAGGTGTGTTTTATGAGCCATTTGCTAAGGACTGATGTTCATCATGCTGGTCGACCAGCTTCTAGGCTCGATTTTTATTATTATCTGTACGCACGTTGTCCCATAAAAGCCGTAAATGCTCTGCCCACTCCTGCACTGAGCTTCCAGGTTCGATCATGAAAGCCCTTTTAGAAAATCTGGTGATAGATAACAAAAACACGAATAGAAACCAAGTGACCTACTGTACAGTTTCAATTCACCAACCCTTCAGTTTGACCCCTGAACACAACACAAGTTATTACTGGCTTTCCTTTTAATAGTCTGACTTCCCTCCCAGTTTCTTTCCTATTCCCCTAGACTCAAGACAGTTCCACTTTTCATGCGTGACTTTAATCACATGAATCCCTGCTCAGCTTTTACAGGAAAATGTGAATCTGACCTGCGTGTAACAACATCAGTGTCTTTACTGTAAGGTCAGCAGTTTGGACATGTTTCCAAAAGCCTTTTCGAACCTTAGCTCATCTTTTGGACAACTACATTTTTATCAAACGCACCTACAAGACTTGACTGCAGTCTGAGAAAGAAATAATACAGTGGTCTTCGCTACAACAGAAATGATAGTCTCAGGTCTCACAGGACCATACAAATGGTTTTTACGTGTATTTGGCCATTATGTACAAAATTCTTAGAAAGATAATCCACTACACTCAGTGAGTCAACTGAATCACATTAGAAAGGCACATTTTTCTTTACTTGATGGGGGCTGCAACAAAACATATTTTAGCCTCCTTAAAAAAATAAATAACAGTTAAAGCGTATGCTACGTTGAGAAAATTTTCACCACTTTACCTTGCCATCAGATGTCCAGTCTGCCCAGTTGGGGAAGCTGATAAGGACTTCAGTTCCTGTATCAATGCTCTCATCAAAGCCACCAGATTCCATTAAGAAAAAGAACAATTTAAGCTTGCAAAATACGAGAGCTGCTGGTCTACCTCTGCAACGATTGCTTGGTTAGTTTGTGTTATTGTGCGTCTTTGGTAAATTGGTAAAGCAGTGAAAATATTCTAAATATAGTGTACACTTAACATCGCAGGTCAGGGAACAGTTCTCTACATCTCCCCATCACTCTGTATTTGTTAAGCCATGCTCACTTCTGAGCTGTCCAATCATATCTGAGGGACTTGACCTAAATTACACGCAGCAAGAGACGCTCCAACTCCTGTTTCATTGTGACTTTAAAAACATGAAAAACCCCAGTATAGCCCTTTAATGCTCAGAGATGTGTTCAGAAAACTCTTGGGGAGACTCAGAGTTTAGCTACATCCACTGATGTCTGACTCCTTGCTGCCACCACCACAGTACTGTGTTTGGACGCGCTGCTGTCATCCAGAGAGCGCTCGTTGGACTGGGTTGTCTGTCCGTCCACGTCATCCGCCAGAGCTCTCCTGTACACCCCCGCCAGACTCTGCCTGAACCGCCCCCTCACGTCCAGCCCCATGCAGAAGTACAACAGCGGGTTAACACAGCTGTTAAAGTATGCGACGCCTTTCGCCACAGGGTGCCAGATCTTCACCACAGCGTTCTTACTGTCCACCATCTTCACCAGCAGGAGGCAGTGGTAAGGAGCCCAGCACAGAAAGAACGCGACCACTAATGATGCTAATATACGCAGGGGGCGAGACTTCCCTGACAGACGGGTGCGTCGGATGCCAATTCCTGCCAGGATGTAACAGATGAGGATGACCATGAAGGGCAACATGAAGCCACACAGGAAGCGGATGGTATAGAGAGCCAGTTTGGCGCTGTTGTTAATATCCTTCTCCTTTACATCAAAAGAGCACTTGCTCAGGTTGTTCTTCAGGTAGACTTGGCGGTAGACGTAGTACGGAGTGCTGAAGATGATCGCAGCACCCCAAACACAGACGGCGACCATCCTTGCAGCCCAAAGGGTGCGCCGTCGTTTGGTGAAGATGGGCTGCCAGACGCAGAGCGCTCGGTCCAGACTGATCACAGCCAGAAGGAACACAGAGCAGAACATGTTGGCGTATTTGAAGAAGCCGTTGAACTTGCAGACGAAGATGCCAAAGGGCCAGTGGTCGAAGAAGAGCTTCTTAGTGAGGGAGAAGACTCGTGTGATGCAGAAGATCAGGTCGGCTATTGCCAGATTCACCAGCCACACGTTAGTGACCTTTGGCTGAGGAGCGAGAAGAAGAGAAGAAAACAAAAGAAGGAAATGAGGAAAGGAAAAAGAGGAGAATTACAGGGAATAGTTTAGTATTTTACGCTTACATGTGTATAGAAACAATAATAGTAAGACTGAAACAGTCCTCAGTGTGCAGCTAGAGACAAAACTTAATGTCAAAAAACAGGAGTGCTGCCGTAGTTTATCTTGTATATAATTAATAGACCATATATATATAATAAGCCGCTCCCCCAAACAGCAATTGTCCAATCACAGTTTAGCAACTGTGATTTCTTAACATGTGGCATTAAAGCTACAGTTGGTATCATTTATAAAAATAACTTTTGTCATATTGCTGTGTCACTAAATCCAAACAATTGTACATGAAATACAACAGCAATTCTCTACTCGTCAAATACCACCATTTTGTCAGTGGACCTGAACCTCAAAACATGATGCGTTAACTATCCTTCTGTTAATGTCCATTAACACTTGTTGCATTCATTGTGTCCTTTCAAAATAAGCTTCCGTTTTCTCAGGAAATGTAAAGTTTTTGCTCGCAATATGCATACAGTCTTCTTCAAAATAAATGTTGGTAAAACTCTTCATTTTTAGGTTTATTTGCTTAGATATAGGATAACAAAAGGTTATAGTTAGGTTTAGAAAAAAACATTATGGTTTGGCTTAAAATAAAAAGGTTTGTTACTAATGTCATGTAGCATCATGATATAGGACACAGGTCACTACTATAGCATGTTACACACACTAGCACACTACTTTGTTATTAAAATAACTCCACTGACTTTTGGTGTACACGAGAAACAAACAGCGAGCTCCCAGGTGAAAGTTCAGTCCTCCCACCCTTTAGGGACTTTTTCTTTGTTAAGACTGCGGTAACTGTTGGTGACATTACAAACTGCTGCCGAAGGTGCCTTTGTGCATCAGTATCTGACACGGACGTCTACTGACAAAATGGTGGTATTTGACAAGTTCGGTTGTTGCCCGCTGTGTCACCAAGTGCCGCTGTTCTGTACGTATCACGTTGGCACGAAGTGGAGTTGTGAGTGAGAACAAGTTGGACGGATTATCTGTCCGAAAAAAAATCATGTTTGTCTGCCTCGTTGTAGCGCTTCCAATGGCATTTATCACACATGAACAAAAACAACCAATCAAAAAGTCTCTAATGCAGCTGTCAATCGCTGCAGTCAAACTGTTAAGCTAGGCAGCACTGATCAAATATGAATCAAGATTCTAATACTGCATCACCTGTATTTCTCTCCTCAGATATTTCAGAAACATATTTTAGTGGACTGTTTTGCTGTAAAATGAGAAACTTTGTGACCCGCCATGTTGGAAACAGTCTAACGAAGCACCAGACCACTGGCAGGGGCAAACTTTCTCAAGACAAAACTTAGTTTCTTCATCACTCCAGAAGCGAGATGCTGTCGTTGCCACCATTGTTTGTAGGTCTTTTACATAACTCAGCTGCACCTGTGCAGGTAGTTGGCGGCTCTCAATAACAACGACAAGGTATATACACACAAAAGTATCCTGATTTATTTTGGAGTACCCCAAGTGGCATGTTAGGGTTTTCGATAAATGGGATGAGGTCTTATCAGGGTAACTGAAAGCGAGACGTGGTGCATACATACTCAAAGATAAAAAACTGGTCTCTCATGATTATAAATAGATTATTTATGTCCATGTAAATGCACTCACTGTAAACTGCATATGTGCACCCTTAAGGAGATTATTAAAACAATAACAGAGCAATGAGCTTCAGGGCATAATTTCTCTTTTCTTCGAAAATATTTCTAACTCATTAAATCCACCTTGAGCTTGAATCCAGCCACCCAGATCACCATGGTGTTCCCTGTGATGCCGAGCACGACAGTCAGTGTGTAGAGGACGATGGAGACGTTGTCCATGATGGCGTCAACGTCCACAGTCGTCGCCTGGTCATTCTTGAGAGACTTGAGAGGAGGCAGGGTGGTGTTGGAAAACATTGTGAGGCTGGAAAATACAAAAGAAAATTACCCTATCATATGACTCCAGTTTCTATTAGACAGCGAGGAGGTAAACATCCCAAGATGACCTGAGATATCAGCCCGTTCTCATTCCCATGTTGTCAGTACCCAAAGTTTTGTCATGCCCCCTTGAAACACATTGTGATGTGGTTAATAGTGTGAAATGACTGCAGCTAGGTTTAGGCCATAAAACTACGTGGTTAGATGTTTTTTTTTTAAATCATGTTTTGGCGATGATCATAGGTATCTAATGTAAACTAGGAGACAGAGCACACATATGTGTTGATATGAGTGAAGCAGATTTGGGGAATGCCCATGTACTGCACCTTTTCAAGGGCCAATCCTTTTGGGGATTTAAACCCAAAAAGTGCAGGAATCATGCAAGCACATCGACTTCAAGAAATATGTTGATCTACTTCTAGTGCTTCTTTTAGAGACAATAAGAAATTTAGTTTTTTTTACTCTTTTTTATGGACCAAGGTGCAGTTTTCAGTGTGAAGATGTGCAGATCTGCTTTATTATGTCAATGGGGAGTTCCACTGTTGTGAAGCCAGGACAGCAAACCGCTGTGACTTTGTTGTGCAGTATAGTCGGCCCCCCTTCTTGGTGGCGGAGCAAAGCAAGACGCTTGGCAGTAGTCGTGGACAAGCTAGGTGTATGGTTTGACCATGTCCTGGATGTACAGTAGGATGGGCCTGAGCTGTTTACAGCAGGGTAATTTGTGCATGACACAATCTTTTTTTTCTGTGCATGTAGTGGTAGGAGAGTTTTGAAGGGCTTTAGATCAAAAAGTAAAGCACCAAAATTTGTAAGTATCCTACGTTATCATAAGCCAGTAGTTTGTGTATAATCCATGTGTTGGGGAAGCCTGTGAAGTCTTACCAAAGTGCTGATGGGAGTAAAGAAAAAAAGAAGGAAACAGGGGTGCAAGGTTGAAGGTTGGAGTGGTGACTTTCCACCAGAACCCTCCCTCAGTGTGTTTCTTTTCTTAAACCTAACCACAGTACAGTACCTACTTGCCTCCTCACTTTACATTACTGTAAGTACGTTACTTTGCCTTAAATGAGTAATACCCTTCATGGGGCGCTAATAGTAGGTAGAACATGACTTGGTAGTGGGAATGAAATGTGTTAAAATACATGCTGGGAACACCGAAATAATACCAATGCAAAGTCTGTTAAGCACGTTGCAGTTTCAAACATGTCATGTGGTTAATGTTGTAAAACAGTTGCAGTTTGGTTAGTTTTAAGAAAAGAAATAACATACTATTGAAAAACACTGTTTTTTTAAGATTTTGTATTTTTCACACATAAAGCTGTTTACAAGAGAAGAAGAGTTTTTATTTTTCAACACATAATAAAATAAAGTAAAACAATAGCGCCACAAGACCAGTTCCTCCCACCCTCACCACCCAACGAGGGCCATAATAACGGCATTGATGTCTACAGTATAAAAAAAATACTGTGTTAAGTATAGGAAAATATCATCAAAATTTATGTACTTTGGTGGTTATTTAGAGTTCCTACATAAAGTACTTCAGGCTGTTCTCATGCACTGTTTGTACATTTTCCTTTAAAAAGTGATGTACTAAAATTCGTACATATCCCTCGTATAGTGGAGAGCTGCGGTCACATGACTAATGCACTGATGGGAGTCATCTATCCAGCCTATGTTCATAAAGAAGGAAATGGTCCCATGCAGTCTAGTTAGGACGCACGTTGGGGTGGTGGATGGGTCATAAAACATAGGACTTTGCCCTGGAACATCCCCCAGGAGACCATGAGAACTTTGAGTGAACCTCTGAGTCATTTTAAGGTACATCCTCACCATGTTTCCTATTGTAATCCTTAACATGATAACTTAACACGTGTAACCATAACCCCTGTAACTTTATGTTAATTACATAACTTAACATTAAGAAGGTGACATCATTAATGGGGCGCTTATTCATAGGATATCATACAAATGGTTGTATGAGTCCATAAAGTTGGGTCACTACTTTGGTTTCACATGGGATATGCACAGCAGTCTCCTGGTTGAAGGTCCATGTTTGTTTGACCCATTTACTAACCCTTCCATCCACCATACGTGGACGTTCTCACTTTTTACACTTCATTTGTGTCTTCACTATGACAAAATATCCTTATTGACTTTGCATTGGTTTATGTACTGTAGGTAGCATGTAACTTTAACATATTTCCTGCTCACCACCACGTAATGCATTGCTAAAAGTTTGCGTCAGTTTCACTTGTTTCTGTGATCCTGGACAGGAATGTGGACAAGGTATTAATTTAAGTCAGCAACTGAGCAGGAAAGCACCCAACTATGTGATTTTAATCAGCTGAAACCACAAATGTACAATTTCCTCTGTCATTTTATTTGAAGTGAATTTACCGTAACACCAGCTCACAGTACAATGTTGGTCATCTTAAAAAGATCGTACAGGATATCCCATTTGTGTGGTTAAATATTGAATTTCTTCAGTACAAAGAAAGCTCTCTATGTTTCCTTCCTGTTTTTGTCTCATGGTGCAGCACAGCAGTGAAAAGACTACATACAGGTTCATGGTCAACCAAACATGGTCTCTATTATAGAAGCAAGTTCTCAAATGCATTGTGAGTTGGGCTACTTCCTCTTTTGCTGTCATGTTAAAAATGCTCCACCAAAGAAGTCATGCCGCAAAAAGGAATAAACTTTTCTGATCACAAGCCTTAATCTTCATATAATGCAATAAAAATAGATGTAGATGGTGTGAATATAGTGTGTATGTGGACAAGTCAGATGTACCAGGCTGAGTCATTGTGCTTCAGTGTCTGAGAATGTGCCAAGGTGTCTGTATATGTATTTGTGTGTGTGTGTGTGTGTGTGTGTGTGTGTGTGTGTGTGTGTGTGTTTGAGTGTGTGCTGGCTTAAAATACAATCATCCATCCATCCATTTCCTAACCGCTTATCCTCTTGAGGGTTGCGGGGGGGCTGGAGCCTATCCCAGCTGGCATTGGGCGAGAGGCAGGGTACACCCTGGACAGGTCGCCAGACTATCACAGGGCTGACACATTGAGACAGACAACCATTCACACTCACATTCACACCTACGGGCAATTTAGAGTAATCAATTAACCTATCCCCAATCTACATGTCTTTGGACTGTGGGAGGAAGCCGGAGTACCCGGAGAGAACCCACGCTGACACGGGGAGAACATGCAAACTCCGCACAGATGGGCTCCCGCACCCGGGATCGAACCAGGAACCCTCTTGCTGTGAGGCGACAGTGCTAACCACCACACCACCGTGCCGCCCCAAATACAATCATGGGTGTGTGAAATAATTTGCCTTGTCCTATAATTTAATGTTCCCTGTCACCTCTACTGCAACTGAGACAACTGAGGAACCTTTTGCATAATTGTTGTCTAGTATCTTAAAGAGGTTGGCAATAAAGAACCGCCACAACAGCTTATGTAACAACATCGCAGATCTGTAATCAGCTAATTTGCGGTCTCAGATCAAAACATAAATACCCTTTTTTATCACTGTGTCTCAAACAGACGTAGCTTTATATTTTTATCTGTGAATGTTTTAGTAGTTTTGATGTGTTTTCATTCTAATGTAAAGTATATGCTGTAGATTCAAATGGACCTAGTGGTGAGATTGCTTTGTCAAGTGCTGCTTTCAGGGTCAAGAATTTACTTTGAAAGTCAGCTTTTAAGCCAACACGGACAAGACGTCCTTCAAATGCTCGAAAAAACGGAAGGAAATTTGAACAATTACAACACTACAATTTAATTGACTTCTGGGCAAACTCTATCTGCTGATGAATATCATGTAATATCATCAAAAGCACCACAAAAGCCACTGAATGAATGTTGTAGTGCTTGAGCTTGTTTCCTCAAATTAGTAGCTTAGCTTTGCACAAACCATGGAACCAAAGGGAAGAGCCAGACTTGAAGGTGCATTCTAACAAGTCAACGCTGTCTTCATTCAGCCCAGTCGCCAGAAGAAATGTACATTTTTGCAAACCACACGTGTTATATTTATATGTCAAAATTTCTGATGTGACCCAACTGTTTGAGACCAACAAGCAACGAAACCGACAAACAACAACACCAGTAGCTTTTATAGAGAGTGTTTTTAGACAGGTGCTGCATTTTTAGGGGCATTTTGCTACTAAATGTGAGTGTTTCATAGCCACCAGTCGCTGCATTTCCACCAGGGATTGTGCTTTGAAAAGTGATGTTTTTGGGGTGCCAAGTAGCTCACCCGGTAGAGTAGTGTACAAAGACTGTGTCCTTGATGCAGTGGCCGCAGTTTCAATTGTGGCCTGCAGCCCTTTGTTGCATGTCATCCCCTCTCTCTCATGTCTTACCACACCTCTCATCTCATTCCCTTTCACGCTACCACTGTGCTATCACAAAAAAAAGCACGGATATGTACTATTTCAACCATGCTGTGGTAAACGTGGTAAGGTTCAGACACAAAACTCTTGGTTAAGAAAAGATATGTGGCAGGAAATACCATCAATGTTTCTGTAAAAAAAACCCAACCAGTTTAGTTTTGACAACAGTGGTCTGCAGCTTGGCAGCCATCTAGCCTGGGTTTCACATGATCCACCATCTCTTCCACTTCCACATGACAAACTAAGCTCATATACAACTCCATCACTTTAGAAACGTTGATACAATATGTATGAAATGTGCATTGTAAAATGTATCCGTGGTTTGCAGAAGCTTACAATGCCAACATTGTTTTCTGGCGACTGTATTCTTATTTATGTACTTTTTAAAATTTGACAGTGACTAACAGATTAAACCGCCTCGAGCTAAGTCTCTGAAGGTACAGAGATTAAACTGACACTAGGATAAGATGACTCACTTTGTATAATGCCAATAAAACAGGAAATTTTAGAGAATTTTTTGTCCCAACCATTCCCTAAATTCTCACATTAATGACAAATAAAGCTTAATTTGCTAAATTAAGAAAATAAATGATAATCAGGTAAAGGTCAGCTGACATCTGCACTTGTGTTATCAGCAGAGGTGGGTAGTAAACATGTACTCCGTTACATTTACTTAAGTAACTTTTTGGATAAATTCTACTTGTAAGAGTAGTTTTAATGCAACATACTTTTTACTTTTACTTGAGTATATTTGTGAAGAAGGAACACTACTTTTACTCCGTTACATTGGGCTTCATTCCGCTCGTTACTTGGATTTTTATTCATTGGTTAATCAATGCATCATCTGTTTGTTTTATCAGCGAGACTTCCGCCAAAGGCTGTGTCACATGACTCTGTTTGACCAATCAAACGTAGCCATTAGTGACGTTTGACTCCATTTCACGAATCAAACAGAGCCAGGCAGTCACATGACCGTACACGAACTCTTCGCGGCCTCGCACAGACGCAAAGTGACTACGCGGGAGCGCACACACAAGAATGAGAGTAGACGGCAACAATGGCAGAAACAACAGCGTGTGAACCAAAAGAGGCAGAACACCCGTGGCCGTACATGAAAACCATGTTTACTTTACAGACTACAATAAAGAACAGCTATATCATGCGCTGTCATCTGTGTCTACCCAAAGTAGTAACATGGCACCCTCCATGGCAGATGTGTTTGCTCGCACCGCTCCTGAATGCTGCCGTTTTTTTCTTTAGACTGAAAAACTCCTTCTTTCCCACTGCCATCAGACTCCTAAACCGCCGACAGGAGTCATAACTACCATCACTACCTCAGATCGTGTTATACATCCAGTCTGCACATGACTTTTGCACATACAAAGTTTTTACACATACAATTTGTTGCACTACAGTTTCTTGCTGCCTTAATTTATCTTTATCTTTTGTACATATATATATATATATTTCCCTTGTTTATATATCCCATTTATATTTTTTCATCTATATCGTTTACTTTTTATCTATTTAAATTGAGTGTGGATTTAGTTGTGTCTTTTTTCGGGCATTCATTGCAGTCAGCAAAGGAGGAATTTCATTGTACAGGGAAACGTGTTTCCTCACTGTACATATAAGATAAGATAGTCCTTTATTAGTCCCACAGTGGGGAAATTTACTTTTACATGACAATAAACACTTTGAATTGAATTGAACATGTCGACATTTCAGCCTACAGGAACTCCACTTCGAACTTGAGAAGAGTTTTGAAATGACTAAATTGTTATCTGTTCCACTCATTTTCATTCAGCATAACAAACACCTAGTCTCTCACTTACTGATTTTTAAACCTCATCCCAAATAATGTTTGAAGAGTTCAAACACAGTGCTCAAGTGCTGTTTATAAGGCACTGGTTTCAAAAATGTTGTTATGAAAAAGAATGACAGTCTGACAGAAGAGAATGTTTTGAAACTACTAAATTGGTAACAAAGGATTTATTACTGTTTCTTGTGGCTGAATTTGCCTTAATTTATGCTATTTTGTAAAGATTTCATTTACTATCCTTTTAGTTATAGGGGTATTGTTTGGCGACATCTGAATCTCCACATTGCTATTTTATATTTATGTCTATTTGATTACATTCATGCCCTGATTATTAAAACAACAAATCAGAAGTTACTCAGTATTTGAGTAGTTTTATCACTAAATACTTTCTTACTCTTACTCAAGTAATTATTTGGATGACTACTTTTACTTTTACTTGAGTCATATTATTCTTAAGTAACAATACTCTTACTTGAGTACAATTTTTGGCCACTCTACCCACCTCTGGTTATCAGGTTTAGTAGCTGCCGTGTTTCCGTACATCATGGATGGGCATAAAAGTCCCCACAATGAAGTGTGACCTAGAAACATCTATAACCTCACTGTGACACATAGTGACATCCAACATGAAAACATCAAACTGTTGTGGCCAAGACCAACTAGACACCACAGTGAAGTGTGGTGCGGCAGGAAAATACAAATGAGATAGAAATTCTGTTAAAGGAGGCTGAGAACAAGCAGGTTATACTTCATAAATGAAAATGACCTTACCAGTGGAAGTAAACGCAGTTGAGCTTCAAAGTAAAATAAAACTGACCAACACAGAAGTTGTTTCTGCAGATTACAGAAGGAAGCTGCTGCCCTCAAAGGGGAAACAGAGACGAAAGTGCAACAACTGCTCAGCTTCCTTCAGCTTCAGAAGAAGTCAAAGAATTAAAAAAAAAGAAAAACACCGTCTGCGCTGTAGCAGCTGGTGGTGCATATACTGAAGAACCCAAGAGACTGTGTGACTAGCAAAAGGAGAGGGTATGAGATGAACTTCTTCTCACAACCCTGTGGAGTTTTGACTACTAGTAGCACAATGAAGTAACATTTTTTATGAGTGGGTATCCATTTTGTTTAAGTTCCTGCACACATTTCTGCCAATGGTTTTACATTATTTCACTGACTTACAGGTGAGTAAAATGTGTCAGGAAAGATGTGCCAGCAAACGAAGAGAAGAACAAGCATGCGAGCAAATAAACATGGATGTCAGCAATGCAAATTTCAAAATGCAATTCAGGTTTTGGTTTACAAGACATGAAATCCATTCAACATGTTTGTTACACCTAAAGAATACAGTATTTTTTTGAGCCACCAGCCAAAGGAAAATGTTGCCATTGTATGTTACATGTGTACATTTCATATGACCTGACTTTGTCACCAGACAACCTGGTCTGTCTTCAAATCCGCCAAGTATCAATGTGCACTGAGGTGCTTTTTAGCGGCGGTATGAAACACACCAGGCACCTTTTTTTTGATACTTTGAGCAACTGCCCTGTAATGTAACAAGCGAGAAAGCCCACATAAACAAACTCCGGACACCCACACAAGATCCCTGCTAAGCTGCAGACAGCTATTCAAGACCATCACATAACATAACCAGTTGTTTTTTGCGAGTCATCTGCAACATTGCTGCAGACATTGCTGCATCTCTAGTCAGGATAGTCCTACTAAATACAGGTGTTTTACGCCAAAAAATGACCTTATCCTAACCATAATTAAGTGGTTTTTGTGCCTAAACATAACCACATATTAACCACAGCGTGGCGTACAATGCTAACATCTATTCTAACAATTGGATTGAAACACTGAATGAAGATAGAAATGTGTTGGTTACTGTACAAGAAAACAAAAATTAGCAATGTTGTGCTAAAAAATACTCCATTACAAATAAAACTTTGTGTATCATTTTACTTAATTAAAAGTACAGAAGTAGTAGCATCAAAATGTACTGAAAGTATCCCTCATTATCCAGATTGAGCCTGTCTGTGTTACTTTACTGAAACAATATTATTGATGTGTTTATATAAAGTAGCTTTACGATTGGATAGTTTCATTTATAAAAGGGCATCACATTTTATAAACTAATCATATGTTTTGTATGTAAAGATTAATCCGAAAGGTAGCCAGTAACTATGTGTGATTGAATAAATGAGTAAGTACAATGCTGACTCAAAAATATTTCCATTTGATAAAGAGTGTTGAGTCTGAATATTTCTCTCTATGTGAAAACGAGAAAAAAAATGACAAAAAAAAAGTTAGGACAAGCTGATACAGAATATAAATGTGTTGTCAAACAGTCTGGAATTGCAATAAGATGAATTTCCAGGTTTAAAGTCACTTAATACAGAAAAGCAGGGCTAAAGAATAAAACTAATTACAACTTCATAAAAAATAAATCCCACATAATAAGTGGTTCACATGAAATATTCATACAATACAGTATGACATGACGCATGTCTCTTTTGTTAGTCATTTACTGGAGCACATTTTTCTGAGTAGTCTGTTTTTCTTCAGTGAACCACCCTCACGTGAGTGATATTGATCAGTTTCAGGTGGGTAAACTGAAACAATTTCCCGTGAACTAGTATGTTTGAGTTAAAAACGAAAAAAAAAAAAAAACTTGACACATGCAGACACTAAACATAAAGTTCAATTTATTTTGAATCAAACCCTTTCCTTTCACGTCATGACCGTGATGTGGTTTACCAGCGGGAGAGTAAACACTCAACCACAATCTCAACTTCTCATGGCATGACAAGAAAAGAAACTCTGTGAAGCTTGTTGAGCTCAGCTGACATTTCCTTCATCTTTGATTAGCCACAGGTGTTTCTCATTCCAGTACCAAATGTGCATGAGACAGACCAGGGGCGTCACTAGACTTAATACTGTACTGGGGCACACCTGGGGCACAAAGAATTCACGAGAGCGTGCAAAGTGCGCGAGAAAAAAAACATATTCAGCACTTATTTATCATAAAAAAACATAAATAGTTCTTTAAACTATTCAATCATATCAGACTACGTTGTTGTCTAGATCTTTGATTAACCACCTGAAATGTACTGCGGTAATGCATTTGGCCTACTTGTGCACTTTACTCTAGACTTCTAAACCATTACTGATAAAAGCAAAAAGGAAGAGCAATGAATCTTGCTGAAATATTTATTTCAGTAAACATCTGCAAACTGAACATTTACAAAAGTAAAAAATTAAATAAAATAAAGCACCCCTACATCTCTGGGTTCTTTTATTTCCATAGTAGAAGAATAAATGAACAACTGTTTTGTGTCTCTTCAGGGATCATTTTTTGGGAAGTAAACTGTAACGTCTTGTTTTCATTTTTGCAAAGTGGTCAATCACTTGGCTGTGGCTTAACTTGGAAAGTTCCTCACTCTCCACTGACATGATGGCAAGATGGTGAAGCCTATCCTGCCCCATTGTGCTTCTCAGCCAAGTGGAAATATATTAAAAAAATCTAATTGGGGCAACAAAACCCGATATTTTTAGCCATGTTTCTGGTGACAAATACAGA
Source organism: Cephalopholis sonnerati (assembly GCA_019142605.1). Taxonomy (NCBI): domain Eukaryota; kingdom Metazoa; phylum Chordata; class Actinopteri; order Perciformes; family Serranidae; genus Cephalopholis; species Cephalopholis sonnerati. The sequence goes on along the minus strand of JAGQAX010000014.1, from coordinate 12,002,009 downwards.
AATTTTACTATTTTTTCTGGCAACAAAACCAGATGCTTTAGCTGTAGCCATTTTTCTGGTGACAAAACAAGATTATTTTAGTCATAGACAAACCGATTAACAAGACAAGTCTACTGTGCTATTTTTCTGTGAAATAAACTTGAATGGTTTAATGTGGCTCATGACTTGATGATAGGGAAAAATGTTTTTCTTCCTGAAGACAGACCATTTGAGAACCACTGCACCATCCATAGGCTGTATCTGTCAACTAACACAAGCTTACTCAAAATCATCATTGATGCAGAGGTCCAGAGCAGAACCAGCAGACCATAACCAACATTATGTTTCATGCTGATGAAACTCACTGGAAATTAATATGGTTGTTTTGATACAAGGAACAACGTTAGCTAACTTAGCATTAACTTAAGACAGACTTATGTTGCCTAGCTAGCCAGGACTTCACTTACCTCTCTCATTCTTCGCTGCTTTTTCCCTGCTGCGGCCGAAAAACTTTCTGATATCCATCTAGGAGTTACAGTTCGAGTCAAATCAAAACCAAAATAATATATTTAACAAGTTGTTGTCGGCTAACGTTACCTACCTCATGCAGTGATTCTCATGGCCTGCCCCTCTCTCCCTCGCTCTCTCTCGCTCGCTCGCTACACGTGAATAAATTACCATATTAATTAGCCATGTGCGCATTGTTTATGTGGAGTGAATACATACAGTAGCAATGAATTATATACTAAGTAGTATGTGCGCTGTAGTCTAAGCTATGTAGACTTAAAACTCTGAAGTGTTTTTTTTTTATTGTTGAAATTTTTACTGGGGCACTGCAGATCAATACTTGGGGCACGTGCCCCAGTGAAATCTGTCTGGCGACGCGGCTGCCTCGATTGTTTTTAACCACATTTGGCTGTCACCACCCATATTTCTGATACAGGTTGCAAACAAAACTCTGTCTGATCACACTGTCTAAAATGGTAAAATGGTAAATTATAATGATTCTGAAAATTATGTGTATGTGCAAAACTGCAGGAAGTACTTAGATTATTCAGAGCAATCTCCTGGTTTAGTATGATACACAGCACTCTGTAGCAGCAGCTGCAATTACGCCTGGAATATTTAACAGTGCTGACTTCATCTGTTAAGTGATGGCTTTTTGTCCTTCAAACATAAATGGTTTCTGTGTTTATGTTCCTTAAATCTTGATTCAGACATGTGAGGACATTTACAGAACAAGTCTTGACTCTTGCACAATATTTGGCACCTGCAATTATGATAACAAGGAAGAGGACTGTTTTCAGTTCTTGTTTCAATCCTTGTGCACAACAACTAGAGAGAAGCAGTCCTTGGCAGTAAAAATCTTAGATTTCACACCATCTAACATATGGGGTGCCGTTTGTAAAGTGGCTCACACTGAAATTAGCAGCAACATTTTGCCACATTTAGCTTCAACCAACGTTTAAAAAGGTGGTGTCACTTTTTACCACTTTTACAACAATATCTGAAATATGTTGAATATAATGTCAAAGTTAAATCTAAAAATTAAATGTTAAATATAAATCTAAAATTAAATGTTCCATGTTAAATCTAATTGTTAAATCTAAGTCTAAAAGTTAAATGTTAAAATTCAAATGTTAAATGTAAAGCTGGTCAGCTGACGTACCAAAATAAAAGTGCGGGTGGTCAGACTGTGTTTATAGCATCAAATAACGAATTAAAACCCAACTAGTTGGAGAAAATGAACACTTGAACATACATCAGCGTGATAAGAACTACCCTAAAATGACAGAAACCATGTTTGGGGAAATTTTATTTGATAGAGTAGATAGAGAGAGAGAGAGAGAGACAGATTAGATATGGATTGCACTAATTTAGCCAAAAGAATGACATAACAATGATGTTACATAATTTGCTAACACAGTATGTGTACTTTATGTTGCGAGCACATGACTAAAATGCACAGACATTAGGTAAAGGTGCACGTCAGTCTCTTGTTGCCAAAATGAATATTACAACAACAAACACTAAAAAAAAAAAGTTCAAAACTACATATTTTAGAAAGTATCTTAGAAAAATGACACTGGAAAAACTTTTTTTTCCACTCAGAAAAAACACAAAACCAAAAAGGAACACCTGTTTCACCAGCCCGATCTCAATCCCAGAGCATCAAGAAGTGGACAGTGTCCCCAGTGTCACTGTAATGATGCTACAGGTGCATGTGTGTCATTATTAGCCGCTCAGAGCAATGGACATCGTGAGCATGAAAGTCCCCTAAGGGTGGGTGGGAGGTGAAGTAGATGGGTCCAACAAACATTAGGATACACATGCTTCAGACCAACAAACAGCAACACTGGTTAAGGCATTTGTGTCACTCAAAGCCGCGGGTTTTAGTGACATCAGCGATTTTTTTCCTAACCATAAAACTAAGTAATTTTGTTGCCTAAGCCTAACTGCCGATCCCCTCTTAAGGCTGACCCAGCCCGTTCTCCTTCTGAAGTCATTGTATACCGCCACTTTGTCTGTGATTTGGGCATCAGACACCTGACCTCAAAAGCTACCTTTCGCGGTGGAATGATACGCTGCTGGATGGCATCAGGTTGAAATGCTGCCAGTTGGGATGTAATATAAGGAGCTGGAAAGTCCCTATAGGGTAGGTGGGAAGGTCCAACAAACCTTGGACTTTCATCCCGCAGCCTTGTTTTCACTTTTCAAATGCAAAACCAAGATGTTTTATCCAATCTAACTACATGCTTTTGTTGCCTGAACCCAACCACGTACTTTTGTTGACGTCCCAGCAGAGGTTGTAGCATCCTGGAACCTTAATAGCAGATCCAGAAGGGCACCTATCACTTCTATGTAGTAGCAGGAATATGCGACAACTTGGGATGAGAACATGTTGACTGACCCCTTTTGCGTCAAGATACAGTACAGAGGCTGCTCCCTGCGTCGTATTAGTAATGCAAAGGGTTTCTGCCCATGTGCTGGAAGGAGGAGGAGTAGGGATGAAATCCTGCTGGTTTCACAGATGAAGAAAGATCATCCTTGCAATTCCTTTTTTTTCCTCTTCACCTGCTCTTATGTCATTAACATAGTAAGGAAAACAATTTAGATGACACTAGGAAAATGGATCACCCAAATTTTTTCTTCAGGGCTTCCGTAGCTTAAAGCTGCACTCATCAATCTGTTTATATGGGGTAAGATTAGTTAACTGGCTCTGTTCCACGCAGCACACTCCCCGGTTCTGTGAGACAAATCGCTATTAAATGAGTGATAACGCATCACTTCCTGTCAACCAGAGGATGTTTCCCATAATGAACGCATTAATGACTTTATTCCAGTAGATGTGGAAGTTTCAATGAACTGGATAGAGACTGAGTCATCGTTGTTGTCGGCATTAGATTGTAGCAAAGTGGACATTTGTTAATGTAAAGCAGATGTTTGAGAATGCCACAGTGTCACATGTTTGTGAACAGCACTGCTCTTGGCACATGGAGAGGAAGCACAACAAAATACCACAGAAAAAAAACATTTATGAGCCCTATGCTGCTCATTAAACAGCAGTTCACCACAAACACTGTTTCAATATGAGCCCTGCTCTGTCTCAAACAAACCTCTAACCACTGTGTGAGCTACATGCCCCTCATGTATAACTGCACTGTGATGGGAATTCATCTGATTACACATTACAGTTAATTATTAAGACAGTGAATAAATTAGCAGTAAAAGGTATTAAAGTAAAATTTTAGAGACTGTTACATGCCAAAGAATTACGGAATAAAACTCAACCAAATCTGAAATAATGACATAATGACATGCAGTAGCTTCAGTCTGTAAACAGAAGAAACCTGAGCCCAATAAAGATTTCCTGTTATAAGTTTGTTTACAGCAACAACAAGCCATGGATTTCACTTTCAGCTGCTCATGACTTCCAGAAACCTTTTAGCTACACACAGCTGCAGACTGCTGTTTATATACTAAATACAGTAAATAAGAGATATCTAACCTGGAGGACCCCCTCAAGAGGTCCATTTCCTTACCTTTTCAGTTACATGCGACAGCTCTTCAGTGTTAAAGTTCATTTGAATATTATCTTAGACATTGTGTACTGTCCTTTTTAAGTGACTACATAAACTGTAAAATTGGACTCTGGCTGCACATGATCAGCACAAACAAATAAGCTTAGTCTGAAAACACGTTTGGTGCAACTCTTTTTCCAGCCCAGTCGCCAGCAGAAAATGCTGGCATTGTACGTTTCTCCAAATCATGGATATCTTACATTTTACGTTTTATACATATTATATCATTGTTTCTAAAGTGACGTAATATATAAACTGATTTGTCATCAGGAGGTGGAGGAGATGGTGAATGGCGTGACACCTAAGCACCTGCTAAGCTGCAGACCACTGCTCAAAAACAAACAAACAACAAAAGTGATTTTTTTGTGAGTCATCACTGCGTTTTCAGCAGCTTTTGCTAACAAATGTGTTTTTTAATGACCTACTGATGTGTTTCCAACCAGGATGATGCCACAAAAAGCGTCTGTTCTTTACAAAGACATCAACGGCTTCTCCAGCTGTGGTTGTGCTGCCAAAACCATATATTGTAATCCCAAACATGATCTTTTCCAAACCATAACATAACCACAAAATCATCACTTTGTGCCCAGTCTTACCATTCATCAACCACAGCATAGTTTAATAACTTTTTAATGTACCTGCTACTGCTAAAAACATACAAATTCAACATATCCCTCGTTTGCAGAAATGCACAGTAACAACATTTATTCTCATAGTTTAGTTTCTGTTCTCCTGCATGCCACTGTACATTTATTACTTTCATTTTCTGGGTGGAAAGCCAACAATGTTTGATCGCTGTTCCTAACTGAGGAGTCAATAGTGACATACAGGATACAAACAGTGGAATGACCTATGTCGAACACAAACAATGACCCCTTTCCCCTCAAATTACAAAGCATCAAAATATTGCAGTGACATATTCAGATATAAACATGAAACATCAAGCAACAAAAGTGCTTAATATTTCAACTAAATGTGTCACGAAACTCATGTGAAATCACAAGATCAGACTCAGAAAATATCCTAATTTCTTACCTGCAGATGTTTTGCTGGTATCACAGCTCTGAGGTCAGCTGCTTCAGTCTCAGTGGTCAGAGGCAGAAATGAAGACACATCTTCATGTGCTGTCTATGTGTGTGTGTGTGTGTGTGTGTGTGTGTGTGTGTGTGTGTGTGCCCATGCAGAGTGAAGTTCCCCAGTATCACTGTTTGTTGTAGTGGGTTTATTGCCAAAAAATGGAAATGCGTTGGTGTGTTTGTGTCCTCTCATTCCATCTTCATCTCAACCCCCGTACTTCTATACTAGTGGGAACCCTTATTGTCATAATGCATCCTCGAACACTACAAGACCTCAAAACAGGCCTTTGAAGGTCTTATTGTCAAGGTCTGAAACTCAAATTGGTTCTCACAAAGATAGATGTACAAGTACACACACACACACACACACACACACACACACACACACACACACACACACACACACAAATAGACCCTTCCTCTTTCTCTCTCTCGTTTTATGTCATGTGTGTCTAGCCTCGTCTTCCTGTCTGACTGCTTCTCTTTTTCTCACACAGTCGCACTCACTTTGTCTGTCCTTGTATTTAACACACACACACACACACATACACACACACACACACACACACACACACGCATGTATAAACATGTAGAGTGGATGACCGTCTTCTGTTAATCAGAAAAGAGTTTATTCACTCTCCTCGGCCAATCAGATCCCTCTAAACAGGGCCAATGACCTTGTGTTATTACAACAGAAAACTTGAGATAATCTTCATTATTCCACAAGGAAAACAAATGATCCATCCACTTTGAGTAATACAAACATTTTTTCCAATAAATTCTCACTGTCATGGAGGGGTTTACTGATTTAAACACACACAAACACACACACACACACACACACACACACACACACACACCCACACACACACACACACACACACACACACACACACACAAAGATGAAAAAATATATAATAATTTCAAAAGTAAATGTGATGTCAACTTGATTTGCAACTTGATTTTATTTTCCCACACATCATAAACTTCGCTGTTTATGGTAAACTGGGTCACAGAAGGCTTCCAGTAATAGAAAGTAAAGAAGAAAAAAAAAAGAAGAAGAAAGAAGCCACAAAAGTGCGTCTCAGCTGCTGATGCAACTCTGAAGTTAAAATCTTAGAAAAGACAAATAAATGGTTAAAAATAAAGATTTTTGCTCTCCAAATAGTGCTTTCAGACTGGATTTGTAGTTACATTTTATCAAATTTTCAGCTTTTCTTTTTTCATTTTTCAGCAGACATGCAGTTAAATTCCTGGACGTTTCTTTGAGAAATGATTAAAAAGCAACCCCTACAATGCACAGCGTGAAACCCAAACTTCAGCCATTTTGTATATTTCCCCCTCAGTAGCTCATTAACTTTTCTCATTCACTTTAAATTAACCACTTCAGTGTTTTCTTCCCTCTCACTTTCCTCTGCCTCTGAGAAATGTTTCAGTGCACAGCCACTTCCTTCTTTGGTTGTCCCCTCGGCTTATCAGGTCACTCTGAACAGGGCTCACGACCTTCTGATGTTGCACAAAGGTCACGACAAAAATATCATCACACGGAAAGTTGGTCAAAAAACAAAAAAGCTTCAAGATTTCCACACATACTGAGGAGCACAGTTCCCCATTTGTGTTGGTATGTTTAGTGCACAGTTTCCATTCAAGTATTATTTGTCATACCTTTGCTTAATGATACATTTTGGGTGCATGTTTATATTGAACATACATAAATATGTGAATTACATGAGAGTGTTTGTGTGTACTCTTCTGCTTCTATCTTTGGGGGGGACCAGTCAGAGTTTCAGACCTTTGGAGTGAGGACATGTTATCACCTCTGCAATAGGCTGTTTGAGGGTTAAAATCTGCTCAGACTTAAGTTTAGATTACAGTTTTTCTTGACTGACATGACACCCTTAACCCATTTATGCCCAAAGACAATATTAAGTATGATAAGAAAAACACCACAGCATTTCTTCTGATTGGTCTAAACTGTCAAAATCCAATGTCTCATGACTTTCAGTTTAAGCCTGTGTGTGAGCTGTTTTAAAAATGTAACTTCTGAACGGTCAATTGTGTTCAAGCAAACAAGAAAAACTGTAAGATTAAAGTAAGGGTTGGTGTCAGGTACATCTCAGTGCCAGTGACAGCCTTCACATGTATTCAAGCACAGACACTGAGTAAGGTATAAGTATGTGTTCACAAAAATAAAGATATCCAGCTGTCAATATGTTCCCTAATGCTGCACTCTGGTGGCTCAAACTTGTGTGTGCAAACACCAGATTCTCCTGCTTTTTCTGCCCTCTGGTGGCAGAAAATGAAATTGTTTCATTGTGATTCCCCAGATGTGAAAGCCTTGCTAAATGTTATCCTGGGTGCAGAGAAAAATTACTGCTTCAAGTCAGGTTCTGTGAGATTTAGTTAAAGTTAAGTAGTTATTTTTAGAAACTAGAATGCTTTTCTTCAGCTGCTTTGTGTTATGTCCCCGGTCTAGGGGGGGACCCAGACATAACATGCTATGACTCCCCACTCTTCCCACAAGGAAGGCCAGTTACATAGTTTTTAAACAACAAAAAAAGCAGTTTATTTGTCTTCAGAGGTGAGCAGTGCCCAAAACAATAATCAAAAATATTGTAATGGACTCCTGAACTTACCCTAGCAAAAAATAATGTGAGACCTAAACTCCTAATATTCAAAAACAAGAGAATAGAACATGGCAATGCCAGACAAAAAAGGGCTTCTCACTCTTACTAAAACTGATTAAAGTGTTCCATTTACAGTGCTCAACAAATATTCACACTAGTTCACCTAAATCAGAAGGCTCTTGGCCTGCAGGTGCTCACAACAAGTTCATTAACACAGACTAAGTTCTGGCTCTGTTGGTAGAGGAAGAGTGAGAAGCGAGAGAAAAGCTTCTATTAGCTGGTGGTTTAAAAATCCCTTGTCTTGCAGTGGATCAGTCCAGTGACAGCAATCTCTTTGGACAGCCCAATCAGCACACACCACCTGCCGTGCAACATCCACATGCACCCACTCTGAGAGGAGGAGGGACACCTGAAAGATTCCTGCAGACCAATACAAGCACAACAATACCAAAAATAATGACCTGGGTCATAACAACTGAGTGCATTTTGCTGAATCGGAGTGGAATCAGATATAGAGTTTTGTTGTTTCCTTAATTTTTTAGTTTTGTTAGCAGCATGGCAGTGTTGGTCTGTAAGTCAGTCCAGCATTTTGGTCCAAGGGTTTTTTTGGATCTGAAAAGGGAAGCCAATGCAGATGGGACTGAAACCTGCTTTCTTTCTAATAGCCAGCAGGGGGCAACTGCACTGCAAAAAGAAATCCAGTTATTATTACCTGATGCTTTGTCACATCCTGCGGCATCTGATAGCGACTCACAGGGTGCCCTTTTGCATATCTATGTGACACATGGCTAAAACACACTGTAAGACTGTTGAGAAAAAGCTCGGTTTAGGCAATAAAACCACTTGGTTAGGTTTAGAAAATAGATCATGTTTTGGGTTTTAAAAAATTGTTTGTTACACAGCCTGATGTACATATGCTACATGAGTGATGCCAGTGTGCCATGACTGTACATAAGTTGTGTAATATTACATTAAATTACACTGACTTTAGGTTTCACATGGGACACGAACTGTGTTCTCCCGGGTGAAAGTCCGATTTTCTCTTTTTTCAGCTGCTGTCGACATCAAGTATTGCAGCTGATGTAGCTGAAAGCCTGGTGCATCTCACAAAGACTTCAACAGTGCCCTCTACATTTGTATCACATGTGGAGGGGTGTGATAAAGTGCCAGTATTTGATGACCGGGAAATGAGAATGAGCTGTTTTATCCAATGCTTTTGTTTATGACCACAATCCTGCAAAACCAGGCTATCCATGTGTTGCATCATCTTCATCTGTACTTTGTATTTAGTTGCCAAATATTAGCATGTTGACCTGCTATAAGAACAAACATCATAAAAAATATACCTGCTAAACATCAACTTGCCAGCAGTGTTATTGTGAGCATTTTAGCATTCTGACACTGGAATTTCATAACTTTATAAACACATATTTACAGTGTTTTGAAAAAAAAACAAAAAACACTTATAGATAAAATAGATAAAGAAAAATTTGGCCTCGCCAATAGTGCCTCCTCCTCCTGACAACTTTGATTTTAATTTGGGTAAACCCATGCTTTAAAAAAATATTTCCACGCACACTTTGTGCTGTCTGACAGACTAATGAAAGGAACATAAGTTCTTTAACACCACACACACAGTTGAGATTTTGCCATAGACACACAAAAAATGCAAATACTCAGTAAAACTTCCTAACTTCCTTTTTTTGAGTATTCATTCCTCTTTCACTGCACAAAGACACTCTGTAGATGTTTGGACTTTGGATGAACTGCTCAGCATCATTCGACAGGTAAAGATACAGTATATGTGTTATCTAAAATCACAGAAATGTTTTTGTGTGGGGAAAAAGTGGAACATAGGTTTTCCTTAATTACTTGTTTAACTTCAGTAATTTCTTGTTGATAAACTTTAATGTCTGTTATGTTGTATAAGTCAGAATCTTGTGTTTAGTGACAGGTTAATAGCACTTTATTCAAAATTTTTCTAGTTATCTTAATGTGACTTTGATTTTTCACTTCTTCATGCTTGCTTTGGCTTTATTTTAAAGTTCTTATTATAAGGTACATTAAAACACAGCATCCACAAAATGTCATGAATTAAATGTATTTTCCTCTCAGGATTTAACATTGTAAACCATAGTCTGCATAATTCAATTGTTTTTTGTTGTTGGTTTTTGTGTTTTTGCACTATAGCAGAAATAATTTTTGTCTTTTTCTTGTTCTTTTGTTTTTTTTAATTTAATTTTCAATCGTTCATGCTTGATTTAAACTTTTCATGTCATCCAGCTGAGATGGGTGTTGGTCTGGCAGTTGTCACTTTGCTCATCGCTCTGATGCAAGGTCAGTAGTTCCCTGATTGCACAGGTAATGGATATTTCAAGAAGTGGAAGTAAAGGGTTATAGGTCAAACGAAAGTTCCACCTTTATCTGGGAAAGTTTACTATGAGTATGAGGCTGAATGAATATGACGGACAAAGATGGTGGTAGAGAGTATTACAGTATGTTGTTGCCTCATCACAATAAATCTGTGATTTAAAGGGTACGATGATTTAATGCCTGCAGTGGCATTTATCTACCACCTCTGAGAGAGGGCGCCCCTGAGCCAAAAACCCAGGTATAACCATATAACAACATAAGTGCATGACTATCACATTACAATAGCAATAATAGCAAGTGGAATTACACACAATGGTGGAATCTGCCTCTCTACGTTGGAACAGTTGATGTCTGTGGGTGTAATGATGCTGCAGAGACAAAATACAGACGAGCCAGAGACACTGACCAATCAGAGCAGACAGGAGAGGGGCTTAAAGCTGGGGTAGAAAATCTGGAGAAAAGGGGCAAAAGGGGCAAGGAACAGAACTTGAGAATACACTCTCCTGCAGCTGTCCCTCTCTTTCCTACACCCCTCCCACCAGACAATTATGGACATGTGCACGTTTCATACAATAACCTAATGACTAGGTTATTGTTAGGACCACAAACAGGACAAGAATAGGCTGGCAACAACTCGGGAGATGGGACCTTCAGTCGGCAGCTGTAGCGGCTCAAATTTGGCCAGCCCAATCCCCCCCGTGCTGGTTGTCACAGCAGGCTAGTTACAGCGCTGGGTCTAAATTGTGTAACAGCAGCAACAGAAAGTTTGCAGATCCACTCGGGAGTTGGGGCTGTCTGATACTCCAGAGCTGGGGTTTGAACTGGTTGGATACAGGTTGCTGCAGCCGCTGACTGTGGATCTGTCTTCAGAGCTGCTGCCTACTGTCCTCCCGGCAAGGTGGTCTGTAGTGGCAGGGAGTGAGGCGGAGGACACACTGTATTTTGAGGCACTAGCTAATGTTAGCTACATAAATGTAGTACAGTTAGCAGACTTGCTTATCAGCAACATTTTCTCTCCATCTCTAAAACATTTTGGACATACTGACACATGTTTGGTTTGTTTATTGTGAGACTTTATTTTAGACTTTCTTTCTGCCTTCTTCCTTTTTTTTTTGTTTTTTTGGTTGCTTGCCGTGCAGGTAGTTGTTGTCACAGCTGGTATAGCAACTTTTCTAAGCAAGACCGTCTGTCTGAAATGACCTGTGACTGACCATAGTCTCCTGTCATGGCATAGACCTTTTGCCTGAAAACAGAGCCAAAGAGGAGGTGCAGAGGTCTATTTTTCACAGAGGGTGAATACAGGTCTTCCAGCACAGACAATATGAGGAAAATTAGGTGTTTTTTTTTTAAGATTAAGTGTGAAAATATGTTCTAGTAGTTACCTATAATACAGAAATGAACAAAACATATTAAACATATAAACATATTAGGCCCCTTTAAAGTCTTGCCTTTCTCTCCTACAGGTGTATTTTGTGAAACCTGGGATGTGACGGTGCCCCAAAGTATTGCAGTCATCAGTAACTCCTGTGTCACAGTCCCATGTCATTTCACACTCCCCAACAACGAGGAACCAAACATTGTGAACTGCTCAGATGGTGGTGTTTGGAGGAAAGGAAGCGTTACTGGTCCTATTGTTTTCTCTGCACGCAGTCATTACACTAATATTTTACAAGTAAGTTGTCTCTTTTATTCAACTAATGACAAAACTCATTTACATCATGCCTTTCACTTGTGAACCATTCATACTCAATTTAGCTCAAAAATGTCTTACTTTGGTGACCGCTGGAGGCAGCATGAGACTTGCTGTTTTTGTACAAATTATGCAAAGAGACATCTCATGTTTATTAGTGAGCTTTAGACATTCTGTTGGGTATATTTTTTGTCTGTGGACAGAGCCAGGCTAGCTGTTTACTACTGCCTCCTGGCTATGCTAAGCCAGAGTTTCTTACTCCATATTTCAAAGTGGTATAAATATTCTCATCAAACTATGGGTAGGAATAAGTGTATTTCCCAAAATGTTGAACTAATCCATTAAAGGAACAGTGTGTAAGATTATAGTGACATAGTGGCTTCCAGCCATTAGGATTGCAGATTGCAACCAGCTGAAATTTCTCCAGGTTAGAATTCCTTCAGTGTTTATTGTTCAGGAGGTTTTAACCAGGGCCCTACTTCAGAAAGCAGGATGGGTGAAAACTCCGAGTAGAACTCTGTGAAGCGAACCTGATGGCTTGCAGGTTTGCTTCATTTAAGCCTGAAGCTGATTGCTAGTGATGGCCAGATGAAGCCTCATGAAGCATTTTCTTTATTTTCTGAGCCCACTAGATGGCGCTTTTTGCTCAAACAAGCGGTTGAAAGCTCACTGAATTGCTATTCTTTGAGCCTATCTCTTTAAACCAAGAGCGCCATCTAGTGGGCTCAGAAAATAAAGAAAATGCTTCATGAGGCTTCAGTTGGCCATCACTACTGATTGCCTGCTGAGCATGTAGCAGAAAGGAGAGACATGGCGTGTCCTTTTGTGAATAAAGTTGTGATTCTTGATTCTTCGGCAACAGCAGTTTTCTTTACAACATGAGACACTGAACACATCAGCAAGGCAGCGGTTTGTCGGGCCATAAGAAAAGTGACTCTGGCTATGAAAAGACTTTCGTCTGTTGTTGTGGTTTCCCTGGGCATAAATGAAAAAGGATTATCAAAAGAAAAACTCCACGAATGGGAGCCCAATCTTTGAGGCAGTGGCCACAGGTTCAATTCCAGCCTGCAGTCCTTTACTGCATGTCATTCCTTCTCTCTCTCCCCCTTAAACACTATGCTGTCCTGCCACTAAAGGCAACAAAAGCCTATAAAATAATCTTTAAATAAAAAAGAGGGATTCCACAGAACTGCAGAGTTGTGAGTGTTAATGAGAAATGTATGTACGTGGATGCAATGATTCAGAAATACTTTTCATACATTCAAAGATTCCACGATGTAATAGGCCGCATTTAAAGGACTCAGCATCCTCATCATAGCTCCATCTGAGAATAAAGGAGATTACGTGAATCGGAAGTCATTTCACAGCAATTCAGTAATTCAATTAACCCGAGCCTAATATTGACAGAATGAAGTATAAGCAATTTTTTTTACCAGTCTGTACAATATTTTTGTGTTTGATTTTGAGTTGCTGCCCAGTGTGTTTAGATTACCAGATTACAGCTGAATAAGAGAATAGCAAATTATATTCAAATATATGAACACTGTAAATATCTTAAAATGTTTTTATATTATATTTTATTAGAAACATTTACGCATCACATTACATAAAGTCCCTTCACATTACCTATAACCACACTCTGAAATCTTCTCCCATCCCACCAATTACCTGCAGAGGTCTCCACCTCTCCAAAATAAACGGTCATTAAAACACGGAATAAAGCAGTTTCATGTTACAAATCAGCGTTTCTCTGATGCTGCTTGGCATGTCAGAGACAGGCCGCTAACCCAGCACCTGCTATTTGCTTGCCTATTTTCGCTAATAACTTAAGATCCAGATGTTCCAAAGGTTTTAACACAGAGCTGAATTATCTACAGAAGTCTCTTTCTCTCCATAACAAATGGTCCTGGTTTTACATGATAAAAAATAAGCATTTATCCAACAGTCTGGTCAGGGAGGAGCGAGCCCAGTCTCACCCTGTAGCTGTGCAAATCCGGCACATGGGCAGTGACTCACAGCATCAGAAACCAATGAACAAAGGCATCTGTTAATGTTGGCATGATACATGGCCAGTTGCCGTTATAGTTTAATGGTAAATGATCTGATCTAGAGTCACTGTTTGGTTTGTCCATCTTGGGCTTCTGTAGAAACATGGCGATGCAACATGGAAATCTTTAAAGACGAGGACTCACTCCCTGTGTAGATATAAACAGCTCATTCTAAGGGAATGTAAACACGATAACTCTTTTTAGACTCTTGATTATACACTAAAGAAAACATACTTATTATACTTCATTTCTGCCAGTATATCCCCCTAAATTCTGCACACTGGACTTTTATATGGTATAAACGGTATAAATGTGTATAAAAAGAACAAGGTTTTGTAAGATGTCAGAATCTGAGTGTGACGAGCGGTTACACTCATTTTTTGGCGGGTTAGTTCTGTGTGACTGTCAAGTCTTCTAAATTGTTTAAAAAAAAAAAGTTTAAAAAAACGTTTGTACTTTTAAGGGGCATGTGGTCGGAGACATAACGAAGAAGAACTGCACTACAGTGTTCCACAATTTCCCAAAGAACTACAGCGACATGTACTTCTTCAGGCTGCAATGTGAAAACCACGTTAAGTTCACTTTCAGTAATGGAGTCAACATTAACGTCCATCCAGGTATGAATGGATGAAGTTATTACGGGCACTGGAAAATGGTCCTTAATCACTAAATCTTAGACTTCTACTGTGAGATGTTTGAGTGTTTTCTTTTTCTCTTTGTTTTTCTATTTTTCTTTTCCTTTTATTTTTTGTGAAACGTGTAGCAGCTAAAGAGACAAATATTTAACCAGAATCAGAGCTAAAGAGGAGTAAATACTGAACTTAGATCCATCAGCCAGCCAGAGATGTGTGTCTGCTGGATGTGTTCAAGCGTGTATCTTTTCCTCGACAGAGCTGCCTCCTCCTGAGCTGACCTCTATGAGTCAGGTGTCAGAGGGAGCCCAGGTGAGGCTACAGTGTTCAGTCCCAGTGCCCTGCTCCGTCCTGCCGCCGTCCATCACCTGGCTCCCCCGAGACAACTCCAGACAGGAGCAGACTAATCTGCAAGAGGTGATGGATCACTTATTCCATTCATTCATACACACACTTGAAAAGATCAAAACCAACAAGGTGGTCGTTTGTGTCTGTTTCCCTCAGCTCTGAAACCGATTGGTTCTTACTTAATATGTTTGTCTGCATTAGAAAAATGGCACAGAAATAGAAAATATATCAAGTTTTGGATACACATGCCATACTTGTTCATGCGATTAATTGATTGGAGGATTTGTTCACAATAAGAAAAAATGTAGGATCATGCCAACCTTATATCTTGAGTACAAATTTGAGATATTTGTAATTTACTTACAGAGAAACTTCTACATTTTTGTTTCTGGGGCCTGTTTTCTCTTGTTCTTGAAACACATTCTTACTCCAACCTAATTTGGTCGTTCTGGGACACCGTGTCAAGTTCTGCCTGTTACATGCATTGTCTCCTTTAAGATACACTTCTGTTTTCACAGGAAATTTACTGTTTACATACAGTCCCTGTCAAAATAAACGCGCTACGTCGGTACAACACCATGAATTGACTTTCTTTTTTCCTTCACCAACAAAAGCACATGGTTAGGTTTAGGAAAAAAGGACAGGGTTTGGCTTTATAATCTTACAGGATGCTAACATGGGCCTCCCAGATGAAAGTCGGTGTTTGCTGGACCCATCCACCATCCCTCCCAGCTGCACCACTCGGCCTTTCGCCGCTTTAACTTTTGTTCTTTTCCCACTGCGTTTCCCCAACACCTCTGGGCACAGTTAACAGCAACCAGCCATATATGATGCCAACGTGAAAGGACAGCTTTCTTAGTCGCTGACCGAGTTAGTTTCTGTGCCTGAGTGATTAATGGAAACAACAGATGTTTTAAATTGGTCCAGTATTGTTCGTAACCAACTCAACAAGAAGTGTCCTTCTGAAATTTCACATACAATTATAATTTCACATGGGCCAAATCAGCTCAATACTCCTCTCTTCAACTCTCACTAACATTTCCACTGTTGTTTCCCTGCAACAAGTTGCCTCTCCTAAGATTTCCGAATGAAACCATACCAGTTAAAGAAAAAAAAAAGTTTCATTTATTGGTATGGTCCCATCAGTCACAAAAACAAGCACTTGCAATTGACGTAAATTGGTAGTGAACAGTTGCCAGTGGGGATTACATTGCAGCCTGTTTTGCTGCCGTAGCTGCAACAGTCTCTCCCAATACTGGGCTGATTTGAAAAACTGCTGTTCCCACGAGTCACTTAGACACAAAAACCTAAGAAAATTGGGTCTCAGTTGCAAACACACCAATGTTTTCTTTAGGTATTTAGATTTTATGCTACTCCTTACTTCTACTCCACTGGATTTAGGATAGAAATACTGCTCTTTTGTTTTAACATTACTACATTGATTTTACAGCTATAGTCACAAGTTACTTTAGAGATTAAGATTATCAATACAAAACTTATGATCATATCATAAAAGAAGATGTGTTACTTTAGATTAGGCTACCCAACATTACATAAGGTAGTTTAAAGCAGCTCATCTGATGTCTTGCATGACTTTTGGCATTAGATTATTAATAGAGCATAATGATAAGTCATTTTATTTTCACATCTGATTTTGTTAATGGTACTTTTATTTTAAAGTATACTATACAGGATTCAGTAAATGTTTGTAGAAATGCTGACCAACAAAGTGAAAGTAAAAGCCACCCCTAAATTCATTCTTGTTTGGCATTTTGCTATATTTGCTTTTTTTTTTTTTTTTTTTTTTTTTTCTCAGCACTGTTTCTCTGGGATGTCTACTGCTTATGGTCTAGCACCTGGTCACTACCTTTTTAAAAAGCCCCAACCTCACCTGAGTGCTGTGGGGTTACACACACATAAACATCCCGACCTCAGACAATGAGAGGATAATGAATAATTACAGGCAGAAGGCAGAGCCTCCACAGAGAAATACACAACCACACACTGAGAGTGGGTTAAAAGTGATGAGGAGGAATTTCTTTTGTATGATTCTATACACTGTTTTTTTGTTAAGTTTGGCATGTCGGACATCCACCTCTAATGCAGATAAATAATCTTAATACTTTTTCCTCCACTGTTCATTAATTCATTCGTATCTCAGTCTTCATCAGTTTTTTTAGATTCAAGTGTTTGATGAATTTCTTGGAAGATTTTTCACTGTGTTACATAACAGTTTTTTTTTAATTTAAATTATTTTACTATTCAAAAAGATATAAACTGAGTTTTATTTCAAGAACATTTCAATAATTTAGGCGTTCCTCTCTCTTTGTGTGGGCTGACAGACGACCATGACGTCCACACTGACCTTCATCGCTTCAGCTGACCATCACAACCAGAGCATCTCCTGTTCTGTCACGTACCCGCTGACAAAAGGGGGCAGCAGCCCGCCGTCTGCAACCACGCAAAGGCTCAACATCCTGTGTGAGACATTCAGTGTTTGTTTGCATGTGTTTCAGTGACGACAGCAGCTTCTTGAAAATGTCATCAGGGGTGACCGTAAAAGAGGAAGAGAGTTCAAAACACTGTGTAAAAAGTTTTCTCTTCTTTGCTGATAATTCACTCTGTGGGGTCATTTTATAAAAAGCCTTTGATACCTGTGGGAAGTTGACAATGTTTCCATGTAGATGATGAAGCGTAGTATCATAATAACTTCTTTAGTAAAATTGCAGACTTAAAGATTTTACTGATCCACTGGAGGAAATGTAAATGTTAACAGCAGAAGAAACAGATGAAAAAAATAGAAAACAAATAGAAGACGGAAAAACCTCATTATATAATTTGTGGTATAGTAACGTGGTGCAGTGTGGAAAGTAATTAAGTACATATACTCAAGTAGGGAAGAACGGGGTTTGATGTCACACTCTTTCATTTGAACTCTTCAAAACCTGCATGCTTAATAGATTCACTTTTAATGTGTAATAAAAGCCTCAAGGGTCAGATAGGGATGGAGTGACTTTACACTCCCTCTTTAACTTCATTGAAGTTTTTCATTGAAATGCAACAACCTAACCAGCTCATGCACTGAGAGAACACGCCATATACAACATTATAACCTGTTCAGAACCCAAATATGTTCACACACACACACACACACACACACACACACACACACACACACACACACACACACACACAAAATATTGCAATAGTGGGTTTCTACTCTAAAATTACTAAAACATTTTTTTAATTAATTAATAATTTTTTAAATATATATATATTTACATTATATTATATATATTTATTTTTTGTACAAGTAAAATAGCAGCTCATGTTTACTTTAAAGACAGTTTAAAGACAAGTTATTCACTTTAACAATATGATTTATAGACTAAAATCCGTGCCCTGTGCTTCCTTCTTGCCACATGGTCTGTGACTGGTTTATAGACATGCCATGTGTGCACTTGTGTGGAGTCAGATAACAGAAATGATAGATCTAGACATTGTAGTAAAGTTATGTCAATTGGACTGGGGAGTGGGGACAGGGATATGAACGGGTTAAAGACCACAACAGTAACAAACAACCTGAAGAGAAAGTGAAGCATCCCCAACTGGGATTTTTTTAACCAAGCCAACAGATGCAAATTGTAGCCTAGCTAAAACAGTCTAAACCAGAGCTCTGGTAATCATTTTTTCTACCCACTGTGTGAAAGCTTAGAGGAGAAATGGAGAAAGATATTTAGATTTTGGCGTTGAAAACTCTAAAAGTCCCGTCACCTGACTGTAAAATGTCTTGCTCCTGACATGACCCTGTAGGTGACCTCCGAAACCAATCCTAAAAATTTCAGTAACTACATTTTTTAACAGCGCCCTCTAGGGAGCGAGATCAAATGTGAGACAACCAACCCATGTGACAACCAACCCCATTCTCCCCTATTGCACATAGGTGTACTTTTGAGGTACTTAACTAAAGTATTTTTTACTCAAGTAAATTATTATTATGTTACTTTGTACTCTTAATACACTACAATACAAAGAGAAATATTGTATACTTAATATTTTATACGTATATTTGACTCACAAAGAAAACTGCTATTCTTAAGGTTAAGATTTTACACACAATAGACTGTAGGAAGAGCTTATTGAATGCAACACATTGGCCTGTTTTGTAGAGCAGTAAAGCGATGTCGACACATTTCAGATGTTTATGAGTTGTCAGCAGTTCTACCAGTGTTACTTCCCCTCTAAACTGCTCAGATGGTTTCATTTTAATGACTGTTTGAGGCTTAAAGAGGCCAAATCCTCCAATATCACACACACACACACACACACACACACACACACACACAAACAAAACCTAAGACGTCCCCATTTATGCAGCAGAACTTTGTTTTCCCTCTTTCCTCTCCCATTAATCATCTCATCATTTTGTGACCCTCTGGAGGGCCCCCACCCCTCGGTCAGGAGCCACTGGACTAAGCTACCTAACTGTACAGTCATAAACTAGCTCCACCTGACAGGCTACAACAATAAAACGCTACCTGCACATCAGAGGCGATTTCTCTAAGACTGCAAGGGAAGCTCAGCTTCCCCTAAAATGTCAAAAATTAAATGGTCAAATATGTACGGTTGTGTTAACATTTCATTGACTACAGATGCGTTAAAACACGTTCATCTCGAAGACGAGTTCGTTCAGAATCAGCTACTTATCGATGTTGTTAACTTCTCATACATTCCTGTAGCGCCGTTTTCTTATATGGTCTATGGTCAATGCATTTGCCCGTAGAAGCTGAGCGTCCATGCACTTCAACGGGACTGCATGGAACAGTTTTTTTCATTGCCTCGAAACTCGACGGTCATTGGATAAATGCTACGATTTTGTCCCGCCCCCAGACGCTCAGCGTCTCTGGGGGTGAATGGAGCTGTGGGCGGGCCTCGGCCGGGCTGGACGCTGAACTTCCGCATGATGATTGGAGGATCAGTCGAAAGGCTGAATCCCGTTTTGATTGACAGCTATTTGGAGATATACACCGTCACTTGACAGCTCAGCTCAGTCCCATCGCGGATTTTGCAAGTGGAGTCTTCTGACAGAGTGCCGTTCAGGTGTTTAAACCCATCTGAAAATCTTTGAGGTGTGTTTTGCTGTGGTTCTATGGCATGAGTGTGGTTGAAAAACGGCTTCAATTAAATGTTCCTTTTATAAGTTACTGCCTCGCTAAAATATGACAAATTTTATGATGTAAATTTAAAGTGAGCTTCACCTGTTTGAAAGACCAGCAGCTGCCACTGCTGCACATTGACGCATATGTATTAATGATCTAATAATGTGAGATAGAACAATACATCAGTCATAAAGGAAATTTTTCAGCAGAACAAGAACTTTTGATACTGTAAATACATTTGGTGATAATGTATAAGATTTGGGGCATTCAATGGCTTCTAGCAGAAAATTCTCCTGATTAGAATTCCGTTATTGTTCATTGTTTAGGAGGATTTTACCAGGCAACACATTCTCACTCCGATCTCGTCACATATCAACGCTTGGTCATGGACTTTCCACATCAACCTATGACATACAAGGTACCCTGGGTGCTTTGGTTGTTAACGTTCTGGGACGCCGTGTCAACTTCAGCTTGTTACATGCATTGTCTCTTTTCAAAATACACACATTTTTACAAAAAATGTAAAGTTTGCATACAGTCTCTTTCAAAATACACACACTACGTCGGTGCAACCGCAAATTTACATTTTTTTCCTTCACCAGCAAACACACTTACATTTAGCCAACACATGCATGGGATTAGGTTTCAATAAAAGATAAGTCAGTTACAGGAATTTTCACCCCCTTAACTTACCCTGTTGTCCAGCCACATTTTCCCCTGATGCCACCAGGCACTGTTACACAATAAGGGTGACCAGCTGCATATCATGCCGACGTGAAAGGATGGATTTTTTTTTTTGTCAGTATCTGACACCAGAGGACACTGCCCAGGCGAAAGTATTTAACAAACTCAAAATGATACCCGGGAAACACTGAAGATAACAGTGTCACATTTCAAAGCAACGTTTCTCCAAGGCTGTTCGGCATGTCGGCGATGAGCCCCTAGTCCAGCACCTGCTAAAGTATGCTCACTTTTTTATCTGATAACTTAAGATCCAGATGTTCAGGAGGTTTTTTTCAGGGAGCATCTAGTGGGCTCAGAAAATTAAGAAAATGTTTCATGAGGCTTCAGTTGGCCATCACTACTGCTAACTATGGTGGCTGACATGGAAACTTAAATGGCCCTATCTAGCGCCAGTGTTTGGTATGTCTGTTCTAGGTTACTGTAGAAATATGGCAGCACAACATGGCGATCTCTGTAGATGAGGACCTGCTCCCTATGTAGATATAAACAGCTCATTCTAAGGTAACAAAAACATGACAATTTGTCCTGAGAAAGTCTTTTTCGATACTGCTCAATTTTCAAACGATTCTATGATGGATGCTATTTTTTTTATGAAATAATGGACAAGTTTATCCCTTCAGCCTTTTAAAATAATTCAAATCTAACAATTTGAATAGGGAAAATCAGTCTTAGGTAAAAAAAATAAACCTTCAAATATATGATGGGGTCAATAATAGAAATTTGGGACCCACCTCTTTAGACCGCATGAATTGTGCAAATGTTTATACTAAATTGTAAGTGTGGGAGACAATCACAGAAAGCTTCTTAAAGAGGAAGCACTGTTACTGATGTATCAACAGAAGTAAACAGAATTTGGTTGTCTTGTCCTAAAACTTTAGAATACCACTCAGATATTGATGACTGATTGATTCATTAATCCACTGACTCATTTGACAAGTTCTTCTCTTCCTGCTTCTTCCTTCCTGCCTCCCTCATTACTGACACTGATTTATTGCCCATTAAGCTGATAAATGTGTCAGACACAATACTAAGTAGTTTGGGAATACAGTCAGCTTGTTTCAACATGACTCCGTCTCCGTTGACCTGAGGGGAATTTTTTTTTCTTTGGCACAGACGGAAGTTTTTCTTTAACCAGTCAGTGTCTGAAGAGCTGAACTTGTCTTAACTTGGTGTTGACGGAAGTAATGAAGCACTAAAGTGTATCTGAAGGCATGACACAAGGTGCCTTTGTTACTGTACAGCAGGCAGTGGTACTGTGTTTGTGTTGTGGTGGAAGAAGTATTTCAGTTATTTTTACTTCTGCCATGGTCTGGGTGAATCCTCTATTCCGACTGGCTCCAGGGCATCCATTTATGGACACCTATTAAGTAGCTCCAGTGAAAATATGTGCTCTCTTTCTAAATGTATGTGTTGGCTACATGGTATCAGCATGTATCTGAGTAACCATAGCAACAGGGATGCAGTCAAAGCCTCTGTTTACAGTTTATCGCAATGTCCTAACAGGCTAAATTCTAATAACAATGAGTGAGTTCAACATCTAGTTCTTAAGCTCCTGATTTGTACATATAATAAGACAAAGAAAGAAAAGTAAACAATTACATCAGAAAATGCACAGGTGGGCTGAAAAACCCTTGAAGGAACCAATCTAATATTGTCATTAAAGACAGCTGTATATGCTAACCACCATCTTCAAACTGACATAAATATTTTTAAAATATCTATATATAAAAATCCAAACAAGTAATACAGGAGATAAAAAAGGACTAAGATGGACTAATACTACACATATAAGAAAAAACAACTAAGAAAAAAAAAGAACATGTACAGTAATACTAGAGGTTTATGAGCTGACAGGGGAAGAAAATAAATAAAATTTCCGAACAAGCAAAAGACTAACAAAAAAATATCTAAAAACATAAAACAAGGATTGCAAAACATTTTTAACCCCTTTTGAAAACATGACATTTTGATGACTAGGATAAAGCTGAAGAAAGAAATTGAAAGAAACAAAATTAAAAGAAAAAAAGGGTAAAACATAGCATACTGTCAGACTACATTTACTGTTTGTCAACCATACACAATGTTATTTACTCATTCATTAATTCGTTTTCTGTAACCTCCTATCCTGTTGGGGGTCGCGGGGGGCTGGAGCCTATCCCAGCTGACATTGGCCAAGAGGCAGGGTACACTCTGGACAGGTCACCAGACTATCACAGGGCTGACACATAGAGACAGACAACCATTCACACTCACATTCACACCTACGGACAATTTAGAGTCACCAATTAACCTGCATGTCTTTGGACTGTGGGAGGAAGCCGGAGTACCCGGAGAAAACCCACACTGACACGGGGAGAACATGCAGACTCTGCATAGAAGGGCTCCCCCACCCTGGGTTAAAAACAGGGACCCTCTTGCTGTGAGGTGACAATGCTAACAATTGCACTGATGCGCTGCCCCATGTCATTTACTTTTACTTTTAGTCTTAATGGCAAAATATCAGCTGTCTGGCTCATAGCTGAGCTAAAGGGCTCTATGAGCTGAGTGGACTAGAATATTTCAAAGTCATATCTAAGGTTCATCCTGTTTACTGTGGTAGTGAACAACATTCTCATTGAACCTTATGGGATGGTATCAGTTGATCCAGGTATTAGTCAAACCCTCAGGTGTTACCAGGGATATTCCATTCCTGCCACTAAATCCTACACACTCAGCCTTTACAGTACACAGTCTAAACTGTGTGGACAGTACTTGAGTAAGAGTACTTTCCTTAGTGTAATTTGGAAGATCCACACAGCCTGCCCTAATTTTTTTTTTTTGCATCACTGTGTCTTTGTCAACAGATGCTCCTAGAGACACCGTGGCGACGCTCAACACGCCTGTTCCTGTTTCTGAGGGCCGCACTGTGATGCTTACATGTCAGAGTGATGCCAACCCCCCTGTGAGCCTCTACACCTGGTTCAGATCCGACAAAGGAAACGTAACAGAAAATCTACTACTTTATTTTTTTATTGTATTCGTGTCGCTTCTTACTTTTTATGTGTGTGTGATCTTTCAGGAACATTTTTGTTTTATTTTCACCTACTCTATGTGGCCAAAAGTGTGTGGACAGTGCTCTACAGATAATGTTCTGTGTTTTTAGTCTGGAGCTATTTGTCATGGTTGGAGCTCGGCGCCTTAGCACCAATGAGGAGGGTGTCAATGCTGCAGCATTCAATGATATTTTACACAATAGTCTCTGTACACAAAGCCAGCTCCATAAAGAAATGCTTTCCTGGTTTGGCGTGGAAGAAATATTGACTGTCCTGCAGAGAGCCCTGACCTAAACAACATCCAACAATTTCGGGAACACCAACTGCGAGCCAGACTTTATCGTCTAATGTTCTAGTGACCGAATAAGAAAATGTTCCTGCAGACCAGTTAAAAGTAATCTAGTACATAATTAACCAGCAGAGTGGAGGTCCACAGTTTTGGAATGAGATTTTAAACAAGAATTTATTGGTGCAATATTCAGATGTCCACATACTTTTGGCTATATAGTGTTTCATAAGGATCCCAAGTTTTGATTTCATGTAACATTGGAAACTCGCTATACATACTGTAAGGGTGTGCTTATACTAAAGAGATAATTAAAATGTAAGCACATCTTATTCTTATTCTAACTTTCTCTTTTAACTGGAACATTGGTCACCTCTCCTCACCACAGCTGACTAAGAAGGCTGAGGGAGAAATGCTGGTCCTGCAGGTCAGTCAGGAGGACAGCGGGGTGTATCTGTGTGAAGCTCAGAGTCAGAGGGGCTCTCAGAGGTCCAGACCTGTGTTTCTGGAGGTCAGCGCTGATACAGGTAAACTAGAAGGTACGATATATACCAACAGCAAAATGTTTCAGCGTGCTAGTGCTCTTACTCTAGGGGTGGGAATCACCAGAAGACCCACAATACGATATTATTGTGATACTTAGGTCACGATACAACATTACTGCGATATGCTGAGTGTTGCGATAAAATATATTGCGATTTATTACCTTTTTTTCCAACTGCAAATGATTTCCCCACAGCAAAAATTTGTCAACATCAGTTTCACCTTCTAAAGTTTTCAGTCTGTTAATCTGATTTTAATCATTTTTATTGTAGCTAAATATGATGCAAAGCAGACAGACTGACCAACACAGTTATAAAACCTGTCCGAAATCCTGCGTACACCTGACAAACTGAAGAGTTGGCAGATTTAACGCCCTCTGCAAGATCAGATTTAGCACGTGAACGAAACACTTCACACATGTATCCTGCTAACTGAATGGTAGCACCCATTCACCAATCCTCTGTGAGATAACGTGCCTGTTATAGTCACATATAAATCCACTGTCCTTGATGTCCAGGCGTCACAAGTTAATGCCACCCTTCCTGCTATACTCAAAGATTCCTCAACTTCATGCCTCACCTCTCTGTAGAGCTTGGGTACTGCTGGGTGGGGGAAAAACATTGGGACAGAGTTCCAGTGTTTTTAGCATGTAACAAAAGCCTTGGTTTTTAAAAACGCTGCATGGACGCAGATCTTTGCATATGAAGTATTTGATGGGCTGTGTTATTTTCTGAGCTCTCTCAGAATTGGATTGTAGTTTTGTCAAGCTAAGTGTGTCCAGTGTTGGCTGATTTTTTGGCAGCACAGGTTTCATGTTCTATCTCTGGATGGTGGCATGTGAGGTGAGGTCTCATATGACACTGATATATGCAAGTCCTCCTTTCATTCTGTGTTAAAAAGTCCAAAATAAGTCCAGACATTTGATTTAAAATGCCAACGGCGCGTTTCTGATTTCTTTCTCTGGTGCCTCCATCCTCTGCTGACTTCACCAGGAAAAAAAGGATCAGCACCATCTAGTGGTCTGAAAAAGCAATTGATTTTATTATTCTTGTAACAAAAGTTGTATCAAAATGTGTATTTGCAAAAATTAATAATGTATATAATAAAAGATGGATGCTTTGCCTCCGTGTATAGATACAATATTGCCACGCAAAATATCGCGATATGCTGTATTGATTCCCCCCCACCCCTATCTTACTCCTCAGTACATGTACCGTCTTGGAACTGTGCTGCAGGTCGTGACGCAAGATTTGGAGCAGTCAGTGAATCTTGTGAGCACTGATTCATAAGCGACATAAATGAAATTCACTGGATAATGATTCACCAACTGTCGATAAAAGGCAGAAGTCTCGGAGACAAACGGTCTCTGCTGCCAGTTCTTGTGTATTTAACTGTGTGTGTCAGAACTGTGTTTTCATTTGTTTACATTCTTTATTTCTTGAAAGGTTTTTTGGTGACTTTCCAGCTCCTCATGCTAAGTTGTTACAAGAGGTGTTAGAAACTCGGTGCGTTTTATAACGCTGCAAAAGGTGCCTCAGTATCTTACATGGACGTCCACTGACATAGCGTCGGGTATTTGAAGAATTCAGTCGGTGGGTCAACAACTGTCGCCACCCAGTGCATATTGTACCACCACGAAAGGTACCCTCGTGCGTCACCATCTAACACCCAGATCACTGACAAAGAAAAGTGACTTCATTCTCTGCTCAGGAGGCCATCAGTCCACTGTGTCTTTACATTAATAGTTTGATGCCACAATAATGCTCGGAATATTTTATGCAGCACATTCAAGTAAGTTGAGGGAAAGTTAGGAAAAAGGGGGCCCTGATTGCAAAATAACTCAGTAAGATTGAAGATATTTTTTATCTGACATCACAAGGTGGAAAAAATAAGTAACTGTTACTGGTTATTTCAGCTTATAATCTGTTAAATAATTGTCCATTGTTATGTCATATATTAATTCTGTTTTTCAGGTGGCAGCGAGTGTGTTGCTTTACTTCCCTACATTATATGTGGAGTGTTGTTGGTCGTCTACATCACAACTGTTGTTGTGGATGTGTACAAGTATCAGAGGTAAGAACAGTTTTTGTGTAATGCAATGACACCTTCAGCATCTCCCCTACATGCTTAAAGTCATTGTTTTGGAGGTATAACTAGGTCTAACTGGAGTTTTCTTTGTGTAATATTAGGTGAAGATTTTGTAGTTTTATCATTAGTGCTCCCAGTTCTTAAAACCCCACATGCTGGTGATCACAACAACTGATCTGTATCTCAGTGCTCTGCCAAAAACATCTTAATTCTGGCTAACATTCCTTCTCTGTTTGTTTTTCTTCTCCTTCCAAGTATTTGCAGGAGGCTGAAGGTAAGTGGAATTTTTTGTTTGACAGGCAGCCAGACAAGACGTGAGAAACGTTCCAATGTTTAGCACTAATACAGCAGATCTGATAAGGAGTTTTGACACCCTCTGCATGTCACGGTCTAGTCACAGTCTGGTCTCGCTGACATCCTTGGTCCTCTGTTTGACTAGGGCAGGAAGTCAGGGGTGACTAATCTTGAAAGATATGATACATCATTTTTCCTTTTAAAAAGTGAGTGTCTTCCCTGCAGCATTCTGAAAATAAACAATCTGGGTCTAATTGATTTTCAAAATATACAAGCGTACAAGTACGATGTGTTAAAAGGCAAATAAAATGATGATGGGATAAACAGTTTTCTGAATAAGAGAGGGTGATGAAAACTTGCTGACTAAAACTAAACCATTACTGAAGATGTTACAGATCTTTTCTTCACACACTTGCAAGGAATAAATGCTATTTTTAACATGGACGTTCATTTGTGACATCTAGGAAAAGTTTACCTGGTAATCATTACACAATAACCAAGCTGATTTTGAGCCCGATTTCCCCCCTCCAGATAATCATCAGCAAAGCCCCAATTTTTTTAATGATTCTAAAGATCATCTTGCCAAATTGTCCTGTGGTATGTTAAGACTGTTTTTTGCATCACTCTGTCTGCTTTGAAGTCCAACCTGGCCATACCGATTTTAAATCAAATACTCAACATGTTAAGGATTTACAATGTGATATCTTGTTATAATGGAGAACCCGGTCTCACTTCAAAGTCATCGAAATCCAACGCTTGGGCGGTGACTTGCAGCATGAGAAACCAACGAATAAGGCGTCCTTTAACGTTGGTATGATAGGCGGACAAGGACTAAAGTTCAGGCAGCAAAATTTGAGGGGTGGTGGTTGAGTCCAATAAACACAGACTTTCACTCAAGAGAGGGCCGTTCGCATCCCGCAAGGTTCTAAAGCCAAACGCTGTTCTTTTTTCCTCAACCTAACCTGTGCTTTTGTTGCCTAAACTGAACCATGTGTGTTTGTTGTTGAAGGAAAAAAAAGTGAATTTGCGGTGTTGTAAATGGAGGTGTATTGTGAAAGAAGAGAACTTGACATGGTGTCCCAGAACGTCAAAAACCAACTCACTCAGGGTACCTTGCACATCGTCACATATTTAGGTTTTGGTCATGGACTCGTTTTTCTTTAGTTAGCTGATTGGTTCTTGCCATAATATGAATTCTAACAGTTGTCCAATAGGGCTGTCGGCTGTGTATTAACCTGACTTCTGCACAACACAACTGATGGTCCCAACCCCATTGATAAAGCAAGAAATTCCACTAATTAACCCTGATAAGGCACACCTGTGAAGTGAAAACCATTTCAGGTGACTACCTCTTGAAGCTCATGGAGAGAATGCCAAGAGTGTGCAAAGCAGTAATCAGAGCAAAGGGTGGCTATTTTGAAGAAACTAGAATATAAAACATGTTTTCAGTTATTTCACCTTTTTTTGTTAAGTACAAAACTCCACATGTGTTCATTCATAGTTTTGATGCCTTCAGTGAGAATCTACAATGCAAATAGTCATGAAAATAAAGAAAACGCATTGAATGAGAAGGTGTGTCCAAACTTTTGGCCTGTACTGTATATAAAAAGAGTAAAGCCACTTGCGTGAGACTCGCTTCAGCATTTCAGTTCTGTGGTAACAGTTTATCTTAATGGGATCAACGAGAGTGTAAGCAGAGGAGGTGTGGGTCCTTGTATCCTCTCATGTCTTCATGTGTGGGGTTTCTCACGTTTCAAATCAGATGTTGAAAATGTTTTAGTGTGGGCCAGCCTTTAGCCTCAAGGTCAGACTGTACAAACGCTGAGGTCAGTTGTACTTATTGTACCACAACTGTGAATGATTCACGTAAAACAACATAATCACAGTTAAACTTCCTCCTTTTAAAGCCTCTCTGTCAACATTACATAGAGTAGTGAAACTCAGTTGTGTTATCTAATATTGCTCTCACATCCTGAAACTACTGAGAACATGAAAGTCCACTTTTTCTCTCTTTTAATTTTCTCAGCAGATTGAGCTGAAGGGAGAACACACCTACGCTGATCTGAGAGCCTGCAGTGTCGCCTCTGACTATGACCAACTCCAGGTACCTGCAAACCTTATATAAACATTAAATAAATGACAAGATATTTAAATGACTGTTGTTCTAATGTACCCATTATGGGTTACATGTGAAAAGTAGGGTTTATATTAAAGATGAAATGAGAGAAGAGGTAAAAAAAAAAAAAAAGGGTGATATAGCAGATATTTATCAGTGTTATTGATGTTCAGACATGCTGGGGCATGTTCTAACATGTGTGAACATGCTCCATTCACAAACCTCTGCGTAAGCTTGTGTAAAAGAGACAAAGTTCAGGTTTACTCAAGGCCAAAATTACGCAAAAGTCAAAAGCCAGCAGGGAGAGGAGATGACAGTGAATTAGAGGAGGGCTGGCGTGTGTGTTACTGGGCTGATGGGGAAGTGAGAACAAGTGTCCATGTGTGTATTTCATCATCCCTGTGTGTGTCCTGGCTTCCCTCACTCACTTCCTGTGACGAGTGTCTTAGTCCCGCCCACAAGAGATGGGAGTGAAGGGGCTAAGGCTGCCAAATGAGACATCCTTGGGTTCCGTCAGCATCAGTCTTAAGCAACGTCAGACGTGCTGCAGAGCTGTATCATCTGTCAAACTAACTGGAACAAAAGTCAACAGAATCCCTTATTTAAGAAGAATTTAAAAACTAAAAAACATTATCCTTCATACATAGAGAAGTAGGAACATCTAGGCCTATAAAAGTCATATATTCTACAGTGTTGGATTTATCAAACACATACAGATCAGTGTTATAGAGTAGTGCAGGAAGAAGTCTTAAAACCTGGGAATGAATAAGCATTTTTGCGCTTCTGCTTCCCTCATGGCCAGCATGGCGAGGCTCACATCTGGGTCAGCATACACAATACACCACATCGCCGCACGCGTGTAAAAAAAAAACAAAAAAAAACTGCTGCTTTGTGTAATGCCACCACAGTTTGCAATTAAATAATCCTGTGTATTCTACAGGATTAGATTCATTAAACATAAGGTAATGGTGCATTACATTGCATCTCACCATGTAACGGTGTGCTGTTACGTTATCTGTGTAGTAAGCGCTGCGAGAAACTGAAGGAATAAAGAATCATAGGAGATGTGGCATTAATATGTCACAGAACACAAAACAAACCTTGCCACATGATAAAAGACTTCTGTGCAGTATACCTGTTTGCTTGCTCCCACAAAGCTCCTCCATGTCTCCTCTCTCCTCATCTCCTCAAGGTGCAGTTGGGTAAATTTTCCTCAAGGGCTTTCTACCAAAAAGGGATCTCTTGGTTTAGGTTAGGAAAAAAGTCATAGAATAGATTTCTGTCAGAAAGGACGTCCTGGGAGAAAAGAAGGAAAACAAAGAGAATGTGAAACGAGGGATTAGCTGACACTTTGACAAAATAGCTGTTTGTTGTTCTACTTGGTAATGGTGAAGACCAGGAATGCTCTGATTCTGGCATTGTGTGTATCTTTAATGAGTTCCTCATGTTAAGGTGTCAAAAAGAAAGGAAGCTTTGCAAAAGAAGAGTGAGAGATACACTGAATATTACAGTGATTTTTAAAATTCTATTAACTTCTCTAATATGTTGAGCTATGAAATAAAATCATATTGTGTGCCATCAAATATCTTTGTCTTTAGGCTCTTATAAACACATTCAGATAAGCAACAATATATAGTTTTATAGAATTATCTCTGTTCCTGTGCCAGTGCTATTCTTATTTTTTATGTTATTTATTTTTTAAATCCTTACAAGTCTCGACAGCCTAAAACGATGCCCTCTGCCGACGTTCCCAACTACGAGAACTCCATCGCCCTGCAAGCCAATTTAAGAAATCAACCGCCGTCAAAGTGGAACTGAAGAACAAGGGAAAGTCTTCGTTAAAGTGGTCTAAATAAATATATTAAAGCTTCAAATTTAAATATAACTAGATTTTGTATCCAGAAATGTGAAATTTCTCTACTTGATGTTCTTTATCTACTTGCAATCTTTAAAGCCATGTTGAGCTCTGTAAGTGTGAATGAGAAGTCTCTGCTACTAAGGGAAAAATAAAGACTTTTAAGAAGTTAAAGACTCCTTTATTTCTTTTTAATTACCATAGTTTTCTCTACTCTTGACAAACCATCTGTTCAGATCATTAGTGATGCTCTGAACTTGAAGTTTTACATTCTGAGACATTTTATGGGATTTAACACATTCAAGAGATGCAGTACTGTAAATGCTAAAAATACTTGCAGGTTAAGAGGTTAAAACCACAGAAGGATGGCGACCTTTGCTGATGTTGACATAGCAGCCTCATTTTCCACACAACTTCAGTCGGACTGCTTCAAAGGATTTTCTGTGCGGACACACAAAAAGGCGATGTCATTTCTGCCTCATTCATTTCCACTCTGATCTCTTTGATCTGCAGAGTGACACATAATCTTTGGTCATTTACTGGTTCACAGAACACGCAGGCTTATGATGTGAAGTAGACAGTGATGTAGAAAAGTGTTCAGTTCCTGTACTTAATTGAAAGTAAAAATATCACACTGTGAAAATACCTCACTACAAGTAAAAGCCCTGCATGCAAAACCTCACTTAAGTAAAAGTATGTAAATGTTCCTGTCAGTGTTTTGCTATTACATATGATGTTTAATATTAAGATGCATTAACGTGTATGTTGCATTCTACTGCTGTAGATGTTTAAGGTTGTGCTGTTTTTCAAACCCTTTATATATTGAGTAGTTAAATCTTCTGCAGTGCATCATGTTCTGTAAGATCATCATGTGGTTGTAGCGTCACTGTCCTGTGAACCACTTGTCTCTACAAACAACCCAATCGTCAGAATAAATGTTGCCATCATACGTTTCTTGAAATCACAAATACATGACATTTGTATGTTATTATGAAGCCAATACGTTGAAACTTTACATGTCTTTACATTTCGACAGTGCTGTGGTTAAGTTGGGGCTTAGGTTCAGGTGGTTTTGGCTATGGTTGTGCTGAAAACACTCGCTTTTGAGGCACAATCCCATCAGGAAACACAGCGATGTCTTGTTAAAAAAAAACAACCGCTTTTTGTGACACTATCCCTGGTGGAAATATAGTGACAGCTTGCTAAAAACAACCATGTTTGGTGGCTTAAAAACCGCTGGAAGTGTAGTAATGATTTGCTAAGAAACAATCGCTTTTGTTGTTTATTGGTCTCAAGCAGACATCTCGCCAAGATGTCACACTATCCAGAGTCTCCTTCACCTCCAGATGACAAAGTCAGCTCATATACTATGTCTCTTTAGAAATGCTTATATGATACGTCAAACACAGAAATGTAACACATTCATGGTTTGCAGAATCATACAACGAAACATTTTCTTCTGGCGACTTGGCTGCTTATAAGTCAACATGATGTCGAGGCGCGACACCTGCCAAGCTGTAGATCACAGTTCGAGATCAACAAACAACAATACCAGACACTGTGTTTCCACCGGGAACAGTCCCAACAAAAGTGGCACCTTTCTAGCACGTTTTTAGCCACTAAACTTGGGGTTTCTTTGAGACCCAATGATGTGTTTCCATCTCGGACAGTGCCTCACAATAACTGAATGCTTTTTCACAAGTCACCACTGTGTTTCCAGCAGATTTTTATCTACCAAATATGGGTGCTTTTAGCTATTGGTTGCTGTGTGTCCTGCTGGGATGGTGCCAAGTCATCACTGCGTTTCGAGTGTGTTTCTAACCAACAAATTAGGGTTTTTTTAGTGAACTGACACTGTTTCCACTAAGGATAGCGCCATGAAAAGCAATTGTTTTTTCAGCAAGTCATTGGTGTGTTTCCAGCTGTGTTTTTAGCTACCAAATGTTGGTTGCTGTGTGTCCTGTTGGAATGGTACCACAAAAAGTGGTTGTTTTTTAGCAAGACATTGCTGCATTCCCTGTGGCTCTTTAGTTAGCCCTCGCTGTGTCTCCATCGGGTATAGTGCCACAAAAAGCGTGTGTTTTTAAGCAAGCCATCCCTGCATTTCCAGTGTGTTTTTAGCCACTAAGCGTGGGATTTTTTAGCGACCCGTCACTGTGTTTCCACCATGAATAGTGCCAAGAAAAGTGATTTTATTTTAACAAGTCACATGTGTGTTTTCCAGCTGCTTTTTAGCCACCAAATGTGCGTGTTTTTAGCAACTGGTTGCTCTGTGTGCTGCAGGGATGATGCCACAAAAAGCAATTGTTTTTTTATCTAGACATCATTTGTTCCCTTCTGAGATGATACTAATACATCTGGGTATTTCAAGCCAAAACATGATCTGTTCCTCATCATAACTCAGTGGTTACTTAACCACAGCACTGCTACACAGCAGTGTACAAATGTAACATATCCGTGGTTTGCAGAAATGTACGATGCTGATATTTATTCTGGCAGTTAGGTTGGTTGTATTCATGGGTCACTGAGATGCTTCCCAGATGCACAGGTGTTACTTTCATTTTTACTTTTCCTCACTAAAATGTGATTAAATGTAATTAGTTATACATTGTTACATCAATTTTGCTCAGTTTTTTTGGCAGTCTGTTTGCTTCTTTTATGTCCAGATTTGTTTGTTTACATGGTAACAGACTGTCAGGCATGACAAAACACATTTATAGTAGCATCCATCACCTGCCACATGTTGCTCCTGGCATCTGGGACGGCAACTTTGTCAGCTATTTTTGACATCAATCCCCACACGTGTGTCCAAGACTATAATAACCTGTCAACAACCCGCCAACAAAGATGACAGACGAGCCAAATCTGCAGCTTTTTGAGCCAACACGGTAACAAGTAGAAGCGCCGCTGAAAACACAACTTATTTCATTCTTGGTTGGAAAAAGTAACAGCTGTATAACATAACTGTCCATATATGACGATATAAACCCCGTGAGACAGAACAGAGAATGAGATCAGGGTTCTGTCAGAGTCTCAGACAGAACGCCAAACTCCCACATCCTCAACAAATTCCACAGGAAGCACGCCGGTTACTTCAGTGTTTGCTTTGATTTCATGCTTCAGTTATTGTCTATGGGGAGATCTGTTGTCTGGCTGTCACGCTGAATTCCTGCCTAATGTGGTTAAATTGGTGGCAGTTTTTTGTGTGGCAATGTTTGATCTCTAAAAATAGAGTCACGGCGTCCAAGGGGGACATGCCAAAACATGTCCTTTCATGCCTTTGCGGAAGGTTTTGGTTCAGGTGCTGGCCCGCATCATGTCATGTGTGAATGACCTTATTTGTTGTTGCCAGTAAAAAATGTAATAATTAACACCTTCAGCAAATCACTGTGAGCTTGTATCACAGTATGTGAGCCTAAAAAAAGGAAAAAACCTGCATCCGTCAGTCATTTGCATGCTGCCTCCCCCACTCGCCCATTCACTGCTGCATTCCTCACATTCCTCCATTCAACAGAGGTCAGAAAAGACAGAGAGAAAAAAAAGATTAAAAAAAAGTAGAAGATATCCGGAACGTGGGTGGCTGGGGAAATGATTGGCGGGCCTGTGAAAACCACTATTGAGGACAAGCCCCCTCTAAACCCCTCCTAACACATACGCAGACACACACTGGAACACACAGCCTCTCCATTACCCCATATGGCATTATGTTTGATGACAAAAGGAGGGCGAGCGAGTCAGTCCTGCAGCCGTTATGACGTATGTTTCCGTGCATCACTTTCACTGGCACAAAGTTCAGCAGTTCAGCATTTGATGCCAAACACCATCTGTGGTCTGGTGACAGTCACATATACATTTAAGAAGAAAGGAGGGGGGGTTGGGGTGGTGTGAGGATTTGAGGATGCAGCTCTCATGTATCAAGTTTTGTGTATCCCAGTGGGCGGATATTTAACTATCACAAACATTTCCCAAGAAGCAGGAAACTAGTAGCTTCTTGGAAACTCTGCAACGTCATTCCTCAGATGCAATTTGAACTCACTGACGATGCAGCTTTGACTCAAGCCAGAGCATCAAACGTTCACTGAACGAAGTGAGTAACGTAATGATGCTGCAATTTAGTTTTTTTTCGCTGACACTTTCACCCGCAGTGACTTAACAGAGTGAGTAAGTCGTGACTTAAACTGAAGTTGAACCTGCTCATAGCTGCCCTGTCCCAGAAAATTTCCACACAGACAATAAATTTTCCAGTGGCAAAAGTAATAGTGGAAAAACCTGGATTGACAGTTTTATCAGCACAACAAGGACACGTTTAAACTGTTGACTGCCATTGCAAATGCATTTGTGTGTAGTTTTCCTTTTCAGCCTCTTGACATTAACTGTTAGCTCTTAATTCAATAACCCACTTAATCCTGAGTTAGGAGGCTGTGATAATGTGACCTATGCACTATAAAGAGCATCAAAGTCCCTGTTTAGAGATAGGTTGGAGTAAAGAATGAAGGGGCACATCACCAAATGGGGCCATATACATAAGCCAACATATTCTCATTCCGACCTCATCACATATCACCACTTGGTCGTAGACTGTCCATGTCTACATTTGACATGCATGGTAGCCTGTGTGCATCTGTTGTTGATGTTCTGGGACTCCGTGTCAACTTCAGCCTTTTACACACATTGTGTCTTTTCAAAGCACATCTTGGTTTTCAAAGGAAATGTACAGTTTGCATACAGTCTCTTTCAAAATAAATGCACCACATCGGTAGAACACAAACTGACATTTCTTTCCTTCTACAACAAACACACATGGTTATGTTTAGCCAGCACACTCACGTGGGTGGGTTTAGGCAACAGAAGCGTGCGGTCAGGTTTACAAAAAAATGCAGGAAGCATACACCAGCTTCCAGGGTGAAAGTCAGTGGTTGTTGGATCCATCCACCACCCCTTCCAACCAGCCCAACTTTTCGCGTTTGGTCATGTTTCTCCATCAGGCACCGTCACATACAGATGGCATCTGGCCATATATCATGCCAAAGTGAAAGGCAAGCTTTTTTTTTCTAGGTATCTGATGTGAAAATGACTGCCCAAGTGCCGGTATTTGATGACTTTGGCGTGAGACCGGGTTGCATCACCAGTTTCTTTGGGCCCCCTGCTCTTCCTCTTTTCGTCCATGACTCTTCCACGTACCTTTTGAATTTATCATTAATATATATATTTTTTTTACAAAGTCAGTTTGGTATCTTTCCCTTTCCTTTCTTTCATTCTTTCTTTTCTTCTTTAAAACCATGATTTCCCTTTCTTGGGGAAAGACATGTACTTTGGTGCTCCCAGAACAGAAGCGGTCACTCACTCAGCTGTAGCTGCAGTTAGAGACAAATCCTAGTGCAGGAGCGGACTAAACCATTTTACCTTTAAGGGGTGAGAGGGATCTCAGAGAGCCTCCACTATTTTTTAAACAATGTTCAATATTTCAACTAATTTTTTTCAGCCAACTTTTATTTAGTCATGGCAATAATAAATTAAAAATTAAAAAAAATGTTAAACAAAACCAAACTTTTCATCCCAGACCCCCTGCAATTATGGACCTGCGTAATCAGTCCCACGTTTTCCAGATTTTACAAACCATTATCAACTTTGAGATGGATCCGATAACCCCCCACCCATTAAGTAAATGAAAAACACACAAAATTAAAAATGTCTAACTTCCAGGTAGGTGGAGCTAATGAAACCCCTCAGAAGTGTGTCTGAAATAATAAGAGGAATGTGCGCACCAAATTTGGTGAATATCAGAGCAACTTTGCACCAGCTGAGTCTTTTCATATAAAAAGTATTTTTTTCTTGGCCACCATCCATTTGAGTGTTTACAAAGAGTTCTGTCAGGCTGAGTGCACCCAAGAAGGCTAGAAGCTCCAGTTACATTGGGCATGTGTCATATACCCCATAGCTCCCATGGGGTCAAAGGCCGTGTCCCAGTCTTCATTGAATAGCCTTGGGTCTCTGGCACTTACGTGCTCTGGCCCTAACGATATGTGAAAAGGTGCCAAACAAGAACAGACCCCCACAGACTCTCTCTCCAGTTCCTTAAAAGAAGTTTACAATCCCCTCAGGGAATCACAGTGGACAGCTTCAGTTCCTGCTGTAGCCTGTTCCAGATTGAGGGGGCAGAGTAAGAGAAGGACTTTTTACCAAATTCTGAATGGACTGAGGGGATGGAGAGAGTGATGACGCTCTGGGAGGTATGACAGCACTGTTTATGTGACAGTAAAATAAATAAAATCTTCTGCAATAGTTTAATGGCACGCAACTGGAGAATTAGCTCCAGCTGTTTATCTGGATGGCTTCAACTTATTCACATATTAGAAATGGATAGAAACCAGTTTTCTGAACATTTGGTTAATCTTTGCTCCCATTTGGATAAATCCACTTCTGTGGAGTTTACAGAGATTACAGTTTCTGGATTGAAAAAAAAAAACAATGCTAATAAAGTCTAGACAGCAATTACTTTTCTTCCTAAATGTATCTGGCAAAGTAAATATATGTAGCAATGGATAAATATACACTCAGTTACCAGTTTATTATGTTTATTGGCAGGCTGTTTAGCAGTTAAATCAACACATTAACACTCCAACCTGTCAAATACTGACACTTGGTCAGTGGCCTACCACATCAAAATAGGTTTATTACATTACTACTGTGGTATATTACACAAACTAGCTCACTATGTTATTATTAAAATAACTCGACTGCCTTTTGGTTTCTCGCAGGAAACAAATAGTGGGTGAAGATCCCATCCACCTCCTCTCCCACCCACCCTATAGAGACTTTCTCTGTCTTTATACTACAGTAGTATCTAGGAATGTCAACAAATGCCGACAGGCCACTGGCAAAGTGGAGTGAGACTGGGCTGGTTAAATGAGAATTTTTGGTCTGGTGCTCAGTTTCTGGCTCGCACGTTAAGATATGCTTCTAAAACAGCTGCCGCTGGGTGCATATCATACTGCTGCAAAGATTGTCTTGGTGCATAGGTGTCTGAAGCTAACATCCACTGACAAAGCAGTGGTATTTGATGAGTTTGGTGGTGGCTGCTGGCATCTGAAATAGCCACTGCCTGGTCGTATCATAACGCCCCAAAAGATGCCCAAGTACGTCATTATTTGATGCTGAAATCATTGACAAAGCAGCAGTATTTGACGAATTGGGAGTGAGAATGGGTTGTAAATGCATAGTGTTTTTTTTTTAAATAAACTTAGATTTTTTTTTTTTAAACTTCATGTTTAGGTGTACTCCCTTAGATTTATGCGACAAAACACTTGCAAAAAACATCATGGTTTGGTTTCAATAAGTAGGGTTGTTACTAACGTTGTGTCATGTCACGTGACATACATTGTTTAAAATATGTTACTACTCTAGCGTGCTATACATACTAGCACGCTATGTTTATATTGAAATAACCCCATTGACTTCTGGTTTTACACAGGAAATGGGCAGTTTAGAGACTTTCTAGTGCTTTGTACTATGCTAGTTGCCAGTGGCAACTTCATTTTCTAGGTTTACTGCCTGTTGAGACAACAAAAGAACATGGTCAAGTTTAGAGAAAAACATCAGGGTTTGGCTTAAAATAATTACGCTTCTCACTAGCGTAATATAACTTCATGTGACATGTCATTAGCATAGTATGCTAAACATGTTAGCACACTACGTTGTTATTAAAACAACTTGATTGCTGGGAGTGTGTTTCCAACACGGCAGCACAGACTTTTTTTATTTTACAGGTAAACAGTACACTAAAATATGTTTCTGAGAACATCTGAGGTGAGAAATGGGCAGTGCAATAACAGAGTCTTGATACATATTTGATCAGCTCTGCCAAGTTTGACAGTCTGATCACAGTATATGACGCAGGGACTGAAATGATTGACAGCTGTGTTAGACACACCTTGGCTCTGATTGGTTGTTTTCATTCATATGCGGTCATTGAGGAAATGTCGGAAATTACACACTGAGGTAAAAGCAGAGCAGAAATTTAAGGGAAAATATTGTAACATTTCATTCTTAAAATCACTTTTGAAACATTAAGGGAACAGTGTGATTTAGGGATATTTAGAGGAATACAGCGGGGAGGACTGCAGAACTTCTCCTGGTTAAAATTTCACTGTCCAGGAGGTTTTTAACCAGGAGCTATATTACCCAGGTCCCCTTGTCTCCAAAACAAACAGACCAGGTGATTAAAACCAGTAAAAACATTGAATAAGGCAGTTTCATGTCACAAATCTGTGTGATTTCTGCTGTTCAGCATGTCTAAGGTGGGCTGCTAGCCCAACGCCACCTATTTTCTCTGATAACTTAATATGCGCTCACCCTATTTCTAATCCAGTAATTCAGGAGGTTTTTACGAGGGGCTTTACTATCTGCAGAGGTTTCCAAAAGAAACAGACCATTTGATTTAAACTGGTAGAAAAAAACAAAGCAGTTTCATGCTATAAATCAGTGTTTCTCCTACACTTTTCAGCATGTACAGATGGTCCAATAGCCTAGCACGTATAAACTTACCTTTTGTCTCTGATAATTTATAATCTAGACATTCAAGACGTTTTTTCCATTCGTCAAATAATCTGCAGAGGTCTTTTCCTCTCCAAAACAAACCTTGTGATTTAACCTGGTAAAGACACTGAATAAAGCAGATCCAAGGGACATCTAACTAAGGTGGCCCATGCGCACACCCAAAAATGTAAATGGCCCTATCTAGAGCCAGTATTTGCTCTGGGCAATAGTGACATGACAAAGGAAATCGCAAACTCCAAAGATGAGGACCTGCTCACTATGTAGATATAAACAGCTCATTTTAACATAACAAAAAAACCCAAAGATTCTTATTTTCCACGTTATTATAAACTAAATAAAACATGCTATTATATGATGTTCCATTTCTGCCGATATATGATGACCTGAGAGTGTTGTAGGACCTGGAACTTCAAGGTGGAAGTGAAACTTCAATTTAAACCTGCAAACTTTTTCCTATCTTTTAGATCTGTTTCTCCTCTCACTTTCTCTGGAAACAGCTGCCTGATATGGTCAAAACGACACTATGAGATCAATGAGAGTGAACCAGAACAGTGACGTGGGCTGACAGCTAAACAATGAGCTTAAACTCATTATAAAGCTCAATAAAGCCGAGAAGAGCTGCAGATTCAGCTGATCATTCTCTGCAGGTTCATCACGACGAGCAACATTGTCATTTTATACGTTGGTAGAATAAAAATATGGATTATAGCCGCTTTAAGTCATCCATAATCCAACTAAAACAGATACATGACTGAAACAGAAAGTGTCGCTCATCGTGTTACAGAGATGACTTTCATTTAGGGGAAGTGACGTGATCCTGAAGATGCATCACAAAAAAAAAAAAAAAAAACCCTGCAGAATTTCACAAGCATAACCTCAATTTCCTGAAAAAAAAAGGATTAATAATTATTGCAGTTGGAGCAAATATTGGTCAGCCAGGAAAGAACATTTCTTTAGAAATCACTTGCCGTTGAAATTCTAGAAATTCCACAAGAGCAAATACGCAGTAAAAGTGTCAGAAACGGAAGACAGTGATGTTTTTAAACCACCAAATTTCCGTCTTGTAAAGTTTTAGTTCTTGTTATCCAGGTTGGTTTTTTATTAATTTCATTCCTGGCAGGAAGCCACACCGGGAGCTGCCCAGTATGACCACAGACTTGTAACTGATGTAGCAGCTGGGGTTCAAGAGCACATTCCCTGTGGTTGAGAGTATTTCTCCCGACTGTGACAGGAGGAAGGATGTCTTTGTTTACTTTAGTTTATCATCTTTACAGCATTTATTATTGATGGGCTGGGCTGTCGTCATTTCATCTGCAAGCTTAACGCTTCCCTTTTTCCTTCAGTTTCATCATGTTGTGTTTCCTTTTAAAATGCATACATAAGAAAAAAAATGGAAATGACATAAGAAAGGTTTCAGCATCCACAACTCTACTTGTCATATGAATAAATTATTTGTTTCTTCTCGTCACTCTCTGCCTTGTTAGGTTTTCATTTTATTCACTTTCTGACGCCTACTTTGATTTTATGTGTGAACAAGAGACAAAAGAAGTTCAACAAAAGAAGAAAGTGAGGTGATGACATCAGGATACAGAGGGAGGGAGGGGGGCAGAGGGAGAATTGCTCAATTTGGTATTTTCTGATTCTGCTGCTTCAATTTATTTATGATAGACTTCATTCAGAATCACTTCAACAAACAAAGAAATTTGAAGCTTTTTCAAATGAGAGGGGTGAGAGGAGAGGAGGGGAGGGGAGGGGAGGGGGGGTTAGGCTGTCCAGCGTGGGCGTTGATGCTCGAATGGCGACGATGGCTGATGACTCAGGTGATGTGTCATGCTGCTATGCTATAAAAGGGAACTTTTACATTTTGTCCACACAAACACACACATACACGTACAGTACACACACTGGACTCAGAAGGAGGTTTGTTTACTACAGCAGCAGCAGAAAAGATGAAACGTAAGTTTGTTTGTGATTCTTTTTAGAGAGTGAATGGAGATGTGTCTGTGTGTGTTTGTGTGGAGGAGGGGGGCTTCACTGCACGTGGTCTTTACTTTTACTTTTAGCCTGACTGAGTTTGAGTGAGAGTTTGTGAGTGAGACAATGAATGAATGAATGAATGAATGAATGAAGGTAATGGCTCTGTGACCTTTTGTAGCTGAAACACAATGTTAGCTGCAGTTTAAAGTGTTTAAATGTGACTGAGCTTTATTTAAAGTGTACAAAGTTTTTGGTGTGAGGTTGGGCTCTGATTGGCTGATTGTGTGTGTGTCTCTCTCTCTCTCTGCGTCTGTGTGTGTGTGTTTTTTTGGGGGGTTTCCCTGAGCAGTTTGAACTTGTCAACATCATGATTGTGTCCAGCTGCATCACACTTATTGTACTTAAACAGTAAAACAGATTTGCTTAAGTATTTACAGATGTATTTCAGCTTCTTTGTTGCATTTATTTAGTTTTAAAAATTATTATTGTTTGCAACACCGCCGTATTATAAAGAGTAAGAAAGGCAATGGGTCAAACAAACTCTAGACTTACACCCGTGAGCTCGCTGTTTGTTTCCTGTGTGAAACCAAAGGTCAGTGCAGTTTTTTTAATAACAGTGTAGTGTGCTAGTCTGCACACGTATGCGTAACACTACACAACATTACCTTAGTAACAAACCATGATATGTTTCCACTAACCTAACCACATGCTTTTGTTGCTTAAACCTAAGTTTTACCTAAGTTGTAGGTTAATTTTGAAAAGGACTGTCTACATGTACAAGCAAAAGCTGTACTTTTCCAATGATGAGAAATTGTCAGTCATGCCGGGACTACATAACATTTCTGATAGTAATTGCGTCAGATAGGAGCTCACAGTGTCATCATTTCTTGCTGTGACTTGGCTGAGACTCTGACCAATCAGAGCCTCATTATTGCGTGATGTGCTTGGTGATTGGACAGCGCCAGGGAGTGTCAAGTGATGATTGGTTGTGTGTATGTTGACACGGTTTTATGAATGAAAGTGAGGCTGGAATCATTTGTAAAGGTGGTCCTCTGTCACACCCTCACTGTGGGTCTGACTTTGATATTGCATAACAAGTGAAAGACTACTAGTTGATTACTAAGTAATTACTAAAACCTGCTGACTCGTAACAACAACAGCAGCCATTAAACACTAAGTGTGTGTATGTGTCTGAAAGAAGTGAAATGCATGAGTCAGGTTGGCAGACGATGATGTCATCATGCACATCATCAGTCATGTAATGTAATTTGCACACTCACTGTATGAGGATGGATCATGGGTGTATCAGAGTCAGTGCTGATGACAAGTCACCCTAGTGGCCAGATGTGGTATTGCAGCTGAAACACAATCTCCACTTCCTGGTTGATGTCACACTGCCTGTGTCAGATCTGATGATGTAAGAGGAAACTGCGACATGTGCAACTGTAAGCAGCAGTTACACAGACACAGTTTGGAGGGTCACAGGTCATTAAACAGATGTTTCATATCTATTGTTATTAATTTCCTTCATTCTATGAAGCTGTTGATAATAAAAAGATCAGCTTGGAGATACACAGGGAACAACTCTGTTGTTAACTTCCATAAAGCACATCATTCATACACTATGTTGTCGGAAAATAACACCCAAGAACAAAACAATTAGCCGTTTTGAAAAGGACAAAGGTTTCATAGTTTCAGATCTCTCTCAACACTTTGGACAGGGAGCCTTTATGACAGTGCATGCGTCCTGCTGCATGTCTGTGTGATATCAATGTCATTTAAAACTGGAGTTATATCAGATTATAGGCTATGTAATTACTGTACTTGCCAACATGCCACAACATGACCCTGATCATCTAATATGAGGATTCACAGATGTCTTTTCTCTTGTTGTTGCCAGAGAAAATTAGAAACAAACAAAAATAAAACATCTCAGAAGTAATTTCAGCTCTTTTCTTCAGCAGCTGTAAAAAAAACACCTAGCCCTTCTTTCTCAGAGATCGCACCGTAGCGCTGCTACAAAGTCTCGCCTTTGCATAAACAGCATCATGCAGTTCCAGTGTGTGATTATGGACAGCATGCTGGCATCAAGGAATCAAAAGAGGTGTGACCGGCATGACATGTAACACAACAGCATTGGCCTCTATTGTGACATAAAACATACGCATCAGCAGCGCTTTATAAACAATAACAACGGCAAAACATGGCAATAACAGCCATTTGCAGTCTCTGTTTTATGGTGGCTGATCTCATCTTCTGCTCGAAGAGTAAGGAGCTTCTGAATCTCATTGTTACATTTACATTTACTGGTTGTCTTGTTTATACACACACCATTTTGGTGCTGTTATGGCCTCCCATGGTAGCTTAAAGACAAGACCTCTCTGCCCCCCCATTCGCGATCATACGCTATATACATCACAGTTAGGCAGCATAATGGCTGAACAGGCAGTGTAAAAAGGGGCTTATATTATCACCTGAAGTTGTAATATTAACATATTGGACTTGGCAAATCCAAGTAGCCAGAAACACAGTCCAATACTCACTCTTTTACTCGCTCTCTCTCTTCTCCTGTCCTCACCACAATGATGCTCATTTAAAAGTCAGACATTACACTCGTGGTTTGTCAGTTCTTTGAAAGTGAACGGTTTGTTGGTTTCGGAAGAAGTTGATAGGGCACTTCCTGCCAGATGCCATTCACATCCGTTCAGAAGTTCACCAGAAGTTCTTTAGAGTAAACCAGCCCGGCTGAGGAAATGAGGCATTCACTGTGTCAGGCATAAAACGCAGGAAACTCCAGCGTTTCTGCG
Organism: Cephalopholis sonnerati; assembly: GCA_019142605.1. Classification (NCBI taxonomy): domain Eukaryota; kingdom Metazoa; phylum Chordata; class Actinopteri; order Perciformes; family Serranidae; genus Cephalopholis; species Cephalopholis sonnerati. Next base: position 11,957,697 of record JAGQAX010000014.1, on the reverse strand, counting down.
CTGCATCTTGACTGACACGAACTAGAACGGAAACTGTGGAAGTGTGTGAGACGCTGCATGCGTGTGTTGATGTTTCGTGTGTGAGTGAGCGTGTGCTGACGAAATGACCTGCTAAAGACATCAAAAGATGGCCAATTCACTCTGCTTCTTAAGCACTTCTGCGCTGAGCTGTAATGCTGTCACAGCTGTTTGCTGGGCCAAGTACATGACTGTACACTACACTGCCAGGGGATGTTTTCCTACTATGACTGAGGGTTTTTGCTGATGTTTTCGTCAGTAAATTTCCAATAGCCTTGTGAACCTAATCCAAATTTCTTGTTTGTGCTGACTGAAAATGACCTGACCTGACCTCTTCTGGGATTGTGCAATAACTGATAGTTAATGGGGTGTTTTGGCAGAGAGCTACAAGTGAACATCTGTTTGTTGTCATTTCGGGTTCTAATGGGATTATAAGTATATGTTCCGTCTTCAAACGCTGCTCCACTTTGGAGGCAGAAAACTTATTGTTGCCGTTTGTCATGTTAGCAGACAGAATCCAGGAGAAGTGGCAGGTCTCGTTTCCAGGTGTTACCTGAAATCACCACGACTGTCTGCTGTGGAAATGCTGTCAAACAGACTAGACTTTCTCATTTTTAGCTGGAGGTCAATGTCTGACTCACAGTGAGACATATATGATACAATATTTATATTTGTCAAGACAAGACAGTGCCATCTTCCAGGTCTAGGAATGAGATCCAGACATGATTTTTAATTCATGAAAGATTCATTTTCAGCTGTTCATGTTTCCTGTCTCCCTGCTGAGTTAATACTGGCACAGGCTGCAGCTGCAATGACTCTGGAATAGACAAGCAAAAAAAAGCACATGATCGAGACAAAATAAAACTTTGACAGCAATATAGATTTTCTAAAAAGCCAGAGGACATTATTTTAACTTTAATTATGATGAATTTGACATGTTTTTATTTTATTTGATTTAATTATCCTGAATTTAGCCAGGGGGTCCTATTGAGATACAAGATCACTTGAGTGACATTTGACCTTACAGTTACTGCACTTAGTGTCTGAATGATAGTAAAAGTGTTTAAAGTGCACTGTGTCAGACACTCATGACAAAGTGGATGTTTTCCCTCTAAAGAGTGCAGCCTGAGGCGTCTGTCCGATGACATCATCACATAGATTAATCTGAGTCAGACTGCCCCGCCAGCTCCCTTCTCCTTTTCCAACAGGAGGCCCAGAGCAGGCTGGGAAAAAAAAAACCCACAGCATACCTCTCATTCCTCCACCCTGATCTAACACTAAGGCACAGTTCATTTCTTTGTTGCTCGGGGTTATGGGATTTCTGAAGTTGCATAAAACAGTGGAGAGATTTACAGACATGAACTGTCTTGATTAAAGTTTTATTTCCTTGAATGGAGATCATCACTGATTAAGATAGCTTAAGAGACCAAGACAAAACAAAGCACAGAGGATTTGTGGGGATTATTCATCCTCAGATTGACTGAAAGAGCTGACAGCTTGATGATTCTTTTCCATGCATTTATTATACACAGGGTGAGGTATTCAAACAGCGGAGGCCCGTTTATTCATGAGGGTTTACAAAGAAAACATTGGTGCTTCCACATTCATGCCTATACTGGAAAAGGGCAGCTCTCAAAAACGAGGAAAAAAAGGCAAGAAATTAGGGGAAATATTATTTAAGATAAGTGAAAATATCTGCTAACAAAACAGGAAAAATTCACCTGCCAGTATTTTTCAAATAAGTAAAAACATCAAATCTCAAAGAACCCACAGGAATTTTAAAATTAGTGCGGTCAGATGAAAAACAAGTGCATTTATAGGAAAATACAGGAACATATTATAGGAAAATAGCTAATGCCAGTGCCATGTTAGTGCCACTGATGTTTGAGGACTTCAAAACTATTGTAATTTAGTTTAAGTAACTATATGATTACAGCTTAAATGATCAAAAAAATGTATCAACAATGAGTCAAATGACTCTGAAATGTGAATGGTGTTGCTCTTAGTGATAACCCCGTGCAGAATCATCAGTGGAATCTGAGGTTCCCCACAGCTTTACAGAGCCATTGAACGTCATTCTGCTCATTGTTTCGGTTTTACGGCCTGCAACTTCTGCTTCATTAACCTCGGCAACAGCTGGAAACTCAGTGAAGAAGCTTTAAACCAATCAGACAGACACAGTTAGCAACAAGCTAATTGGTGAACATAGTGCAGCATTTGCAGCTTAAGTGCCAAATATTATCTCGGGAGTTGGTGGAGACGAAAACGGAGCAAAAAACTGAGTAAAAAACACATTAAGATTTATCAGATGGTAAGAAACATGATTATATACGCATCCATTCATCCTTGACTTCCTCAGCAGAGGTGGTTGGGGATGGGAATAGAGAACTGGATCCATTTGAGAACTGGATCCAAATTGCCTCATGCACTGGAATGGTCATCATTTCCTTTTATCAATACCAGCATGTTTCAAGCAAACTTGCAGCAAGGAGGAGTCATGGTGGAGAGGGAGAAACTTTCCAAAGCATGGCTTCATTTCATTTGTAATAGTTGTAAAGTGATCATTTCAAGTAAGGGTGGAAACACCAGTAATATGCTGAAACATATTTCAAAGCAAGGGCTCAAATTCCAGGAAGGCTATGTATTTGACACCATATGTGCCAACACTTCCTAACTCAGCAGCATGTCTGTTACAAAGCTTAAATATCCTTTGGTATAATAACATTTTAAACTACATAAAAATGCATTCTGTACATTTTTTTTTCATTTCAACTATAATTTGTTCAGAAATATACAACAGCTGTGTTGACACTGAAAACTATGTAGGCCTCTATTGTCCACACAGAAGATTGATCAGGAATCAGTAACAGAATTGATTAAGAATTGGGCAGATGAGCAGAATCAATAATGACTTTAAAGTCTTATTAATTCCCATCCTTGGACTTGATCTAAAAATATTAATCTTTAGATCATTTTGAACCGTTTAAAGTAGCAACTAATGCTGACTTTTTTTGATGATAAGGTTAATCGCAGGACTGCAGATGTCTCTAATGTGTCCCAGAAATACAAATGATCATTCTGCAGAAATCTGTTTCTTTCCTTCTCTTACACCCACACACATTCAGCCACTGATAATGCAGTAACAGTAAATCAGTGCCTGACGTATATAGGTCATTAAGCCTTTATTCACACCGCAAACCTTTAATCTCAAAACTGCTGCTCATATCGGATTTTTAAATGTGTGGATAACAGAATGCAACATACTGAGCTGACAGTGACGCTGACATAAAAGACTGTTTATTTAGGGCAGGGGAGCTGAAAGTTTTGATGACTGAGTAACAATTTAGGGAGCCAGCATATGATTGAGGGCTGCACAGGCTCAGGACATAGGCAGTATATAAAGATGGATGACGCGTCTCCACTTACCCCCACTTAGGTTGTATTATCCTCGTTTTATAGCACTAAATAACTAATTAAACCAAACTTATTAGAAAAATGAACACTTAAGCATACAGCAGTGTGATAAATCTTAAATGACACAAACAGTCTTTGGGAAAAATTTATTTGATGTGTACTTTGAGTTTTTAGTTTGGCCCATGTCCCATCCACTAACATGTAGAGGGCGGGCTTTATGACCTATACTGCAGCCAGCCACCAGGGGGCAATCCAAATGTTTTGGCTTCACTTTTTGGGAGCTGTCATGTTGTCCATCTTTACTGTATATATCTCGTCACATATCTACATTTGATCATGTACACTAGATATGATGCACAAGGTACCCTGGGTGCATTGGTTTCTATTGTTCTAGGACGCTGTGTCAAGATCTGCCTGTCACATGCATTGTCTTCTTTCAAGATACACTTCAGTTTTCACAGGAAATGTACCATTCCATAGAGACTCCTTCAAAATAAACACACTATATTAGTACAACACTGCAAATTGATTGTTTGCAGCTAGCAGTTAACAAGTAATGCACTTGGTTGGGTTTAGGAAAAAAGAACTGGGTTTGGCTTTATAATCTTACAGGACATGAATGCTGTTCTCCCAGATAAAAGTTGGTGTTTGCTTGACCCATCCTTTACCTCTCCTGACCACCCTACTGAGACTTTTACTGCCTTAACTATCGTTCTTGTCTTGACGCTGCTGGCCACCAATAAAACTAGAACAGCAACCGGCCACGAATCACGCCAATGTTAAAGAACAGCTTTTTTTATTGGTGTCTGGTGCTGGAAGTCACTACCCCGGCACCGGATTTTGACGACTTCAAAGTGAGAGCGGGTTAGATTTGTGAAGGCTTGCTGTTGTGCACACAACCCTTATTAAAACAGAGAGTTTATACATTTTTTTTATAAAGTGTCCTTCTCTCCTCAAACATAGTTATTTTTTCTCTGGTGGCTTTTCCATCTCACTTCAACAATGAACTGCAGAGTTTTCCACCAAAATTGCTAACTTTAGCTGACAGCACAAGCATCACTGACAAAACGTAATTCCTGCGACGCTTGTGAGGTGCCACTTGTTGCCAAAGAACCAGTAGTATTCTACAAGTTGACATTGCCCTTTGAGCACCTGTGATTTAGGGTGTATCAGCCTTTGAAATTTGGATAAATATCAGCCAGTCCCTTTATACTGGTCAAGCTTGTTGTTTTGGTTTGACTTTTAGCATTCTCCTTTAAATGACCACTACTCAAGCAGGTGTCTAAAACAAAAAAGACAATAAAAAAAACAATTTCCCCACTATCATAGCAGATACAGACTAAAGCATTCGCAAAAACAGGATACAGCTGCCCCCGTATTAATCTGGCGCATGTCTCCTAGATTTAGGTTGGAAATAAACACTTGTTTCCATGCAGCTTTGTGGTTTTCTGATTGACTCACACACACCAGCTCCAGGTCAGTGAGAGGGGAAACCGTGTGAGTTGCTCCACTCCCAGCTGCAAAGCAAATGCAGCCCAGTGGCCACCTGTTGTGACCGTCTGTGTTGCTGTGAGTGCAGCTGTAAACACAGTGAGCAACTACTGCTGAATGTTGTTCTGCTGTGTCAGTCTCTGGTGAAATAATAAGGTGTTACAAGTTGGAGGGCTGGCAAATGTTTTCTAATGCAGACTGATTACCATCACCACTGATTATACAGAAGAAAAACTCTTAGCACTACAGTGGCCAAGAAAGGTCAAGAAAAGATATGAAAATAGACAAAACACAAGCAAAAAGGAAAATATCTTAATCACTTAAAAATATACAAGCAAATACAGAAACATGCCACTAACAGTTTTTTATCCATATTTTCTTGTCTTTTCAGTAATTCATGACTCCACCTCTTGTCTCCTCCGCCTGCTGCTATTGGCTGAGCTGTTTGTCCATTCATCATCTAATCCCATCCACAGTTCTTCGCTCTGTGGCATGGTCAGGTCAATGATCCATCAGGTGGACAAGCTGACGAGTCTACCCAAAAAACTCCACGACTTGGTAAGATGTTACTGCATACTGCCGGGATGACCTGTATGATTATTATTTAAATCTCTTCTGTAGCAAAGTTGCTAACAGAAAATGTTGGCATTGTATGTTTCTGCAAAAAAATGCATGTGTTCATTCGAACTTTTCATACATACATACAACTTTATCTCCTGTGTGTCTTTAAATGTTCTGTTTTTAAAGCAATCTTCACTTCTCCTCAACAGACAGATGATGAACTCTTTGAGGCTGTGGAAAACAGACTGGACAGTCTTCCTAATATGCAGTACACTGCGGCCCATTTCAACTCCCTGAAGGTAAATGTTCTTTCTGTGGAAAGGCTGTGTGTGTCAGGGGAGAACTTAAATCATAGGTACATTTATATTTCCTCTCTCTCTGTTTAATGTCTCCACAGGTGAATGAGTCACTGTCCCAGCTGTTTCAGCACAGTCAGTCCTTCAGGCTGCACGTTGAATGGTTGAAAACAGCCAAAGAGAACTTCAGTTTGTCCTCCCAATCAGCAGAGGACGCCAGCTCTCACCTCCTGCATCTGTCCAACCTTGTTAATGCATCTCTTTCACAGGTGAGAACACCAGTATGGATCTGTGCATTTACATGGATTATTTGAATGATGATTTCACTTCATACTTTCACATACTTTTTTTTAATTAATAGAGAAACTGTACATTATATTTATTCAAGTCAGGGAAAACAGTCATTTGCAAATGTAAAGTTAAGTTAGGAAATGAATAAAATGTTTTAATTTTGTTTCATCAGACAGAAAAGGAGAACATAGAAAATGACATGAAATAAATATTTTAAAATTTCACAAATAAAGTAGGTCCTTTTGAATTTGAATTTCTCACTTAGTCCAAGTGGTTCAAGCTGTGCAGTTAAAGATAAATTAACCTGATTTAATTTGACGTCCGAGCTGCTGCCTTCACGTCTAAACTGGTTATTCTTTCTGTCCTCAGATGAATGAAGAGGTTCCTCAGTCTCCATCTCCCTCCCTCCCTGTCCCCTCCACGGCCTTTGATGTGCTCCAGTTCTCCGTGGAGATTTCCGAACACTTAAAAGTGTTTTGTGACTGGTCAAAAAGAATTTTGTCGTGTGTCCGGAGCTCTCACTGTGGTAGACATTAAGCCTCCATGTTCAGCACCCAAGCGACTGCAAACGACTTCCCACAAACCACTGTAAACGTATATGATTTTTACCCAGAGAGGAATTGTAGACATGGCAATGTAAGTCAGATGACCCACAATCTGGTTCAGACTGAAATCTCAGCAGCTTTTGAATGTATTACCATTTAGTTTGGTGCAGATATTCACAGTGCCCAGTGGACATATTTGCATGACTTTAGCGATCCCTTGACTTGTCTTGTAGCGCCTCCCACAGGTCAAAGTTTTCATGTATCAGGTGAAATATTTCAACAACTGTTGGGTAGATAGCCATGTAATTTGGTAAAGACATTCATGTTCCCCTCGGGATGATTTGTAATAACTCTGGTGATACTCTGACTTTTTATCTGGCGCCACCACTCAAAATTTAAATCAGTCCAATACTTTCGTTTGTGATCATTGGATTTGTTTTGTGCTACTTAGCAAACTTTAGCATGCTAACATGCTATACTAGGATGGTGAACATGGTAAACATCTGCTTAGCCATAGATTGTTAGCACTGTCATTGCAGCTGAGGTGATGTTAGCATCAAACAAATAAGAAGAATAAGAATTTCAGGAGTCGTTTAATCACAGTTTAAACTGTTTTGACTCGATATTAGCGAGATGTTGAGTTCTAGATGAATCTATCCAGCTGTAAAACAGAATGTAAGTTTATCGCATGTTCTTCTATGTCACATTTTACACGTAGCCTTTAAAAATGTGTCATACTGATGCACTGTGCAGAGGCACTGCCACCTGTGACCTTTACTCCCTTTGAGACTGTTTACATTCACAGTGCCTGCTAAGTGTCGATCCACTCAATGAGCTAAATGACAAGAAAATGTTGCAGAACAATTAATATTTTTCTACTGTTGTTTTGTTTTTGTTATTTTTAACCTATTTAGGATGCTATTTATGAGCTTTTTATAATATAGTGTGAGATGCTGGCATCTCGCTTTTTTTCTATGGGTTATCTATTATGTAATATTTAATAATATTAATAATATTGTCATACTGTAGTGACTTTAACTGTACTATTTATACATTTTGTATGTTTTGTTTATGTAAGTTTTACATGAAGTCGTCAATAAAATGGTAGACTTGAAACAGATTTCTGTCTGCTCCATGGTGATGATGTACTGCACTGGATGACATAATCACACTTCACACTACAGCATCAGTGACTGCGTTTACATTCACACTAATACTTCACTGTTATTTCAGATATGAAAGTATTCTGAATTTCATACATTTTTCAAATGAGGCCTTTTCTTGGATTTAGCATTTTCCAGTTAAGGCATGTGGGATACGCAGGTACTCGGTTTTAGGAGCATTTTTTGACATGTTTACAGCACAGTGCTAAGGGCACCATCATCCAAAGGGGGTGCCACAAATGGGGAAGAAGATAAAGTTTATCTTTTACTATTTTATACTAATACTATTACCACTATTATTTTTGAAATATTACATAAGGCCACAACAACTTAACTACATGGCAAAACTAAAAAAATAAATGATAGGGAGGCCTTTTTTCTGGGCTCCTGCCGCCCCCCTCCTCAGCTCGTTACACTTTACCTGTTCTCTGGGGACACGGGCCATTTATCTGATGTCACCTGAAACCTGCAACATGCTGTATCATAATCACGTCAAAACGGCAAAAGCTCTCTGGTGCCTACTCAGCTACCACTACACTTCTAAGAGGAGTGTATGTGAAGAGAAGTGTATGAGAAAGAAAATGAAATCCGCAGGAGGAGAGGTTGTTATGTTAGCTGTTAGCTGTTAGCAGCTAGTTATCGTTTCTACTAAGCAGCCAGTGGGTGTGGCGAACAGCTCATGGAGGTTGCATTGATTTACATTGTGAAGCGTTCAAACTCTTTTCAGTAAAAATTTGTTTTGAGCAAAGGTGAATCATACAGTTTTCGTGATGTGTTCAATGTCATTTTGTAAAATGTAGCTTTTGTGCATTGTCATGGTTATGTTGTACACAAACCAACTCACCAACAGTTTGCAAGGCTGTGGGGTAGAAAGACATGCCCAAAAGAAAAAAAATTCCACAGTTCTGTATGGAAAAGGAGACATACCTGCTTTTAAACATTTTGAAAGTTTTGGTTATCAACAGGCTTTCAGATATGAGCAAACATCATAACACTGACCTCTTCAAGAAGGTGGCTGAGGGAATAAAAGAGGGAGGGTGTTTTCACACAAGTCTGCCAACTTTCAGAAAATCCTCTGTTTTAATGTACGATACGATACGATACGATACGATATACGTTATCATCTTCGTCAGGAAATTTGTCTTGGGCTCAGGAGCTGCACAAATATTGCTGCCTTACAATAATAGTCCAGAAGAAAGTAAAAGCATATACCAAAACAAAAAGAAAGAAAGCAAATAAAAAAAATTAAAACAAAAAAGAAGCATAAAGAAGCAAAATGACACAAGCGACAGCTGTTCCTTTGGAATATTCATTTTCATTAGACATGCTTGTCTTTTTTGGAATAAGGGCAAAAACTGGAATCCTTTATGCATGTAAATATAGTCAGTAATGGTGAAAATGATCCTATTGGTTGAATTTATCATCAGAGGGGCAGGCCAAAAAACACAGTTTGTTGTTTTTAATGTAGTTAAATGGCAAACTTGGATTAACTCTGACTTAAATATGAACGAATATGGAAAAATGAATGGTTTCTTTATTTTTCCCTCCTATTTTCAGTCCTCCTCTGATCTAAACAGGAAAATGAAAGTCCTCGGCCTCTAGCAGGACCCATATGATTGTTCTCTGAGGGCCTTTTTCACAGCAGCACAGGTGTTACTAATCACATCAACAATGCCTCTGTTGTATTTAAGTGTCCCTAGTAGGCTCAGTCATGACAGTGAGGCTGAACCCCACAAGGCCCCTGTAACTGAAGTGGAATTCAGCCATCATTAATTAGGTCATTTACACCTCTTAAAACCAGTGATTAGGACAATATTGCCAGTGCTTTCCATACTACGTGAAGAAAAGACATCTGGAAAGCTAGAACTGTTTTTAACCCAACACATCTTGCTCACTTTGTCTTTATGCTCCCTGTATTTAGAGCCATGTGGTGCTTTGAGGAGATCGTAAGGAAATAACAGACTCGTAAAATAAAGCATTACTGACACTTTTTTGCCTGCAGAGCAGCTCTGATGCCAACAAACCGTACAGTCTTACCAAAACTCCACATCTGCTGCATCAATGCAAGCACTCATAAAGCACTGAGGTTAAAAGCTACCACACAGGGCTGAGTGACACACAGGGGGAATGTACAGACCACTGCCATTCAGCTGTGAACTGTATATGAGTGACCCGAAGTAGCACACAGTGACTTGCGTAATGTCAGCGTGTTGACATGTGGCCACAGACAGATGATCGCACACACAGACAGACTTTGTGCTGTAACCAATGCTGGCCTTCCAGGGAAAGTCTGAGCGATCCTGCAGTTGTACGGACTGCGGCCTCTGGTAGCAGCTGAGAGCTTGATCTACAACCCACAGGGGATCTGGGTGTTAGAGGGAAATTCCTTGACTGGAAATAGAGAGATGGAGGGAGAGGGACAGAAAGAAATAGACATGTTTTGTTTGCAGAGAAAGAGAGTGACAGGTGATAATTTGTTGACTGACAGATCAACAATGAAATATTGGATGGCAACAATGAATCTGGATGTCATGACAGGGCAGAGGGAACAACACATACATATTTCTTGTCATGTTTTTGATGAAACATTTTATGTTGTTCTTCCTCCTGCTGCCAGAGGACACTGTTTACTGCAGTTCCTAAGCAAAGACAACTCACTGCATACTCTACTGACAGAAAGAGAGTGGAGAAAAAAAGTGGAAAAGAAGTAGCTTATTGATTTTACTGCAGATCAGTTCTGACCAGAGTTCTTTCAACTTTCACCTTTATTTATTTATTTTTTCCACTGAAATATGTGCCACAACGAGTTCAGACTGTGCCTGTTAGATGCAGTGAAATCACTTTTACTCATTAACCTCATAAACCAGCTTTCACTTCCTCCATTGTTTACGTTTAAGTGAGTAATAATGACGGGAGCAAAGGAGGAAGTTAGATGATGTTGCAAGAGTGACAAGTCCATGAGGTCGGGGTGGGTAGATGAATGGGTCAACAATACACCATGAGACCACCATTTCCCATCGCCCATGAAGTTCGGTTTCTTTTAACCACGATCATTTCCGAACCTTTACCAATTTACTTATTATTGTAACCACGGTGACAAAGCTCCTCTAACCTTGATATCGTAGGGTAGTTATTTAAACCTAAAGCACGTGTTTCCAACACCTCATCAAAGCACTTTTTTTAATCCAACCCTTAAGGGAGTAGTATGTATGATTTAGCGGCATCTAGCAGCTGGGATTGCAGATGCAACAAGCTGAATCATCTCCTGGTTAGAATTCATTCCGTGTTCATTGTTCAGGAGGTTTTAGCAGGGGCCAAATTATCTGCAGAGATCTCTCCTTCTCGGAAAGTCAAAGTCTTTGAGTTGTTTTTTTTTTTTTTTTTGAGTAGATGCCTAGGTCTGTGGTTAACACGAGCTCATTCTACGACATTAATATATTAGTAAATACCCCACTTGTGAATTTTAAAGCCTTTAAGTATTAAAAAACGCAGTTAAGAAGTGGCTTAATAAGACAACAGGGCATCCTCATGCCAAACATGGTTGCCTCATTTTTGTGGTGACTTTAAGTTATACTCCGTATATTGCCTAACATAGTTTTTTTTCTTCGGCCAATTGCATTCACACTTCATAAATTATAAAAGTTGTGTAAATTTGTGACGATTATCTAGTTGGCTTTTTGTTGAGGGAACCAGGGTGATGCTAACATCTGGGTCTGCGTACAAAATTCCTGCAGCTCTCTGTTGCAGCTGGGGCATGACTGCAATGGAGAACAGCTGCACTTTCAACTGTGAAAAATGACCAACAAAAGTTTTTAACACAAGCAAATATGTTTCAGCAGAAAAATGATCCAAAACTATGGAGAAATTAACATTGGCAACATGTTTACCTGATCTTAGCATGTAGCTTCATTTAGAACTTTCAGCTGGGGAATGACTGTTAATAAGAGAGAATAGCTGCACTTTCTACGGTGAAAAATCACCAGTAGAAGCTTCTAAACCTAAATCTTTACAACTGGACATTTTCCAGCAGGAATATGATCTGAAATCAGGGAGAAATCAACAATATCGGCAACCAAAGGTAGGTTTCCCTAACGATATTTCCATGACACAACAGGTTATACTCTGCAGTCCATGCAAACACACTTTTTTCTTCATTTACACTCATGAATAACCATTGATGACATCACACCTTCCCCTCTAATCCTTAGCATGAACCTTCATCAAACCGGTCACAAATATAGAAGTACAAGAATGTGCATGCACTCACACACTCACACATGCAGTCAAGCACATAATCACACACTGGTTCAACAGTTGCTCGCCAAAGAGCATACAGACGTAAAGCAGGGAGGAAGGAAGAGGTTCATGTACAAATGAGGGATGGAAAATAGGAAGAACACACACTTTCTCTTGGTCACACACACACACACACACACACACACACACACGGACATGGACATGCCTCCAGGATCCAGAGGGAGGACAGGGGGGGAGGAGTGGAGGTGAGGACAGATCACTTTGGGATAAAAGTTGCAGCAGCAGCAGACATGAAATCCTCCAACGAGCTCGACGGGCAGTTTGGAGAGTTCCTCCGCTGACTGCAAACTACAACAGAACTCTCTGCTGCAGCACACTGACACTCACACACAGTTCATATGCTGAAGGTGGAGAGGAGACCCAGCACATGAGGATCTGTGAAGGATTTTCTAACAAGTACACCTGCTAAATGAAGAAAATTTATGTTGGACAGATTTCTTTGTGAAGATCAACATCGCTGAACTGAACCACAGCTGCAAAATGACAGTAAGTAAAACCTGGTGCAGGGATTCCCTCACTGCTCCGAAACCAGCGGGAGAACTTTTCATAGATTAAAGAGTCAGTTTACTGAATTTATGAAAAATAAACATATTTTTCTCATTTACCTCTAGTTGTATAACCATGCTGATAGTTTTGGTGATTTAGATTGTGATATATCTGCCTTCACTGCAGGTAAATGGAATTAAATATGTGGTGTGCACACCATAAAGCAACTCTGTGAATAGTTTTCATGGAGACTAATAATGTTCACAGTGTGTTCTGTGGATTTTACAGCAGTGATTTCTAGAAATAGAGGACAAAAAGAAGGTTAACTGAGCCTTTAAATCAGAGTTAATTATTGATGTATAGTGATGTATATCTGGCAGTCTAATTTATTCAATCATATAATGCAGCAGTTAGAATTCAATAAGATAATATTTTTTTAATTTGCAAATTTAGCGCATTTTAGATGAGCCATAATTTGCATCTGATGCAGTAGGACTTTACTTAAAGTGCATTGTGAAGCTGGTTATAAACTGCTTTTATAGATAAAAATATCATTCTTGCACTATACTTGTAACATAAATCACCATCAGTTCTGATGTCATGACTGTCATCATTTATTGACATTATTATATGACATCAAACTAATTCCTCAAAAAGAAAAATATACTCATCAAGATTTTGTGGTTGGCAGTAAGTTGTTAAATCCATGACATGTGAGGCTTCAATATCGTATTTAACAAACTGTATGCTGTATGAACATGTATAAACTAGAATTTTCTGCATTTCTTTAATCCTTTACAACTAAGTCTTTTTCACAAAATAGTATATTGTGGCTCAAATAAATGGCTTCTTTTTAAACAGATGATGTTTTATAATCCTGAAATCTGTTTAAAATAGATTGTAACATGAAAAAAAATGTATGAGAAGTGACTGGAAAAGTTCCCGTGAAGCTCAAATATTGATAACTGCATCATGATTTTATACAATATAGAGTGTATTCATATCATTTTCTTGCTAAATTTTATGGGAAAACATTTTCAAAATTGAGTTGACTTCTGCTGGATCTGTGCCAGTGCTGCAGGAGTGTGTACATCCCATACACTCTGCTTTCTCTGACACACACCCACACACAGACACAAGATCTTGTCATTCATCACCCTGGTGTTTGTGGTCCACTGAGATCCATTTCCACGTAGAGGACATCACCAGGACTAATACACACACACACACACACACACACACACACACACACACACACACACACACACACACACACAGACACACACACCAGCATGTCTTACGTAACATGGCTTCCCACAGGGAAGCTGTCAGAGTTGTTCTGAGCTGGCTGAGACCAGTGTCACCTCCTTTGACACTTGTCTAAACCCGACCAGCTCTAAGCACGTCAGCTATGCTGCTCGTTGGATACCCTCTTAACTGCCGATCCTTCACACTGTGTGGCTGTTGTTGTTTTATTCATACCATCAGCAAAAATCTGAATTCCTCTAAGAGGGAAACAGAATGTAACTCCAAGTGATATTAAGCTTTTGGATTATTGTCACCAGGACCAGATAAAAAAAAAGCATATATTACCAGATTTGGTGATTTGGGGATTTTCAGGAAGACTTAAAGCTGGGGTAGACTTCTGCACATCCTCTTGGTTCTGTTTTCAGACCTTAGAAAATCTAGTCAGTGACCAATGAGATCATTTCAGAAAGAGGGTGTTCCTGTTGGCTGTTGTACATATGTAGTTGCATGTTAACGTCCTGATTCAATACTTGAGAATCCTGCAGATTCCTCGTTGCTATTCCAGCAACAACTGCCTACACTGCAAAGCAACCAAAAACAGAAATCGGACTTAAAGAGAGTCTAAAAGAGAGTCTGACAATAAATGAAATGAAACATGTCGATATCAGCAAAGCGTTTCCGAGGTGGAGAGAGAATATGTTTCTAATAGTTTAGTTTTCTGCTAACCGGAGCCAAAGACTCAAAGCTTCAGCCTCAAGTTCATGTTAATGTAGCTAACCTTAGCGAGAGCCTTGAATCACAGTGTGTCCTCCAACATTACAATACATCTAGCCAGGAGGAGAAAAGGTAGCAGCTCTGGAAACAGACCCCAAGTCAGCAGCTGTAGCAACCCGAATTCAGGCAGTGCAAGCCCAAGCTCTGGACAACCCCAACTGCTCGATCAGGAAACTTTCTGTTGCTGCCATTACACAGGCTAGACCTGGCACTGCTACTGGCCACCATTCCACTGTGACACCTGGTACTGGGGGGTTTTCACTGATCTCCAACTGAAGGTCCAGAGCTGCTGCTCACTCACCTCCTGGCGAAGAAGTCTTGTCTCAATATTGGTCTAACAAACAGAAAGAGGGAGCAGGCAAGGAAGGGCTGAGTGAATGTGCTGCGTGCTGCTCTACTATGAAATCAGATTAAAAAAAAAATAATAAATTGATGTATGGGAAACATTGGGTTACTGTATGAAGCGCCTGCATATGCCCATTGTTGTCTGGTGGGAGGGGCTTAGAAGAGGGCAGGGGAAGCTGAAGGAGGTGCTTTTTTTTTTTTTTACTTTTCTTTAATTTTGCAGAGTATAGATTTAAATTTTCTCGAACTCATTCCTATGAGATTAATTTTAATACTTCAAACAAATTACTGGAAGAATGTAAATGTAAAATTTAACGTGAAATTTAAAGTTATAATGTCAAGATATCGGCTGTACATGTTGTGAAACATTTGTCTCAGACAGACCTGAATAGCTCTGTAATCAGAGCACAGCACAAACACTGAGAGGGTCAGAGGTCAGGTTCCCACACCCACAGTAATAATGTATTCACATATGGATTAGACGTGGATCATATGGTATAACACTGCTGTATATGCTGCACCATAACTGCAACTCAAAATTTTACAAAGACATTGAAAATGATCTTTATTATCAATCAAAGTAATAATTTGAATGATCTCTTATATAGTTTCTGCAGAATGAGTAAATCTCTTGCAGCTGTTGCAGCTGATTTTAGAAATCCTTGTTAATTCAATTTAAACTGGACTTACATTTATCAGTTAAACCTTGCATCTTAAACACCTCCTACTTGTATTTCCTACATGTTCAATTTCTCAAATTTTCATTTTTAGCTTAAAAAATCTGCACACTTGATCCCTAAATGAGTCTTTGCCTTTGTTAAATGTGACCGAAGCTTCTGCAGGGGATACACAGTATCTGTGTATGCCACATTCACAGCTCTGAGGTGTTCTCTAATGAGCTGTAATGAGCTGCCCCGTGTCTGAATGTACGGTGACACCAAATCCCAGCTCGGGCCCAAGGGTGCCAGCTGTGGTGGAAACATCAACGTTCCACCAGACAAAACAAAGATCAGTGTGTCAGTGTGTGTGTGTATGTGTGAAAGAATTTCATGAGGCTATTAACAGACATGTTTATATCCATGGATCAGTGTTGCCAGCATCGCCATGACGACAATCATCACTGCACTGGCTGGGTTACATTCCAACGAGCTGCAAGAGACTTCGCTCTGAAAAAGAACCCCTAAAACGATGTGTTAATTCATCTTAAATGAAGACTTCTTGCTTCATTAATATATTTATTTACAGTTATGTTATCAAACCATCACATTTACAAGACAAGTGTCAGTAAGCACTCAAAAGGCTTTAGTCACGGTAGGATATTTGACATGTCATGACTGGTGTGAATAATAACATAAATGATGGCTGCCTTCAATCTAGCAGGTATATTTCCAGGGTACCAGGGTGTAGTGGAATAGTCTTTTTGTTTAGGAAGATCTCTAACTATGTGAAATGACCCTTAAATATCCAAGTGGCAGCCATTATAAGAGCTGCTCGAATTCTCTAAATGCCAAGGACAGGTTCTCCAGTGCTTCCTTTCTTATCTCCTTTGGCATAGGATACACTGGACGATCATTTACCAAAGGAATGCCATCCCATAGTTCCTTGGGCCAGCAACATATTTGTACATTCCCAAAAACAAACTGATATGCAGAGATCTTGCCTACATTTAACAATGATTTTTGTACAGTCATTGGGATTTGTGTCAATTAATATGATTGGACAGTATGGTGAACATAAGCAACCATTCTCAATGTGATGACCATTGTGTTTCATTTTTGTAACTGGTAGGCTATATTCCATTTTTATTTCAATTACAACATTGGTAATGAAGAAATATTTTCACAGCGGGAAAATGTTGGCATTTTATGTCTCTGCAAACCACAAAAACATTACATTTGCATACACGTCAAATTAACATTTGTAAAGTGATGTAGTATATAAGTGGACTTCGTCATCAGGCAGTGAAGGGGATGGTGGATAGCGTATCATCTAGGCAGGACGGTTTTCAAACTACACACCACTGTTAAAGACCAAGAAACAAAAAACTGGTTGAGTTTTAGCGACCCATTGCTGTGTTTCCATCTGCTTTTTAGGCTCCAAACGTGGGTGTTTTGTAGCGACTCATCTGTATTTTTTCAGCAAGGAAAGTGGCCAGGATTTTGTCCCCAAAACTGAGCATTTTAAGTCAGAACATGATCTTTTCCTAATTATAACCAAGTGGCTTTTGTGCCTAAACCCAACCACACATTAACCAGAGCTGTGTTGAAACATAAAATTGAGTTGTTACTGAGCTGCTGTTGGATTCTTGTCTTTTCTTTATGAATTCTCTTTCACATCTTTCCTCATGATCTTTCCAGTCAATGTCATGGAGAAGTGTTGAGCAAAGATATGAGACATAATACTTTTGACTTTTCAACCACAGCCCTGGATTTATGATGGCCATCTCCATAACGTTCCTTTGGTGCAGTCATACCTAAATTCAAGCCTGGCTGAGTTTACTCGAGTAGTGTGGCCAAAGTAGTTCATGTGTTTGTTGAATATCTTGTTCATTTGCACCAGTCACAGGTCTCTCAAACCTGAATCTTCCTCGTAATCATTAATCTTGCTTCTCTAAACAAACACATTTAACGTTGCCTTTTTGGTCCGTGTGTGTGTCCAGGCTGCCACAAAGCTACTGGATGAGATGTGCCACCTGACGGCTCAGTCTCTGACACCAATGGTCACGTCGGAGCACTTCAAGGTCCTGAAGCTCCTGGGCGAAGGCTCATATGGCAAAGTCATGCTGGCTGTTCACAGGAAGAGAGGTGAGGGGGGAAGCTAATGTTCATTATCGTCTCAACACTCCAATAAAAACGAAAGACCTACATCAGTATCTTCCCCTTTGTATCTTCCAGGTACTCCGATGGCTCTGAAGTTCTTCCCTCGTGAGTCCACCTCTCTTTTATCTTTCCTGAGAGAGTATAACCTCTCTCTGTCGTTCTGCACACACCCGTCCTTGACCAGAGCCCTGGGGATCGCCTACTCAACACCCTCACACTACGTCTTCGCTCAACAAGCTAGCCTCCACGGCGATCTCTTCGATGTCATCTTGCCTGAGGTACACGGTTATTTCAGCAGAGCTATTAAGTGTTGTCAAAAAACACATACTGGATTTATCAAGAAAACCTTCTTGTTCAGAAATGCTGAAATCTGATTTTATCATATGTATTTATCTCCTCCCATTATTCCCCACCTCTCTCCCTCTCCAGGTTGGAATGGAGGAGGACTGTTGTCAGCGGGTGGTGGCCCAGCTGTGTGGCGCCCTGTCCCACCTGCACTCTCTCGGTTTTGTCCACAGAGACCTCAAACCAGAGAACGTCTTCCTGTGTGACTCTGCCTGCCGCTGGGTCAAACTAGGAGACTTTGGCATGGTCAGTATCAAACATGGCATTCTGAGAAGCCTAACTTCTGTCCACTGTCAGGCAGGAACCATATATCTTTATATTTTGTTGTTTTGTTTAGTTTAGTTTTATAAATCAAAACTTGTAACTACATTAAGGTTGTTTTTTGTGTAAAATATCAATAATATTATGACACATGCAAGTATCTGACCATATTAGGAGACACGGTACCAGCTTTATCAGTGCAGTCTTCAATTATTTGCAGTTTTTTTTTTTTGAGTTTGAGTTTTGAGGGGGTTTTTTTTTCATTTCCCAGAAAGTACTGGTTTTGGACATGCGACAGCAACAATATATATGCATGTATACAGTATATGGAGATGAAGCAGATGATCAACAGTTTAGGGTTTAAATGATATGTCAATGCACAGCAGCTTGTGGCCTTTTTATTGTTATATGTGCTTTATTTGTACGTTTCTTTGCACCAATTTATTAAATGAAAGTGACAAATGACTGAATATTCTCCACCAGGTGAAGGCCAGGGGCACCAGGGTCCCGGAGGTCTGGTACAGCTCTCCTTACTGCACCCCTGAGGCCGAGATTGCTCGCGGAAACGAGGACAGCTGGAGGAGCATGAGTGACGGGAATGATGGCGTTAAGGAGGATGAAGAGATGGAAAAGAAGGCCAGAGTTTGGGTGTCTGTGGAGCCCAGCACAGATAGCTGGGCGCTAGGGATCCTGACCTACGCCATGCTCACCGGCAGTCATCCCTGGGCTGAAACAGCCAGCGACTGCCGCGCATACCTGAAGTATGAGGAGTGGTTTGACCAAACAGAAGGCCCTGATGATGAACTGGATGTATGGGCAGAGCCACAGGGTGAGAGCTCACAGGATTTCATTGGGGCAGAACTTGGAAAGAAAGACCTCCCTGCCGTGGCACCCCAGTTCGCATGTTTCACCCCGCTGGCCCGCTCCTTCTTCCGGTCGCTCCTCGACCCGAGACCCCGGCATCGCGGACGACCTGAGGTTGCGTTGAATTACCTCGGTGGTGACTGGGTGATGGAGAAGGAGAGGGTGAGGCTGGAGGAGGAGAGGAAGAAGAGCAGAGGGAAAGGAGCAATCAGGAACATGAAAGAGATGGAGGGGAGAGGAGAGAGATAAGGAGACTGGCAAATAAGGAAGCAATTTCTACACTTCAACATGGGCTATATTAAAGACATGAGATGTTCAGGTTTATTATTTAACCTGACTAATACTGTTTTTAGTTCATAGTTTAGCAAACATATTTTACTTGCCTCAAAAATTTGCAGTTGTCATAAGCTAGGAACACTGTAGAGCCTACAGTAGATAAACACATAAACATTCTCCAGTTCAAGCTTCACAAATGTGATTATTTGCTGCTTTTCTTTGACTGTTTAGGAGCATGTAATTATAAGCACTCAGAATCTTTTGCAGCCATTTTTTCACTGTTTTTAGTCAAAAGAAATATTGTTTCAGCCCAGCTGAAAAGACAAAGATTTGGACAAATGTCCAGCATTAATTAAAACGAGATGGTTGCTAAAAAGGATGTGCACCTCTACACCACATATTACGGTGAGAGGATGCTTATGTTAAAGTAGCTGAAGGATTGAACATTTGTTTTTAGCAGTTAATGAACTAAAGGATCTGTATGCAACATGGCAGCAATGCTGACAGAGCTAAAGGTGTTAACATGGAGGGGAACCAGAGGGTGAGCATTGTTATTCTGCGACAATGCTGTTCTGCCACCTTGGGTAAGGACGACGTTATCAGCGGTAAAAGCACAGATACACACACAGGGACCATGGAAGTATCAAGAGAACTGGACACAATGTTTGTAGTGGGGCCTCATTCATTCTCATGACAGCTGTTCAGTGGCGCATGACGCCAAAGAAGTTGTAGTATGAAGTTATTCAGAGTCTGACCTGCGTTACAACTTTTTATTAAAGCTTAGCTTTGCCAGTATAAGGCATGGCTTGAGAAAGAGCAGGACCCAGGCGTTGCAAAATGTAGACTGTGTAGTTACACTTTCGATATTTCAAACCTGAGGGAGGCAGTGCTAGCAAGCAATGCTAAAGGAGCTAACGTTAAGCACCATGCTGCTGCTGATGCTGCGCAAATTTTAATGGGGACTAACGTGACAACCGCAGCCAGCAGTGCTTCCCTCTCGTCCCCCATCAACCAAGGGACCATTTCGGGTGCTATGTCCCTAACTGCAGAGGTACTGCAGTTAGGGACATTGCAAAGTTTGGGACAAAGGTGGCTAAGTCTCACTGACTGTTATTTGCACAAGTCATGTGAAGACACAAACCAGCTTTTTAGGTCAAGGTTTCCCCAACAGCCAACTAGCCTCCATACTGTGGTGACCACAAGTGCTCATGTAGAGTATGTGTACTTGGACATGTATGTACACACAGTATATTATATGTATGTGTATTATGCACAGACCTTTCGAAGAAAGCTAAATGGTCATGGAAATTTGCTTCAAAGTCATGGAAATTAATGGTAAAAATGTGTATGAACCCTGAAAAGCATAGAGACATAGAGACACCATTACTCCTATATCTTTACATAGCAAATAGTTGTTGCTGCTATATGAATCCTTTGAATGTTGTATACAGCACCTTTAATCTAACAATATTTTTAGGTAAACTAATATTTACCATAACCAACTGGGTCATAAACATCAGATTGAAAATGACTTGAAAAAACAGCTGCAGTCCTGGGGATTATTAGTGTTTAGTAGTGTTGTAATGCTATCATGTCCTTGTAAAAGATACCATCTTTAGCGCACTGCATTTATTTTTGGATTTAGACTTTTATGTGTATGCATCATAGTAAGCTATGAACTGTATATAGATTGCACTAGTGCCCAGTTTTTACAGCCAACACGACTGCCAGCAGACTGAGAGGAGCAGTGATGAACCACAACACTCTGACCTGGCAATGGAAGGAGAAATGAAGTACATATTAAACTTTTCAGAGGCACTTCCTGGGAGTAAAGATTAATATGCTGCATATATTTTAGGAGTACTTGTATTGCACTGTAAATGTAGGCCTAAACGGCAGTTTTTTGCTAATGCTGTACCATGCATTCTCTAACTTGTATGGTAACTGTGTTGAACTGAATGTATTATATAAGGATTTTATGTGTTAAATTCAACTTTATACAACAATAGTACTGCAAAACCAAGTTTGACTGACTCAGTTAAGTGTGCAATGTAAAATATTTGTTTATATACTACACTACAGACATTTTCAGCTCATAAAATATAATCTAAATACAATAAAATGATTGTTTTTGTAAAAGGCCTCTTCTGTGAATCACTGTAAACCATTTAAAAAGCATATTGAATCAACCTATGATTTTACTGCATCATAAAGACTCACATATGCCAGATGATTTATCTATGTTGACCTTAAAAATGGCATGGCATGCTCATATCTTAATTATGTCCTTGTAAGATCAGACACCAATGCAAATAGATCACAAGAACACACACACCTTACGCATACGCATACGCATACGCATACGCATACGCACACACACACACACACACACACACACACACACACACACACACACACACACACACACACATACACACAGTGAGGACCATCTGCAGAGCTTCCCCAGATGTTTTTAAAAATAGACCCGCTGTTATAAATTTGACACTACAACCTTTCAGCACCATGTATGTGCTGCAGCTCTGACCCCTGCACAGTGCAGCCAAGTCACACACTGAACGCACTGTTTCCCATGCAAATACAATCAGCTGACTGCCTACTGCAGAGGTGGCATTCAGCACATAGACACAGTGAACCACACTGACTTCTGACACTGATCAAGAAACATTAGTCTTTGAAAGAAATAGACATAAACAGGTGTTTGGACCAAACAGAGCACAACATTTAAATGCAATTTTAAATGCATTATGGGAGTGCTGCAACAGATACAGGGGAGATGATAATATGCGACAGCCTAAAAGGAAATATAGTTTGAGTAACAGATTTATGAGTTTAAATGTTTATCAGTGCAAAAAGTGATATTATCTACAGAATTACACTGTACACAAAACCCCCTTTTTTTGTTTGCCAATACAACAATCAAACCCTGTTGTATCAGACTGTCAGTGCTGGGAGGGTTATTTTTAATCATATACCACTACAAGTGACTTAATACATGCCCTAATATGCAGTGGTGCAGTGGAGGCTGTACACAGATACACAGAGTACACCCACCTCTTCTTCTGGCCGTTTACAGTATAATCACCTATCACCCAAGAAGCCGTTTGAATTTATATGAGGGTATACCAACTTCATCAACTACCACGACACTGCTGCCAATATGTAATTTGTTACGTATTCTATTGAATTATTCAAATTAAGTGACATATTGTAAATATTTTTATTACTATTGGATTATTTAACGGCTAACTGTATTCAGAATACCACCACTTTGAACTGTAACTGTAATATAGTACTGCTCATATATTGTATTTTAAATATGTAGTACTTGTATTCTGTCACTCTCCAACCCTGCAGGGCATTGTACATGAATTATTTATGCGGATTTTCAAGTCATAATAACTAGCCTGTATATCTATGTATGATAGTTAGCACTCTCAAAACTGCAGATCATAAATGTCAAGGTCTAGTGATGGGCAGAAATGAACGAACAGTTCTTTTTGAAGACTCTTAAATGTCTCGTATGTACCAGGTCAGCCTGTCAAGTGCTCATGAATCCTTGATTTTTTCCCACTGTTGTCATAGATACCTGCTCACGCTACTTGCCATAGTGACTGAATGAGAAGCATTTAAAATGGACATGAGTTGGGTCCTCACAAGTCAAGGACAATGGTGCCTTCATGTGCTCCTCTAATAGTCGTTCTTTTGTCTTCAATGTGTTAATGAGCTTTTAATTGTAATGTCAAAACATGGACGCTTCAAAGAAGATGTCGGATTAGTTGCTCAAAGCATTTAAACAACAGGAAACAGATCAGGTGAGCCATGAAATATGATTAGTAGGTCATTTTTAAATGTATTCTGATAACACATGAATGCAGCACAAGCCTGCAGAGGTAACTGGGACGTTAGCTACTTGCCCCTCAAAGAACGACACATCATTGGTCAGTGGCATTTCTGTATGCATACAAGTAGAATGCTAGATCAACACATTCAAACTATTAGTTTCTTGTTATTAATGTAAACTTATACATGGTGGCTAGGGATGCACTGAAGATAAGTTTTGTGGGGCAGGCATGCACATACTATAACTGAGTGTCACAGAGAACCTGAAACCATATTTTGCAAAAAGTATCAAAACTTGAAGGGTTAAACACATTTATTTTGTCTCAAAGGAACTGATACTGTGAAAAGAACGGGTCACCCCGTCACTATCAGGGTCAAAATCAACGAAAAACCCTCAGTGTAATTCATTGGAGAGTTTCTTTTGTGTCATTCAAGGTTACCACTTTGGCTCCGCTTTCTGCTTGCTTCGATTAGCCAGTTGCGGTGTTGCTGACTTAAAAGAAACTCTTCTAATATTACCTGCTTGCTAGCTAGTTTGATTATGCGGGTTTTTTAATTCCCAGTCATGCTTCTGGTCTCTATTGCCCAGGCTGCGCCAGCTACTGTAAGATCTGTTTGCCAGAAAACATTTGATCTTTGACACTTGTGTGGAAAAGGAAGAGTCGGCAGCATTTACAGAGTGAGAGGACGGTGAGGTCAGAGTGAGAGCAGGAGCAGTGACAGACCACAGAATGCTGAACCGCTGCCCAGTCTAATAAAAACCGGAGGAGTCGTAAATAACAAGCCGAGGTGAAAACACAAATAAAAAAACTGCTGCTGGATAAACTATTCGGCCTATGTTAGGACGTAAAATGTGCCCTCATCCCCTCATCAACCTAAATATAGAACGCAGAATCATAGAAGAAGAAGAAGAATCCAATCTTTATTCCCAGATAATATTCTTCAGAACTTCACTTTAAGTTAAAATTTAAAAAATGAAACAAATATTGTTTATTTTGATGATGCCAGCAATAAAAAAAAGGTGCGATCTAAAGCATCTCAGTAAGTTTAAAGGCCTTGTTTACCTCTTAGGTCTCACTGACACCTCTACATACTTTATATCATCCACACATATAGATACGTATCACGTTTTACTAAAATCAACCTTGTAAATCCATTTTTAGTTACCATAATATCTTAAATTCTACCCTTTACGCATTAGCTGGATAAATTCATATGGTTGTAAAGCTAAAAACAAATCTGATTTCATTAGTTCCTGGAAAGCAGACATTTTGCAGATACAAGGCTTTCACCCAGAAGCAATAAACAGCTAGATGTATGCATATATAAAACCACACATGGATTAAAGGCAGTTGCAAATATGTTTTCTTGGCTTGGCTTAGTCAATGGGGTTATGACAGGACACCAACACAAGATTTTTACTTCCTCTC
Source organism: Cephalopholis sonnerati (assembly GCA_019142605.1). Lineage (NCBI taxonomy): Eukaryota > Metazoa > Chordata > Actinopteri > Perciformes > Serranidae > Cephalopholis > Cephalopholis sonnerati. Next base: position 11,932,892 of record JAGQAX010000014.1, on the reverse strand, counting down.
CACTACAGTTCAGAGGGGAATATTGTACTATTTCCTCTACCAGCAATACAAAATATAAATACTATGATACATTGTGATAGCCTATTAGGCTATTATAGAGTAAGCTACTCAAGAGCATATAAAGCACACAAATTAACTCCACTTTTACAAGCTGTAGCATTAAAGTGATGAACACATTCATGCATCTATAATCATAATTCAATTATATCATGTACAAGATTCTGAAACTTTACATTAACAGGATGGAGCCATCACAACAGAGTAGCGCCTACTGTTCACAGCTCTGTCAGCACTGTTCAAGTCCCCAGGAACGCCACTCAACCCCTTGCAACCCATTTTTCCCAACGGTATTGCAGTGAAAAAAATCACCTGCAGCCTTAAGAAATATTTTCCCCATTATCCCCCATTGTAAAAGACTTTCCTTTCTGGATTTTGAGCCATGGTGGTTTTATATTTGTGAAACCTTACTTGAGCTGAGAAAAATGATTGAAAAATCCCTGACATCATCACAATGTAAAGTCTGTCAAGTGTTAACTTGCAGGCGGAGCCAGCGGGAGAAACACTACTGCACATATTCAGTAGGATGCATACCATGGAAGTAAACCTGGGAGCTAGAAACTTTTTTGGCGTATGTGCCAGACAAGTAACTCCATTGGATACTGTTACCATTGTTAGCACTTTTAGCACTGTTAGCACTGTCAGCTGCTAGCCGCTGGCCTCTATGTTGAGAACCCTGTGCAGAAAACCATAATCAGACTCAGATACTGACAGATACTGTCACAGCATATTGTCCCCTACTGGCGATCTTGCGTGGCTGTGAGGTTAGGTGGGTTGAGCTCACCTGGGCATAGAGCCTGTGTTAGTTTGAAAGGGGATGTGCCATATTGTTTTGGGGGGGATAGTCATGTCTCAAGTTATTGTCTGTGTGTTTAATGTCTACCAATGAACTGTCAGTGGAGTACTAACTGCTAAGCACCGTTGAACAATGGAGAGCGAGCTGACTGAGCTGACTGAGCTGACCGAGTGACGGCCGTCTGATCAGTGCCAGGGCAGCAAGGAAACAGAAAGGCCTGCATCCCTTACATTTAGACTGGCAGCCAAACACTTATTCTGTAGTAATCCATATGCATGGGCAGCCAAGTGTGGGAAGCCCTAGAGGAGTGTTAGCCCGAAGTAGTGGTATTGAGTGCCCAGGGTTGTGTTTGCCATGACAAATAAATACGCTGAATGTAGAACCTCTTTTTAGTAAGATATAGAAGGCAGGACATTTACTTGTAACAGTACTGTTATATTGTAGTATTGCTACTTTTATTTAAAGGTCTGGTGTGTAGGATTTAGTGGCATCTAGTGGTAAGGTTGTAGACTGCAACCACCTTAAACTTTCTCATGTGTGCCAAGTCTGTAGGAGAACCATAGTGGCGGACATGAGAACCTGATTAGCCCTGTCTGGAGGCAGTGTTTGGTTCATCCATCCTGGGCTACTGAAAAGCAACATGGCGGACTACATGGAAGAGGAGTTGCTCATTATGTAGATATAAACAGCTCATTCAGGTTATTATACACTAATAAAAACATAGGTATGAATATTATATATAATTTCTATCAATATATCCCTCTAAATCCTACACACTGGACCTGTAAGCAAAAGATCTGAATACTTCTTCCATCACTGCGCATATTGCCAACAAGTACTCACACAAACTGACCTACTGGCCACGAGCCCCCCTTGGCACACACACACATACCTCCACCTAAATCATGCTGTCAAAGTGTTGGTTCAGGTTTCCCTGAAAACTTCAAAGCAAAAAGTGACTTTGACCTTTTAACTCTCACTCTACCCTCTGCTTATCCCAGCAGCACCTAAACCACTCCAGCATCCATATGCCAAATAATATACCACCACTGGTTTGAGCCAAAAACAAATTCCTGATGTTACTAAAGTGGAGTTGAGATAAAGGGATCATCTGTGAGGAAGAACAACTTAAGAATACCTCACAAACCACCCTGAGCCAAAACTCATGAATTAGCCAGCTTGTTAAAGGGAGACAGTTTGATTATCGTATCACACTTGAGGAGCAGGTCCGAGGGACCAAAGGGAGGAGGCTGGCCAGTGGCCTGTGAACTATTCCACTCCTGACATTTCACCTGATATGTTGCATTAACGCTATGTGTCTAAAGTATGCCTGGGTTGTGTAACAGTGAGTGTGAGTGCGTGTGTGTTTGTCTTGCCAAAGAGTCAGTGAGAAAGTGAGAAAAGACAGGCTAGAAGCTGACAAGAGCTCAGATCATAAATATATCATTTTAACGTGGTAGTAAATCAAAGCAGATGTCATGAAATGCCACATAATATGGCATATGGTGATACTGTGTTACATTTGTGGAATTGACAAGTTTCTGCTTGTAAGCATGTGCATAATGTTATCACATATCTGTAGAGTAACTGTTATTCTAACGAATAGAATAACCTGAATGTGCTGCATTCAGGTTCTGCTGCAAAGATATAAACATACTATAAAATGCTTAAATTATGATCTAAGTTCAGGTTTGTTTCTTTTGTAGATGATGACTGTGGTAGACTGTAGTTTATTGGAGTTTAGTATTATTAATATTAGAATGACTTTAAGAGGTTCTGCTGCTGGTTATATTTTAAGACTAAGAAAGCTGAGAGGTTTGTAGGGGACATACATTGAAGAGGCTCAGTGAAAAGGTGTTGTGCCTCAACCAAGTGCTCATTGGATGGTAAGAGTTTCGGGGGAGACTGTCTGAAAACAACCCAATCACCAGAATAAATGTTGGTATTGTACACCTTGTAACCTGCTGGGCTGGGATCGAACCTAAGCAATGGTTTCCTGTTGCTCTAACAAAATGTTGGAGGTGCTGAAAGAGAGCCAGAGTAAGTGACATGTCACTTAGCCTGTTCGCTGGATGGATATCCTTATTGGGAATAACTGCATGCATGGGATGTTCTTTTGTTTGCTCATTCCCATCACCTCCAGCTGGGAGAGATGTTAATCCCTGTATACATGTCTGGAAATATCCCAACTTGTTGTTAAAAAATATCCACTTTTGTCATGAAAGACACGGCTGGAATTGTCCCAACCTGTCTTTGAAAAATGCCTGGTTTAGTTGCCACAAACATGACTGGAAATGTCCCAACCTGTCACTGAAAAAGACTTGTTTAAGTCGCCACAGACATGGATAGAAATGTTTCAACCTGTCATGAAAAAATATCCATTTTAGTCGCCACAGACATGGCTGGAAATGTCCCGACCTGTCTTTGAAAAATACCTGGTTTGGTCACCACAAACACAGCTGAAAAGGTCCCAACCTGTCACTGAAAAAGACTCGTTTAAGTCGCCACAGACACGGCTAGAAATGTCTCAACGTGTCTTTGAAAAATACTCAGTTTTGTTGCCACAAATATGGATGGAAAGATTTCATGCCATCCACCATCCACTTCTCCTCTGAATGAGAAGCTCAGCTCATTTACATGCAATCTGAATGACATCACTTGAAATGTTGATATGAAACATGTGAAATGTACAAATGTAACATATCGGTGGTTTACAGAAACATACGATGCTGACATTTTGAAAATGTTATTTTGCAATTATCACATCCCAGTGAGACTAGTTTTTCATGTGAGCATTCAGAACAGCTACTAGCACTGGATTACTTGTAGCGATCATGTCACTGTGTTACTCTACAGTTGTAGAGATGATGGGTAAAATTTTTAAATGAAGTAGTTAACAGGAATCATCCTGTTTAGTTGCACGGCAGTGAATTAATGGTGTGTTTTTCTAGGGCTTTTAAACCACAGAAACTTTCTCGTCCAGAGGACTTCATTCCCTGCACCACATAGGACACAAAGCAAGTGGTGTGTTTTACTTAAAACTCATCTGATATTTCAATGCTGACCAAAGTTGGCTGACCAGCTAACCAGCATTACAGTCCTTACTGTGGCAAAGAATAAATAAATGCATACATTTTTAAAAACGGCAATATTGTTAGCAGCTGACCTGAGGGGAACATGGAGTTCTTTTGGTGTTGTAGCATCAGAGTAGCACATGAACACAGACTGGCACCTGATTTGGGTGTGAAGGAGGCAAGCGGATCTCTTCTAGTGGGTACATGTCATATCCTGACTGCAACACCATCTCTGGGCACCTGCTCTGAATTCTTCTCATCACAAGCTCAAGCCAAATTAAAAATGTACTTGTCAATTTATTTTATGACGTGCTGATGTATGTATCTTTGAAAGTGATGCGAAGCTAAGATTAGAACAAGTGACCTAAGTCCTCCAGGAGTGTGTTGGACATCTATCCGCCCGTCTGTCTGTCTGACCCCTAACAGACTAGACAGACTGACCACACACTGGTGTTTAATGAAAAATCCAGTTATAGCTAATATGATGAGAGCGCTGTGCAGTTTGTATTTAAGTTACGGGCTAAGCCTTAATCTGATCCCTCATCATGCTGATGATGACAGATGGGATCTTTCCCCAGAGAGGGAAACAAAATCTTCAACGAGCATGCAGGGATATCAAGTATATTAAAAGTCCTGAATTCTCTGTAATTTATGTTTGGCTGTGACATGGATCCAAATGAATCCATCAAAATGAAATGTGTGATCGTGTTTTGGAGAGATGTGCTGCTTGGTGTGAGTTACAGAGGAGGAGGTGACCCAGATCAAATGAGGAGTGGGACTCACACACACACATACACACACAGCAGTGGTGGAAGCAGCACTCACATCTTTTAGTAAGTAGCAATACCACTCTGTAAAAATACGCATTCAGGATTTCACTTAAGTAAAAGAGAAAACTAGCAAAATGTACTTAAAGTAAAATCACAAAAAAGTACTTGGCTATGGTTTGGACAAGATCGTGATTTGGCTAAAAAACAATTTCTTTTTAAGGCACAATCATGGCTGAGGAAGGCAGGGTTGTCTTGGTTAAAAAGGTTTCCAGCAGAAAATACACTGATGACTCAACAACAAACAGCCACTTTTCATGGCACTACCACGACTGAAAATGCTGCGATGATTTGGTGCTATACTGGCAGGAAATGCAATGATGTCTCATTAAAAAACAATCGCTTTCCATGGCACTATCTTAGCAGGAAACACAGCAATGACTCAGTATCAAATAACCACTTTCTGGGGCAGTAAAAAAAAAACAACTGCTTTTCGTGGCAATAGTCCACCTGGAAATGCAGTGATGACTATATAAAAAACAACTGCTCTCTGTGGCAGTATCTGGGCTGGAAAGGCAGCGATGACTTGGTAAAAAACAATCGCTTTCTGGCACAGTATCTCAGCAGGAAATGTAGCAATGTCCTCTGTTAAAAACAGCCGCTTTTCGTGGCACTATCGCAACAGTAACGTTGATATGGTATGTATAGGAAGTACAAAACCATGGTATTCGTGGTTTATAGAAATGTAGAATGCCAAGATTTGCTTCTGGCAACTAAATATATACAAATATTGATCAGATGTAAGTACAATATTTGCTTCCAAAATGTAGCTTAAGTGTAAATTAGCATCAAATAAAAAAATCCCAAGTAAAGTCAGAGTACCTCTTGAGTAAATGTATTTAGTTACTTCCAGTACTGCACACTCACAGAGTGTAAACACCAGAAGACTAAAATGGTCTCAGAGTTGATGAAAGGTGACAAGAAAGTGAGTGGGAGATGACTCGAGTTCCTGAGGAAACTGGTTTCCTCTAGTCGCCCTCAGTCTGCCCGTTCAGCTGCCCGTCTGCTCCTCTCTTTTTCAGTCTGTCAGCAGAGCTAAAAGCTCAGTGAGGTCACGTCCTGATCTTACGCAATATTTCTCACTTCTACTATGGCTGTCTTACCTTACAAGCTTCTTATAGAGGGCATTACTGTGATGGTGCAAGAGCAAAGGACAGCAGTGGAGGTAGTATTTAGAGCCTTTATTTATGTATAAGTAGCAAAAAAACAATCCATGAAAATACTGCAAAAGTCCTGGGGTTCAAATGTTATGGTTTATCAGCAAAGTGTACTTTTACTGAGGTGCAGGTGTGGCCAAATGTTAAAAAGTAAATAAATAAAATGATGTCAAAGGCTATTTTTAACTACTTCATACAGTTTGGTAGTTTAAACTAAATTAGTATAATAATTACAATCTGATTATACGTTTCAGTTTATTTTGTGTCAAGGAGCAAACTGTAATAAAAACTACAGTTTCCCTTGTGGAAAAAAATAAAAGCATAAAATAGAAATACCCACGTAAAACACAAGTACCTCAAAGCTGCACTTGTTTACAACAACTGACTAAATATAGATATTTTCAATGACCGACAATGAGACTTCAGGTGAATTCAGAACACCTTGGATCTTATTTTTACAGTTTCCGCCATCTTTCCTAATGCTAATAATAACAGTACTGCCCTTCCTGTCTCGCTGACTTCCTGCTGTGTGTCAAAGGTCAGGTCATCAGTCTCTCCTCCATTATGGCACTTCTCTGGTGGCCAATGGCTTCTCACTGACCCTGTTATGTCACGCTGGTGTTTTGAACTTATCGTCTCGCTCTTGACCTTCACATAACGGCACTGCGTGACTGTACAGCTGCAGCGTGTTGGAGAGCTCGCAGGTGCCTCGTAACTCAAAAGTACAGCAGCTATGTAAAATATCATGAAACACCCTTGGTCCCTTTTATAGTCTTTATGTTCTAAGGTTTCCACCTTACTGTAGAAGATGTGGGGCAACATAAGAGGTCATTTGTTTTGTAAATTTTGTAAATGGTTTCGATACCACCCTCAGGATTTTTACCAATGTTAATAAAAGTTTAGCAGAAGGATAATAATTTTGTCCTCTGGCAATTGCATGTACACTTCAAAAATCAAAAAGTGGTGTTCATTTGTGGAGATTGTTTTGCTAAACAAAACGTTAGTGATGGCCAAATGAAGCCCCATGAAGCATTTTCTTTATTTTCTGAGCTCACTAGATGGCGCTCTTGGTTTAAAGAGAGAGGCTCAAAGAATAGCAATTCAGTGTGCTTTCAACCATTTGTTAAACAAAAAGTGCCATCTAGTGGGCTCAGAAAATGCTTCATGAGGCTTCATTTGGCCATCACTATAAAATGTGCAAAATCATAAACTTGTTTGCAACAAGTCTTATTTTTTGCAGTTATCCAAAAAAAAAAGCAATAATAATTCCTACACCACCCTATTGGACTGAATAGATACCATCTTGAGGTTCAATATCTAATTAGTATTATTATCATGATGATGCATCTACAGTAGCGACTCAACAGACAGCAGCCAGCTGTCATCAAAGTGGGCACTCCACCTCTTGGTCAGCCTGCAAAATTCAGCAATTCCTGCCCCACTCTATTAGGCCTTATTCTCAACGTAGCATTTTCCCATTAAGACATGAAATATGCTGGTATTATTTGGGTTTGGGGAATTTGTGTCTCACCTGGAGTTGTTAATTCCAGTTTGTGACACATGGCCTCTTGCAACAAACCAACTAACCAACAGTTAGACTGAGTAGTGATGCATGCCCAAGAGGAAAGCCCACATTTCTGATTGGAAGGAGAAACACACCAGCTTTAAATCTCCGGGTGCATTCGCAATGATATACTTTTTCTTTTTACTTTTAGTAGGTACTGCAGCTGCCCTTAAAAAGTATGTACTGTTGCATGCAGTATGCACACAATCCAGACATAATACTGTCTCGTAATGTTACGCCGTGAACTTTGACCCTCTTGCTTTTATATCTGTTACCTTGCAGATAAAACAAATGTCAATCACTTAGTTCACAGAGACAGCGATCAACCCGGGGGATCTGCTGTTTCTTTTCAATGTATGCAGTTTAACTTTAAAGTTATAACTGCACAGATTGTAGATTCTACCATATCATATTTGTGACAGTGGAATTACATCAGCAGTTCTCTGTCACTGTTATTTTTATAGTTATGTCCTTTTGTTGTTTGTAATAATTATGATTACTGAAACAATCAGTATTCCTATTATTGCTGTTCGACTGGTCATCACTTACTTGAATGCGGCGTCATTGCGACTTCTGACAGCTGTCAATCAGCTGTCAAACTGTCATCTGTTCACGGCTCAGTCAATGTGACATATCGTTTGTTGCACAGAAGATTGTGGGTCAGTAGAGCTAGGAAAGCATGCTGGCTTGCATATTGCAACATTGACTGGATGTAGTTGAACATCCTGGTATTTTTGGCATACTGCATTTGATATACTATGTATTGGGACATACTAAATCTTTTTCTGGCGTACTGTATAGTATGGTAGTATGGGTATTGGAACACAGCCTGTGAAAGACTTTTTGGATATGCACAAATATCACAGCACTGACTTTCAAGAAGGAGGTTGAAGGCATGAAATTAGGAGGTTGAGATCTCAGGGTTGAACAAGTCTGCCACCAATGGAAAACTACTGCCAATGCGGAAGTGCATAAACATACAGTTACATACAGAGGCTGGCTCCAAAAGCAAGTCTGTCCCCATAGACCCTCATATTAAAATGTCCATATGTCCTATAGCTAATCACAATAACTGTACGGGGGTGAATCTTTATATAAGTCACCCATTTACATTTTGTTAGGCTTACAGTTGCACATAAATAGAGGTGGGCTGCTTTAAATGACAGGCTGCCTGCAGATAGTGTCCTCAGGTTGTCAGTCAGATTCACCCATCATTTCTCCACAGCTCCACCCTCTCTTCCAATATGGTCACTTATGGTTCCAAAAAAACAACATGGTAATGCCGAAGGCCAAAGTGCCGCACTTGAGTCTTCAAAATAGGAATCCACAAACTAATGGGTGATGTTACAGTGGCTACATCCATTATTTTTTAAGTCTTTTATTTTGACAGGATAAATTACATTATGTTATGCTGCGTGTGAAAGTGAATCTTAGTGTAATAATTATTTTCATTAGCCGTGTAAACAGCTTAGTAGGAAAATTTTCTTTTTTGGAACGAGCGCAGAAACTGAATTTTTTTGTGCTCATAAACTTAGTCACTGATCTAACTTTGTAGTGTCTATTTGGGATGTTGTGTATAGGTTTTCAAAATAAGATCAAGACTTCACACGTCCTTTGAAAGGATTTATTGCCTCTTTCTCATTAAATTGGTCATAAATCAAAAGTGTTAGTCCAGTGATTTTACAGCCAGGGTGGAATGAGTGAGAAATGGGAGACATTTTTTTAATATATTTCAGCCAGCAATAAGAGCAATGTAAACACAACACACGTCAACATATCATATCAATCAGCCCTATATCTTAATGCCAATTAAACACAGTTCATGTGATTTGATCACAGCAAACATTAAAAGTCTATGCAGACAAAATGAATTCACAGTTGAAAAATGTTTGACAATTCATGTGTCAAAGTCCCGTAAACACTTTCTAAATTCACAAAAAGCCAAAAGCCTTTTCAGCGCAAACATTAACATATCATTCGCTGCCGTTAAGACATTCATCAGATGAAGTAAGACAATCATTTTGTTTTTCCAACCTTCAGTCCAGAAACTGGTGTCTTTAAATCTCTTACATTGTACATGAGTTCCGTAACACAACATTTTAAAATTTCACTTTACAGTCCCAAAAAAGCCACATGGAGATAACTGCATCAGGTTTAATTCTTTAGGGAAAGTTACCCAGTACTAAAATTAATCAAAGAAATAGATCCAAATTTTTGAAAATGTAAACAAACGAGATATGTTATAATTAGCCAGAATGTTTTGTTCCCTTTGGCAGGGCCAAGTAGTGATGGCCAGATGAAGCCTCAAGAAGCATTTTCTTTATTTTCTGAGCCCACTAGATGGTGCTTTTTGTTCAACAAATAGTTGAAAGCACGCTGAATTGCTATTCTTTGAGCCTCTCTTTAAACCATGAGTGTCATCTAGTGGGCTCAGAAAATAAAGAAAATGCTTCATGAGGCTTCATTTGGCCATCACTAGAGCCGAGCTAGCAGTTTCCCGGTTTCCAGTCTTAATGCTAAGCTAAGCTACCTGGCTGCTGGAGTAAGATCAATCATCTCATCTCATCAGCAAATAACATACTTCCTAAATCAAACTATTTCTTTGTCCATTTCTTTTTCCTCAGATTGTCTCAGTCTGCTGTCAAACCTCAGTGCTGTTTCAGACTCTTGCAGAACAACTTCCGAATCTGGACCTGTATTTACCTGCACTTCCTGCTCTGTTTATCACAGGGGTGTCCAAACGTTTCTGAATAGGGGCAAGACTTAATAATGTGAAAATACCTGAGGGCCAGCTGCTTCTCACATCATGTGGGTTCTTTAAAAGAAATCACATACAAATGAGACAAATGCAACTGTTTCATCTTTCAGTGAAAAGCGTATTCCACTTTCCACTGCTCTCACTGTTGACTATGCTTCTTTGCTGTGGCCATGTCTGCTACCTGGCAAGACATGTCTGCTGTTAGGCTGTCGTTCGTTGGCTTGTTTACCTCTACCTCTTTTATGAAACACATTAGTTCCACCTGCATGGTTTGTACTTTGTGCATGTCAACACACTGTATAAAGGTCCTGCCATTGTGACTTGAATGGAAAAAATCTTGCTTGATTAACCAACATTGTGTGGCAGGCAATATATAGTATATTTTAAAAGACATGCAGCAGGCCTTTAAAACGGGTGTGCGGGCCACAGTTGGCCCTCAGGCCAAACTTTGGACTTGCCTAGTTTATCAAGATCTGTTCTCACTTCCATAAAACAAGGCCAGAGCTGTTTTTGCAGTTAAACTGCCACTTCGTAAACACTGTGCCTATTAAAAAGCCTTATTTCACAAACATGGAAAAGCAGGTAAAGTGACTGCACGTACACTTCTGAAGCAATCACACGCTTTCCATTGTTACTGAAACTCTAAAACTCCCCTCAGTCGCTTTTCTCTCTAACATGAGAGTCGTTGTTACAGAAGGGGAGCATATTGGAGGTGCAGGAAGTGCATCTAAATGTAAATCCCGTGGACAGTAATAGTTAACTACAAATTTGATGCAAAAAGTAAAAGTGATATTTCACTTGCCAACCTTTTCCACATTCCAGCTTTCCTCTGATGATCACTGATATGGACCTTAAGGAAAGTGCCTAGTTTCCAAAGGTGAAAAGGACTTTATGATAACTAGTCCTACATTCCTGCTCCTCGGCTTTACCTCGTTTATTCAATTCAACTGGATTTTGGAAATGGGAATTTAACTGGGATGAGGTGAAAATACTGATTGGGATGAAGAGAGTCTCTAAATATTTAAGTGGTTTTAATTTACTGCCAGCAGACGATCACTCATCACAAAATTCTACAAAATATGTTTCATTCTTAGCTTTTTTTCCCCTAAAAAGTATGTAAACTGTAAATTATTTACAGTATACATGTCGATTTGGCCACTAATTTAAGTGTTAAAACAAAGTAAGCCACCTTGTAGTGAACAAATATGATTTTACACTGTAAACATAAATTTAGAAATACAATACAGGAATGTTAATGTACCCCCTATATATCTATGAACATATCTTAAAACTTTTTTACCTACAGTGCATCATCCAACTTAAGGTTAGCCCAGTAATTCTATAAACACACTAAATACTGTACAATGGATAATTCCTGGTTCCTGTGGTGATAAATACCAGCAGAAGGCATGATAAAGGTGATTTAAGCATCTGCATTCATTTGATATCCTGACAATTTCATTTCCTACAAAGAACCAAAGCTAATCTGAACATTTTGCATCTTTAAATCCACTTGCATTATCATTATGTAATTAAACCACACTAGATTACAGTAGATGTTTTAAATACAGAAATTTTGAGACGTGGACGAGGCCATACTGCTCCACAGTTCACAGTGTAAGGATGAGAACGACACATTTAAATCCCCGCTTTGTCTATAACTCCTACTTTACTTAGAGAAAAACTGTTATGTGTCTTAAACTGCTTTGTCTGCAGGATTTATATTTAAATAAGTTAGAAAGACTGCTGCTGTAAAATTAGTTCAGGGAGAATGATGAAATCTCAATTTCAGTAGTAATAATAAGGCTGATACACAAAATAAGATCTAAATGCCAATCTGTAGAACAAAAAAGAAACTGTCTGACAGTTAAAGAAGTCTTCACATAAGCTGAGCTGTGCAGCTCTTTGCACATTATTCACAGCAGGTTACAGAAATCTCTGGTGCCTTTTATTGAGATGTAGCACTCTGCAGCGCCTGCAGGGGGAGCTGCTGCAGTGAGAAAAAACATTCCAGATCAAGGATATAGCTCTGCTCAGAGAGCCATCTGCTGGGGAGGCGACGCAGACACATAAAAGAGGAACACCTGCTACTCAGGACGTCACACATAGCCCTTAAATATTTTTGGAAATGGCTCATATCATGTAATGGCTTTAACAGATTCATTTCCTGTCAGGAATATTTGAAAGAACTCTGATTCTTTCTGAATGAAATGAGTTGTTTCTACAGCTCTGTGGAGGTTCACGTCTCTGCTTTGGGATCAGTGTGTGGGGAGTTACTCTCAGTGTGATGCACAGGAAGCTACAGACACAGATGCGGGTGAGATGGAAATCACAGCCAACGTGACGGCCGTCGGCTCAAAACTGGATCCAGTTTCCACTGTTCTGTGGTCGTGATGGTGGTGGAACAGAGCTGGAAACACATGAACTGATGTTAGGCTTTTCTTCCATGTATTATTCTGATAACATCATATCAAAGGACAGTACCAGTTTTTTGCATGTTATGACCTTTATGTCTACAAAAAAACATACCAAATTATAAACTAAAAAACCTAACATGCCATTTTAAACACACATTTGAATACTGCTTAATATACGCAAAATGTAAACCTTTTCCTGGAACATCATACATAGCAAGTACATGTACATTATATGGGCAAAAGCAAATGGACACTCATTTGGACATACATTTTGCTGTTCAGAGACTATAGGACAGTTTATCCCTCACTGTCAGATCTTTCCTATCTTTATACAATAACATTTGAGTCCCCTTATTGATTATGATGACAGTATGATCACTTTATGTTATCTGTTAGCCCAGTTAAAAAGATAAGATAAATCTTTATTGTCTCCCTTGGGAGAAATTCATTTTGGACAAACAAGAGATTCAAAGCGCCACAGCCGCACAGCCATCCCAGATCCATGCCCACGTATACAATCAAACCACAATTGACATACAACACATAATCCATATATTCCCCCCAATCCATATTGCACCTTGCTCATAAAAAATATACAAAAACTATGTCCTGGAGATGAAATGATTGCACAATGCCCTATTCAGAAATTAAGAAATTAAAAAATTAACCACCGCAGCAGTGTGGTGTACCTATGCCACATTATTGCACGTACCCCTCTTCTCACAGCAGTGCACTCACACACATCCACACACACACACAGATCAAAGATTGTGAAGAGATAAAAAGCATTTTAAAATGCTGCAGGAAAAGGTTGCAGCAGTGTGAACTGGCTTGACTCAAGCTGGTTGATGGTGCCACCTGTGACTCAGCTTGTCAAAGTCAGAACACATGCTGCATCTTTTACCACCTGGAAACATGAGGTCAAGCACTGGCTGCTTCTCAGGGCGATTGCTCTGAGACAACAAGGGAGGCCGAAGTTCCCCTAAAATTTCATAGAAGAAATGGTCAAATATGCACTATTGAATTTACATTAAAATAAGAATTTACATTGCATTAAACGTGCGCTAGGATGCGTTTAGCATCATGACTATGATGTTCAAACGTCAGCTGTTTATCACCAGTTTTCAAACGCCACCTCCCTGTCATACATTCTCGTGTCAGCACGGTGGACGCGGAGCCTCCAAGCATTCCTATGTGACAGTGCTGAGCAGGTTTTTTTCATGCAGCAAAGCGAGATGGTCATTGGATAGATGCGACAAAAATGTCACTTCCAGGGAGGCTTAGCTTCCCTGGGCCCTAATGGAGCGGTAGGCGGGAGAGGACGCTCGGTGTTTGCATGATGATTGGAAGAACTGTCTAAAAGGCTGAACCCCTTTGTGATTGACAGCGCTTTTGAAATACACACCGGCATTGTTGCATTTCGAGCTCAGTCCCGTGCAGATATTTGAGAGTGGAGTCTTGTGACAGAGTGCCGTTCAGGTGTTTAAACCCATCTGAAAATCTCTGAGGTGTGTTTTGCTGTGGTTCTATGGCATGAGTGTGGTTGAAAAACGGCTTCAATTAAATGTTCCTTTTATAAGTTACTGCCTCGCTACAATATGACAAATTTTATGATGTAAACTTAAAGTGAGCTTCCCCTGTTTCAAAGACCAGCAGCCACCACTGCTGCTTCTGTGGTACCAACTCTTGTGCAAACTTTAGCAGGTGGAGGCGGGTTGCGTCTAAAGTTGCTAAGCACCCATAACCAGCACCTATCATAGCCTACTTATGAGAAATTGCAAGATCGGAGCTGATCTTCTGTAGTGTGTGTTGCTTAAGTGTGTACAGGGGTCATAGCAAAAAAAATAAAATAAAAATCCTAAAAACCTTTCAGGTTGAGGCATGAGGAATGGGGTCATCAGCCCCCCCATGTGCAGCGTAATTACACAATCCTTCACATAAATCGTTACGTGTATGCAATAATAAAGGAGGGGGCCACAGCAGCTTGTTTATTTTGTGATAATGGAAAGCAGTGGCATTAAAGGATAAGTCCGGTATTTTGCACTTTGAGCCCCATTCCTGGGTTGTTTATGATGAAATAGAGTGGTTCAGACCAAAATCTTGACGATTGCCTGGCTTAACAATGCTGTCTATGACCATGTGAAAATCTGTCCTAAAACCACCTTAAACGTTGGTTTTCTATGAAACTCACCGAGTGGTCAGTGGTGTTCGCTGATGTTCCGACATAAAAATTGTAGCAAATGATGGTTTCGGTGGTGATTTATTTGACATTTTGTCCATGCATTGATTTTCTATAGGAAGCCTCACTGTCCATTGACAAGGTTGTAGTCATTGTAGTCTTTTAGCTCAGCGAAAGTGCCGGCTCGACAGTGCTGTGTGCGCTCCTCCTCTTCAGAGGAATTCTCCTGCAGTCGCTGACCACACAAAACTTGCCCATTATTACTCGCTTGTAAACAACCTTTGCAGTACGATGCCTTTGAACACAACACCAGCCTTCTTCGTCTGATTCTTTCTGTGTCCCATTACATTGCAATGGTTTCCTGCCAGTTGGCGACACTCACATAAAGGAGCATTATCGCCATCAAGTGGGCTGGAGTGTATAACGCTTCAGGGTCAAACGAACGATCAAGCGGAAGTTTACACACGGGTGTGAAGCAGCTGAAAAAATAGTTCCACAATCGAGATGAATAGCAAAAACACGGATGGAAACCACAGTTTGCTACGATTTTTATGTCAGAACATTAACGAACACCACCGACCACTCGGTGAGTTTCATGGCTCTGAAAACCAACGTTTAAGGTGGTTTAGGACAGATTTACACATGGCCATAGACAGCATTGTTAAGCCAGGCAGGGGAAAGCTAAATTCTCTCAAATTCTCAGAGAAGGAGCAATCGTCAAGATTTTGGTCTTAACCACTCTATTTTATCATAAACAACCAGGAATGGGGCTCAAAGTGCAAAATACTGGACTTCTCCTTTAAGATCCACAAGGGGCTGCGAGATTGTGAACAACAAATCATGTTCTGCAGTGAAGGAGCACACGCGTACCTTCTGGTCGACAACACGATCTGTCATCGACACCGGTATGTCAGCCATGACTGCAGCTCCTGGTAAACGCGTTACGTGCTTTATTGCACACACAGCGGCTTTATGACCGGGGTCTAGTTCATGCCGTGATAGGACCTCCTTGCTGCTGGTTGCATACATCAATTTACATGAGCACAATGTGCAGAAACACGCACCCGGTTCCCTTAATTTTTTGCAACAGCTCCCAAAAGGCTTTCCGTCTGTGCCTATCTCTTCTACCCACGCCCAACGCCATTTATTTTTGAGTCCTTTATCAACTATCTGAACGTTTTCCCCGGGTTTCATTAACTGACTTTCCATCTTGACGAGAGTGTCTACGGCATGGGCTCCACTAGAAACTTAAGTTGGCTCTGAACCAAGTTTGTTCCTCCCCCCAAGACCCGCCCCCGCCCTACTTCTGATTGGCTAGTAGCCTAACTTTGGTCTGGTTGGGAGCGAAAGCCATACGTTGAGAGCAAGAGGTCACCGATTAAAGTGCTTCTACCAGAGCCGTCTACTGTATGCGACGCATGTATGTATCCCGCATCAACTTTTTTTTTCCTCGCTGATCACCACACACCGGAAATCCGGCACGATGTTGGATTCCCATCACCCCTGTGTGTATTAGTGCTGAAATGTTGTCCTTGGGATAGATTTAAAGCTCTGGGGAGCCCTTGCACTAAAATGATCAACTTCTTTTACACATTTACTACAGACTGATATGTTTGGAGGGAAGGGAAGATATCTACTGGCTGTGATTGATTGTTCCTTGTCACATGATATATGGTGCACACTGCTGCACTCCTACAGTTGAACTTTGTTTATCTCAGGGCACAGCTGTTGTACCCTGAAAACAAGTGCTTGGGAGTGCTTGCACACCCTGATGGCATCACTTTTTGCTTTTGAGCGCACCTTTTCTGCATCTACCAAGTTAGAACAGAAGTGCAGAGAGGTGTTGCTTTGATGTTACACCATCTCGTCTAGTTGCATTGGTGGAAACTGGCAGATTTTCAGAATGTTGGAGACCAGTGCATTACAAGTAGTTGCAAGTTTCAACTTGACTTATCATGAAAATGTGGTCTAAACTGGTCTTTATAGTTATTTACCCGTTTATTTTTATTTGAATTATATACCCGTATTTTAAAATACCTTTGTTTGGTGTGGAGGGACTTGTACAGTCTGCATAGAACCCTGACCTTTACACCTTTAGGATGAAGTGGAACGCAGACAGTGAGCCAGCCTTATCTCCCAACATCAAGGTTTGACCTCATTATTTCTCCTGTGTATGAATGGGAACAAATCCCTGAAGCCAGGTTTCAACACTTTGTATAAAGGTTTCCCTAGGTCACAAATGGGTGTCCACATACTTTTGACAGACATGTATATTTAAAGAAATGAAGTCATCTACCTTGCAGGAGCGGAGAAGTCTCCCCAAAGATCTGAACTAGCGTTCGACTGAACCACTGTGTTAGAGTTACTACTGTCCAGCTCCAACAGGCAGCCTGACAGAGACACAGAGACATACAGAGCTCATTAAACGCAGCTCACAAACTGACACACATTTCACTTCATTTTCTGCTGCCTGAAGCTCTAACACATACATCTCATTTAACAAGCAACTAATTAACACAGTGATAAAGAAAATAGGTCACTCCTGTAGGTTAAAGCTGCGCAAAGATAATGTGAAAATAAAGACAGACTCCAGACACTGCAAACATGTTAAGATGCTCCATTTGCCTAAATTAAACATGCATACTGGCTGTGATCACTAATACTGACGCACAGAGAGTGATTTATACTTATGTGCAGCTTAGCTTTAACTGAGAGTGCCATCTACCTGTTGCCATGTCTCCTGTCTGGGGGACTATGTTGTGATTAGATGAGCCTGACGAAGGAGGAGGCGCTATCTTGCCTCCAGGGGGTGGTGGGAGGAGTCCAAATCCACCTGAGCCTTGTGGGCGGGGTTTGTCCCTCTTTTTACCTTGCTAGGGACAGAGAAAAGCAAAAATACATCTCTCACATGTTTATGAAGAAGCTTATGATTGTTTGCATTTTTAACCAGCAGTTTCTTCACGACTTTGAGCTTACTCCCTTTTCACATGAGAAAAACGTCTTAGTTCATTGTGTTTTATCTTTTGTTTTTGTTTCACTGCTGCAGAAACAAATGCCTTTTAGGGACAAATTAAGTGGTTGATTGAGTTTGACATGGAATGTCAGCTAACCGGCAACTAACCACTTAATTTTTTTAGCAAAAATTGCAGAATGACAATATACACAAGAAGCCCTTCCTTTTAGTCCCACACTCCATTGACTCAGTGAGCTTTAGCACCGCATTTCAAAGCACTATCCATTTAGAGGTGATTACATTTGAATGTTTTGTGATGTAAATATCTTGCCTTTTATCTTAATTTCTGTTGGCTTTGCTGAAAAACAGCCAGCTAGCTTTGTTAACGTGCAGAAACATAGTGTCCACTGCCCACCTTCTGGTCTCTGATGGTTAGCTAGACTTGGCTGCTCTGCACTACCACCCTGGTGAGGTGAGAGCTCGTAAATTGAACCGCTCAGTCAAGATTATCAATGGTAACACTTTTCCAGCCCATGGCAGCGGGACAGCATTGCTGCGGACATATTGTGCTCACCCTCCAGTGAGTGAACAACTTAATCACCTGTGAAACCCCTTTAGCATTGTTAACTATTATGTTAGTACCACTAGCCCTGCTGACACAGCTAACAGTGCTAACAGAGTTTGCAATGCTAAAGGAATTTTGTGGCTCAAACTCAGGCTAGCTGGGGGAGACTGGAAGGTGGGCACAATGTTACCACAGCAATGGGTTGGGACGGTGTTACCAGTGCTAATCGCCAAATGGGCGAGTGCACACCTAGCCCAGGTGGTGTGAAGTCCATAGCGGCCAAGGCTAATGTTAGCTAACCAGTGAGGCATGAACACCTCACTGGTTGTGTTCTTAATGTGGTACAGCAAAGTAGTAGTAGTACTACTACTACTATGACTATACTAAAGAGAAGAAAAATGAATCAACACTTGTAACCAATCAAAAACATTCTTGGCAATTAATCCCTAGTGTTGAGCCACGTGATGAAAAGTTGGCAACTAAATGGAAATTATGACTTTCCGGTAACTGATTTGTGAACTACAAATGGTACTCAACACTTAAGATCTCCATTTACACTTGAGCTCCATTTTAATTTATTCTGGCAGCATAAAGTTCTTTCCAAAAAGCCTGCTAAATCAATGTATGATTTCTGATTTATTTTGACTACTTGCAGGCTAATTAAATTATAAAACCACTGACCAAAAGACCATTACTGTCTGCACTGTCCAACAGTCTAATTCTATTTTAAAATGTTTTGAAAATGCAGTAAAAGCCGCACACTTTAAGGTTCTCACCCCTATGTTGAGTGTGATGGTCTGTCCCTCTTTAAAGCCCAAGTCCAGTTTTGGTCCTGAATCACCGAGCTGAGCGTTTTTACTGATTTCATTCTCCTGTTTCACCCATCTGCAGGCAGGCAGGGACACACATATACAAACCATCAGCACATATACAGAAATAAACAATGCATCTCAGCAGTTTCCGGGAAAACTACAGCATGCAGCTTTCCACAAGTACTGTACTGTATATCTCAAAGGCAGCATCTTGTCATGGGCTGCTTATGCTGCAGATGGCTGCAGGACTGTAGGGAATGCATGACAGGTTAACTCTGTCAATACTTTGGAAGGAAAACTAATGACAGCCTGCATTGTGATGTTCAGTCCTGTGTTTACTGCTGTGAATGTGCGTGCTTTAAACCAGACTCAAAGTTGTGTTAAGTGTGAAAAAAACGGATTACATTCATTTCAAGGAGAAGACAATCGCCTTTTTTTTTACTAAAACCACAGAGTCAATGCTTACTTGAAATGGTCCTGCAAAGCCACGTTGAAATCAAATGCATCCCCTCGGTCCCCAAAGCCAACTCCTATGAAAGCACTGCGACCTGCAGACAAGAGACAAGGTTACAGTAACTGACCTGAACAGAGCAGAGATGAAGTTCTTCATACCAGCATACTTAAAGGGGATTCAGGGCCTTCAAAATGCAAGCTTTGTAGTAATGTGATAACATGCACATCCTCACCGTTATCATCCTGTATCCTCAGAACAAAGTATCGGCTAGAGTCACTGACTGTTTCTACTGCAACACCGGGATACTCCTTAATTGGTGCCTGGGCAAACAGCTCTCCTGTAGGACACAAGGGGAAATGACACGACATAGTGAACCATGTGTCAAAACAGTAAACTATCCATTTGTCAACCCCTGGGAACTAAAATCTGTTTGGGGTACATCTTGGACAGGCAATTTATACTTCACATTGTCTCTGATGATTTGTACTGGGAAAGTAATATGCAGGTCACACCTGAGACCTTGTCCTCCAGTTTGACGTATGCCACTTTGCCCTTGGCTGTGATCCTCATTCGACCAGACCAGTCTGGAGTATCCAGCTTCCAGTCAGCTGCCCTGTCGACAAACACAATGTTAGACTGACGTTACACTAAAAAAATGAACTATACAGTTATAAAGTAATAAACTGCTGTGGGGGGTCAGCGACAAAACATGTTTTAAAAACCAGTATCAGCTCAAGAGTACGCTATATTTAGAATATTTTCACCACTTCACCTTGCTGTCAGACAACGATTTCAGCAAACTGAAGCCAATATCACTTTCTTTACAGCCAGACTCCATTGAGAAAAACAGTGATTTAATATCGCTGAACACAGAAGCTGCTGGTCTACCGCTGCCTCTATTATTTCTTTGTTAGTATTATTGGGTGACTTTGGTGAATCTGGACTAACCACCATAAATACCGAAGTCACTCAATAACACAAACAAACTAACTGATTGAGGCAGCGGTACACCAGCAGCTCCCATATTCAGCAAGCTTAAAATACTGTTTTTCTTAATGGAGTCTGGTGGCTTTGACTAGAGCACAGATAGGGACCTTTCTGCTTTGGAAAGCAGCCAGGTAAAGCAGTGGGAAATTATATTCTCAACATAGTGTACACATGTACACATAAACTGTTTTTTTGTTTGTTTGTTTGTTTTTTAGGTGGGACTTTTTCAGTTGGCTAAAATACATCTTGCTGCTGCCCCCTTTCCACAGCAGTACATTGCTCAGCTTCTGTGGCAGTACTTCTGCCTGCTTCTACAAACTGGAGGTACACCAACCACTTCCTACTGTAGGTAACACACTGACAGTGGATAAGTACCTCATACAACCCCACCTCAAATGATACAAACTATCCCTATAATCACTCAAATCTGGATTTCAATGACCAACAAAGTCCTGCATAATACTACCATGATGAGAAAATGTGTGAGGCTATTGATATGTCAAGTGGCAGCATATTATAATCAGAGAAATCTGTGATTTTTTCTGTGAGCTCTGAATCATTATGAAGGACAAAAACTATTACTAACAATATTACAGTTACACTCTTCAGGAACACATTTGTACCCACATAACAAGTTATGGATTTTCTGTGAGTAGGATGACAGTTTTGCTTAATTTGAAGGAAATATGAAGGAATGAAAGTATTATGTGTTTTACTTGTTTTAAGGATGTTTGCGGCTTGAAGTTTAAGTATCAAGTAGTACAAGAGAAAGTTGCAAAAAATAGTTTTTTTTCTCTCATCCCTTTAATTATCTTGTGTCCCTTCATATTTATTTTGGAAACTAATTTTTCAATACAAACTAGTAATATATCAATTTAGAGTGGGTTTGGGCATGAATATAAAGGTGGGTAAACATCCACACACCTCACTTCTCAAGTCGTACTGTATCTGAGGTGGGACAAAAATAGATCATATGCGGTTGTTGGCCATATGGATCTGTGTGAAAGGTTGTTTATGTACATTTTAGGATTATTTATTTATTTTTGTAAATTCTCTGCCTGTATGCCCACCCATGGTGTTACACACCGCAGACCTGCATGTCTAGGGTAGACATAAAGTTTTAATTTCTCTACACGACCTCAAGCAAAATCTATCCAGACAGAAAACCCTAAAAACGATTTTCCCCTAATCCAACGGTGTCACTGTGTAAAGAGGACATCCAAGCTGTCACACAAGCGAGTGAACTGTCCTGGCAACCCGCCCGTATCGACCCGGCATGATGACAAATAGCCCCGTCACATCTGACAGCTCAACCGCTCAGAAAAACAAAGCGGCACAGAGAACCAGCCAGAGATTCAAACCGTTAAAACCCCACAACTGATAACGGATTTTCATCTCCGCTCTCCCAGAGACACGCCACATTAAGCCCCATATTCGTGACTTGAAAAGCATGTTATGGCAGCGAGCAGTGAAAGTGAAATGCCCGCACTGTCCGAGCGACACCGAACACCGTTAAACCATATTTGACAGCGCCGTTCACGGCGGCCGGTTATTTCTTTACCTGTATGCGCGGTTTGAAGCTCGCGGCGGGATGCGATAAACGTTGACATCGGGTTTCACGCACAGGATCGACTCGTACTCGCCCTCGGCCGCCATCTTGATTCAACTGTTATTGATGTGGGAGTCGTGGTTGTGACTCATTTATTCGGTTCTGTTCTGAGGGGAGGGGGGTGGGCTTTGCGCGTGTGTGCGTGTTTGTGTGTGCGCGCGTGTGCGTGTTTGTGTGTGTGTGTGCGCGCGCGCGTGTGTGTACGTGCACCGCTGGACAAAGCTTACACAGTAACCTAAATGCATCAGAAGTGTTGCTTTAGGGACTGTTCGTTACTTGTTAGAGAGCAGGGGGTGGTGCAAAACAAGGGGAGGCATGGCAAATATTTCTTTAAGCACTGGGGAGGGACTTGTGTTTTTTATTTTATCTTAGGGGGTGGGCATGCAACTTTAAATGGCTGTATTTAGTATTTATTTTACTGCAGATTTTTAAAGAAAACATGTCTGGCAAAAGTACTCCATTTATTATACCCAGAAACTGTACAAACAGAAATTATCTTCTGATTTTCAGATTTCCAACGGCCCTTGAGCACTTTATGTGGGACGAACACTTGCATCAGAAAAAATCCATAGCCAAATCTAAGCATAAAATAGTGATATTTCTTCAAAATCACTTTTATCTACATTTAAAAAACCATTTGTACAAACTAACCAGCATGCACAACAAGGGTGAAAACGACAGCATTTTACAACTCCAGGATTTCATCTTTAACTTTTTACTTTCAAACATCGAAGGATAAGTTTTGAAATCTAACAGACCGAATCACAATGTATATTTACAGTAACTTCCAAGTAGGAAATCCTTGTGTCGTGTACATAAAATCCAATGGCACTGCGCAAACCATGCCTCAGTTAGTTAGTTTTTAGCCACCTAAAAGGGCCTACCAAAGAAAAAAACTTTTATCATTTTAAGTGATTGCTATATTTAGAATAGTTTGATCATTCTTCCTTGCCGTCAGACAGCCTTTTCCATTGGCCATTATTTCGAAACCACCAAACTCCATGTAATAAAAAACAGTAATTTAACTTAGCAGAACACTGAGTTGCTGGGCTACCACTGCCTCCGCTGGTTAGTGTGTAAGGTAAAACGAAGTAATTGTTCAAAGATAGCATACCCTTACACTTACACTTGATTATTTAGGTGGCTAAAATTCGTTTTGTTGTGGCCCTGTCCACAGCAGCACATCATAGAAAATTATAGCAAAATTAGGCCAGAATATAAGCACAGCAGAAACGTCAGATAGGTTGCACCGCAGTGTTTAATTATATTTCTTTAAACATTACAGGCTATGGCTGAAAATGACAACAGAAATCAACAAGTTTGCCAGTTTTACATATCTCCACAATTGTAATCAGCAGCCCTAGATGTGACTATTGTTGTCAGTGCAACATTACAGTCACTCAGGTAGGCTCAAGGAAAAAATATGTGTGGCTTTGGATAGAGTCACAACACCTTAGCCAACCCCCTCCTCTGATAAGTGCATAACAGTCCCTTACTGTCGTGAAACTGCTTGATGTTCATATTTCTGGTAATTTATTTTTTCATTTTCACCATAAAACACCCAGAACTGGTTAACGAAAATGTGTACTAACTGCAAAAAATAAAAATAAATAAATAAATAAGAGCGTATCGTGAGGGGGCGTGGACTTGCAGGTGCTGAAAACTGCGGAAGCGGAAACCGCCGTCGTGTCGTCTCCTCGAAGATTCCTGAAGCTCCACTCAGGGTTAGTCTTTTATTATTGCTGCAAATATGCATATTTAATACACAGAATGGCGCTCGGTCAGTTTGTGTTGTTTTAAACTAATAGGAGCGGATGTTTCTTGAAATACATCCCTTCATTTGATCGTTAAAGCCTCATATTTAAGAAGCTGGATGGACAACAACCTTCGACTGTTAGCCATATTGACGGTAGCTGGCCGTCTTCAGTCGCTCTCCGAGGTCCTGAAAACACGAAGTATGAATCCTCACGGATACGTTACTTGCAAGCACGTTTACTTATAGCTGTCAGGGCTCAGACTAATCACCTAGGAGCATTATGAACGAGGTTCTAGCTTATATTTTCTCACACCAGCCCCAGGATGCTGGCAGCTAACTAGCTTGTAGCTTAGCCAGACAGCTAACCTAGCTGAGGATCTGTGTTTGTCGCAGTGATTATGACAAACTGGCACGAGCTGTCACATACAGCAGGTGCAGGCACACCTCTAGTCTGTCTTTGCAGTCACACATTCATACCTGACTGCTTGCCATTGTTACTTAGTGTAAATCTATGTCTCAGCTGTTTTTTATGTTGACTGGTTCCTCCCTGCAGCTGAAGGATCTGGTTTCTGACATCCTGAGATAAGTCAGTGCAGTCAGGGGGAAGAGAGAGCAGCAGGATGTACGCTCACTGAGCCAGCACTCAAGCAACATTAAAGGAAATCTTTGACAGCACAGACTTTATAAAAGGTATGTGAGATTGTGTGTGTTGGTGTTGTTTCATGATGTGTAAGCATGTGTATAGTATGATTGTGGATCCTTCTTCTCTGTAAGCATGAAGTTGACAAATTTTCTCTGAATCAGATCACGGTGGTTTGATTACCCACCTCCCCACCAGACACCATGACGTCCTCTATGCTCCGCCGACAGCTGAAGAACCTAGTCCAGAACTACTCTGAGGCTGAGGTCAAGGTAAAAAAAAAAATATTAACGCAAGGGGGTTAAGAACTAAGTGAACCCCAGTACTCATATTATTTCAGCTACATTTTTCCCCACTTGCAGGAAATAAAATGCTTTCTCGTTGTATTCTTTAAGTTTAGTTCAATACACATTTGTTCAAAGAGGATTTTTGGAACATTTTGGCTTTAATCATATAAGAGGCAGTAAAGGTGGGAAGAGAGATGGGGGATGACCTGTGCTTTAAACCCGTAGGCCACAAGCACAGGATGTGCATTTCTAACATCTAGTGACAAATTTTAGATGTATTGTGCATCATTTTTTACTCACAGTTAATCCACATCATATGCAGCACTTTGATGAAGTTCTGAGGCTTGAAAAAGTTGTCTGTACAAGCACAAGTTTGAAAGGAAGTACCCCATACCACTCAAGGATCAGTTGTGTTGAAGAAGTTGAAGATCAATAGAACAAGCCATTCATTTAAAGTTTCTATGGCAGTTAATTTGTACAAGTCTCTTAAGTCACAGGGAGCCAGTCTCTTACATCCTTCAGGTTTCTAGAATCAGGACAATAAGGGGTTATTTTTCTTGCTAATATGCTTATCTGATGAAATACAATTGGTAATAAGCTGTCACAACAGCTTACTTGTCATTTTCGAAAGAATGATGAAATAAGATGATGACAAAGATGACTTGCTACATTGTAATCAGTGCCACAGTTTCTAACCGTGAGCCGTTTTTGTCACAAGCTAGCATCTCTGGTATTTGGACTGCCGCCGCCTTATATTTCCTAAACACTTCAATTTCTTGATTTGCTATTTTTGCAGGTGAGAGAGGCAACATCAAATGATCCATGGGGTCCTTCCAGCTCTCAGATGGCTGACCTCTCTGATCTGACCTACAATGTGGTGGCCTGCAACGAGATTATGACGATGCTCTGGAAGCGCCTGAAAGACGACAAGAACTGGAGACACATCCACAAGGTATCAATAACAAAGCATAATGAGTGAAAGTGAACAAACAGAGAAATAAAGCCAAGCTGGACAGAAGATGAGAATGTTTTTCTCCTTGAAGAATATGGAAAATGCAAGCACATTATACAAAGTAAATTTAACTCAGCCATAACAAATTCCAGACAGTAACAATATCAGATGTGGCAAGAAGTGAAACAGACAAAATCAGTGTGGGAAATGTTGCTGTTAAACAACTGTAGATGAAGTAATGTTAATGAATGAATATGAAATTATTAGTGTGACAGCAACAGAGGAGGTAGCCCAAACATCGACGAGAGTCGACAAAAACTGGGGAGTTTCGATTAAACAATACATCTTACCATTAATATATGAGACAGAGTTATGTTAACACTTGGCTTGCCAGGTACAAATTTGCTAGTGCAAATGTTAACGTTACAATGTTGACAATAACTTAATAGCTGTTAATGCTAGCGTTTCAAAAGTAGGTTCACCACTGAAAGAACAACTGGTAGGCCAAATATGCAGTCTATATGGTTTGCCTTCCCCAGTTACCACATTTTTAAATATAACGGAGCCCAAGCTATGCCATAAACATCTGATCCTTCTAAAAGATCATTTATGATTTCTTTCGACCCATAAAAAGACACTAACTCATTCAGTGAACATTTAATATAATTAGGTATCAACTTAAGCTCTGTGTAAATTCAATAAACGTGACAAGTTGCGCACGCTCATAGTGTCCAGTGGGTTTTCCCTGTCCTTGGTATCTTCTCCTCTTCAGTCACCATAAATCCAGCTATTGTTCTAGAGATTATTTAACTTTTAAGAGACTGGTTATAGGTGCCTTAAAATTTTCTGAGGGAAGTGGTTACTATGGATTTTTTTTAAGGAAATGCACAAGAACAAACTTTTGACCAAAGGGTTTTCCCTTGCAACATCCTTATTTCCCTGTTTAATGCAACCAGGCAAAGATCCATCGGTGTTATCTCAGATGGATGACTCAAATACCCCTTTCCACCAAATTAGGTCTGGTTCTTGAACCGTTTCCAGACAGGATTCCTGGAACTTTGGTGCTATCTAGTGAACCAGCCACATTTCCACTGGTTTTGAATGGAGCCATTGTAATGAAGAATGTGTTGTCAATGGAGGACGCACAATGGAAAGAAACAGTAGTAGCAAAACCACGGATCACATTGACTACGTTTGTTCTGTTATTACAGATGTTTTTACCCCCAAAACAAGCATGGACCAAACTACTAATGAAACCATTGCCTCTCTCTCTTTTCTTACAATTTCTCACTTGACCTCTCAATTGTTGCCTTCTCCGTCCTCTCTTTTCAACCTGTAGAATATGACATGCCCACTGCTGTTACCACAGTTCACAGTTCAAATTAAGGATAGCCTGCAATTTTTTGTTCCAGCTGAGAACCAAGTTTTCGGGTTCTGAACCAATTTATTTTTGGTCGAAATGCTCTGAACGGTTTAAAATTAAGTGCAGAAAGCAGAACGAAACTGGCTCCATGCTGGTGGAAAAGGGGTAAGAGATAAATCTGTAGCTGTCCTTTTTAATCAAGGGCCGTGACCAACGTGATCAACATATCACTGGTTTTACACTATAAATACATAGTCCATCTGTTCTCATTGCCTTTGTTAGCATTTCATACACAGACTCCTTGCAATCAACATGTTCTGAATTAGTCTCTTTACATGTAGAGGGATACCCAAAGAAGCATTGCATTGCGTCATAATTTTACCAGGACAGCAGTTTTTAGTTGTTCCAGCTCAACTGTAATGTATTGCCTTTTATTGAAAGCACTCTCCGTCCTTCACATTACATGATTTATTCATCTGGTCCTTGGTAAAAACGTAAACCGCACTGCATATCTGCTATTAAGTTACTTGGTATCACCAACAAGGTAACATGACAAACCAGTCACTTTGCCAGTCATGTAACTTTGTATTGGAACATCAGTTACTCTAGTGTCCACCACAAGCAATGCATGTTTTAAAGCTTACCATATTGTTTATGCTTTCTTTCCTAAATCTGTGATTTTTACACAGATTTTGTTTTGTTTGTTGCTTGTACTATGACTTCCAAAACTGTATGGAAAACATAAAAAATGCTGATTGAATTGTATGGATTGTCAGTTTATTTTTGTATCACCCATATACATTTTTGTATCACATGAATGTTTTCATTGTCATGCTTTTTTCCATACTAGTCCCTGACACTGCTGGAGTACCTGTTAAAGACCGGTGATGACCGTGTGCTTCTGAAAATGAAAGACAACATCTACATTGTCAAAGCCCTCACAGAGTACCGCTTTGTAGAAAAGGATGGCAAAGATCAGGTGATACTTTTAATATCCATTTAAGGGATGTAACTGTACATTTAGGCTTTCCATTATTAACAAAAGAACATATGTCATTATACGCCTTGTAACCTCTAGGCCAAGTTCACAATTAAAGAACGAAAACAGATTCAGTTTAAGTTTGGGGTCTCAAACAAATGTAAGAATCCCTTTATTCAAAGGCTTTCCAAAGTAAAAAATGCTTAACACTTTTAGCCTTACAAGATCATTTGGGGTTTGTTTTTCAGGCTTGGATAGAATTTTGCTCAAATGGCCAGAGTCAAATCAAAGTCTAATGTAAGCATATCTGTCACAGGGTGTAAATGTGAGAGAGAAGGCCAAGGTTGTCCTTGTTCTTATGGAGGATGATGAGAAACTAAAGGAGGAGAGAGAATTTGCCTTCAAGACCAGAGAGAAGACATCAAAAAGTTCAGCCGGTGGGCCCTTCTGCTTTGTATCTGTATCAATGCTTAATACCCATAGTTTCAACCGTTGAAAAATGTATTAGTGTAATTCTCTAATTTTGTCAGTGTCACTCACACAAATCTGCTTCAATCTTTTTTCCATCCCTTCTAACCAGCCTCATCCACGGACGCCATCAAGGATCCCAGCTACAAGCCATGCTACGTTGCTGGGGCCACAGGGCTTCCATCCCTAGACAACATACCCTCAGTGGCCGACTTGACCGCTTCCTTTGCTGCACGCAAAGAAGAGCGTCTTAAACAGGAAGCTGAGAAGAAAGAAGCAGAGAGGAGGGTAAGGGTATATGAAGTATAGAGCTCAGCTACAGCAAGTGGACTCAATAGCATGAGTTGTTCACAAATTAATACCAATTTCAATCTCTTTCTCAGGTTAAACAAATCAGTTTGCTGTTGTGTCAG
The DNA here is from genome assembly GCA_019142605.1 of Cephalopholis sonnerati. NCBI lineage: Eukaryota > Metazoa > Chordata > Actinopteri > Perciformes > Serranidae > Cephalopholis > Cephalopholis sonnerati. The sequence goes on along the minus strand of JAGQAX010000014.1, from coordinate 11,903,825 downwards.
TAGAATAGGTTTAGTTGCACCACTAATAAAGGCAGTAGTAAGTGTTTGTGTTTACTTCTCTTAATTTGCAATTGTAATATCCTAGGCCAAGCTGACTGAAGACGAGCTGAAATGGGAGGATGCCGGCAAAGGCAGTGATGTGAAAGCAGCTTGGGGAGAAGATAAAGCTGAGGAGGAAGAGGAGGTGAAACCAGGCCCATGGGGAGCCCCCAAAGAACCTAAAGAAGCCACAGATCCATGGGGAACACCTGCAAAACCTGACACAGCAGCCAGCAGTGATCCTTGGGGGGCTCCATCTAAAACTGATGAAGATCCATTTTCAGCACCAAAAACAGATGAAGATGAAGATGCATTTGCTGCGCCAAAGAATGGAGAAGATCCTTTTTCAGCACCAAAAGATGAATCCGATCCATTTAGTGCATCAAAAGATGACCCGTTCAACGCACCAAAAGATAGTTCAGATCCCTTCAATGCACCCAAAGACAAGGAAGATCCATTCGCTGCTCCAAAAGAAAAACCAGATCCCTTTAGTTCATCTAAAAATGATCCATTCAATGCCCCTAAAGATGATCCATTCAGTGCCCCGAAAGATGATCCATTCAACGCCACTAAAGACGATCCATTCAACACCCCAAAAGATGATCCATTCAGCACCCCAAAAGATGATCCATTTAGTACGCCAAAAGATGACCCATTTAACGCCCCAAAAGATGATCCGTTCAATGCTCCAAAGGATGATCCTTTCACTGCTCCAAAAGATGACCCTTTTAACACACCAAAAGATGATCCATTTAACACACCAAAAGATGATCCTTTTAATGCCCCAAAAGATGATCCTTTTAACACACCTAAAGATGACCCGTTTGGTACTCCGAAAGATGACCCCTTCACTGCACCAGCATCAGCATCACCTAAAGAAGATCCATTTGCAGCACCAGCATCCTCTAAAGACGACCCCTTCACTGCTGCCACTACACCACCTAAAGAAGATCCTTTTTCTGCACCGACTGTACCTACCCAAGATGACCCTTTTGCTGCACCATCCAAACCTACAAAAGAGGACCCTTTTGCTGCCCCAACATCACCACCCAAAGAGGATCCTTTCTCTGCACCATCCAAACCTACAAAAGACGACCCTTTCGCTGCACCAACGACACCCCCTAAAGAGGACCCGTTTACAGTGCCATCCAGTCCACCAAAAGACGATGCCTCAGATCCCTTCAATGCCCCTCCGGTGAGCCCTCCCGAAAGCAGTGCAGATGCTTGGGGAGCCCCGGCTAGCTCTCCACCCGCTACTGGGTCAGATCCCTGGGGGGCACCATCTACTCCAAAGGAAACAAAGGGCGGAGATCCCTGGGGGGACGGGACAAGCGCCACCTCACCCATTGATAATTCTGATGGGTTTGGGGATGCATCCAAACAGGATAGTGACCCCTGGGGAGCCCCAGGTAAGAAACTAACAAATAAATGCCTCTAAACTCAAGGTTCACTTCATAGTTTTTTTGCAGATCTTGCCTCCCTGTCCCATAGCCTTCTTTAACGAATGGAAGTTGCTCAGGTGTCATCAGAACTTTGATCAAGTGATAACAGGTGGTCATGTACTGGGGGGAGGTAACCCTTGTACCACCATGAATCTTCCCAGTGGAACATTATTGGGTGGTTGGGCTATTGGAATATCCAGGGAGAGTCTTGAAGGCACAAGGAGTCGACCTATCACAGCTGTGGTGAGATGGCCAGGACCCCAATCAAAGCCCCTTTCCTTTGAACTTAAAACTTACTAACATCAGGCTTTTGTCACTCCTGGGAAAAATTACAACCAACATTTAGTAAAGGGACAAATGACTCTGCAGTAGTCAGGGGCTCAGATTGGCTCCAGTCGGCAATAATGGAAACATGACACCTTGGTGGAGATGCACATTTTTGCGCTTTTGCCGGAGCGAAGCAGTAACACTGTGCCATAAATTCCATCCGATTGCATCCAAGCAGCGCTTGAACATTGTTCCAAATTAGTGGGCACCGAGTTTGAAAGAGATACTGAATACGTAACAAATACAAAGGGAAGTAACCACAGTTACATTTTCAGTGGCCTTCATGTTGCTCTCTACTGTTTACTAACACTGTTTGCAAGTTTGTTTGCAACACTGAACTTGACACAAAAAACTGTCTATTTCAGAGCCATGTACATGGCCCTGGTCTACGTGCAATAAGAAAGAAGTCTGTTGCCTATTTTAAGCATGTTTTCCTGCAGCTAATAGGGCTGATTCTGACTAAAAGTTATATTAGTCAAATCAGATTTGGCTGTTTAATACAAATATTTAACTATTTGCTACCTTTTTTCCAAATAGCGTTTGAGAGTTTGAATGGACGGTGGCATGTTCAGGATGGTAGTAGTAGTAGTAGTAGTAGTAGTAGTAGTAGTAGTAGTAGAGTAGCCAAGTTAGCCCTCCAAGACAATTCGAGCCAAGTATGCTAATGACGGATTGGAGCTTTAAATGCAACACTAATAAGCAGAAGACAGAAGATAAGGTTGTAATTGGTGCCTGACAGAGCAAAGCCTCTCTTCCTCTGGGCAGCTGCCTCTGTCTCACTCCAACTAACCCTGGGTCTGGATCCACAGCTGTCTGTACCGGAAAGCACTCCCACTGCAGCTACATCTGGGGGACTGAAATGTCTCCAGAAGTACACTGCAAACTGACTAACAAAAAATGAATAAATACATTATTACTGCTCAATTTGTAGGATCTCGGAGGGGTCTTCCACTGATGAGTTAAATCCAGGGGGGGGCAGCCCTGAAAAAACAAAATCTGCATACACAGGGTACAAGGGTATCAGAGGCAGACATGAGCTATCTGTAATCATCAAAACTAGTCATAGCATCAGCTGGGAAGGACTCAAAGTCATCAGTAGTGGATTGTTGGAGTAAGATTAGGGAGGCTATATGCATCTGACAGCAGAGAACATCCAGAGACGGGTTACGATCTCCCCCAGTGTACAACCACTTGTTATTATGAGACTGAGGTTCTTAAGTAGGTCACATGATGATTCTTGGGTGAGATCTAGTTGCTGAAAAGGGTTGTGTGATACAGCTGAAAGTATTTTATCACAGAAATAAAGCCACTGTTTGAGCCTCTGTGTTCTATCTCCCTGTTTAGCTGCAGCTCCAGTTAACACAGACGATGCCTGGGGTTCACCTGCTCCGACCTTAGACTCCCCCTCATCTAGTGACCCCTTTGGAGACAGTGCATCAAAAAAAGGTGATCCTTGGGGTGCGCCAAGCAACGCACCTAGCAACGGGACAGGTAAGTTGCACTCCACACTCTGTCTGTATGCTTGTATCTATGGTCATCCATTATTCATGAGAGTAAAAACCTCAGTGTCTGGTTTGTACTCAGCAATAAAATGATCTGCTCTGATTAAATTAACTAAACCTTTCCTCTGCGCAGTCTGCTAAAATTTATGCTTGCATTTAATCAATAGAAGTCAACGCCAGCTGGCTTAGTGCTCAGCTGACAGTGGTGACTCTAACAACTTAACTGTTTGTGTGCATGTGTGCATTTATTTATGAATATACGCTTTTCTTGTCTTGGCATGTGTGACTGTTCTCTACCATTTTCTCCATTTCACCTCCATCCTCCCATCAGTCAGCATCTGGCTAACAATCTTAACCAATTAAACTTCTCTTCCGCTTTGCTCTCTCTTCCTCCCTGACCTATTCCCAAAAGAAAACACCTTTTAGAGTAGAACTGGACCTTTATTGTATTGCAGGAAAGCGAACAGCGCAGGAAGAGAAGACATGCAGAAAGACTGCTTCATTTCTGGGCTCCGTGGGGGCATCGCTTGTTGACTTGGACAATCTATTTTCTTCTAACCCTCAATCCAAACAGCGCCCCCTCGTCAACACGCTCGTCGCCCAGACACAAGGCATCGGTAAGGACAGAGAAAACACCTCACTCTGGGTGAAAAGCAACATTTTGACGAAAGTTTTGTTTGGAAATATTTGTGGTGCGCTTGACCCAGATGACTGCATGATCAACATCAAAGACTGGAAAATCACTGAAACACTAAAAAGCAGTAATTCCCTGTGATGCTTCAAACGTATTCCACTACTGTTCAGCTGGAGGCCAGACAGAGAGAGACAGAGAGAGGGGTGGAGACATTAGGAGTAACAAATAAATGTTTATCAGTAGGTTTGTGTGGAAAAGCTTTTTGTGATTATGTGTTTTGCCCAGCCGCCCCTCCCTCGTGGTCTCACTGTATAGTGTATAGATGTTGTTGTGTGAGCGTGTGTGTGTGTGTGTGTGTGACCATTAGTGACCTATTGAAGTTTAGTATAGTGTATATTAACCAGCAGATATTTAACTCCTTTCACCCCTCTCTCTGCCTTGGTGCATTTTCTCTCTGCTGGAATACTTCAAACTGTATATCCCTCCCCTCTTCCCCTCATCCTACCATCCTCCTGTTACTCCTCCTAATTTCCCAGGCGCTTTCAAAGCCAGAGGCATGACATCTGGCCCTGTGGTCAGATCAGGGGCTGTTGCAGGGCTGTCCCTCCCTGAAACATCAACCCCATACTACAGTCCTTTTGGTTCCACCCTTGCTCCCACCTTTGGTGCATCTTCTTCCGCTTTTGGAGCCGCCATTCCTTCCAGTGAAACTCCCCTATTTCAGCTACCATCCCATACCATTGGAGCATCTCATTCTGGCTTAGATATGCATCAGGCAGCTCAGGTGGCTCCTCCGGGGTCAGGAACTGGAATGGTACAGTCTGTTTCTGTGGGAGGGAGCCCACAAATGGGACTTAACTTGAACCCCCCGTGTGGAGGAGTGAGCATGGTTCAGTCTGGATCTCTGGTGGGGAATCCTTTGGCAGATCCCTTCTTTTTGGGAACAGGGATGGCTCAGTCCAGTTTTTTTGGAGGGAATCAACAAGCAGCAGCGGCTCATTTGGGAGGACCCACTCCACAGGCTGGGAACGGAGTCACTTTTCAGCCACAGTTGCTGTCAGGCAGTGGGTCGGGTGAGACAATGAACAAAAACAACAATCCATTCCTGTTCTGAGATGTAATCTTTCCTTTCAGATAGATGTGTTATACTGAATGACCAAACTGGGTAATTTTACATGTTTTAGCCTTCTTAATGTTTATGTTGCAACTATTTTCCAAAATTCAGCCCAAGGATTATCGATTGCTTTCCTGTGTATCTTCCAGGCAGCCACTGGTTTCAGTTACCTTCATTATGACATGAATTTCCCCTCAATACAATACATACAATATAATCAAATGGTATTTCAGTGTTGTAGGCAGGGACTTTTAAAGTCCAGATCAAACAGCCTTTTGAGAGTTTCTAGCTTCTAGTCTCTAGTTTGTGGAAATTTGATTTGAAGAAGTTTACCAATGGGATAGAAACAGTAGTATCCATCGGGGACAGGGATACAAAGCCCACTGTATGCTCCATGTAACATTAGTTGCTGAAGCAGTCTGCTGTAAAATGCCTTGTGCGTGATCTGGAGCTGTTACAGATACTACTTTCCTCAAAGTGTATACATTCTAGCCCGCAGTATTTTGGGGATGGAAAGACACACTGACCCAGCATGTTGTTGCAAGCTAGCTAACTTAATCTTAGCTCTGTGCGGCTAAATATTATTAGCAGCTTGTGATATTATTGGTTGAAATTGGTTGGTACTAGCTTACATCATATTTTGTTTTACAAGGGGAAAAAAAGATTGGATTTTGGTACACGAATACATAGAAATTGATTTTTTTTTTTGGTATATATTATTAAGTAGGTGGACAGTACAATCAGGATGTGATCTAAAGGGGTTTAAAAAAGATTTTTTAACACATCTCAACCATATGAGAACTCATATTTAAGGACTTTTTACGGGAAATAAACCATTAATTCATGTGGGTCCCTGCTCCTAACTTAACAATCCAGTAATAATAGCATTACTTTGACAAAAAAAGAGTGTTTACATAGGCGGACTGAAATCATGGCAGCCTGTAAGTACGGAAAATGAGCTGTGGTTCCACGACTTGTCAGGCTAAAACATGCAAAACCCATCAGCTCCTCAGCTTCCACTTGCCCTCCCCTCCCCGAGATTTACACAAGTAATATGATAGCCATGGTTTAAATGTATGCAGTATATTATCAGAAATACTAGGGCTGCATGATATGAGGAACATATATGATAACGATGTTGAATATCACAATAACGATATTACTTATGATAAACAGATATTAAAGTGTACTCATTTACGCCTTTTGCTGCTTTCAGCATACTGCTAAAATGCAACAAATTGATGTTGATTAAAAAAATAATAGTAATCAAATAAAATAAAGGAAATTATTTCTAGGGATGCACCGACTGCAAAATTCTGGGCAGATACCAATGTTTAAAATAACAATTTGGACGATAGATGATTGCAAGGTATTTTGTTGTTGTTGTGTATTTTGTCTTTGTTATTTATTTCCACTTTTGTGTCAGGGAAACAAAAAAATCTTGAATGTAAAAATATAACAGGAACTGTTTTAAAGTCATTTAGCTTTTCATTACACCACCTTTAAATAAGCACAAGCATACAAATGTAGAAAACAACCTTTAACATAACCTTCTTTCTCATGAAAAAACATCTTCAAAAAAAGTTTCAAAAGTCTTTTCACCACACATAATACATTATAATTCTTCATTCATTCATTCATTCATTCATTCATTCATTCATTCATAATTCTCTAATTTCTATTTTATATTTCCATGAAAGCATCAACAAATTTGTCCCTCCAACAACTATTTATTCTATTAGCCAAAAACTACATTTTACAAGTTTATATTTGAACATATAAAGATATCGTTATAATTTCCCTTTGTCCAACACCATTTTTAACTGAATACAGCTTTAACGCATTGTAGTGTAAAACAATGTAGTGTAACTCTATTAGCTGTCCCGCCACAGACTGCTTGTTACAGTGTAGCATTAGAGATTAGGGTACTTCCCTCGGCACGTTGATAGTGAGTTTACTGTGTCCTTCTGCCCAGATGGCGTCCTGGGTAAGATCTCTGGTCATCCCAAACCTGTTTTCTAATGTCTTGGGGATGAAAGGACTCGAGCCCTGCTTTTTAACCTGCACAAAATTGAGGTGACACAACAGGAAACATTGCCCACTGCCATCGGTGAATGTCCTCTTATTTGCAGATAAGCAGATGACTACCAACGAGGCCGATACTGATGTTCAGCCAATAAATCGGTGCATCCCTAAATTTCCATATTCTTTTATTGAACAAATTGAACACTAAACTGAACACAAAATATACAAGAAAAAAGTGACAGTTTAAAGTGCTGTTTTCTACTGATGTGCTCTTTCAGCTTACTCACAAAATCCCTGATTGCAACATCGCATTCTTTCATGATGTGTTTATCACACAAGTTTAGATTAAAAAAAAAACTTGTACACCTCTTGTGCAGCCCTGAGAAATACATGCAAAATGTGTAAACTGTACTCATTTGAATCAAATCCATTGGATCATGCACAAGTGTGAGAAACAGAGAGCACCTAAGTGTGAGTGTCTTTGTGGAAATATTGAAGAACTACTGTTGATGTGAGTGTTGTATGGTTTCTGTGACTGGACCTGTAAAACATTGACAGAACTGATCTGGGAACAACGTCATTGTAGGTTTCCATTAAGTGTGTATGTGTTTGTACAAGGCGGAGTGTGTGTGACCTGCATGCACACAGTGTGTGTGTGACTGTGTGTGCAGTATATATATTGTGCTATTGTAAATAGTGGAAGTAATCACAGATAAACCTTGAAATATACTGTATATTAGAGTGTTACATCCATGAGTAACTATTTATTGATCTATTTGTGGATTAATTTATTGCTTGATTATTTATTGATGCAGCAATGGCCTCCTACAAATTTCAGGTTAACTTTCTTTACTGTGTCATTATCAGACAGGTTGGTCTGACATGTTGATTGGCTTCAGTCTGATACTGCTGTTCAAACACTGTATTATCAATCAACTCAGTAACCAATGGTGGCTTTCTCTTCCCTGTTTGTATTTGTTCTGGATTCATTGTGTAATCGAACACGTCTCCGAGCATTAAACATGAAACAGAAATGTATTACTGTATGACGTTTAGCTGCAGCGTTGGCTAAATAAAAACCGAATTACGAACATATCAACCTCTTTAATGTGCATGCAGTCTGAGCGGATCCTCCTCTGCCCCTCGTCTATTTGGTGTGAGAGTGCTTAATGAAATATTTCAACACACACCTGCATTTCTTCATGTAGTTCTACAAACAGCTGCTTCCTTGTGGCTTAAGATACATTTTGACTTAGAAAACATGAACAGTAGCTTAATCATCCTTAAACACATCACAGCTCAGTACATCGAAGCCACCCTGGAAGCAGACAGGACCAATGACTTCTAAGAGGTCACATAGTTTTGAATTGTTAGCGTTCTTTGTGTTTCATGGGCCTGTACGTGTCTTTCATGTATTTATGACTTCTTTAAATGTGAATTTTGGTGAAAGACGTGACAGAAAGCTTAGAGGAGCTGTAGTAGAGAATTATGAGGATGAGAAACTAGACCATAATATTATTTCTCAAATTTAATTTTGTATGAAATGAATTTATTTTGCTGTGTATTTAAAAAGCTGTGTTGTAAACTGTGACAGTATACAGTAAATTTGAGAAATAAAATGACACAATAAGTGACCAGCTTACTGTTCCTACTGTGTTATTCAATACTGTGGCCTTCCAGTATATCTGATGTTTCGCAGCAGGTTTTGTAATTTTTTTTCTCTCCTCTCAAATCTCAAATTTTCATTTGAATTGCATTTTTATTTATCGGGGATTTTGTGGGGCTCAACTTTGTCTAGCAACCCAAAAAAACTTGTCTAGCAACCCAAAAAAACTACTGTCACCACAAGAGGGCCATAAATACACACATATCTGCACACAGCATATTACTCCATATGAAATGCTTAATGTAGTACCAGTTGGTGTCTGTAACGTCACTACTTCATTATCAAACATCTAAAAAGTAAGGCCACCACCATAAAGAATGTTCTGTGGAGGTGAAATAAATAAAGCTCTTTAAAACAAATAATCAGCTTATGACATATTAACCTTAAGTGCACATTCACTGATATTTTAAACTGAAGTAAGAGACATCTTTTAAAATAAAAACCTATATACATATATTTACAGATCCTGTATTTTTCAGTGAGGGAGAAGAATATATGCCTGAAGTGAATAACATTGATCGTTTTGTTACACTGCAATGTTTTTTTGGAAAACCTTTGGTCCTGGCATTCGTGTTGGTACCACTTGACACTCTGCACCCACCCAAACACCATTACAGACCAATACACCCCCTCATGGCAACAGCACTTCCTGATGGCAGTGCGCCCCCAGGCAGGACAATGCACCATGCCACACCATGAAAACTGCTCAGGAATGGCACAGGGGACGTGACAAAGAGCTCAAGGCATCAACCTGGCCCCCAGATTCCCCAGATCCCAATCTGATCAAGTATTCGTGGGATGTGCCGGTACCTTACCTCACAACCCACAGGACTGAATGTCTGCCGATGTCTTGGTGCCAGACAACACAGGACACCCCCAGAGGTCCTGTGTCCATGCCTTGACAGGTCAGAGTCTCCAACGTAGATCGGACTTGGCTCTGACCTGTGGAGGCCCGGACAAAGGCCCTCTGGGGCACCGGTTTGTCCCACAGTTGCTTGATCAGATCAGGATGTGGGGAATTTGAAAGCTAGGTGGATGCCTAAAGCTCTTTGTCACGTTTCTTGGGCTATTCCTTTGCAGTGTGGCGTGGTGCTGTCATCGGGGGTACTGTTGCAATGAGTGGGGGTACTTTGTCTATAACAATGTTTAGGTAGGTGGAGTCCGTAAAGAGGCATCCACATAAATGTCAGGACCAAAGGTTTCCCCGCAGAACATTGCATTTTAATGAAATAATCAATGTTATTTACTTCACCTGTCAGTGGTTTTAATGTTTTGGCTGACACTGTACTTTAGAGTGTATTGACCTGTTTATTTATTCTTGTATTCACTGTATCTCCCCAAAGAGTTAGGGGAGTGGAGTCAGTTAAGGCCATTACAGAATTTGTTGGGAAGAGGAGGAAATGGAGGATTGACTGCTGAGCCAGCTCTGAGCCTCCCCATTCATGACGAGACAGCTTAGTGTCTAAAAACAGAGGGGGGGAGATTGGGGAATTTGACAGTTAGCAAGCAAGTGTTACATTAGGACACGATGGTCAGTTAAGTCCCTGTTATGCCTTTTTTACAGAAGTCAGATTACGCAATGTCAATGAAAAGTTTGTATTCACAGAGAGATAACTGCTGTAAATACTTTTAAAAGCCTAAAGTCTGACACACTATAAGATTGCGGAGTCACTATTTGCAAGACAACAACTAGATTCCTTTTGGGAGTATTTCCCATTTTTAAGGCCCATTAGTTAAAGACTGTAAGTGTCATATCACCAGCAACTGGACTTGTTTGAGTTTCTTGAAGACGTTTCACCTCTGATCCAAGACGTGTCTTCAGTTCTAATGGACTGGTGCAGAGTCACAGGCTCTAAGCCCTGTGTGGGTGTGAACCTTTACAGAGTCGTTAAGGTCACATGTGAGTCATTGACCCATCCAGCCATCATGTGTGGCATTAGGGTTAGATAGGTCCAGGTGTGAATGGGTGTTAAGCCGTCTGGGGAGGGATCCCAAGCCTGCATTGTAGGTGGGTGATAAGTGGTGTCGTAGGCCACCTTCTCTGTTTAACAATGGTCATTCCAGTTTGATGTAGAGGGCTTCTCTCATGCTTCTTTCAAACCATCTGTCTTCTCTTGCCAAGATGTGAACATTGCATGTCAAGGGAGTCCAGTTGCCCACAATATAGCACTAAAGATAACCATGGCCTCAATGACTGAGAATCTTCACCAACATTAGTTAAAGATCAAACTTATCCTCTTATCTCAACATAACAAATGATGATCATATTTAAATTTTCAAGCCAATTATAATTGTATTGTAATTGTAACTAGTGCCTCCTTTACTCTCATTTTTAGATCCAGCCACTCCCAGTAATCCCTTTCCCGCCTTCCCCATCACCAGACCTCCCACCTGCTCCACAATAACTAAATCACCCCAGCAGTATACACGGATCAGCCCCAAAAAACACTGACAGGCACAGTGAAAAACATTAATAATTGCATTACAATGCAATGTTCTGCTGGGAAATCTTGGATCCTGGCATTTGTGTACATGCTACCTGACATGCTCCACCCACCCAAACACCGTTACACCGTTGGGGGGTCACTCCCATTCAGGATGTTACCGCCATGTAGGGGGGGGTACTCAGTCTACAATGATGTTTGGATGGGTGGAGCACATCAGGTGGCATCCACATAAATGCCAGGACCAAAGGTTTCCTAGCAGAACATTGTACTGGTTTGGTCAGGAAAATGCAGCCCGAGCCGCACTCTATTGTGGGCTGGCTACATCGTTGGCCGTACCAGGACTGTTGTAGCTAACGTTAGCTCTGGTGTCCGTGCTCACAGTAACATGTTTTGCATCAAGGTGATAACATAGGCTTGAAGTGCTGCGATGATAAGAAAACTCTTTGTTGCACAATTTGCACATAATCATGCTTTTATCCAAGTTGCCATCAGGAAGTTGGTTTTTTTTTAACTTTCCACCCAACAAGCCAAGTAACGCGGTCTCATTTTTTATCACTGTTCACCAAACTTTCTTCTGCGCTGACGTCACTCAGTGCATCCTGTGCATCTTCGAACTTTAGGTGCATTACCGCCACCCACTGGGCTGGAGTGTGTGCATCAGTGTTACCGTTGTGCCAGAAATTAGGGAACTGAGAAAGGTGCGATTAAATGCGTTTTTTTTTTTTTTTAACACATTGTTTTTTCTGTAATTAATTAATTGAAATTAACATGTTAAAGTCCCAGCCCTAATATATATGTATATATGAAAACGAACTCCACCAAAGCAAGCATACCTACAAGGTTTGAACAAACTGCTCCAACAAACATGCTGTTCCAGCGGCTCACTTATTTTCCAATCAGAGATTCAAACCAATGACTCTCTAGTCATGGGATTGCCTAAAGCTATCAGCTGTATATACTGCACAGCTGTACTAGTCTGTGTTAAGAAGGGTTGAAGTTTAGAGAACACCATGAAACATGAGACCACAACACTGTCACTCTTATCTTAGTCCAAGCTGTTCCATACCATACTGTCAGATTAATCACTATAGGAGCGGAGGTCAGGAGGGTTATGTGTGAGAGAGGAGGAGAGATGAAGAAAATAAGAGAGAGAGGGAGAGACAGAGAGAGAGCTGGTGATGAATAGACACACTATAGGGAGCAAAGGGGAGGGAAAGTAACAGATGGACTTGTGAGGATTAGAGAAATCTGGGTGGGTTTCTGATGGAAACTCACCCAAGACAGAGGAGGGAGTGATGAGGGAGCGCAGAGGAAAGGTGAAGGAAACTGAGTCCCTGCTGGAGGAGAGGTGAAAGAGACTTAAAGAGTCCTCAAACACGGTGAGTCCAGATGTTTTTTAGCATTTTTATTTTGTTGCACGAGTGTAAGCTGATCAAAGTTGAGCATTAACAACAGCTGGATTTTTCCGATCACATAAGGGAAAGATTTCAGCTTACCGTGATGAGATGATACAAATCATAGAAACAGAATGAGTGCCATGCTGTTTCTATGATTTAGACACAGGGAAATCAATAAAGCATGCTTTTATTGACGGTAAATCTCCTGTTTAATGTAAAGACTATATTAATTGTTTTCATGTCTCTGTAGAGAAGTTTAGACCAGTCAAAACAGAATGTACCCAACAAAACTCCCTAAAATCAATGTTCTGTTGGGTGAAACAGTAGACTGAGTTTATGTCTCAAAGCTGTTTGCCTGCATCAGTTAATCTGTCAGATGTTGATAACATGGACAGGTGTGTGGAGACATTATGTCAACACATGTGCAGTAAGTAAAAGTAGAACAGTAACAGCCTCAGTGTAGTGTATGGATTATAGTTTTACACCAGGAGAGGATTTGATGGAATAAATCAAAGCCTGGTTGAACATGACATTTATGATCAGAATGATTTGAATGAAATGATGTTGCGTCTGATCAGGGGAGAAAAAGATGAGAATGACTTTTTTCTGCATGAGTACATCAGAACATCTTTTTTGGGGCAGACAGATCACCTGCTAACTTAAATCTTATTGGTAGGGGCAGAGTGAGGAGGTGGCGTCGGGGGTTCCAGCCCCGAGTATTCTCCCAGAAGCCATTAAGCTATGCTATTTATGTTAATGAGTACATGTTCTTCTGTTGGTGTAATATTCATTTCAGAGTATTGAAGACCACATTTAAGCCTGATTTTCACTGTTGATCACATTTAAGACATTAAGCAGCCTCACTTAGTTTTTTCATTTAATTCAATTTATTTGACTCACGACCATATCACATGTTATGGAGCGCAAACATTACATATAATAGCAAACAATGGCACACAGCGTGACTAAAGTACAACCAATGTTACTTAAACAACGGAAGGACATTCTTCAAAAAAAGCACCTAGTTTACAAATTTTTTCACTTATCTGATTGTCATAACAGAATTAATTTAAACATAGATGGACGGTTTAAATAACAATTTGGGAAATACCTTTCTCTGTAAATCATTAAGCTTACGTTCGGACATATAAACAAAATATGATACTCATCTCCAACACGCTTATCATCACAGAGGTTGCAGATCCTCTGGTTTCTGTCCAGCCCTTTTTATCTAACAGTGACTTTAAGAATTCTGGTGTTTACTCTAAATTTACTCTAAAATCACAAATACCCTGTCTGAACTCTTGGTTTTCGAGCAAGAGATACTTTTCTAGTTTAAACTCTTGTTTAATTTTGACATATATATCACATGATGTCATATTTCTGAGCCAACTTTGCCACGTTGAGCACCAATTTAAGCCTCTGTTCAACAGTTAGTTTTACCAGTTGATGTTGTTACACTTTTGTGCGAGCCAGAGATAAGACAAGCCACATTCATCCAGTATCTGCTTAACCTGCAAGACCCATGGTGATAGATAGTTGTACATTTAGTTTCTTTACCCTCTATTAGCATCCCTAGTTGTACAGTAAGTTTCTTTACCCTCTATTATGGTTTCGTAAATGTCTGTTGTCAGTCAGCCTGGTGGAGGCAGGTTAGCGCTGTCCTCTCAGCTCCCCAAGAGCTGCTGCTGACAGACAGCTGCTTCTGTGGACAGACACTGGATGCAGGTCAGAGATGGTGTGGATCGAAAAGCACCATGTCAATGGCAACTGTAGTAATGCTACCACTGATATTGCATGACAAAATAGGATGGTGTCTACAACATTGTAAAATTCTTGAGGTGTGCAACATGAAATTAAAGCATTGAGCAGCACTTTTTTTCTGTCGAAAATACATCATTTCTGTTGAGTGACATTCATTAAAAGCATTTTTGGGAATCCTTGATTTGCATTTAGAGCAGCCCAGATTATTATGGTATGGCCTTAAATGTAGCAGAGTTGGCAGTTGATCATTTATTCTGTGAACTCTACTCCAGCATTACACAACAGACATAGGTTTCAAGATTAGTAATGCTGTTTATGCCAAATTCCTACCATACCCATACGTTAAAAATATTAACATAAGACAATTTTTGCAGGAATGAAAATTAGCCATCCTCAACAGTTGTTGTGTCATGGTTTCTTAGTTATCAAGACAGTTGGAGAACTATTACATACAAAGTAGGATGTAGGCACTACAGGTCATGGTTTTCCAATATGATGTACAGACTTACAGACATTTTATGACCTCAAATGGCTCGACAAAAAAGCTGCCTTAAATGGGAAACAATGCCTGTGGACCCTCCTAGGTTTGGGCTGAGCCCTGAATGTTTACAACATCTGGCTCTGCCCCGCTCATTGGCCCTCATTACAAACTCATGCTGTGCTGCCAAACACTGCCAAATTTAAGAGAAGATCCCAAAGTTTCCAAAGACAGAATATAGAATATGTAGAATATTTTCATGAAGTGGTATAGCCATGAAAAATAAGATGGTATAAATGATATATTATTTTTCCAGCTTTAAATCTACTTAAGATGGAAAACACTATGTTAAGGGGTTTAAATTATGTTTCCAATAGAACTGTTCATTAAGATGAGTATATAATGGGGCCACTTAATGATTGTCATAATCATTTCTTTTCCCATGCCCTTTGACATCTACAGTGTATTGAAAGACTGTTTGGGTGCAGTGTAGATGTTGTTACGTGGCGCTACGACTTGAACAAAGATTTCAGCCCCAGACATGACACAACTGTTCCTCACGTCTTATAATCCAGATGTTGGCCTCTCTCTCTCCCTTCTTTTCTTTTAGGTGGTCCTCCAGTCAGAGACAACTGATGAGAGTCAGTTGGCATTAATCTCATCCACCTAACCCTGCAAGATTAACACAGATTACCAGACCCAGAGGTAGGCCTGAGATACCGGACTAATCACTCCTTTGCAAGCTCAATCCCACCCACATGGGTTGAGGAACAGGTTTAAGAACAGAATGAGACCTGAGAGCACGACTGATTAGTCGCAAAATCCGCAGGATAAGATTTATATGTTTATCTTCTTCCAGGAGGAGCAAAAGTTATAAAAACAGAAAAGGATTTGAGTCGTAATGGAAGAGGAAACGCGGTTCAGAGTTGCAGCTCAATGAGAAGAAATGTGTGGAATCAAACGTGTCGCCTGGCTCGTGCCGTAACATCGAGAAGAAAGGGGAAATTTAAACCACTCTGCTGATTTTCTTTGACTGAAACTAGAGCAGGAGGAGAGCTGGAGTTCCTCCTGCAACCTCTGGCCTACACATCTGTCTCTTTCTCACTCGCTGAAAGTGATTAAATCCCAGCACTTCATCTTCCTCCATTCCTCTGTCCTCTGACCTCCGCTCATCGACTGCTCTCCTTCCTCAAGCCCCCACCCTCCCTCCATCTTTCCACCTGACCTCTGACCTTTGTTCCACTTCTCAAACATCCCTAATCCCCTCCACCCACTTTCTCTCTCTTTTCTCTTTCAACCGTCCTCAATGAATCAATTGCCACAACAACAGCCAGTAATGCTTCATCTGGACTTGTCACTGCAGTGTCACGGAAACCGCCTCACTCCTCTCATCCTCATCCTGATTGGTCAACAGAACCTGTCATGCTCTTGCAGCCAGTTTTGAATCAAGATCAATATTCAAAGAGAAGCTGAAGCACAGTCTGTGGTCATCATAACTCATTTCTCTCTGAGTATCTTCAAGTCCAGAAGCAACAATGCTGGAGAACATGTCCAGGCGTAACCGCTCCCTACTGTCACTTTCCCTCACTTCACTGGCCCTCACCTTGTCCGTCTCGGCTTTCTGCACATCCTATTGGTGCGAGGGGACACACAAGGTGGTGAAGCCTCTCTGCCTCTCACCTGTCAAGATGAAGAACTGCGGGCAGAACAACAGCCAGCCGTACACCACAGGTGAGGCCAGGGAGATAATGTCAAGTTATTATCAGTGTAATCAGCCTCATGCACACTTGGGTTAGAGGGGACCTGCTAAACCTGCCACTAGGCTCAGAAGGTCATTAATCAGCCCATTAAATGGCCGTTATGAGCTGACATTTGGAGTATGGATACAAACATGTTTATGTTCGACTGTGACCTCTAGTGGTCGTAGTTATTATGGCTGGAGCTCAGGAGGAAGTCAAGGGTGATAAAAGGGAGGTGGACGGGCTGGTGGCTGGGTCAAGCAAACAGCACTTTTACCTAGGATGCTACTGTTAGTGTCCCATGTGAAACTAAAAGTCAGCATTGATATAACGTATTAAACTGGCATCACGTTACAACCATATAAACCATTTAAAAACCTGTACAAATTTCATGGACTTAGCCACCATGGCATCACGCTTTGGGTTGTGAAAAGCTTTGAATTTGGAGTTTTGGCCATCACCATCCTGGATTCTTGGAGCCAAAAGTGACCCTAATGCTAACCCTAATGCTAGCTTCTAGCTTGGTGAGTGCTATTGGTTTCCAGTGTTATAAAGTCCCACTATTCCATGATTTCTCCATCTACTACTACTGGTGGTGTTTGAGTCAAGTGCTAAATGCTAATGCAATTTTTTGCGAGTGAAATACAAACTTAAGACCATTAAAACAAAAAATAATTACCAAAGAACCTGAACATCCAACTCAGGAGGCCTATTACTAGAAGCAAATGCTGAACAAGAATTTATTAGGCAACTAGAACATTGCAGATAACTTTTAAGAATTGAAAACACACTGAAATTAGCAAAAGCTATGGCTACACCTACACTCTGTGAATCTGGGGTTACACTATGGTTAGGTTACCTAACTAACGTTGTCACCGTGGTAACGACTTATCAACAGTCAACACTCCCATCACTTTAAGGGTCTCACCCTTGTGTATGCATAACTTTAAGCCTGAATAATAAGGGTGAGTTATATAAAAATTCAACCTCTGCACAGCTGTCATACATGTTAATGTAGTCATCGAGACCAAATTTGTTTCTGTACCAGGCTGTAAACACATTTATTTATGCTGTAAAGTTGGGCATTGTAATATGGGGGTCTGAGGGGGATTGACTCACTTTTGGAGCCAGCCTCAAGTGGCCTTTAGAGGAACTGCAGTTTTTGGCACTTCTGCATTTGCCTCATTTTTCGGAGATTGACGCTTCGTTACGTTATGTAACAAACATGCTTATTTTAACCCAAACCACAATCTTTTTACAAACACAACCATGTAGTTTTGACACCTATGCCTAACAAAAATGAAACTGAAATCGGCCAATTAACAAACGAATATGTCTATCTGAATGTAGGTTTAGCAGGTCCCTTCAAGGCTGATAACCACTGGTAACAGCTATTTCATGGGTGGATAACAATCAAAAGGGATGGATTTGCAAGCCTGTGTGTCTGGTGTTTAAACTGGGCAACATTTGGTCGAAAAGTGAACAATTTTTACACATCTAGATAATAAATAATTGTTTCAACTGCATTTAAATGCTCATATTTCTACATATCCTTCAGATTCATCAAAACACGTTAACTGTTCAAAAGAATGCAGCACAGTTTTACCAGTTTTATGTCTTTTGGCTGGCAAACCATGAAATCTGTGTTTATTGGGAACTTAAGAGTTATGTACCACAGTTGTATCAAACAGCTTTCATTAAATTAGCCTGGGAGGGCCCACCATTACCCATTCATTTGGTACTTCCACCCTGTTTGTTTGTCTGGTTATCAGTAGTAGACTTTAATAACTATCATTTAGGTTTGATAGATAGTTTTCGACAGGGATCTGAGAAGAGTGTGGATCCAGTAACTAAAAGAAGGAATGTTGCACTGACATATGTCTGACACACTGAATGTATCCTATAGGTTATGTGTATTTTGATCGACATCTTTAACCAGATGCAGATTGATTGATGAGTATTTACCAAAAACATGAGGAATAACAAATAAACCACTAACAGCAAAATAAATAAGGTGAATAAGCAGTTCCTGAATCGAATAACATAATGATTCATTTTTGATTGCTAACACAGTACTCCCTTATTGCACGTTAGCATCGTGGACAGTTACTGTGTTAACTGTTGAGATCTTACTATTGGAGCACATTTCAAGTATATCTTAAATTTAGGCAGTTTCTAAAGCAAACATATTGGTCCAAAAGGAAGGAAATTAAAGCTGAGGTAGGCAGTTTCATTTGTGTCACTGAGCAAAATTCCCTTAATAGTTGTAATACAAGAGGACTGAGAGAAAACTAGACTTCTGCACCTCCTCTTTGTTTTCAGACTTTAGAAAATCTAACTTGTGACTAGAAACTTCACAGGCCATCTCAGAGAGAAAGATACTTCCTATTGGCTGTTTTAGAACTGCAGATGGGCATGCACATTCCTTCAAATGGTGAAAGCCTGATTCAATTCTGCAGAGAAAGTTGGTATTCGAAGCATTGGCAGCAACCACCTACACTGCAAAGCAACACACACAAAAAAAGACAGTCTGACAATAAACAAAATAAAATGTGTTATACTGGCAAAGTGTTTCACAGATGAAAATAAAATGTTGCTAATAGTTTAGCCTTCTGCTAATTAGAGCTAAAGAGTCACGGCTGCGGCTTCACGTTCATATTTATGTAGCTAACGTTAGCTAGAGCCTCAAATCATAGTATGTTCTCCACCTCACTCCCCACCACTACAGACCACCTCACTGGGGGGAGAGCATGCAGCTGCAGCGGAGACTGACCCCCAGTCAGCTGTTGCAGCAACCTTAATCCAGCCAGTGCAAACCCCAGATCCAGGGGACCGTACAGCTCCCCATCGGATCGGTACACTTTCTGTTGCTGAGGTTGAACAAGTTAGCCCTGGTACTGCTGCTGGGCCACCCGTTGCTGTGATACCTGGCGTTGGGGGGTTTGCACTGGCCACATTTAAGCCGCTACAACTGCTGAGTGCTGTCTTTTTGGGAAAGCAGTCCACAGCAGCAGGGTGTGAAGTGTAGAGACTGTGCAGTGGCTAGCTGCTAATTCTTGTCTCATTCATGATCTGAAAAACACACACAGAGCGGGGCAAGGAATCAGATTAAATAAATCAATGTTTGGGAAACACTGAGATACTGTATGAAGCACATGCCCATGGTTGTCTGGTGGAGGGGCTTAAGATGGAGGGGGGAGAGCTGCAGGCTGAGGGTGTTGATGAGGGTGCAATAACAATCCAAACACGCTCTGCCTGTTAAGACTGAACTAAAATTTTTGACTATATCATATGTATGACCGATGTAAAATTTTAATGCACCTACATGCTGCCATCATCTTTCTAACAAACCTTCTGTACGTAAAGCTGCCTAATATATAACGTGTATTTTGCACCTGTAGAGTATAGACATGTATTGCATGTCCCAACCTTCCTGTATGTTAAGCTTTGCTGTCATGTATGTCACTGTAAAAAGTGTTGATATTTCACGCCTAAGAACATCTGTCAACATATTGATAATGTTACTATTAATATTTCCAGAAACAGTAAACACTAATCTACAGTAGGATTTTATGGTAGCCACAGCATTTTTCTTGCACCTCATATTCAAGTATTTAACACTTGACTTGACCAGCAGAGACTCACATAATCCCAGCTTTGTTGCTAATCTCAGAACTTTGTATCTGCAACTGCATGTTATCTGGATTCACTGACCGGCTGTCTTATCTCTCGGCACTAAGCCTATTTGTTTCCATGTAGTATTCAATTTTCACTGTCATAGAAAATGACAGATTACCTAAAGAACAGTGTTTTAGGGCTGGATTGTGTTACATGCTGTGACCCACAGCAGACCCCTCTTAATATTTATGTCACAGCTTTTTGGCACGTTTGCTTTAACAAGGATCCCAAACTGCAGTGAGGAAAGCATTTCATTTATAAATGTCTCTCTCCACTTCTGCACCTCTTACTCCTGAGCCTACTTATTTACTTCTTTATTCCTTAATTTCTTTTCTCCATCCAGAGGCCCCCACCCCAGACCCAAGGCATCCTTCCTCCAATGTGACACTGTCTCCACAGCAGAAGGAGGAGCTGGCCAGAATAAAGAGAAAGCAGTTGGCCAACGCAGTCCACTACATCTGGGAAACAGGCGAGGACAAGTACATGCTGCGCTACTTCCACACTGGCTTCTGGCTCTCCTGTGAGAAGCACAATGAAGGTTGGTGATGAGAGCAGAAAACAATAAGCATTTCAAGAACACGGTGGTCAAATAACAAAGGCTCGTTGTTAGAAGCGGCTACATGGCACCAGTTCAGTACCTAACACATATTTACTTAATTTGAAGAACTTTTTTTTACAATAAAAGTAGTGCGATTGCCGAGCTGCAACCTTCAGGACAGAAAAATATAACCAGCGCAAGAGTGCCAAAAGCTGCAGTTCCTCTAATGGCCACTTGAGGCTGGCTCCAAGAGCAAGTCTCCCATGTAAAAATGCCCAACTTTACAGCAGAAAAAAACATGTTTACACCCTGGTACAAATGCCTGGTACTATGAATTTTTATAAAACGTACCCATGTACATTTCATTAAGGGTCTGGGCATGGTCGCTTTGAGTGCCAGTCTGTCTGCCAATAGTTTCCTCGGCTTCTCAGTCAAATCCACCCCTGGCTTTCCCACAGCCTCGCCCTCTCATCCAAATATGTTCTGGCTGCAAAAAAACTAAATGATGACGGCTGAAAGGCTGTAATTGAGACTTCAAAACAGGATTGCACAAACCAATGGGTGACGGAGCTACGACCATTATTTTTAGTCTATGTTTTGAGCATATTTGAATGTGTTATATTTTTACTGCGTTGATAAAAAATATATATAATAAATTATTACTGTAGTTACTAGATGTTAGGTTAGCCACAAAGTGCTTGTCATAATTCAAAACAAAGCAGGGGCATATCTTTGGGTCTGAAAAGTGAAACCAATTCCTTGAATGCATTTTTACCGGTTGCAAAAATGTCTGATTGTATAAAAGTCAAAGAGAAAATGACCCAACTTCTCACCCGATTTATTACCTCAGTCAACATGTTTCTAATGAGTTCATTGTATCGCTAGTTTCAAGTCTTCTTCTTCTTCAGCATGATGTTCATTTTTTATATTATGGTCCCATTTATAGTAAAATAGACAATAAAGCAGGGTATGTATTAGGGCATGGCTACCTTGTGATTGGCAAGTCACCACTATAGCAGTGACCTCAGATTCTTAATCAGATCTACACCTCGCTCTTCCCTAGCTTTACCCTCTTGTCCAAATATGGTCACTTCTGGCTGTAAAAAAAAAAAGAGTCGGCCAAAATGCCAAAATGGTAGTCCACAAACCAGTGGGAGGCATCACTATGTCTATGGCACAGCGCCAACCCAGGTATCCAGAGAACAGAAAGTAATCCTTGGCATGTATTGTTCCACTAAAAGACACTGTGGCTGGTTGATTTATCAGCAGTTTGACCTTTAATTCCTCCTCCCAAAGGAGTGTGAACCACTCGGCTTAAAGCAGTCTGTTATATTTTCAGGATTCCTAATGAATATAGATGTAGCATTTGGGAAAGATTATTTATGTCATCCCTCTCCAAAAAAAACATATTGCAGTTGTAACATAATACTCTAATCCTTGTGCTTTTGTGATGACAAAGGCTATAAAGAGAGACATTTTGCTTTAATCCCCTAAAACATTTAACTGAAATATGAAAATTCGAAAACATGCAAGTTGAGGATAGGTTAATTGGTGACTCTAAATTGTCCGTAGGTGTGAATGTGAGTGTGAATGGTTGTCTGTCTCTATATGTGTCAGCCCTGTGATAGTCTGGCGACCTGTTCAGGGTGTACCCTGCCTCTTGCCCAATGTCAGCTGGGATAGGCTCCAGCCCCCCCCGCGACCCTCAAGAGGATAAGCAGTTAGAAAATGGATGGATGGATGAAAAATTCATTTAACATTCAAAGCATTTCATGGTCCCTCACAATGTCAATACATCAGCTCTGCTGTGATTGTTCTTCCAGGTGAGGACCAGGAAGAGAAATGTCGCAGCTTCATTGAGCTGACGCCAGGAGAGACACAAGGTCGGTAACAGAAAACATAGAAAATACAACCTGTATCCCGTTTAACATTTTCATCACTACTGTCAAAACATCTAATCAGTCACAAATGTATGCATGTATTTTTAAATTTCTTGCCGTCACATCCTCGCTCTTGTCGTGTCACATAAAATGTATTCTTCTGCCAATCAATGCTTCCAGGCGTCCTCTGGCTCTCAGTCATCAGTGAGTTCATGTATATCGGTCTTCTGGCCATGGGCTTCCTGCTGATGTGTGTGGAAGTGATGTGCCTCTGTGCCAAGAGGGAGATGAACGCCCTCAAGATCAATGCCTTCGCTGCCATGTGCACTGTCCTCTCAGGTGAGGAGATGAGACACCCTCTGCTTAGGTCAACTTGTTTGACCTTACACAACCCAAATATCAGTGATTGGTAGTTGTTTGAATCATGTGTGTATCAAGTAAAGTGATGATAAATGCAAAAGGTACATATTTTAAACTTTTATCCTATTGGAACAGTTGCTGAATTTAAAAAACAGTTTTATTGGACACCAATAGGTTTCATGTTGTAAGACCCAAATTTCTTTGAAGACAAATGAGCTTTTCCTGGCGTCTGTGATAACATGAGTTTATTCATTGTCTTCAGTTTTTCTTGTGACTTCAACCAGTGTGACTTTCAAGGGTTAAGAGAGGTTTGCTGGCCAACCATGTCAGTTGTGAATTTAGTGGTTTCTTCCTTCCTGGATTTCTAGATGTATGTGATTGATTATAAGTGTAGACTAAATTGTGCTGATGGCCTATGGATTTTTTGTCCTGTTTTACCTCCCTAGTTTTTCAAATGACCTTCCAAAAGGGTTTGCCCTGAAGGGCTGGGGCTCTACCCAGAGCCATTTCCTTCTGAGAAACCCTTTTAGTTAAGAAAGGGTTGTGATGGAAAGGATGAAAGGGGTTGGTCTTACAAAGAACCTTTTTTGGAGGAAAGAATTCGGAGATTATTAGTGTTAAAAGATCTTTACCCTCAAATATTCAAATGTTTACCCATGTTTTAAATGAAAAATGTAGATGGGTCTGGAATCCCCTTAATCAATTCACCCCTTAATCAATTCACTTGTGTTCTGCCATAGTTGAAATTACCATAATTTCCTGCCATACAGTACTACATGGTCTGCCAAATTTCTTTATTTTACGTTTTTATTTTTTCATTTTTTATTTTTTTATTGGAACACGGTACATGATATTTTGTATTTCGTTGTAATTTTGAACAGAGTTTTAGTTCTCAACCCCACTGCACCACTGAAATAGTAAAAGCTTTAGTGATAGTGATTTTAGAAAATCCCCACCCCCTAAAAACGTGATCAAGGGTCTTCATGACGACTGCTGGACATGTTTTCCTTGGCCCTATGCTATGAATGAATGATCTTTATTGTCATTGCACATGTTACAGAGCAACAAAATTTGTTTCAGTTTCAGCCCGTCCAAGACAGGAGCGGGGAGAACTGTGGGTTTAACCTGTTAAACTAAACCCATGGTAAGTGGGAGAGAGATCTTTGGGTTATAATGTAGTCAATAACTATTTTAGGAGCTCCCGTGGGTGGGCTCTAGAAGAAACTCTTGGAATATAAAAGGGCTCTTAGTAGACACCTTGGGTGGGTTCTTGTTAGCACCCATAGAGGGTGGAAAGGTTCTGGACAGAAAGGGGGTTCTGTGTGGAACCATTAACCATTAAACCATTAGACTGAAGGGTTCTCTGAAGAACCTGTCTTAGCAGGTTTGGTTTGGAATCTTTCATAGATCTTTCTAGGTGTAACCCTTTATGTTGAGTTCTAAGTAGAATCCTCTGAAAGGGTTCAACCTTTTTTCAAAGATTCTGCCAGGTATCAAAAAGGGTTCTCATTTTGGGACAAGTCTAAGAACCCCATACGGTTCTAGTTAGCACCTTTATTTCTAAGAGAGTGTCTTTCATCTTACACATTTCTTTAACCATTTTCTCCCAAATGATCAGACTCATTCTCTTCTTTTCGTCTCTTTAACTCAATCTCTGTCTTTTCCTCCTCCACCAGGTATGATGGGGATGGTGGCACACATGATGTACACCACAGTGTTTCAGATGACCGTGAGCATTGGGCCCAAAGACTGGAGGCCACAGACCTGGGACTATGGATGGTCTTTTGCGTAAGTCTGTTTCAATTTAACTCCACAAAAAATTCGTACTCAAGGCTTGTTCACAACCAACATCTAAAACGGTGACATTTTGAAGCGAAAGAAATTCATTTCAGAGTTTTTTCTGTAATTAGAGGATTTGCTTGCAAGTTTGAATTTTTCACGCATATTTTAGGCATTTCATGAAAGCCAGTGAGTTCAAAATAGAAGAAACTTTTGTAGCTCATTGGCTGTGTTGCACCATCATTTTATTCAGCACTCCTTCATCTGAAAATAAACTGCATTACTCCTTCAAGCACAGCTTGAGACAATTATGAGACAGATGAGTTGATGATTCAGTTGTTGGTGGTCTTCAACCAGCCCTGCAAGTAGTCACCATGTCAACAAACTTACATTGCAGATATATTGCAGTGACATATGGAGTGACTGAGCCTTCAAACAACAAATTGCATTAGTTTGTGGTCTGATGAAAGAGGTCAAAATGTCTCCAAACTCATTCCTCCCTGTACTCTCCAGCATGGCGTGGCTGTCATTCAGCTGCTGCATGGCGGCCGCTGTGGCCACGCTCAACTCCTACACCAAGACCATCATCGAGATGAAGCACCGCGCCCGGGTGAGATTGGAGGAGGCCCGCGCCGCTGCCCGTGCCCCCTCCTACGAGGAGGTTGTACGAGCCGGTGGTGGAGGGGTTTACTCCGTCAGTCAGCTGATTCAGCTTGGCCAGCAGGGGGCACTCATGGACCCGCTGTGGCCTAGAGGAGTGGGACCAGCTGTTGGTCCTCTGGCGTGTGGTGCTGGAGGAGCGCTGCTTGTTGGCGGAGGAGGGATTGGAGTTGGAGGGATGGGAGCTGTTGGGAATGGAATGGGAGGAGTTGGAGCAGTAGGAGGGGTCGGAGGAGTCGGGGGAATGGGGGTAGGAGCAGTTGGAGGAAATGGGGTTGGAA
Organism: Cephalopholis sonnerati; assembly: GCA_019142605.1. Lineage (NCBI taxonomy): Eukaryota > Metazoa > Chordata > Actinopteri > Perciformes > Serranidae > Cephalopholis > Cephalopholis sonnerati. The sequence continues at coordinate 11,878,075 of JAGQAX010000014.1, read as the reverse complement.
TGGGAATGGGAGCAGCAGGAGGAGTCGGGGGAATGGGTGTGGGAACAATGGGAGCATTGGGGGGAGTGGGAGTATGTGGGATGGACCCTCATGGTATGGTGGTGGTGGAGGGATGTGGTGCTGAAGGATGTGAAGACTGTGAACGGGAGATGGATGAAATAGATTACGCTCTGCAGGAGGACAGAGAGGACTCACTCTGCTAAGTCTTTTGGGGACAGAGGACTGTGACAAACATCTCGTCAGGATTTGATCTACACATTGTATTTGATGGAAACTGCATTCCAAGACTACAACACTTGAACACCTACCTTCAAAAATTATTATTGTTATGATTATTATTATTATTATTATTTGTATATATGCAGCTTTGAATAATAATTGTAGCATTTCTTGACTATTTAAGTTATACAAAGATAATTTCAAGCAATGTCATTTGATTTCTGGACCACAGGGGGGCAGAAAGATGTCATAACAAACTAACAGCTCCAAAGCTTCACTGTTGATTTATCACATTGTTACGGCTAACAAGTTAGCAGAGAATCGCCCACATCAAGCAGACACAGAGCAACATTATCATCACATTGCAATAATTGCAAACCTCTGCTTTAACGAGGAAGGTTGATAAAAGCATTGAAAATACCACCAAGTCTCCGTGAAGCAGAAGAATCAAACCAACTGACCAGTTCAAAGTCCACCCCTCCTACTCTTGCTAAATTGGACTAGCTTGATAAAAGGAAACATGGTCCTGTTGAGCCAGGTAAGATAAGATAAGATATTCCTTTATTAGTCCCACAGTGGGGAAATTTCCACTGCTGCAGTGTTTATTAGATGGTTTCTCAGTGTCAGGCACTATAGCTTCAAAAAGCCAGCAGCAAAGACTACAGAGTGCAATGGAAGGATATATTCACAATGTTAACTTTTCTAAACAAAGCACAGCAACAGAAATTTAGGCTTCTGATCTCAACGAAAACAAGAGAAGTAGAAATCGAGGATGATAAGACATCGGTCAATATACCTTGCCTGATATGTGTTTCAGGGATGGCAGAGGCATGACCTGCCCTTCTCTCCCTACTTGACACCTTTGTTGGTTGGATTAGTAAGGTTTGGGCAAGAAGAGTGTGATTGGTTAGGGTTAGCGTAAGAATGTCAGAGTAAGCCAATCAGAGACAGAGTAGGGCAGGTCATACCTTTGCTATCCTAGGAAATGCAATTTGGCTTCCCTTCTTGGGATCAGTAAAGTACTCTTTGTATTTACTTCTGAAAACGGACCATGATGCTGATCCAATGTTAGTCTCTCTATATTGTAGAAAGTTCTGTTAGTTAGGCGACTTTGGGGCAGCACATAGCCCTACAGATAGTATAAACAAAGGAACGTTGGCTATGATCCTTTCAGGCTGGCGATAATTCATGCCATCTTAACAATATGTCAGCAACCAAACACTCCTTTTCCAAATCTCTTTAACATGGCCACAAAAATGAGCAGGCAAACCTAGCTAACATCTCTGATCTGACATTAGGCTAACTCATCCTGATGTAGCTATGTGTTAACTGGGAAGTTAGCTAGCATTTTGCTGACATTCATTAACTTAAGATGTGACTACATATGCTGTGATGTGTCTGAAGATTGTGACAGTCTGCCAGCCACATATTTTAACCATCCTCAAAAATTGACGAAAATGTGGATGGAACATAGACAAACCTAGCATATAGCCTATCTAGCTAAGTAAAGCAGGAAAGGAGAAAGTTGCCCAGGTTCTGCAGTGTTACAAGCTTCCTCAACTTTTTTTGGAGCACATATCAAAAAAGGGCGGGGCTTAAGGAGGGCTATTTGGCTAAAGAGGCTGAAAGCCACACAGAGGTTGGTGTTTATTCTAATTAGGTTCAACAGGTCACTACTATTGACCCATTCCTGCAAACGATTTTTCTTCAAATGTGGATTTATGGATTTCTTGACCATGCAGTAACACCCCCAAACCCCTATTGATGTTTTGAAACTAAATTCCTAATAATGATTTATTTTAGGATGTTGCTAGCAGTTGGGATGTCAAGAAAACCAAACACAGAAATTGTGCAAAAAGTGTATAAAATGTTAAAAATCATTGCCTCTTTTTTTTGTACTACTGTAAATTATAAAATATTTTTAAATATGCTAAGAGGAAGAAAAAGCAAGAATGTGTGTCCATGCCGATAGAGGGCTGTGTCTACTCGTTATAATTTTACATCCAGTTGAAATCCTGGGTAATACTATGAGTACATTTTGAGGTAATAGCTTCCAGGATTGTCTTACAATCTGATATTTTGCTAGAAACAGATCAGCAATACCAAAAACAAAACAAAACAAAAAACCTTCAGTTTTCTTTACTTGTGTAAATGCAGCCTTACAGTGACTTCTTCAGGGATTGCATTATGGCTCATGAGATGTGTGAGAGGATGTGAGACTGTAACTCAGAGGATGTTGAGAGATGATGATGATGATGATGATGATGGTACAACTGTGACAATGACTGTGGTCTCTGATGTTATTTAGGCTACATTTTTTGTTGTATGTTTTGATTTATGTTTGCATGAATGGATGAAATTCCTTTCTAGTACGATAGTAAATAAAAACAACCCACATCGTCTGATGATGTCTTATCAATACACAGATCCCCCATGATTATTTTTCTCATGCCCATGAAGCTCTCAGGTAAATAATCAGTATGAACAGTTAGAAACCTGCCTCAATAATATCCTATAAAATTTCAAATGTACACTTTTATCTTCTTCCTAACCATTTTAAGACTCTACAATGACAAATACAATTAAGTAAAACATCAATATTTGTTTTATTTGCAGCCTAAATTCGTGATTTGCATGGGACCTGAATATGTGTTTTTTCTATATGTTTTCCCGTGTATATGTTTATGTACTGAAAGAAGAAAACCGAGAATTAAAGATTACAGCAACAGAGAGATTTGGAAATTAAGACAGATGCTTTGCTAGACAGAAGATTATGTCAATAATCTCCCCAGTCAGGGGAATAAGGCGAGAGAAAGAGAGAGTGAGTGAAAGAGAGAAACTAACATCATAAAGGCAGTGAAGCAGAGATAAACTGGGCTACCAGGTCACTGAGCAGTGTGTTTAGAGTAATTAAAAATGTAAATTAAGTTGAATTATACAACGGTTTAAGTAAGATGAGCCTCTCATGCCAAGGTGATTTAGTTCAAACAACAAAACCTATGGAACATGAAGGTTTTAATTTATTTATATGTTCAATGTGTATCTGTCTGGTTGTACTTTTTCACTTTATGTTTTATTTTGATAATTCAGAGGATTCCATTTGTCATAGAATTAGTCATCTAATTTGTATACATTATATACATTTTAGTAATTGGATGTTTTATTTGCTCAGCCTCAACTGAGAAATATTTATCCTTTAAAGGGGAACTATATTTTTAATTTAATTTAATTTAATTTGTTAATCCTGCAAGGGGAAATTCAATGTTTTCACTCTGTTGTCATTAACATATACACACAGGCCCAAAATGCACACACACACAGAACCTACACATGCATTAAGTGGAGAGATGTCAGAGTGAGGGGGCTGCCCCGAGCAGTTGGGGAGCTTGGTGTAATTTTGGTTGCTGATGTTAATTTCTTCCTGATTTTTAGATCATGTTCCTGTTGGAACATGTCCGGTATTGTTTAGAAGCTTTAATTGTTGATTTTCAATGGGAGAAAGGGCTGCTACACACAGTGTACACAGTCATTCCTCTGCTGCAAGTACATTGCTACATGTAGCTACGTGCTAATGCAGGGCTGGACTGAGAAAATCATTTGGGCTAATATAGCCCCAGTCAGGCCACTTTTTAAGCGGGGGGCCTGGGAGTCCCCCACCAGGAAAATTGTACTTTAAAAACGTATTTTTCTGTATTCTGGTGAATTTTAGCGCATATGAATCATAAAAACTAATGAGCCATCAATTGCTTCGTGCAATGTGCTGTTATAAACCTCAAATAAAACCAAAGGTACATATCATGAAGGGGAAAGATGACACAATGACTAATCTTTCACAAATAATTTAGCATTTATTGTTTCATAGTAATTTCTAATATAGATTTAAATAAATATCTTGTCCACTGGTTGCTCTGAAGCAGTGGGCTTCTCTTGCTCATTTCTCAATACCAGAGTGTCTCTTGCATTGCTACTATCCCCACCCTCAAAAAGAAAAAAGCACAACATTTTTTTTCAATGTATGTATTATAATACAGATTTGTGCATCAGAACATTTCTTTTGTCTTCTCACATTAATCATCTGACAACTTCTCAGATTTATTGGGTGAGCATTCGGACGGGTTGGGAACCACTGGACTGAACTAGCTGACTGTAGCTGTTATATCAGTCAGAGAAACCAAACCACTACTTAACTGCAATGTTTTAAACTGCATCAAGCTGATAATATTTATGTACTTTCAATGTTATTAAAGGAGGATATGTAAAAGGCATTTCCTCTGAAATTTCCCCCTCAATCAGCAAACCTGAAGCTGGAATCTGATGCAAACTTCAGTGCGACTAGTGGTCTGCATTTGACAGCAACTCCTGCAAGAGCCCTTCTTCTTATATCTCTCTTCCTCTCTGCTCCCCCCTTCCTCTTCTTTCCACAGCAATCCATCTTAAAGTGCTCCTAGCCTTTCCATGCCTGACTGGCTGCTTTGGGGGTATTTGACACAGCCCGATGCATTCACAACACTCCTAAAGAATAGTTGTTTTATTAGCTACGTCCTGCAGTCCATTTAGCTGGCCAGGCCAGCTGATGGCCAGTCCAGACCTATGCTAGCATCAGGGAAACACAATCTTGGTTGCTGATGTTTGTTTCTCTAGTTGTATTTAGATGCTTTTATTGGTAATTTTAATGGAAGAGAGGGCTGCTTACACCTTCCACATCTGCAAGTAGCCAACACTGCTACTTGTAGCTACATGCTAACGTAAAGGAAACATAATCTTAGATGCTGATGTTGTTAATTTCTCACTGATTTCAAATCATATTTCTGATGAAACAGGAAGGACGAGGAAAATAAAGTGTTTTTGACCATTAAAGCGTGTAAAAAATATTCTAGCAGAAACTCAAAATACAACTATGAACCCCAAAAGAAGCATAATAGGACTCCTTTAAAAAAGATTTTTTATTAAGAGTGGATTATTTGGAGTCATGACTCACTAAGACCCATCATCAGCAGCATCAACACCTAGCGATGATCCTAGGACCGCTGGTCGGTAACACTCCACACCACTATCAAGACCTCTCAGGATTTCACAAACAAGACTAGAGAGATAACACTGGACTCTGATGAAACCATGGTATCATACGACGTCACTTCACTTTTCACTTGCATTCCCACCAAAGAAGCAGTTAAGACAGTAAGGAAACGCCTGCTACAAGACAGCACCCTTCCCAACAGGACCAATTTCCCCCCTGACCACATTTGTGACCTGCTGGATCTCTGTCTGTCCACCACGTACTTCAAGTACAACGAGGGTTTCTACAGACAAAAGCACGGCTGTGCTATGGGCTCACCGGTGTCCCCTATAGTGGCCAACCTCTACATGGAAGAGGTGGAGAAGGGAGCTCTGACCTCCTTCACAGGAAGTGCCCCTAGCGACTGGTTTAGATATGTGGATGATACCTGGGTCAAAATCAAGACCAAAGAAGTGGAAACCTTCATGGAACACATCCATATATCTTAGACTGCGCAGTGCACATTGAGGAGGACAGAAACCTGAACAGAGAGGTGTACAGAAAACCGGCTCACATGGACCAATACCTGTTGTTCGCCTCTCACCACCCGCTGGAGCACAAGCTGGGAGTCATCAGAACCCTGAACCATCGGGCTGAAAACGTGCCCACCAGGGCAGAGGGGAAGGTGAAGGAACAGAAACACATCAGGGAAGTGCTTCAAACCTGTGGCTACCCCAACTGGGCCTTTGCCAAAACCTCTAAGAGACCCCGAGCAGACAGAGAGGAAGAGACACAAAAACTGAACAACATTGTCATTCCTTACGTCGCAGGAGTTTCTGAGAAGCTCAGGAGGATTTTCAACAAACACCAACATCCCTGTGCACTTCAAACCCAACTCCGTACCAGTCAGTTAGAACTGAAGAAGCTTCTTGGTTGAGAGGCAAAATGTCTTCAAGAAACCCAAGCAAGTCCAGTTGCCTGCGATATAGCACTAAGTACTACTACAAGATGCATTGAAATTCATTTGATTTCACAATGAAATAAGCAGCACGCGATTATCTACTTCAAAAAACTACAGCAGATGTCAACTAGAAAGTGGAGCAAGAAAGTAAACTAGGTCCTCTCATTATGAAACAATATTAATCTTTATATAGGGACTATTATCTGTGATTGTTTGAATAGAACAGGCCAGCTGTGAACATCTGGAGAGTTTGGGAGGGACAAAGCTTCGGGCTCTTATTTTCTTAAAACACTAAAGTATGTAAATAAGAGCTAAATATATTGAAGAAACAAATTTAAAAAGAATACTTGTTGTGGGATATTTTCAGATCTTAGACTACCATATTATCTTCAGAGTCTTCACAGCAACATCCCTTTCTAAAAAAAATAGTGTCCTGGTTAGTCAAGATAATCCACAGACTCCACTGTAAACAAGGAAAATTGCTCCCAATCAGAGCCATGGGGTATGTGGATTATCTGTTGGAGAACAGTTTTTAAATGTAATTCCTCTGTTGTTGGAGATTAACCTGTGACAGACAGACATCAGTCTTCAATTGTGTAAACAGGTCAGAAAGTGGGTTGAGCACATGAAGACCAACGTCATTTGCACCTGTGAGAGGAAGTATTGGTGCTACAGGGAGGGCAAAGTTTGTGTACTACAGAAACACTAAGGCAATTCATCACTTTGGTGTGGATTAAAATCTATCAGGCCAGTTTCTAGAAAAAAATGTTGGTATTTTATGCTTCTGCAATGTACAAATATGTTATATTTGCACATTTCATACGTATCAGAAATATAGGTGTTTTGTCACGACCCATCTGTGTTTTTCCAGTAGCTTTTTAGGCTTCAAACATAGGTGTTTTGTAGGGACCTATCTGTGTCTTTCCAGTGGATTTTTAGGCTTGAAATGTAAGTGTTTTGCAGCAACCTGTCTGTGTTTTTCCTTTGTTTTTCCCGCTTAGGTTCCAAACATGGGTGTCTTGTGGCAACCTGTTTATGTTCTTCAAGTGGCTATTTAGGCTGCAAATGTGGGTGTTTTGTAGCAACCTGTCAGTGTTTTTCCAGTAGCTTTTTAGGCTCCAAACATGGGTGTCTTGTAGCGACCTGTCAGAGTTTTTGCAATGGATTTTTAAGCTTGAAACATGGGTGTTTTGTAGCAACCACTCTGTGTTTTTCCTCTGTGTTTTTTTTTTTTTTGCTTAGGTTCCAAACATAGGTGTTTTGTAGTGACTTGTTTATGTTTTTCAAGCAGCTTTTTAGACTCCAAACATGGGTGTTATGTAGCAACCCATTGATGTTTTTCCAGCAGCTTTTTCAACTCCAACCATTGGTGTTTTGTAGCAACCTGTCAGCGGTAACACTGACACTCTCTTACAGAGACATTGCTGCTTTTCTTCTCTTCTTCTTAACTCTCTGGTTAAAAGGGCACAACAGCAGCTTCACCTCCTAAGAACACTCAGGAAAATCAATCTGCCACAACATGTGCTAGTGTCCGTCTGTCGCTACTCCATTTTCCTGACACATAGGATCCTAGTGTAGTATGGCAAACACTTCTGTGACAAGAAGGCTCTGCAGAGAGTCATCAACACAGTCTAGAACAACACTCACTTGCCTGTCCTGGAAGACATCTTTAGCTCCGTTGTTTTGGAAGGCATCCTGCATCTTAAAGGGCCTATTTTGCTCTGCCTAAGACATGGTCATTCTTCAGCCCTCAGAAAAGCACTATGGTTCCATCAAAACATGCAAAACAAACAGTTTTTACAATATTTATACATTTTTATTCTTTTTACTCAATTTTTTATTATTTTAAATTTTGTATTTTTGAGCTCTCCTTAGGCAATGTGCTTGAATTTTGTTATATGCTCCAGTACAGTGACAAAAGACAAGTTCCATTTCTATTCTCTTTACATACACTTGATTAACGATTTAATTGAACAGCTAAACAGTACACTAGAATGTTTCTGAAAACATCTGAGGCGAGAAACAGGTCATATGATAACTACATTTTGATTCATATTTGATCAGCACTGCCTGTGAAAATGAAGCTTTTTTGCATTTATTTCAGAGATAAGAAACAATAAATTGTGAAGACAATAGCCTCCACAAAAAGCATTTCAAGTCTTGTGTGTGATTTATCCTTAAGGGATTTATACTTCAGGATTTGTCCTAGCTTCATATGAGCAGAGGAAATCTCTGCTCATCTCTAGGCTAATTTAAAAAATGCTATAGGCTTGTGCTAGTAACGTTAGCATGTGCTTTTAGAATAACACGGTTGCACTGTCAGTGAAGCTCGTGAGTTGTAACGGAGCCATATTGTGTGCCGTTACCTTTGTTAAATGTTACTGTTGTCCCTGGTTTTATATGAGAAGAGGAAACACTCGCTAGCTGCTAGGCTAGTTCATGCAATGTAAAATACCATAGGCTTGTGCTAATAACGTTAGCATGTTGTATTTCTGGGGAAAATGTGTCCAGATAGACAAGTTTTTGTCTGTGAATGCTGCAAGTTATAGTGAAGCCAATTTGTGTAGTTGTGTTTGAAATTGTCTCTATTAAGCCATGTTCTAAGTGTGTTTTGAATCAACTAAACTTTACAGCACTTCACAGAAACCTCTGCTGCTGCCAGCGTAGGCGACGTTCGTAGGCTACGGTGTAGGGTCTGCCGCTGTGAGTATAAATCCCGCTTAAGATGGTAAACATGCTAAACATTACTTGCAACAGAGCATAATGTTGGCATTATTATTGTGAGCATATTAGCAAGCTGCATAATAAATATAATAACAGCTGACAAGCAGAATAAAAGAAGACTTCCAACAACTTAAGTTTTATTACAATTTCATGGGTTTGTTTTATTGAATTTATCGTGAAGGGAAATCCAGGACCAACACTTAGTTTTACATGTTGTTGTACATGAACAACCTATTCCCCAGAGTGCACCATTAACTAGAACATCAAAAATGTACGACTGTGCCACATGGATGAATTGAACACTGTAAAAGACACAAAATTAGACAATAGGAAGGGCCCAGATACAGTTACACCTCTCTGCACTTACATGTTGGTCAGGGTTTTAAAAAACATCCCAGGGTAAAATGAGAGACTACAGAGACCAGCATTGGCTGTCCAAAAGAGAAAGAAAAACAACATATTTCATGGTAATGTTACTTAACTAAAGCACATGACATGTTATCATAGTAAAATGTGTGCTTGAGTTGCTAAAACACACCTTCATTATTACATCTTCTTAAGAAATGTAAACTAAACATTGACAGTTTCAGAAATAATGGATGTGCTCCATCTATTGCAACTTCAATGAAGAGGCTAAACTTAGCAGAAAACGCATATGCACAATTCATTTATTTGTGGGGAAGTATCAATTAGGTCATATATGAGGGGATATTACCGTCTACCTCATGGTAGACAGACAGTAGTCATCTTGGAGTTTTTAACATTTATTTCATTTCCTGTGTGATAAAGAAAGCTGTTCAGGTGGCACACAGGCATTGGTAGCAAATGTTATTAAACCCTGGAGGTGATTCTGCATCATTAATTTTAACCGATGGGGCGTTATCGTCACACCTGCTGTGTGTTCACATTTTGTGAAGGTGCTGTCAGGTGACATTGCATTAGCAGAGTGAAGGGTAAAGTGGAAATGACAGGACTGGAGAGAGATACAATGAATCTCGAGGAGAGTGTTACTTTCCAGGCGTATACTGAATCAAACGAAGGGCATCTTCATTATCCAACACTCCCTGGATAAACTCTCCCTCTGCAACTCGGTCTGGAGGCAGAAAAGGAAAAGAAAAAGGACAGGTTTAGTTCAGGTATTTCAAATGACACAACATTAAAAACATTAAGGTTCCAAGGGGAAAAACACTGGAGTGCACTGATTAATCTGTAATCTCTATTAGTGCAATCAGACCAGCACCTCAGTCAAAATTAGTTTGAAGGCAAGTTATTAGTTTGCTCAAGTTTTTTCCCTGAGATGTTTGCTGTCCTCAACCTAATAAGTAGCTGGTTCAGCTTCATACTGCTGGAGGATATGCAGAGAAACTTTTTTCAACCAGACCTTTTAAAGGTTCCTCTTTGGGAAAGGTCTAAAACATCTGCTGATGCCAAACCCAATCCTGAATATGAATATTTGCTTTCATTCATGTCAACCAAGGCCTTTTCAATGATAAACTGTAGAATGTATTTCCTGTTCCTGTCCGATTAGAAGCAAGGGCACCAAGGTTGTCAAAAGTGTCATATTTATACATTCATGTCTCCATTCACACTGTTGTGTCTCACCGTTATCACCCTTATCAAAGAACTTCCAGAGTTTGTCTGCCCTCTTCTCAGCTGTGTTTTCATCGTCAGCTAGACCAGCCAGCTCATCTTTGGGAATCAGCTTGAAAATTGCCTGTTGGGGGAATGCAACAGCAGACACAGAAAGGTAAAAAAAGAGGAAAGCGTTCAAATATTTCACATTTTGGATTCTCTCCCTTGGATTCTCTCCTCTGCCACCTTCCTCCCTTAGTCATTCTTCCCAGTCAGCACAGTCGGAACTAATGGACAGGAAAACATCACACCCAAATCCCCCTTTAATCTCAACCATTTTGCCACACCTATGAGCTGATCATGTTTCTACTGACAAAAACAGCAACAAACTGCTGTGGTGCCACGGATTAACCAGCCAGTCCTTTGGCCTCTCTAGCTTTGTTCTGGGATTATATGACCTCAAATCGTTTAAACTGAAATCCAGAGCCCTCAAAAATAGGGTATTTTTAACTAGATGTCACTGAGTGCTATACTAGAAATATTAAACTGCCCTTTTATAGTTATGATCTTTATACTGTGTTGTTCCTGTCTCTTTATGACAGCTTCTATATGACTTCCTGGAATACTGACCGATTAATATCTGAGCATTATAGATTTCAACACAGACATTAAATAATCTCATCAGATACGGAAAAGAACTATAGAGCACTGGCTGTGAAAGTCACAATTACAGGGCTTAAAGGGCTTATTCAGACATACTGCAGTCAGACTGAAGGATGATTTGGCTTTTTTTTTCAATGACTTTTACTGTTAACCTCACATAGTCTTTTCTGGCTATATTTGCAATGCAAAATGTATAAGGAGATAATAGAAATTATGTTATTTTCTGCCGTTTTGCTCTCTGAAAACGAATTCAGTGAAGAAAATGCACATAAGTTATGGTAACATAACCAAAATAATGGCATTGGTGAGCTATTATTTGGAATTGAAATGTTACTAACTTCATATCTGATGTTTGAAAAGTTTTAAATGAAAAAACACAGGTGCTAAGGTTATAATTTGTATAATTCACAGTATTGTTAAATTCTACAAAATTTTCAATGCCGACCTTCATCGAGAAGCCACCAAATGATGCAGTATGTGACACTCCCAAATCATTCTGTATGCAGATGGTGCTGTTATTTATACTTATTTATTAATATTTTAGATAATGTCTACTCTTAAAACAAGCGGGTGCCATAGTTTACTCAGAATGGTTTAGGTAGATTACTGAGTCTTTCAAACACAAGTCTGGTTTTAATAATTACCATGTCACATTTCTCTTGATCCCGAATTGTTAAAATAGGATGAGAGCAGGATCCGTCTACTCTTCATTCTCTTAATTCTGTATTTATATATATCCTCCCCTCCTCAATCCAAAGCACTCCGTAGGCTTAGCCTTTAGTTAATCCTAAACTGTTTATCAGAATCAATCAATCAATCAAGTCTAATCTTGTGTTTAAAAAAGTTACCTTACAATGATAATACCATGAGATGCAAAATAGCTTTCAGTGCCCCAGGTAAATTTGGTGGAAGGGAATTTGATGCTATTATTAAGTGAGTGGGTGCTAATAAAGGTGCAATCAGAAGTTACAAAAAGTTTGAGTGACATGTCTAAATAAAGCAACAGACAATCACGTCTCCAGACAATCACATGCATAATTTAAACACGCTTCTGTGATATCTGACTATAAATATTGTACCTATAACTTCCGTCACTGCTCTGCAAATGTCAGTCACTGTGATCTTCCTTCCCTTCATATGTCTTACAATCTAACCTCCATGCCTTTACTTACCTATTAATTTACCTGTCCAAGTCCCAATCTAACAGTATACAGAGGAACCTACACCCTCTTAAACCTGGTTCACCCAGTCTTGAGGTCTGCAAAACCTGTAAATACCTGATCTACCACACTAACAAATACAGTGCAGAACAGTCTAATATCAACTCCTATGCAGATGACGCCGTCATCTATGCATCATTTTTAATCAAAGCACTTAATTGTTCCCTCAGACAATCCTCAAACATCTGGAGGCCAAACAGCGTGCAACCTACAAGAGCTGGTTGTTTTTAAGGCCTCTACATAACTCCCCTTTCTCCAAAACTCACCGTGCAGATTTCCTTGACCTCTGACTTGGTGATGTATCCATTCTTGTCCACATCAAACAGTGAGAAGGCCCACTCCAGTTTCCTGGTGGTCTTCCCTGTTGATGTCATGTGGAGAGCAATGATGTACTCCTTGAAGTCCAGTGTGCCATCGTCGTTTGTGTCAAAGGAGCGGAAGACATGCTGGGCATATGTTTGGGCGTCACTTTCTGGGAAGAACTTGCTGTAGATGGTCTGAAACTCCTCTTTTGTGATGCGCCCTGTTGGACACTGCCTCTTGAAGTTTTCATACCACTGGACAATCTCAGTCTCTGAGAACTTGGTGTTGAGTTTCAGGTCCTCCAGGATCTCTTTGGACACAGCGCCGCTCTTGCTGTTACCCATTGTTGATGGTGTTGGTAATGCTTAAGAGCTATATCAAAGCGTGAACTTGTAGCCCTTGAGCTCTTCTAGGGCAATTAACTGACAGATTCAACCTAGGGAGTCACCTCCTCTACTCTGTCAAAGTGGTAAACAGAAGACTATTCCTCTGGAGTGGCTGCAGTATCCTTCTTGATCCTGGTCCTGGCCTACAGTTCAGTCTACAGATGCATATGCTGTGAAAAGAGCAGAAGCCGCTTGGTAAGCTCATTAAGCCAATCAACTATCAGTAATACCAACATGAGGTGTCACGGACAAGGTTCAACCCAGGTCAAGGCTGAAGTGTTTGTTTACTGGCATTTATAGTGTGATGCTTTAGATGGTTTTGCTATTCTCTACCCTTTTGCTATTTAAAATTAGCAGACTGCACTATGCTACCAGTTCTTTAAGCCATATAATGATGATTTTGTGTCAAATTTTGATATGCACAACAACAAAAAAGGTGAGGAAAATAATCTGTGATAACTGATTCCCACTGCACCCTGACAACTCAGCACTGAAGACCTGAAAAGTATGACTCGGGAAAGTCTTGGGTCACACTTAGAAACATGGATTGTCCGCACTTTTCCGCAAGGCTTGGATGAGCACTATCAGCCAAGTGTCTGTCTCTACTGATCTCCCACCCAGTGTCAATTCAATATTATTATTATTTTTTTTATTTTTTTTTTTTGCTATGGTTTTGTAGCTTCAGTGGCAGTAAGGTAAAATCCTGTGTTGTAGCCAAAATTTTAGCAGTTTTGGAAGGAATGTTTTTTTCACCCCATAATTACAACCATACAGGCTGAACTGCTTCTGCAGCAGCAAGCGTCTACTAGGTCTGGGTATCATTAAAAAAATAATAATAATACAATACCCTCATATCGATAAAGTAAACATTTGATACCTTTTTTTCCCCTCTTAAGTCATGTGAATGGAAGCATTTATCCAAATGATATTTACACTAATGTATTTTGAAAAAAGTGTGCAAATTATAAAAATATTTGATAAATAACTGTACAAACAACTTCACGACACTCAGCTTCATCAGACCACAGACTGTGCGAGTTGTGGCTGCAGTGGCAGTGGGCAAATTACTCATTGCATTAAACTGAAGAACCCTTGCAGAGATTGACTCCAGGCAAAACCATACAACTATTCACTGTTTTTTTAGATCTGGGTACAAAAACAATCAAATGCAGGTATCGATTGACTGGAGAAGTTTAAATGCTACTTAGTACTGGTTATTTTGGTTGATACCTTTACCAGTACCCAGCCTTAGTGTCCACCAATGGTTAAATTCAGCCTCCAGCTCAGTTAGTGGTGAGGGGTAACTCAATATATTTTGTGTAGCACTACTAAAACTAATCCAATACAATGCTAAAAACCAATGCCCTGGTTTGTTATCCACACTGACTGGAAGTAAAATCAATACCCTTACATTACTAGAAAAGTTTAGATTTATCACACAGTGAACAAACTCATTGCACATTATACTGTTTTTAGGAAGTGGTGAAAATAATTCATAATGTAATGTAATTCTTTCATCTGCGACAATCATGACAAAATAATCAAATCTCCTGAGGAGCGAAGTGAAGCATTTTGGTGACCATAAATAGATCCAATTGACAGACCAATTCAAGTACTTTATACTTTAAGAAAACAAGGAGAGGCGTCTCGTCTTTTTCTCAATGTTAAATTGCAAATCAATATAAAATAACCAATCTTCATTGTATCTTTAACATTAATAGATATTTATGAAATTCATAATTTAAAAGTGTTATATGTAACTCTGGAGAAAGTTGATTGTTGAGTTTCTGTCCCCGTTCGTCAAATACCAATGCTTTGGATTGGTAGGCCACCAACCCAAGGCATCGGTATTTAACGACCTGGGAATGAGACACAATAATCAACAATCTCTCACTGGAGTTACATACAGTATGTTTAAATAAAAAAAGTTTCAAAGTTATGGGTAACAACAAATGATTAAGATTATCATAGCATTCTAGTCTCTTCCTCAGCATGTCGTAATAAAATGTTCTCTGTGGTACATTGTTTTGGATGGAGAACAGACAATGATCACTCAAATAAACACAACAACAAAAAAATCATCTCTTCCTTTGTCATGACTCTATGATGACTTAATGTATTTATCCTCAGAAAATCTCACTTAAACCAAATAAAAGTTAAATTCTACCAATACCAAAAGTCCAAGAAAGTCAAAAAGTCCGTTCCTAGTGTTCAGTTTCTTGAGCATTAAGAATCGCAGTATTACATGTTGTCAGTGTAGTGCAGCTCTGTTTGTTTTCCTACCTGTGTGAGCAGCTGAGGAGTCCAGGACAAACAGTGATGATCTGTCTGTGAGCAGCAGAAGAAATCAGCCTCCACTTGTTGAGATAAGTCAATTAAGATGGATCACCCTCAAGGCGGAGCCACAGCAGCACCCATGTGAACCCCAGAGCTTAATGAGCTTCTTTTTTTTCTTCTTGTAGTCAAGTGGCCAAGTCATATTTATCTAGAAGGTGTTTTTCACAAACAGGTTTCAGAGCAAAACAGACGCACATACATCAAGGCGCACATTACAGACGACCAACAGAGGGAGGAGTACTTCGATATTTTACTTATTTCCTGCATTTAAAATTTAACTTAAGCAAAATACAAAAGTATTAGCGTAAAAATAAAAGTACCAAAAGTAAAAGTAGTCAAAATACTTGGTACTTATTATTAAATTTTGTATTAATAATCTGAATTTGAAAATGAATGTAGTAAAAAGTACAATATTTGGCTCTGATTTGTGAAGTAATTGTAACAAAAAATGGAAATATTCAAGTAAATTACAACTACAACATTTAAGTAAATGTACTCTCCACCACTGCAGATGACTTCAACTCAACAGGACAACTATGAATCATATATGCACTTAAGAAACAAGTACACATAAATAAACAAATATCTGTACAAAGCAATGTGTTAGTTACATTTCTTGTTTTAAAATGTTTCACAGCATTATCAATGGGATACAGATTTATATCCCATGGGTGGGTTCTCTCCGGGTACTCCGGCTTCCTCCCACAGTCTAAAGACATGCAGATTGGGGATAGTTTAATTGGTGACTCTAAATCGTCCGTGGGTTATCTGTCTCTAGGTGTTAGCGCTGCGATAGTCTGGCGACCTGTCTAGGGTGTACCCTGCCTCTTGCCCAATGTCAGCTGGGATAGGCTCCAGCCCCCCGCGACCCTCAAGAGGATAAGTGGTTATGAAAATGGATGGATGGATAATATGATATTGTAAACTTCTGGACTGTGAGGCAAATACATCTTCTATCATTTGAAAGGTACTTGGCCAGAAGTTGTTTTAGGGTGTATAAGTGGAGGCTGAAGTAGTATAGCTTAGCTTAGTTTAGTTTAGTTTAATTATCACACTTGAGCTCAAAGGAATCCTGACCTGATCCTGGACCTCAGGAAAAAATAGCTGCTGCAATGCAGGAGCTAATGGGGATCCTAATAAACTACACTAAACTAAACTAAACTTGAGGTCAATTTTGACTTCAATAAATAAAAACACAATGGAAAAATAAATTTGAATTTCCATTTTTATGGTGAGTTGCTATCAATGAATGTCTTTTTCCAAATGGAATAACCAAAGACTGACTTTTATCCAGGAAGGTTCTTCAAACGAAAACGTCAGCCATAACATGACCATTATTATATCAGTTGCTCATCATGATTTACAATGAATTTGTGAAGAAAATCTTGTTTTTCTCACGTCTCTGTGGTGAACTGAGAATCCAAAGAAAGCGATCATTCTTCATGAATTGAGGAAAACTGAAGTACACTGAAGAAAATACATTTGTTTGTGAGGACGTGACTGGATGAGTGAGACTTGGATTATACTGTAAGAGTTGTGTGAGAGTTTATAAACGGATGTTTTGATATGGTTTTGCTGTTGCAAAATGCGTTCCCAGATAGATTGAGTTCATCAAGAAAGTTAGGTTTTGATGGATTCTCCATTCACCATGCAGGCATGCTGGAAAAACTATGTTTTTGTCAGGAATTTAAGGTGTCACGCTATCAATAATTGATATACAAATGGTCATTTTGCAGATGAAGCATTTGTTTAAGACTTTTAGTGTCCCACAATGGTTCAAAGGTTGTCTTTTACACCTTTTCATAAGTAAAACTCGTGAAAATTTTCGGGAGAAACATACAATTTTCTGTTTCTTGAGTGGTTAAATTCGAAGATATTTGCATAGTTAGTATTGCTAGTATTCAGCACATGTTCAGTATATGTATCTGTCTCAAAATCCTCGTTATTGTTATGCCATTAATATGAGATATACAATGAGCCTAACAGGTAACATGGAGGTTTGACATGTGATGCAGGTTAAAGGTCCAACTAAACTCTTAGGAGTACAAGGATTGCCCTGCAGCTTGACTCCTGTCTCAGGCTGAAAACAAGTCAGCTGACTGAACCTGGCACAGAAATGTTGCCTGATTACGAGCACGCTGCAGCTTTTATCCTCTGTAAAAATAAACCTGATCAAGTGAAGTGATAAAGTAAAAGTGAGTCCTTCCCCAAACTGCCTTGGGCCTTCACGCAGGCAAAGACTTAACAGTTTAAATCCAGCGAGTGGTGGCCCTGCGATTTAAATGTGCTTAACTTAGTGCTGCCTGCTGATCCACCATCTGCTCCACTGTAAACCAGTCTACACACAAAACACATCAGTTTCCATCACAGAACACCTGCTTCATAAGGTGATCCCTCGATAGGTGTAAACCTGACTGAAGCATGGTGGGAAAGCTGCAGGGTTAAATGTCTGACCTCTTCGGAACTCAGGGGTCGTCACTGGGGTGGTATTTAACCACTGTGACCTCCCCTCTCCCCTCGCTCACCTCTGTAGCAGCTCACTGTAATGTATCTCATGGTCGTAAAGTGGGTTTACTGCTAAGTCGTGACCCACACGAGTAGCAGGAACAAAACAATACTCAAACGCATCTGTCTGCCTTAGCTTAGCAAGGAAACATTGCACCGGTAGAATTTCATACTAAAGACATTGTTACTTTGGAAGATACACATGTGACTGTTTTAACATGGAAATGTGACTCTATCCTTGAACCATACACTCTTAGAAATAAAAGTGCTAACTCGAACCATTTGGCGTTTTACAACTTGTGCCGATACGAATACCCTTTTGTTTCCCTTTTGTAAAGGTTATAAAGTTATATCCAGAACCATCTGTGAAAGGTTTCACACAAAACCCCCTGAAAAAGGTTCAACAGAGGACCCTTCTATGGTGCGACGGTTCCACCCAGAATTGTCTCTGTGAGCTCTATCAAGAATGTTTCTATCTTCTAAGGTGCTTCTAGGTGCTGACAAGAACCCACCCAAGACGTTCAACTGAGAACCCTTTGATATTCCAAGGGTTTCATGTAAAACCATAGACTGTGTATAAACGTGGACAGCATGACACCTCCCCAAAACTGAAGGCGAATCATCCTGATCGCCCCCTTGTGGCTGGCTGTAGTATAGGTCATAAAGCCTACCCTCTCCATGTTAGTGGATGGGACAACAAACTAAAGTCGTTTTACAGTCTAGGGGTTTCATCTAACCCAAAACCCTCCTACTGCTTACACCACATGAGGTTTCAGCTGAGGAAACTGACTCCTACTAGATAATATCACCAACCACAGTAACAACAACAGCAAACTCTACGTGCATTCAACCTGATTAAGATGACATAACTGGCTGCAGACATCCTCCACACCCACTACTTCATCGATTCTTTATCTCAGGACAAGTATAGAGCATCATCTACGGTAAGCCCTCCTGGCAAGTCGTTGATCTCCCTTCTGTATTAAATAAAACAACTTAATTCCTCTGCTGACGTGCTGAGGCCGAACTTCAGCACCCTGGCTCCCTCTTGGCACCATCAGCCACGGCTCCACAGGTGATTTGGATTTTGCCATCTGGCTGCCGAGGCTTTGAAGAGCTCTGCCAGAGGACATGCAAAATCAATGTCACCTTCTCAGTAAAATAGCTGCCTAAAGCCAGACTTTGTAGGTTTTAAATGAAGAGGGAAAGCACAGTCTTCCCAACACAAGTTAAATTTATAACCACTAAAACACACCTGCTCATTTCTGACTTGGTCTGGTCTGAGAAGTGACAGACTAATGTGAGCTAGCTTCAGTTAGCAAGCTTTACATAATGTTGCTGTGTAACAATAAACATTATTTATACAATGTGATGACTTTAAGACTGTTACACTGAATCTTAGAGTCATATAGAGATATAAACATTTCACTTGTTTGATCACAAAAACAATGGTTTCAGTCTGTGGCATACATTTTAAGGTATTTTGGCTCCATTCTATCTTAGTCAAATGTTATGTTGGGCCAAACCGCAAAAGTGATACTTAGATTTGCTCAAGTTCTAACAAACCACCCAAAGCCATTTTTACCAAAATAAAAAATTGCTCAAGTGGGCAAAAATAAAAAAAATTATTTGGCAACAGAGCTCTTCGGCCAGATTCAAAACTTGGACATTGTGATAACATGGTTGATGTCTTAAAGTCCAAGGTGTTCCATAAATGAGAATAGCATAGACTACATAAAATACTGTATGTCGCCACTATGACAGCACCCCCTGGTTTGTGTTTTGAAGCCTTGAGTGCAGCATTTTGTCCATTGCCGTCTTGAATTTTTGGAGCCAAAAATGACCACATTTGAAAGTTAGGGTTTAGATAACCTTAACTGCTAGCTGCTGGCTTGGTTAGCATGATGCATTTATAGTCTGTGGTCAAATGTGAAAATGATAATATTAATTTTTGTTAGTAAAAAGGTAGTTATTGAAAAAGCTAAACATTAAACTTTAACCCAAGAGCGCTATCTAGTGGGCTCAGAAAATAAAGAAAATGCTTCATGGGGCCTCAGTTGGCCATCATTAGTTGTCGCTGTGGGCTGCACCCACCTGTTGCTCAAAGCAGCCACGACCTTAATTATTCAAAACTTTAAGCTTTAATAACAGTTACACAGATGAGTTGTGTAAAAATTCACCCTCCGTACAACTGTTGTGAATAGGACATAGGTTTTAGAGACCAAAACAGGTTTGTTGTTTACCAGGCTGTAAACATGTTTATTTCTGCTGTAAAGTTGGGCATCTTAACATTTGGAACAACAGGGATTGACTCTCAGCTCAGCATTCCTCAAAATGCAGAAGTAACCATTTTGATATTGTCAATAATTTGTGAGCTGACTTGTGAAAAAAAAAGGTTTGGGACTCACCCAAGTTGATCTTCACTGTGTTTGTACTTCATCGTCTGTCTATCATCCAGATCGTTCCTCTTTTAGATTGGGGATTTTCCCTTCAGGCTCCAACTACTAAAGAGTCTGGATTTATTGGATTAGCAGTTTTGGTCCCTTGGCTCTTGAGACAAACCTTTATCTGTCGCAATCTCACCTTTAACCCCCAACCTTGTTTAGATTGAGTTCTAGGAAAGAGAATCCTTTAATTGAGAGGAGAGGGGGATTAAACTGGAAGAAGAGAAGAAGATAGAGAGAGAGAGAAGCAGTAAAGGTGGTGGTGTTAGGCGGTGTAAGGAGGATTTGGCAGTGATGCAAAGCAGACAGAGAGTCAGTATAAGGAATGGAAAATCAGTGGTGACCAGAACAGGGCTGATAAGTATCATCAAAGCTCTTTGGCCCAACCTCAGGGAATCTATTCCCAGAGTAGGAAAGTTTAATCTAGACACCTTAATGGACTTCGTGGCCTCCAGTGAGGATAGTGCACTAGCCAAGGGAGCAAAGGGAGGTCAGATGTGTGTCTTCCTCATGATGTTTTAGAGTCACATGACCAGCATCTCTGGGTAAATGGTTGTTAATCCTTTACAAATAGTTAAAGTAATTGAAATGTGGATAAAGTGACACTTCCATCTCAAACACAGAGGGTTGTAATATTCCCAAAGGCCATTTCAGGGTTGACTACATGGGTTATTTGCTCATTAAAGCTGCATTAATTGACTTTTTTGTTTGTTTGAGCTTCCAGCTCTTCAGCTGCTAAATGTTCCGCTGTGGCCCTGTGTACACCTGGTATTAACATGTGTCCTGGGTGAACAGATCACAAGTGGATAGCTTGAAGCATAGGTTTGAATACACCCAATTTGTCCCCAATGTGTCTTGAGATCCAATCGCTCAGGCCGCATTCAGAGGTGGTGTGTCCCGCCTATGAGCACATTGTTGTGGCAGTGCCCTAATGTGTCCTGGACCACATTAAAGGACCTCTTACTCAGATGGCATCCTTGCTTATCCAACTGTAATCTCTAAAAACGGATATCTGCAAATGTATGCAGAACCTGTGGGAAACAGGACAAGATTATGGCACCGGAAGAATTCCGGTTTTATTTTGTTGTCCATTTGTAGTCTGTGGAGTATTGACCAGTCACATTTGAACAGCAGGTAAACAGTCCATGTGGAGAAGCAGAATGCATTGGCTGAAATGCAATTTCAGAACCCATCAGCTATCATTTGACAATGATTTAGCTTTATGTTAGCTTTATTTAAAATGTAACTGCATTCATATGTAGATTTCTGATGATTCAGTTACAGACAATACAGAGAATAGCCAAAGAGCTAGTTAGCTGATGAGCAGTGCATGGAAGGGAAGTCTTGGTGTGGATATCCGCTGGCTACAACAGATCAGTCCAACATATTGGGCTATATAGTTGTTAGATAATAGCCAGTGGGTTCCAAGATAGATCCGACTAAAACCTTCTGTTGCTGCTGGTACACAGGTTAGATGTTGCACAGAAAGACTGTCTCCAGAGCTGCTCTCTTCCTGGCAAATGGTCAGTTTAATGTGTGTCAGTCTATCACAAGCTAGCACAGAGGCAGCAGCTGTGAAACAGTCCCAACCAACAGCAAAATAGCTCGACTTGTTAATAACCTTTTGGTAAAATTAGCCAAGTGATATTGTGCATCTTAATACTGGTTACAAGTTCTGTGATCACCGGCTGGTCCCTAGCTTCCTGCTGATGAGAGCCTTGAGAGTGAACCTAAATAACAAACTGAAAAAAAAAACAAAATAATTAGGAGATGGATGCTAAAATACTCCACAGAGCTGAGGGGAACTGAGTCTGGTGATGATCCTCTGTGAGTTTATTATTGTAAGCAACACATTTCACATTGTCATTTGACCCTTTTATACATAAAAAAATATTGATTAAACAGGCCAAAAACCACAACTATACTGTCTTTGCGGGTATTTTTAGTGTTTATGGGGCTGAGTTTTTGAGACTCAAAAGGTCCTTTCACCTAAACAGAGGCCGTCTGGAAGCCAATTGTACAACATTTAGCTTTACTTGATACTTTGCAGATTACATCACATTATTAATACAAAACATAAATCTAATAAATTATGATGTATAGTTATGGATTAAGCCACTCGTCAGTATATGAAGTAGGCTAATTAATATTAGCTCCTCCTGTATCAGCTGCAACATTAGTGATAAACATATAATATATCAATAATATTTAGTGATAAAAGATTTATTATACTAAAAGGGACCATGCTGTATTAAGAGTTCATTTACTTGATGCCAATATTTTTGTACTTTTACTTCAGTAACAATGTTTTTACACTGAGGTTTTTCAGTTTTTACTTCAGATCTGAGTACTTCCTCCACCAATAGATGCTTGTTAGGAAAACATGAACATTTTAAGTGATATAAATGAAAAAATATTTTTCCCAGGTGAGTTAATTCCACACATTACAAGTCAACATTGTTCAGGCAACATGAGGTCATACAAGATTTTTTTAAACTGATACTTGACGTCTCTGAGGACATCATCTTCACCTGACTTCAACTGTCGATATTCAGAGCAAGGCAGGTGAAAACATGCTAACTGTCCTCATAATCCCATTACTCATGGTACAGCGGCTGTCTGCAGGGGAATACCCTGCGCACGCTAAGTTCATATCAGGTCATTCAGGGCAGTGGGTTGAGGGTACGTTTGCATACAGAAGGTGACAGAGCTGTTGAGGAACACCACCAAAGTCTTCATGACCAGTATCTTGTAAATAAACTGAGAGACAGAACTGAGTTTAGAGCAAACCTGGGTTTAATAAAAGCAAATTGTGTTTGCTGAAGTTTAGATTTAATCCACTTGGTGTACCACATGGTGGGGGATTTAACATATCAGGGCAACTTAGGTAAAGTCTGGTGAACCAACAGACCTGCAAGTTGAACTGAACCTTGAATAGATTAGATTTGACCCAACAGGTGCTGGAGCTTATAAACAGAAGTTAACTGAGGAGAAACACACTCAGATTGGTGCAACAAATTAATCTAATACCAGCTTTTATTTATTCATAAGGCTTCAAAAAAGGTCACTGGCTGAAAGCTCACATCAATGTTTGTGTGCAGATACCAAATCTATGAGAGGTTTAGTTGGTTTGTTTTTAAATTCTATGTTACATTAAATATTACACCAAATAATCTCTATCAATAACAGATTTTTTTTTTTAGAAATGGAAAGTTTTCTTTCTCTTCCTGGATTATAAACTTTATTTTTTTTATATATGATAAATATGACATATCAACCCAATCACAGGAATTAATACTGGCATTGTGCATCTCTACAAACCAAAGATAACATTACATTTGTACATTATTTTATAGTGGATACGATGAAACGTTTTTTTTTATGTTTTAACATGCTGTAAATGTGTGGTTAGGTTTAGGCACAAAAACACTAAATTATGGTTAGGAAAACATATTTTGGCTTTAAATACAGTTTTGGTGGCACAAGCCCAGCAGGAAATGCAGCGATGTCTCAATTAAAAATAGTTGTATTTTGCTGCAATGTCTCAGCAGGAAATGCAGTGATGTCTTGGTAAGAAAAAAAAAAACACCCAAGTTTGGTGGCTAAAAAGTGCTGGAAATGCAGGGATTACTTATTATAAATCAACTGCTTTTGATGTTTGTCGCTCTCCAACAGTCATCTGCAGGTTGGCAACTCTCGCCTAGGGGACACCATCCACCATACACTGCCCAACTGACGACAAAGTCAGCCCATATACTACATCACAAAATGTATAAATGTAACTTATCATTGTTTTGCAGAAATGCACAATGCCTGTTTCACATAAATGCTCCCAACAAATTATAGTAAATTTTACTGTGCTTATAGTGTTAAAAAATGCTCTATTAAGTTTCACTGTGATCTATAACCAAGGACAATTTTAGAATAATTTCATAAAATGTTGCATCCCCTTTAAAGAAACTACACAGCAAGACTATTTTCTGTCTGACCTGACATTAGTTTGTTTTACAGACACTGTAATCGACCTAATGACTTGTTTTTAGGATTAACTGCTCTGTTACAGTTACTGTAAAGGAACAGGTTACAATAATCCCACACTGAGTAATGCATTACAGTGTAAACCCCGGACATGGCCGGTGTTTTCAGGTGAAGCAGATTAGCTGAGCAGTGTCGTAGGGAAACTTCCTTCTCGGTGGAGGGAAAATCTGCTGCCAGGTCACTTCCTCTCTTTACTAGCATCTTTTTATGGATGTTGCTGTAATCGTGAGTTCAGGTGGAGTTCATTCATCAGCTTGTGCAGAAAAGAAAAAACTTTGATTTATTTCCTTATCCATCCTGAAGCTGCAGTGAAAATTGTGCCCTGAAGATAGAAACAAACACATTTTACAAGCATTATATTTCCAAGTCGATATATGAGCATTTCTCCTGATATTAAGGATTCAATATTTGCTCTGACTTTTCTTATAAAGGCCACATATGTATGTTGTACTGCTGTTGTTGTAATTCCTACTGGTCACCAGCAGAGGTCAGTACAGGTTACAGAGATACTACATAGAGTAGCAGAGGAAAATAGCTGTTCATGGATCCTCAGCAGGTGGGATTAAGGTGTTACAGCAGAACAAGAAAACAGATCAGATACAGATTTACATAGTGCACTCAAAGGAGAGTGGGGGGGGGGGTACCCTGGACAGGTTACAGCTTATTTCTTTTTTTTTTATTGAACACATTTCTAATGCAGTTATTCACATGAAATTGAGACCAGACATTGGTACTGTCTCAATAAAGCTGCACTCATGAAGATGAACATTTCAGTCCATGAAAATGATGTGTAATAAAGTGGGATGACACTGGAAAGTGGAATGTATTTAATACTTGGAGACGCCTTTTTTTTTTTTGCAGTGCCAGCTTCAAAATGCTTCCTGTATAAAGACATCAATCTCTCAGCAGACACAGACAGTCTTTAAATCTCGGGGAAGATTTTTGAGGGGGGGGCCTGCTTGTGAATCTTGAAAAATTTCACTTTGAAAACTTAAATTCTTAGTGTCTTTTGTTCCAAAAAGTGATGTAACACAGTGGTAAACATGCCCCTGTCCCAACTTTTTAGGAGGGTGTTGCAGGCATCAAATTCAGAATGAGTGTATATTTACAAAAACAATAAAGTCTATCAGTTTGAACACTGAATATCTCATGTTTGTACTGTATTCAACTGAATTTAGGTCAAAAAGGATTTGCAAATCATTGCATGTTATTTTTATTTAGCTGTTTTACACAGCATCCCGACTTTCATCGAATCAGGGGGTGTAAAAGTTAAGTGTATACACACACACATACATACATTTTATATATATATATATACATATACATATATATATATAGTGGTCCAGTTATTTTTAAACATGTGTAATGACACATACAGTCCTGAAACTTTATTTACAGTATATCAACATTATCAATAATTAAATGCTTAATTATTTTTGTAGTTTGAAAACTAACCTCAGTCTGTTTTTAATAAATATATAAATAAATAGTCTATTTTTAAAAAGACTATGTAGTGAATTTTATATCGCTGAAAACATAAACAGACATTTCTATAATTTCCAAAAAAACATTTATTGAAAGAAGAGACCACCGCTTTGCTGAATAACAGTCACATCTAAAAAATTATAAAAATACTGATCACAATAAAACATCAAGGTCACGACTATGTAACAGAACAGCAGGTGCACATCTGTAACTGAAATGTTTCTGACATGCTTTTAACACTAAAACATGAAGAGTTTAACTCAGTGCCTGTGTCTCATATTAATACTGACACAAATACAGGCATTAGCAGAAATGTATTCAGACTTCCTGTCCGGGGCTCAAAGCTGGTTTCTGTACGTGCGGATCTTGCGGCTGAGTCTGCGAGCGAGCCGGTCGACAGCGCTGCTGATGTGTCCGAGCTCCTTCTTGGATGTCAGACCCTCGATGTTTCCGCTGTACCAACACACCCAGCCGGCCAGAGACATCAGCACAAACAGAGCTCCTGCGCACAGATCAGATCAGATCAGTCTGATGCCACTCAAACATGGCTTATAAATCACTATACACTGTATTACTTATTCTATTATTTCCACTGGAAGTGGCAATGTGTATACATCAATCAGCCACAACTTTAAACCACTAACAGGTGAAGTGAATAACATGAATCATCTTGTTACATCTCAGTGTTCTGCTGGGAAACCTGAGGTCCTGGTTCATGCACCACCAACCCTAACACCACCGCAGACCAAGTACACCCCCCAAAGCATGTCCCACAGATGCTCCTTCAGATTGTGATCTGGGGAATTTGGAGGCCAGGTCGACGCCTTGATCTTTTCGTAACATTCCCCAGGTCGTTCCTGAGTGTTTGTGGTGTGGCACATGGTCCTGCTGGAGGGGTCACTGCCATATAACAAGATAATCAATGTTGTTCACTTCACCTGTCAGTGGTATTGAAGTTGTGGCTGATTGGTTAATTTTGAATGTTGGATTTCTTGTTACTAAAATTTTATATTTGTGCTCTTTCCGTCTTTATACTGCAACTGCTGAGACTGGGGCAGTTATGTCATACCTGTATAAACCAGTAAGTCTCCAAAGTCCTGTCCCTCAATCTCCAGGGGGGCAAAAACTCCCACCAGCAGAGAGGCTCCTCCCAGTAAATCCATGAACACAGCAAAGGCCAGAGCCAGTTTACAGTGGGAGAGGCCGTCACACAGGCCCATAATGAAACTGTGGAGGAGAGGAGGAGAGAAAAAAAGACTGTTATTACCAGAACATCGGAAACACATGAAAACTGCAGCTTTCTGCTGCTTTATTAGGACAATTTAATCTTATCATAACATAGAAATGTGCCAATCTGATGTTGTCAGTATGATGTTGAGTGTGTGACTGTATTACGAAAACATCTGTAATGAAGCCTGCCTTTTCCTGACCTAAACACTAGGGCTAAACAGTATATCCATATCAGTATATGAAACAGGATATTGTCTGAGATTTTGGTAATTCAATTCTCATCAATTCAATTCAATAGATTTAATTCAACTTTATTTATCCCGAAGGAAATTCTTGTGCCAGAGAATGCTTCAAATTACAGTAACTAAGTACAGTAATCACAATTTTAACAATTCACAACCAGTAACAAGCACTGGGGTCACTCACTGGGCCCAGTTTTAGAACAACAGAGTATTAAATATCTAAAAATATACAAGATCAAAACCACAAGCAAAAAACACTGCCTAATAGAATAACAATAGAAGTAAGACAAGTACAAGAGTTCCTAAAAATGAACATAAATGGAGGAAAAAACTAAAATGGTGGAAAGAAACAGGACTGCTTCTGATAATCAAGGTTATATTGAATATGATATAACAATGAGAAGATGTATTGCACATGACTAAGGAAATGATATTGCACTACACTGACATATATATACACATTATCATAAGTGCTGTATTTTCCTGGTTTTAAAGGCTGAAATACAGTAAAGTGATGTAATTTTCTGAACTCACCAGACTGTTTTAGCTGCTCTATTATTTGCCTTTACACACTCAGTCATTACAGCCACATTACTGGTGATTATTTATCAAAAATCTCACCATGCTAATATTTTGTGAAAGCACCAATAGCCAACCCTACAATATCATCACAAGAGTCCATCCATCCGTCCATTTTCATCCAGTGATCCGGGGCGAGTCATGGGGGCAGCAGGCCAAACAAAGCACCCCAAATATCCTTCTCCCCAGCAACACTTCCTAGCTCTTCCTGGGGGATCCCTAGGTGTTCCCAGGCCAGATGAGATAAGTAATCCCTCCAGTGTCTCCTGGGTCTACCCCGGGGCCTCCTAACAGTGGGACGTGCCTGGAACACCTCCAACAGGATGTGCCCCGTGTCATCACAATGGTGTTTTATTTTTTAGAAATCTCGATTTATCGATACATATCGATTCTGAATGTTTGATATTTCAGTATCCATTTTGCACACGATCAATACATCAGTACAAGCTGTGCTTTCTCACTTGCTGTTATTGTTATTTGTTATTTAAAATTATAAATGTAACTGTCAATTTTTCCTGTGGTATCGAAAATGGTATTGAATGTTAATTATTTATTCATTTTATTTTAGATTTTTTTGTGATTTTACTTGAATACTCTTACTAAAGCAACACTTTCATTGCTGAGATTTTACTTGCTACAGAGTAATTTTACAATGTGGAACTATTAGCAGTACTGTTGTTCAAGAAAGGGATGTGAATGCTTTCTCTACCACTAATTGTTTCAGCTCTAATAGCTTTCACTGATTGACCACCAGCCACCAAACTCCATTTGGATTCTGCTCATTTCTAGATAGTTGTAATGTATGAATTGATTCAGTCAGGACTTCATCATGTCTGCAGGTTTTCTAAACAAACTTTGTGCACATGTCCAAACAAAGACTGGATCATCTCAGAGTTTTTTTCTCATTCAGCTCCATGAACACAACCACAGCAGAGCAGCTCCTTCAGGTTTCTCACCAAGACTTTTCAATTATTCTGTTACAAATTAATTAATTTCACACCATCAATATTCGCACTGTGACTCACTTATTGTTGCTCGTCCTGCAGCATAAAAATCGAGATCGATCGTCTTTTTCTTCCGCGTTTACCTTCTCAGATGTCACCTTCTCCACCTACCTGCGCTCCGCCCCTCAGATGACACGTTTCCGGTGGGACGCGTTCCAATACTTTCAACCCTCCAAACTTTTCACGAGAGACAGCTAGAAACACCTCGTCTGAGGTGGAGTCAGTTTTGAAGGTGTGTTACACAGAACAGATAGTTTTTTTTTCTTCAGGGGAACACCGTTTGTGCGCATGCGCAGACCTGTTCATGGTACACCTGTTGAAGCTACTTATAATCAGGTAATTGCTGCAGCGGATGTGGTCTCAGAGCAGCAGCTGCGGGTTGTTTCAGGCTGTATTACAGAAGTATAACTGCACACAGAGCTACTGAAGACTAATAATAACACGTTTATCACTTTAATTCAGTTATTCCTCCTCAGTACTGCTCACCTGACCATGAATCCTCCAACCAACAGAGACGATACACACCCGCCAGGTAACAGCAACATTTAAATGGCGTAACCACCGTGTGCTACACACACACACACACACACTGAGTCATTCACTGCGTTCAAATATAACGTTAATATTTATCTTAACGTAACGTCTGTTCATAGACTGTTTTCCTGGTGTTTTTTCTGAATAATGAAAGAAAGGGCAGCTTTATTTGTTTTTTTTATCGTGTGTATTTTGCGTGTGAATTCAGCTCATAATCATATCTAACAACCGAAATCTGTTAAGATGGAGGTCCCTGAAGCAACATCTCATTAAATGGGGTCTGCGACCTAATGTTCATCAATTTAGGGCAGCCCCTGCCCTAAACTAATACAAGGTTGTGGTTTATTTCTTGAGGTCGGGCTCCACATTATAGTTTCTGCCTCTAAACTGCTTCTCAAAATCAATTTTAGGCCATGTCTCATAATGCTCTAATATCTCATTTAGATCTCACTGTTTTTTATGTTGTTCTATGTTTTTGAAATACAAATTAAAAGTATTTTTATTTTGGGAATCTGTATTTTGGATATCTGTTCACTGATATCTTTATCCTTGCGCCTTTAAATTATAATTTATATTTGCATTATTTAGATCTGCAAAGCTTTGAAGCATACTTTGTACTGCTCTCCATATTGCCAATATCTGATATGCTGATATGTAACAACTCATTTGATCGATAGTGACCATCAAGTTTTCTCTGTAGTGGAATTAGCATCATACTATGCATGCATACTCTTGTTGTGATAGCCCACCAGTAGATGGAGACATGAAATATATGCTTTTCAATGTTTGTAATATTCATAAGAAACAGCATGTTGGACCAATTCTAAAAGTTCATTCTTAAGCCAATATCAGCCAGTACCCATGACCGATTAGTTAACTGCCTCTAGCTTTTATTGTCTACTTTATGTGAAGCAGGAGAACCAAAGGAATGATATTGATAAGTTATAACTTTATTAACTTTGTTATTAGAGCTGAAATGACTAGTCAGTAAACAGCAGGCTAATTAACCTGACACAACCTACTGAGTCACTGATTTCATCAAGCAAACAGGGTAAGCATTCTCTGGTTCCAGCTTCTCAGATGTGAGGATTTTCTTCTTCTTTACTCATCATTGGAAACTGAATATCTTTGGGTTTCCAACTGTTTGAAGAACAGCACAATACATCAGAAGACATCACCTTAGGCTCCAAGAAACTGTGATGACCAGTATCTTTGTTATGTTTGGACATTTTATGGGTTTTGCTGAGGTGTTTAGCAACACAGATTGCCATACATCTCGTCTTACAGTCAATTTACTGAGTAGATTTTAGCCTAAACAATAAATGTTGTTTAATACTGTGCTCTGTGATGACAGTGGATGAGGTGGTCTCTGTTTCATGCTTTGAAACACTGTGACTAGACCTTAGTGTCCAGACATAAATCAAGTAATAAAAAAGCATATCAACAGATTAACAGGTTTAACTTGCTGAATGTTGTCTTGTGTGTTACTGTTAGAGCACTATATGCCCCACTCATCATCATCATCAGGAGGCATAGGAGGAGGAGGAGGAGGAGGGGGAGGAGGTTTGTATCTGGATGCCTTTGAGGTCTCTTTCCCTCTGGAGGAGAGCATCGAAAGACCGCCTGCGTATCACCTGAACCAGGGTCAGCAGGTGATGGAAGGTATGCCACAGCTACTACACATTATAATGTAGCAGTAACATACTGAGATAGGTGGTTAACCAGCAGGTTACAGTTTTTATGCTGGGTTTTTATTGGAAGTTTGGTCGTCTACTAAAATGTAAACTTGGCAATAGTTTCAGAGAGAATTATATCATAACAATATGATGACGCTGTGACATTGTTGTACTCTGCTGCTGTCTGAATGGATGTCTGCAGGTACAGTTTCTTTAAAAGTAGTGTCACTGAGGTTAAGAAGGAACACTTATCTGTGATATATCTGATCTCCTGCTGCAGAGCCCATGGTACAGGAGCCCCCTCACTCTCAATACAGCCCTTTCATCCTGGTCTCGAACCTGCGAGCTCACCTGTACGTCACTCTGGAGAAGAACGCCTGGCTGCAGAAACGCATCGAGGAGCTCGAAGAGGAGCGCAACTTCCTGCGCTGTCAGCTGGACCGCTTCATTGTCAGCATGAGAGGTCCGGAGGGTGAGGAGTCAGCAAATACATCTGTCATATTAAAGTGTTAGACTGAAATAAAAATAAATTAATTTAAAAAATCATCCAGGTTGAGTGAAGGAGGAGCAAGAGGTGGATCTGATTCATAGATTCTAGTGATTCTAGTTTTTAAGTCTGGGTTTCAGAATGAGAAGAAAGTATAATCTGATTTCTTTGTGTGTGTATTTTGTTTTGCTGGACCTCTCAGCAGTAATGTTAAACAACCATACAGTGACAGAGTGGTGTGGAGAATCTCAGCGTGGTGTAAAGGTCCAGCCTTCCTCCTCTCCCTCTCCACCCTCCCCCATGACCACCCGGTCAGGGATGACCCTCAAACGGCTGCAGGTACAAGCACCTCGGCCCCGCCGCAGCACCGCCATCCCTGGTGAGCTGACATCCAACTTAAATAATCATTTATTGCATTTTATTGTGTTAGAAACATTTAACTTTGACTTTTTTGATACATGATATTGCTGATGTGTGCACAGCTGCAGTGAAGCAGGAGTTTCATCTGGAGGAGGATAAATACTACACTGAGGACGAGTACGTGGAGGAAGAGGAGGAGGAGGAGGAAGACGAGGACTCGTCACTGGAGAAGGGCTCAAAGAAGAAGGGTCGAGGGAGGGCCAACGGAGAGCCGAGGATGAAGATGAGGAGGATCTTCAGGATCACCCATGGGAGGGAGAGACAGAGAGGTCGGTACTATACTGCTGTACTGTGTACTTAATACGGTATAGTTTACAGGAATACTTCCACCCACAAATTACCATGTGTATATCAGGTACTCACCCTACTGTATGTTGTGTTGCATTCATGAATTCATTTTCTTACGCACCTCTGCTGTGAACAAAGAATCCAAAAACTGAGAAAATTCTTGATAAATTGAAGTCATAGACAGGCACATATAACAACAGCAAAACTATATCAAAACATCTGAATACAAATTCTCACACTTGCTGCAGTACTGCAGTATAATCCAAGTCTTGTTTATGTAGCCGTATGCTCAGTACTTCCCAAACAGATAGCCTGTTGTGACAGGGAATGATCTGAAAGTACCACTTATCTCTCTTCAAAACCAGACTACATTGACAAAAACAGTAATTTTACCTCACTGAAGACAGGAGCTGCTGGTCTACCGCTGCCTCCGTCACTTAATTTGTTTGTGTTTCTGTGTGACTTTGGGGATTTAAAGCGGTGGTTCAGATTCACCAAAGTCACATAGTAACACAAATAAACTGCTGATCAAGGCAGTGGTAGACCAGCAGCTCCTGTGTTCAGCAAGGTAAGATGACTGTTTTTGTCAGTGGAGTCTGGCTTTGAAGAGAGCATACATAAATTTCACTTTAGTTCAGTTCCCCGCCGGAAAGGGTTGTCTGTTTGGGAGGCAAATTTGCGATTCTTACGATAACAAAGGTGTGACCCGCCCTACCCCTACAAGAGAGTATCCCCACTTCCTCCTTAGTAACCTCCCTATCCACCCAGTAGTACACCCACCTCCTCAACTACCACTACACCAATGCTTACCCTGACTTATCTCACTCCTCTTGCCTAAAACTAAGCCAATCGTGGAGAGCAACAAGTACCAGCCAATCAGAGTGAGTGTACATGCACATTCAGATTTGGCAACTGTTCCGCTTGTGGCTTTCTCTATTCACATATGCACTATATTCAGGAACATTTTTCTCTTGCGTTTTTTCACACATGCCATGACATTGTCAGAATAGATGGGGCAAAGGACAGTCCTGCAGATAGTGGTAATGCCACACTTATGTATGTCAGCTGCCATAGAACATTACTTAGTAGTTTCCAGAACATATTCAGGTGAGGAGCTGCTTTTGTCCGGTGCCAAAACAAACAAAAGAGCTTGTATTGTTTGTTAGTTATCAAATCACCTGCAAAGCAGTGATGTAAATGCTGAACCTTAGACAAGTCGTGGACTCAAATACGTTATCAGCAGAGTTTTGTGATGGGTTCACTCACTAAATGTGAAAGCGTCTTTCGTCAGTACCCTTTCCCTGCAGTGGTACTGCTTTCATTCACAGCACAGACGTATCAGCACTTTCCCTGAAATGTAGGTCAAAAAAGGGGCTTCAGCCTCCATTTTCTCTCCTCTCTCTGTCTTCCTCCTCAGTCAAAGACCCAGAGGGGGTTTTGATCCGTTACAAGAAGATCCTGACAACCTACCAGCGTGTGAGGAGCATGTCCCGAGCCTTCCATATCCACGGAGTCGACAGAAACACCATGGCCTCTACCTCCCCCATCGCCGAGCTGCTGCTGGTGGCTCCAGAGAAGGTCTCGTGTTCTTAAATGTTCCTCTTCATGATAGTTGACATGTATCTGGACTCAGTGATCCACTGAAATTACTGTTTACAATGCTAGCAACCTACGTTACTAAATCAAAAGTATACTGTATATTCCAGTGTATGAATAATTCATACAATGTAGAGCTCTGTGTTAGTTTTTGTGACATTATACGTAGGTATTTAGTTTATCCAAGGGCTCAGAATTATTCAATAGAATACAACTTAGTTTTCTAATCAGTTGTCTTATTTCAGATGGCTGCTAAAAAGAGTCCTAAATACTCACCAAAGCCCAATTTCTGTCTTTAAATTGAAATTACTCTCTTTAATTTGAAAAAAACTAATTCATGGGAATAAATTAAATAGTCTTTTTTTTTTTTTATTATATTAACTTAAACTTAAATCTTTAAGAAGTATACCTTGTTTCCATCCATGTTTTTAGGCACATTTGAATGTGCACATAAAAAAAGTAGTAGAATAGAAAAGCCAAAATTTCGAGAGAAAAAAAAATGACCTCGAAATATTGTAAAAACTATTTTTATGCTTGGGGGAGATGGAAAAGTTAGTGAATCAGTAAAATAAATGAAAATGCAGCGAGGTGCAATGGAAACAGACTCAGCGAATGCGCCCACATTGACTCTGAGCGGCTCATAGTGATGTGCAGCAGAAGAATAAAAAATGCAATTTTACTCAAACATTTTTGGACAAAGTTAAGCTTTGACCACTGCAGCAGGATTATAGCCTGTTATTTTAAATTCCCTCTATACAAATGAACAGTTGTGATGTTCCTGCAGATGGCAGAGGTCGGGGAGTTTGAGGCGTCGAAGGAGAAGCTTTTGGATTACGCCCGGCGGTGCTACAAGACCATGGACGACCAGACACACACAAAGGTTCAGGCCATGAAGAAGACCCACAAGCTGCTGCCGATCTCCTACAGATTCAGAAACTGACTGACAGGAGGGATGAGGAAGAGGGAGGTTTCTACACTCAACTTTTTTTTCAAGATTTTTGTTTTGCACTTTATCAACTTTTAGTTTTCATGTCTTTACAGTAAGAAGATGTAGGAAATGTGAAAATATAAATATAAGATGCCAAATTTTTTTTTTTATTGTCCAGCTGATATGGTGGAAATAATTTTTTTTCTGTAGTTCATTTGTATTGAAGATTGTGATTTTCACTGGAGGTTGATTAACTTGAAGTTACTTTTTTCTTTACCTCAGGAATTAACAACGTTATAGAAGACACCGTGTATTGTGAATTATTATGTTGATTTCAAAGCATACTGACTGACTTTTGAATGACTTACAGAGCAGCTATCAGTAATCAGTGAGTAAACGCGGCAAAAACTGTAACGTTTGTAGAATATTTTTTCTTTGGGAGTATTTACAGGCCTCAGATGTTTGTTTTCTAAAATGGCTGGCCTTCAGCTTTTTGTTTTGTGTTAAAAGAGAGAGAAATATTTATTTATCTGTCAAAATTATTATTCTGGGAAATATGACCATTTAATATGTATCATTAAAAAGAACATTTGTTCATATACAAGTTATATATTTAATTTGAGCTGGCCAGATGAGCATGCTGATGTATTTTTCTGACTTGTGTGATATTAGAAGGTTTACAATGTCACAGCATGCAAGAAAGTAAATGACTTTAAATGTTCAGTTGTTGTGGGGTGTTTTTTAAATCAGGACACGATTCATGCAGCCCAGTCGCCAGAGGAAAATGTTGACATTGTACGTTTGTGCAAACCATGACTATGTTACATTTTCACGTTTCATGCACATCAGATCAGAGTTTTTAAAGTGATGTAGACTTTGTTATCAGGAGGAGAAGGCTGTGGTGGGTAGTGTGTCACTTAGACGAGATGCCTGCCATGCTGTAGACCCCTGTTAGAGACAACACAACTGGTTATTCTTCAGTGAGTCACTGCTGGGTTTCCAGCAGCTTTTTAGAGACCTGTTACTGCACAAACAGCGGCTGCTTTTTACAGAGACGTTGCTGCTTTTCCAGCGAGGACTGTGCTACCAAAACTCTGTATTTTAAGCTAAAACATGATCTTATCTTAACTCTAACCAAGTGTTTTTGTGCCTAAACCTAACCACGCTTGTAATGTTTAAACATACAGTTTCAACAAGTCTGCTACATAATAACATGCACAGTGCCAATATTTTTGTCTGGCGACTGGGTTGATTTATGTGTATAAATGGACGTATGGATTCAGCCTTATGAGTCTAGCATTCAAATAAGAATATCAGAAATAATACCACAACCACCATTTTACATTTTATATGCACTTGTCAAGGAACGCTGAAGGTGACTGCAACAACTGGCAGTGATTCAGACAAAAAAACAACAAAATGGTGGCATCATGAACACAGATTTTATATATGGGAAATAAATCACTGATCGAGATTTGAAGAAATAAAGAAAACTGACAGATGTTGCTGAAAATATCTTATTTATTCTGGTGTGTATTGTGAGCTGTCAGTGTGTACTTCATGGCAGTTTGCAGACTGCAGCGCCCTCCAGTGGAAGAAATGTACAGATTCACAGGTTACAACAAACCGCTGTGACACAGTGAAGTCAACACTGTCCTGATGGGTGGTTTCTGAAATCATGATTTGGCACCCAAAAGAGATTTAACTTTCATTAACATCAACTTCAATACATTGTTGTCAGTTATAAAATGTTCATGAATCACTGCAAGAGACATGACACAGTGGGACTTTTTAAAAGTTACATTTTTAAAGCAGATTTTTAAATTAATTTACTTATTTTTATTTTATTGTATTATTATTATTATTATTATTATTAATATTATTATTATCATTTGCTATTTTCGTATATTTATTTATTCATTATTTATTTTATTCGGTTGTTGGTTTTTTCATTCATTCATTCAACTTCTATTTATAATCAAGGGATCATTGAGAGGCAACCATTTACAATGACGCTGAGTCATTTACAAAAACAAAGACAAGGAAAACAACAACAACAGATAAACAAACAGAGAGGGGGCAATTTCATTATTTAAAACAACCAAAAAAACGCTGTTAAAATTTTGCAATTAGGGTAGACAATTTGATAGATATAATTAAATTATCAAAATGTAAAATACAAATCAGAAGCAGTGGTTTGAAGGCTTTGAGATCACATTTCTAAAATGTCAAAAAAGACCCAAGTGGACTGATGTTAGGGAGGTGCTGTATTTTGTTAGACTCAAGCCAGCCAGTTTACAGAACTAGTTTTTAGTGTTCGGCCCTAAATGGGCCGTTTATACTAATGTACACAACTCAACAAGAAAACACAAATAAACCGACATAAACACAAACAATTATACAATAAAATGACCATAAAACCTGATGAAAAACATATTACTCCTGGTTATATATACTCTGTAAGGAGTAAGGGGTTCCACATATTGTTCCCCAAACATTAAATATTCTTATTTCATTTAGACAAGTCAATATATGAAATAAGTACATTTCAAATAGATGCAGTTTCCCTACATTTGTAATGAATGCATGAATGAACGAGCCTCCGGAGACCTTTGACCTTGAGTCCCAGGACTGATTGTTCAGAACCACACTGTCAGCAGGAACGCTGGGATGTTTCACACTGCTGTCACTATTCTCATGTTAGGACATAATGGAGTCATTCAAGAAAATAAGTGTCATAATTAACCATTTTGGCTTTGAACCTGCAGTCAGCGACCCTCATTATGATTCATGAACTCACATCTTTATGGTTGACCTGTGTGCTCCGGCTGCCAGGTAGTGGATGTTATTGTGATTGATGAAAACAGCCAGTTATTGATCAGACTTTAAAGGCTTCATTGTGCTGACAGTTGCTGACCTCTGTGGTTTCTGCAGCTCTACACACTGCTGCGAATCAAAGGCTTTGCAACCTTCACTTAAGAGGGATGTATCTCTGAGTATTATTATAGAAGACTGCTGTGTTGCTGTGTCTCTGTCATAAAAAGAGCGCAACCAAATTATTAATGACAAAAAAAACCTACATCAAGTATTGGACATCTACCACAAAAACTCAAAACAAAAACTTCAGTGCTATTTGGCCAGAAACTGAGAAAGACACTGATTATGTACAAACTCAGTGATCACAGCCTGGACATAGAGATTGGCAGACACAGGCAGACCTGGCTGTTCAGAGAAGACAGGCTGTGTCAGCTCTGTCCTCAGAGACAGGTGGAGACAGAGCAACATTTCCTGCTGCAGAGTAGCACATATGAAGACATCAGAACAAGGTTCTTTACAGAAATTAAATCTAAACTTCAAGATTACGATTCACTCTCTGACCAGACTAAAATGCAACATCTACACAGAGAAAACAGCAACAGAGCCATAGATGCAGCAAGATGTGTCTGTGTACGTCACAGTATACGAGACAACCAACACAACAACATATAGTTCATGTCGTCACAGATCACACTGCCTTTTTATTTACTCCTACACTTCATGTTTAGTTAATTGTTTCTTTATTGATTCTAAAAAATTAATTACGTATATGTGCAGTAGACACACACACACACACACACACACACACACACACACACACATATATACAGCAACAACAAAAACAAACATAAAAAACGTGTTTATGGGTAATGACATATGAAATATCTATGTCTATGTATGTCTATACATGTCTATACCATATATATATATATATATTATTCAACTTTATTTACTAATTTAATGTACTTACTAATACTATTTTCATTGTTGCTTTTCATTGTTGTTGATTTCATTCACTGTCCTTAATTGTTGCACATTTTGTTCTCCCACACTCTACCTCACCGCATTCTTGAAACTAAATCTATCTATCTATCTATCTATCTATCTATCTATCTATCTATCTATACTAAATTCAAGGACTTAAGGCAGAGGGGAACTCCGTCTCCCACAACACCCTGCGGCCGACAGAGGGGGGCGTGAACCAAACCTCAGTGAGTTTACCCTTTAACCTTTCCGACCCGTCCAATCAGAGCGGGAGTTATCCTGGAAGTTGTAAAACCAGCCTCTCTTGACGGACAGCGGGATTCAGCGAATAGGAGCACGGGAGTGCCGCAGCGGACCAACCACAGGCGAGGTGGGCGGGACTCCTGTCCAACAGGGCATCGGAGGAGGAGGTGTTCCTGGTAGCCATCTTGGATGTGCGGAGTGATTGTTTAGCGAGAAGATTTTTTATTTTTTTAGAAGAATATCCTTTACACCGAATCGCTAAAGATTTGCCGGAGTGGGGCCACTCAGGAAAGAGATACTCCGTAACTCGGGAAAATAAAGGTAAATTTGTCGGGGACTCGGAGGTGATGAATTTATGTGTCTTCCCCCCCTTTCACTCTTTGCCTCTCTCCCCTCTCCAAATTGTGTCTCCCACATCAAACAGCGCAGCCGGTGGGAAGCTGCAGCTCTTTGCACTGACAACACATCAACTTGTGTGTTTGCACTTTAAAAACGGAAAAGCACAACTTCCTGTGCGGCGCCGCGGTGTGTAAACTTTAGTTTGTTTTGAAGTGTATGTGCTCGGATGTTGGTGCCCACTGGCTGCTGTTGCCACTTAGGATGCCCGCGTTGTTTATAAACATCCCGGGCTAACAAATGTTTGTCCCTCGGTCCGAGAGCGTGGCTTGGTTGTTGGGTTTAGCTAGCTCTCCCGAGACCGGTCTACTTTTGCGATTTGACAGTAAAATGACCGAGAAACAGGCAGTAAAAGTGTCAGATAGTCCAAACTCAACTGGGCAGTGTGGACGCATGTTAGCAGGACACGGGGGCCTGTGTCCAGATGTTTGCACCTGTTTGGAAAAGTAATGCTAAAGCTAATTTACTCTTTAGTTTTTTCTTTCTAAGTCGTCTGAATTGACCTGAGGTGCAGCTACAAAACTAGAGCATGCAGGTGGGCTCTGTGTTAAAGTCACACTTTCGGTTACACGAGTTCAAAGTGAAGTTCATTTCCAAGAAAATAGTTAAGCTGGCAAAATATTTCTTTAGAACCAGTTTATTAAGTTATTTAAACATCACACAAAACTGATTAGTCGAGTGATTGATTATTCAGTGACAGAAAATTGCTTGGCCACAGTTTTGATCATGATAGTAATTCTGTAAGGAAACACATCGAACATTTGCTGTTAAAACTTCTCAAAGGGGAGAATTTAAAGCTTTTTTGCATCATAAAATGATAGCTGAATAGCTTTGGATTTTTGGACTGTTGGTCAGTACCATTTGGAGACATCACCTTCAGCTCTGAGAAATTACACAGAGCATATTACTATTTTCTGGTATTTTGTTTGCAATATGAGTAATTGGAGGTTTTACTGCAGGTTAAGCAATGATGAAAATACTCACGAGTTGCAGCCCTTTATCAGACAAACCATAATAAATCAAGACAAAAACAAAAATATCTGAAGTGTACGGGTGCAATCAAAAAGTAATTTAGACAAAGGTTTTAATAGGTTTTATTTTGTGGAAACATTTAATATAAATAATAGCCTGGCACGATACATTCCTTAATAACATATTCTAGTGTTATCAATAGTAAGGATCACATCTAGACTATCATCACATGGGACTCAGTCTATTTTTCTATATTTCTATATATTTTTGGGCATCTTTTTGCTTTATTTGACAGCAACAGAAGAGACGAAGACGGGAAAATGAAGGGTAAGAGGTGACAGGATGCACAAGTTCAAAGCAGGACTCGAACCAGTGACGTTGCAACTATATGGTCATCGTCCCTAAGTGTGTGGGCCATCAGGTCACCTGTGATATGATCATAAATTAACCTAAAAGATTGGCAATGTTCTCTATTTTTCTTATCAACAAATCCCATGGAGAGACCAAACTCAATTTAATTTATTCCACTAGAAGTCACTATCAGCTGATGTTAGATTACCATGGATGTGTCTGCACTGGGACATTTCAAGTCTTTATTTGTTATATGCATAAAAATTTAAGTGGAGCGGCCGCCTGCAATTAAATCCTTATTCTCCTGCCCCTTCCACCAATGTTACAACCATATGTATAAAACAAACCCACAATTAAAATGAGAATCCAAGACATAAGGCATTAAACACAAAACAATGCAGAAGTTAAAATGTAGAATTAATGTATATTGTGATAGATGGAAATATATACATATATCAAAAGTTAAGTGTGTGCAGGCACAGCTTACATCCTGCAATAAATCCCACCTTCATTAGAGGGATACTCTGCTGATTTTCAACCAGCGTTGTATCACAACAATATGAATAGTATGTGTAAATGAACTGTGGTAAACTGCCCTCCATCTTACCAGAGCTCAGACCCTGCTCATTTGCTAGCGAAAATCTGCTGTAAGGTGCGTTAACAGTCATCGGGGGCTGTTGCTCAAACCACTGATTGTAATTCCTCATGTTTGTATGTCTGCCGCCACCATGGACACAAAGATGATAGAAGGAGATAGAGAATAAGAGCCACGTGGACATGAAAAGTCCTGCAAAGTTGTGACATTAGAAAAACTATTTTCCAGTCCTGAAAATGGTTTGGAATTAATAGAAGGTTTTGGATTACATTGTTTTGGCTATTGTTTAAATAATGTTCATAAAAATCCTCAAAACATGTCAAACTTTAAGGGAAAAACATTTCTTGTATTACTAATTTAAATGTTTTGCTGCGCTGCACAGGAAAATGATGAAAAGCTGGTGTGTAGCAGGTTAACAACGACTTTCTGAAGTATGCTTATGTGCCAGTCTGGTCTATTGGCATATGCAGCTAGTTGGCGGTTGGGATGTCTAATGAGTGAGTCACTTTATTTATATAGAACCTTTAAAAACAGAGTTTACGAAGTGCTTTGATAAGCAAAGCAAGACGAAACACGATACTTAGGACGACAACAGAAAGACAAATAGTCCTACCAAACATAAGTGAGACAAAATAAGGGTAGAGTGAGGATAACGTTCAAACGAGAGGACAAAAGATGCAAAATGCAGAACACAAAATGTCATTATAAATAATATGTATATATTTTTAATTTAATTTTGAATTAAGATATAGTTTTTACATTTTTTTTTCCAGTTAAAGTTGTTTTTTTGTTTGTTTTGTTTTTTTGGGGATGGAGGGTTTTTCATTATTCACTGTGAGGGTCCAAGGACAGAGGGATGTTGTTTGCTGTAAAGCCCTTTAAGGCAAATTGTGATGCTATGTAGCTTGGGGCAAGACCAAGACAAACTTATATATTAGACCTAGCGACTTAAATAAAGTCATGGAAATGGGGTAAGATATTTGAAAATAGAAATGTAAGGGAACCCTCTTTTTTCCTCTCTCTAAAACTCCGACCAGAAGGTGAAACTAGACAGCGCTGAGCAACTATAAACCAAGATTCTCTCACTTGATAATCTGTTTCTCGCCTAAAATGTCTTCAGAAACACATTTTGCATTGTTCAGCTGTAGTATGAGAGTTTGTGAACAGGAAGTGGGCGCCATATTATTTCCTGTATCGTTTTAAATAGAGGCTGAAAAAATAAGATTAAACGGTAAAACTAAGCAGTGCTGATAAAATATGAAAGACTCTGTTACCTGCACTTTCCTATTTTTTGCCTAAAATGTTTTCAGAAAGTGATTTTATTGTAATCCGAGGTTGTTTGTTGCCAGCTAGCTGCCATATTATTTACGGACAGGCAAGTTTTAAGATGTCACCCATCAGCAGGAGTGTTTATTGCTCTTGTGCAGCACAGTGCATTCTGGTAGTTGTTGGTTTTCTACCTCGTGTGCAAAAGTGAATGCCACAGCTCTTCTCTGTTTTCTGTGGTTATGTGCCACCAAGTTTAAAAGTATGTGCAACTTTCTCCTGCAGACAGCCCAGCTTTCCAGCAGTGACATACTTCTGTAAAGTCAGACTGTTCCTTTGTTTAAAATGTTTTAGAGAGGCATGTTAGAAGATAAGGTTTGTGTTGGTGCATCCAAAACTAATCCAACAGACAACCCTGCAGTAAATTTGACATTGGTGTATCATTTAATCTGCCCTCACTGATAAATGGGTTGGACAAAATTTTAGAAACACTTCTCAGTATGACACAACACATTTTAACAGCACCACAAACTACACAGGGCTTTATTAGACTATATTAGTGTTAGCAACACAGTGTGTGCTCTTGATCTCACGTTGACAGAGTTTGGTCAAATTGAACACATTTAACAGTGAGACATGTATTCATATGAAATATTTCTAACAGTAGAAATATACAGTAATCGTATGACTGACTTAACACCAGTATTTATTTAGTTAAATTCTGTCATGCGGGTTGTTCT
Organism: Cephalopholis sonnerati; assembly: GCA_019142605.1. Classification (NCBI taxonomy): domain Eukaryota; kingdom Metazoa; phylum Chordata; class Actinopteri; order Perciformes; family Serranidae; genus Cephalopholis; species Cephalopholis sonnerati. The sequence continues at coordinate 11,834,874 of JAGQAX010000014.1, read as the reverse complement.
TCACATTCTTCCTGCATCAGCAGGAATTTGCACCGTTAAACATCTCAAGGCTCCTTTTTTTCATCATCCCATCACAAGAAAACAAATGCAAATGAGAAACCTTGATATGGTGCTCTGTGTTTTTTATTTTAGGAGTATTTGTATTTGTGTTAAACACCATACAGGGGAAAAATGGAAGTGTTTGTCAAGGAATAACTCCACGTCTTTAACTGCGTCATCTTACAAACATTACTGCTGCATCCACGTATTTTTATACACCTTATTGTTGTGAGCCAAGGCCACAGATTTCACACTGCGTAAGTTGCATTTCAGAAAAGTTAAACAAAGCAAATTGTGACATAAAATAACTGGTATTTTCTTTTAAGGGCATCCAATATGTACATTAGACATGGAATTGCTATTTATATAAAGGTTTTATCCCCCCAAAAAGTAGTTGCTTATGGCCCTCCTAGAGGTGGTTGCCTTCTGTGCAGGTTTGCATGTTGTTTTAACCTCCAGCAAATTAAATTAAAGCATATATGGAAATTCCTCTGAGAACCTTTAATGGTACTCAGGCCACATGCAGGTCTGCATGTTGGCCTGTCTACTTTTAATTCTGTTGCACACACAGTGAAGTAATCAAGACGAAGGTAGTTGACTTTATACTAGCTTAAAGAAGACAATGTTTAAACGTGAAGGAAGACTCAAGCTTAACTTGTGGATTTATCAAGCAATGTCTGAAAACCTGCAGTCTCTGAAAGGGACAGTTCACCCAGAAATGAAAAATACATATTTTTCCTCTTACCTTTAGTGCTGTTTATCTGTATAGATCGTTTTGTATGTGAGTAGCCGAGTGTTGGAGATATTGGTTGCAGATATGTCTGCCTTCTCTCCAGTATAATGGAACTGGGTGGCACTCAGGTTGTTTGAAAAACATTTGCAAAACTCACCAGCATGTCTCCTTCCAGAAATTATGACCCAGTTAGTTTAAATAATCCACAGACCTTGTTGTGAGCAGTTATATGTAGGAACTATTTTATTTCTACTGATCTGCACCTGCCAACACTGTCACCATGGACAAGAGGTTCATCCTCATGACGGCGTGAGATGTAAACATTAATGGTGTTCTGGGCTGAGCTGTAACGTTAGCTAGCTCAGTGGTGCTAGGTAAGCTGGCGTGGTTTGCCAGAAAGAAATAGTTCCTAAATTTAACTGCTCACAACAAGGTCTGTGGATTATCTTGAGTAACTGGGTCATGATTTCTGGAATGAGATATTGTTGTTGAGTTTTTTGGTGCTTTGAGCATCACAAGCTGAGTGTCATCTAGTGCCATTATATTGGAGAGAAGGCAGATATCTCTATGGCTGATACCTCCAACACTCTGCAACTTACACCACTACTTAACTTAGCACTACAGGTAAGAGAAAACATACCAGTATATACATACCAGCCCCACGCTTGAAACCCACTTTCCAACTATATAAGGAAGCCACGAATCCTGCACTCAAAGTGTGTCTATAAAAAACGCTGCTGTCATACCTGTCTTATCTGCAGTCCATTTATTGGTCCAGTTTGTTGTTTGATGACATATCTTGTGCTTAACTAGTCAAGCATATATCATGTTCTGATATTTCCAGCAGCCACATAAGAGTTTGATTGCAGAATAGGATTCATCAACTGTAAGCATAAACAATTATCTTCACATTTTTTGTTGCCAGTCCGCACAAATCAGCTGATATGCATATGATCATGACTTGGAACTCCATGATGCAGCTTACACATGTTATACTGAGGCAGAGGAAATGGAGCATTAAATGCAACAAGTTCAAACCTGCTTTCTTGTGTTGAAAAACATTTAATAAAAATGTAGAAATCATCAGCTGACGTAGACATTGAGCGGCAGGTTTTGTACGGCAGATCGGCTACTTTGCAACACTTGAAATGAGACCTTGGATACTCTGAACATCACAGATTAATGAAAGAAAACTATCCAAGAGAGGATGTTTCTTTTAGTTACAGGTAATTCCAGTGGGGACATTTCAGAGGATAAGGGTCAGACTCAGCTGCAGAGCTGCACCTCTATCATCGGAGATTCAGTGCGATACCCAGAGATAAGACTTAACAATAAGGAAGAAAACTGTCTGCACATGTCTCCTTGTTGTCTCTGCTTTCCCATCTTTCCATCAGTCTCTGTTTGTCTTTGTAAACATTTCATCAGAACATATTCTTTTCTATTTTTAGGGTATTGAAAAACACTACTTGTGTTTATTAATGTGCACTGTCCCTGATTAAATAAATCAGTAAACACATAAATAAACCTCTTTTGTCTCTATTTTCTGCAGTGAAAGAAGGCATGAAGACAACATCCTAGTCATCAGTCATGGCCGATAAAAGGAAACTTCAAGGTGAGATTTCTGAGCGTTTGTGTGTCACATCAAACACCTGAGTTGATGCTTATAAGGATTTGTTGTGGTTTGATCAGGCTCCAAGTGGGTGAGGTTTACCTCAAATGGTATAACACAGGTAGCATCACAATGACAGAAACATATTTCAGAGTAATTTATGTTTCTACAATTAGAAAGTCTCCCGATGGCACCTTTGTTGATGAACTCCACCTATCTGTCATTTAAAGTGGGTTAAATCAAATGTTTAAAATTGTTTACAGCTCAAGTGTGATCACACCTACTTCTGCTTGGTTACTGTGAGTCTTTTGTATGACCTCAAGTGGAAAAAAAATTTACTTTTAGTTTCACGCTGCTGGTTGGAAAGAGAAGCAGGGCGTTGTAAACAGAAGTCACATGAGCTCACGAGTAGCTTGTTTACTGAGTCGTGCATGCTGTCCTCCTGCCAGGTTAGAGGTTTTTGGCGGCAGAGGGAGTCAGAGAAATATATTTGGTTTTGGTTTCTGTAGCTTCAGTTCAAACATGACGGGTTTACCTGTTCTCTTTGCTGCTTTTTGCCTTTTTAAATAAGAACACATCAAGAAAAAACTGAAGAGGAGTGTGCTGCATGGAGTTCCAGTTTTAGTATCTGTGTCTTTCTGCATCTATGTTTGTCTGGGTTTATTTAAAAACGTTGCATTTTGTGGTTGTTTACTGGGATTGGATAATGTTCTGTCCATGGCTGCAGCTGTAGATTATTTTAGTAATTGAGTATTCTACAAATTAGTCCCTCAAGTAATTGGATAAAAAATACTTATGCTTTATGAAAGAGCAATAACAAACACATAAAAAATAAGACAGGTCTCTTAAAATTTACAAGTAATTGGTTACTTTTTTTTTAATTCCACATTTGGATCACTTAAATTACATTCAGGAATGTTATCTGTCAAAACTAAACCCATTTAAGTGCCATTATACTCTTGATCCTAAAGAAAACGTGCAAAAATAAAACGCAAAAGCAAATTTTGAAAAAAGTTCTAATTACTTACTGAAGAAAAGGTATACATATAACCTAGAATTAAAGGCACAACAAAATAATACATGAACGTTCCCTTTAAGTTGTGCAACTTAACTACAGCTCAGGCATAGCATGAACTTTCACTGTTTTCTTGGAAGGCAAAATGAGTGAACGTGCGGTGACAGGCAGGTCAGCCATTAGGAAATATGGGCAGGAAGACAACATTTTCCAAAGTGGGATCCAGATTTTTGGTGAGGTATTAGATAGTCAGGCTGCAGTCCACCTTACATTGACATTGTCAGCTGTGTGTTTTGCACATAGACACATAGATGTGTATCTGACCCCCTCTGTCAGGTGGACCGCACCATTTCACAATACCTATGTAGGTTTAATGATAAAATACATTTATTTATCATGTTGATACATAAAACTTGTATTTTCAGTGATTTAAGTCAGTAAGCAAATTGTACCTCATTCAAGGCACAACCATAGGCCTGTTTATGTGCTCCCCCCTTGGCCTTGGACCGGGGTCAACTGTACCCTTTTGACACCCCCCGATGTTGTTCCTGGTGAAAGTTGGTAACATTAACATTGTTACCTTGGTTTTACAGTTAATACGGGCTTTCTGCCTTTTTCTCCAACCTGTCTCTACTCTTTAACCTACGTCATTTTCTCTCTCTTGCTCCATTTTGCAACCACGTCATGAAAAAGGTTGTAAGTCAGTAATAATCATCCGTGGAAACCATTGATGATTTTATTTAATGAAGTTACCCGGGTTCATCGAGGAATTGTTTTAGCCTGAAATCTATCCCCCAACAAAATGCACCATAGTTAGTGTAGAAGACAGAAACAGTGAGGTGTAACTGGGTCCCTTCCAGATCCTTAAAAAGCCTTAAAAGTCATTAAATTAATTAAGCTAAAAATAAGGCCTCTTAAATGGCTGGTTCAGAGATTACAGGGAAGGAAACATGCACATGCAAAAATTCAACTACTTGTCATTTGTAGATACAGTTAATTGTACTCATCAAGTATTTGTTGGTTAAACAGGCTGCCTGCCGCTCTGGCTTTTCGACCAACAACTACAAAGAACCAGCCATAGATTTTCTGGTTAGTTTATTTCATAAAGGTAGATCTTGTTGATATGCTGTCATTGCATTAGACTCTGCAAACTGTCTTTGTCGTCTGGGGATGGCTTTTCACAGCTTATGTCTGCACACAGCGCTGTCAGCAGAACTCTTTGAAGAACACATAGCTGTAATATTATTAGTTATTTCCATAGTCCACTGTGCTCTCTGTTATCATACATCTATTGTTTTGCTTAGTTTGAGGTTTGAGTGGTGCTCTTTTAACTACGTCAGCTCGTTGCACCCTCTTCTGCAGTGGCACCTGACTGGAAAAGTAGTGCCACCTACTGCTAATCCCGATGAACCAACTCCCAAAATATGCATAGCAGTAGGGGATAAAAAAAGCATGTAAATGCACATTTTTTGCGGTTTTTCTGAAAATTAAGTCAAAATTTTAACTCAATTGAATGAAAACTCAACTAATGCGATAAGTATTTTGATTCGTCAGGTGGAACAGTCAAAATCCAGGAAAAGCTTTTTTTATTTATTTTCTAGGAAATGTAGCATTTTATGATATTTATCAATGTTGTAATATTCAATGAGAATTGAGAATGTTATCCATCTCTATTTAAAGGTTTCTGTTTGTTTTCCTTTCCTAGTTTTTCTTTGGTAAATGTGACACTGTGCACAGGGTGACATTGCGTCCGTGTGTGTTGGCAGACGTCTGCGCTAAAGCCTGCTCATGATGCTGGCACACTTTCACAGAGTTTCACAGACACCAGAGCATGTTTCAGACTTCAGACTCACTTTGTTTCTAGTGCAAACAGTCAAGATCTGAGTCCTCTGCTGCTCCTCTGTTCTGCTCTCACTGCTTTTATTCTTAAAAATTTAAACAGCATGACCGTTTCCAGTGAAGCTGATGTTGACTGATGTCTGGAACAGTTCACAGGACGCAGATGATAATGCTTCCAAACCTCCACACTCACCACAACAAGCTCTGTAACCCGACCCAGACCTTTGTGTAGAGACAGAAAACCTCGAGGCTCTGCTGTCCCACAGAAATTTTCCTTAACTTTGATGTTATTTTCAACTGACGTTTGTCACCGCAGGCTGAAAACGTGCTTTTTTTTGACAGGATTGATGATTCTGTCACCATCATTCATCCCTTCACGTAAGCTCCTTCCCCAGCTCAACGGCTGTCGTATTAAAAACAAAACATGTACTTCTCCTAAAATCTTCGCATGAAGAAGATAAGATGAAGCACCAACTAGGCTCTGTCAAATTGTAATGTATTATTACCGAGGAGGTAGACTTTCATCTAAAAATAACACACCCGCAGCAGAATCTTAACATCAAGGCTGTTTAAGGTCAAACTAGAGTTTGTTCACATAACTTAATGTTCTCGACTACACCGACTGCTGCATCTTTCCTCATCGTTCCTCGTTGCTCTATCATCATTGATGCAATTTGAACAATTACAATAGTAATAAGATGAAAGTATTTGAAGTATTGATAGTAAAAGTATTGAGAGGTGGCATCTATTGTTTTTAATGAGTTGGAAAAGTTTTTTGAGTGTCTTGACAAAGGAACTCTGATGTTCTGCAGACTTTCATTTTAGACCCTATCTGACACCTGGTGCATAGCGGCACATAGTGCAGCGCAACTGTCATTGCTAGTTTTAGACCTACACAGTTGTCATGTTCACAGCTGGCGCCCACACTGGCACCCATCTGTCTGCCCATGGGTGTGTAGGTCTTAAAATGAGGTCTGGTCAGGCCCATTGTCAGCATGTTGTTGTACTTTTTCAGCGGAAAGCGATTGTGCTATTGACCAACAAGTCAACAAAAACCTGTTCTAAAGTGAACGGCACAGAATTTTACACTCAGTGTATAGCAGCTCTACCCACAGTGTACACTCTGCTGGTTACACACAGGGATGCACGAATGGGTTTCAGGTGGATGAAATAACACAACATCATCAGCCGCTGTCTGACTCCCCGGTAAGAGAGACGCTAAGGAACAGCGTAACTTTACTGATTATTTCAAAAGCTAAAAGTTAAGTTCTGTTACCTTTGTCAAGTTTAAAACTACAGTTTTTAGTTTTGCTGCTTCAGTGTTCCACAATATTTGCTGCAGTGACATCACTGCTCTTACTGCATTACTCTCAGCAGGAAACCTCCTACTTTTCCAATTTGGGGAATCCGTCATGTAAATAGCAGTGCAGGGTTTCCCTCTCTTTCATTTATTTGTGGCACACTGCCACATTATCAGCATTTGCCACCACATTTAAAATGTTTTGGAGCTGCATTTTTTTCTGTCTCTCTCTTTCTGTCAAACTAAGATTGCACTGTAGAGCGTATTCTGGGCACAGACGGAGCAGCAGAGCACCGAGTGAAATCAAAGTGAAAGTTAACAGTTCATAAATTCATACTATTTTAGTGTTGTCTATTGTTTTTCCAAAGTTTTTTAGATGAAACCATCTGCGTTCCCACTGTGTTTCTAGACACGAAATTCAGCACAATGCCTTGTTACCAACTGGTATTGATAACAGTGGCTAACCAAGCTAGAATGATAGAAGCTAGAATCTTGGTTCTCCAACTTCTTGTTCTGGAACAAGGTCAACACAGGGCTGATGTGAAAACCACCTCTGACCTCAAACTTTCGAGGTAAAATGAATGCAGCATATGTCCATAATGGTGACATAAAGGCAGATAATAACGGTGCCAGCCCAGGTCGATCACTAATCTGCCTTCATTTTCCCTGGAGATTGTCCCAGGTGGCAGATAGAATTTTGAAAAAAAATGAGGTTTATAAGGAACCCTCCCACTATCCAAATACAAGTGAAGTATGCAAGTGGCTGCCAGATTTTGCATCACTCACCAGCCAGAATCACATAATGAGTGGCTGGTAGAATTTGAACTTTCACGAGCCATTTGGCCAGTGGACAGAAAGTTAATTTTGCACCCTGCCTTTATGTTTTCACTGTCAAATCTGCACCAATTTACAAGGACAAACATTTTTCTTGACTGTGGAGCGTGACATAAGAACCAAGCAATTAGTGATTTTACTGGTCAGACTGCAGTCACTTGACCAGGACTCCAGTTTAGATCATATACAAGAATGCATATCATTGTTTTTAATTCAAGAATATAGTCATCTTTTGTGCAGCATGAAATACATGAAAAAAACTGTCAGCTCTGTGGCATGTTGAAGATAAAAAATCTGCTTTGGTGTGGTCCAAGTCAGAAATATGAAAAGTAAAAAAAGAGCCTTTTCATGTTTACGTTCAATAGAAAAGAACTGATGTGTGTCACATGATGAGTGTTATCATAAATCTGGGGCATCTGTCCTCCTCTTATCTGACTCACACACTCTTCATTGCTCACTGGGGTCCAGATTCCACATTTTTATGTGGCATTTCTATTAGCGAGGATCGGCGAAATAACAAACCCGTCTCTGTATAATGCACCACAAACTGCATGCTCCAAAATGATCATACAGTTAGATTAACACCTCTCTGAAACAGATGTCTCTATTGCAAGTGTTGGTGGTGCTTTTTGTGGTTGGCATTCGACGGTGGTGGTGTCTGGCTGCAAGTCACTTTTTAGGATTAAAATCAACTCAACTCACCAGTCTGTAAACTCACCCCCTGCCGACTTCTGCTCGCTGGCCAAATGTAAACATCAATAAATATTGAGGAAAAGATGGAGAAGGTGGGCACCAGCCAAACTAGCATCCTGCTCGCCATTGTACAGGCATGGGATAATAAACTGCACCACCTCCATGCCTGCATCAGTTTCTGGTGGTATATCCAGAACTGTAACATCCTTTGATTCACCAAAACTCGGCTTAATCCCGGACAGCACCATTCAACCAGGTGACTCTTTTTTATATATACTGATCCAATGGAGCAGAGGACTGTGGAGAGAAAAGGAGAGGAGGCGTGTGCTTTATGGTGAATAAGGTCTGGTGTGACAGTAGGAATGTAAGGTGTTGTGCTACTCCTGCACTGGATCACTGCTACACACTGTTTAGAGGTGGCTGCAGAGCGGAGTTACTGTCCTTGTTCGGAAAGAGCGGCCATGCAGCCTTCTTGTTGAGATCGAGATATATAACAGTCTACAGCGCATCTGCCAAGTTATGCAAGGGATGGAGCCAATCAGAGTCTAGAACACAGGACACCATTGTGGACGTCATCATTGACATCAGTGAATTCAGTCTGTAGTGGATTTAATTTGTAAAAAAAAAAAAAAAAAACAGAAATAACTGTACCCAAAAACTACAATTCAATCATTCCACAACCAGAAACCATGGGTCACCAGAACCATCCAGGATGCCACAAACACACACACTGCAGCCTGTGTGGAAACATGGACAATTATAAAGCAGCACCCTACAATGTAGGAAGAGGCACAAAAGGACTTAAGGGTGCTTTCACATCTGTAGTTGAGTTCACTTAGTCACACCAGAGGGAAATAATAATACATTGTTACCTTTTAGTTTTTGTTTGGTTCCTGTTAACACTGACTTTTTGCAAACTAATAAAGAGGAGTGAGCATTCAGTTCTACTGACTGACAGGTAACTTGTTGATTGGACAGTTCAGGCATTTGTCATCCTGCATCATCAGGACCCATGTGGGGAAATCAAATTCTGGTGACTGACAGAAGTTTGTGCAGCAGCACTTTTATGCTTTTAACATGTTTACATTTATGTTCTTTGGTTTTGCAAAGAGCTCATAGAGAAAAACACAGATTGTAATCGTTATTTGTGGGCTAATATTAGACCACAAATCAATTGCATGTTATGAATAATGACTAGCACAGAGACAGGATGGAAAGGAGGCGTCTTGTACAGTACTGATTCAGGGTTTAATACTGTGGGGTCACTGTCACAAACTTTTTAATGGACTTTAATGGACTCTAATGGACTTTAATGGACTTTCTGATCAGGGAAAATACCCACACTGATGTGCATATGTGTATCCATGGTTAAATGTATGCATTAGCATAAATAGGTCATGGTATATACATGGCCTTTATGAGGATCAATGATGAGATTGTGGACAGATTTTACAATCAGCAGATGGATTTATTTTTAGTTGGTTGGTTTGTTTTCTGTCACACCACAAAGGACCCACACCAGAGTCTGTATGGAAGTGAACCAAGACCCACCTTTTCAAGCGATGCTGGTTCATTCGTTTGATCCACATCAGAGTTTGATTTACAGCTTTCACAACAGCCAAGCGCACCATACCAACCGCACAAATTGATATGAGTTTGTTTTTGCCAAACCAAACAGGTTAGGTGTGAAAGCACCCTGAATTACAGTGCACAAGTTAAAGAAGCTGACAAGATCGCATTTCACAGAGCTGTACCTTGTATGATTCCATGTGACAAATAAATGATTAATTAATAACGTTTATATTAAGGGAGGATTTATAGCAGGACTGATGAATTAGACTGCATTGGATTGAGCTCAGTGTACCCAATAAACTGGCAGCTGGGTGTGCACAGGATATTTGTTTGTGTGTTACCTCTCACTTACAGGCATAATGTACCTTTTAAGATATGCATATTTCATTAGATGTCAAACACAATTTGTAAACGCGCTGCTGTTGTGTGGAATGTTCGTCATTTGTGTGTGAGTGATGTAAGAAGCAGGTTTACTATGGTACCTGGATTACTTTGCATGTTGAGTATACATATTGTTACTCAGATAATCAGCTCATCTTCTTTGAGTTAGCCCTGAGTGTTCTGACATGTTTACATTCACTTTCACATGAGTAGTATTGTTTCCTAGTTTCTCTAATCCTCTGTTATTCTGCTCCTGTCTTTTTCTTTTCCAGGGGAAATAGATCGATGTCTGAAAAAAGTAGCGGAGGGAGTCGAACAGTTTGAAGACATCTGGCAAAAGGTGAGGAAGGCTTGTCTTTGGGACTGGAACAACTGAGTATTTTCACAATCGATTAATAGATTATTGTTTGGATTAATCATTTAGATTGTGAGAAAATACTCAACAATGCCTATCGCTATTTCCCAGAGTCCTTTTTATGTCCAATCCACAGTCCAAAAATGTCAAAATATTTAATGGTTTAAAACAGAGAAAAGTCGATCACAGTGAAGAAGCTGGAACCAGAAGTCTGTAAATGTCAGAAAACTGTGAAAACGTTTCAAAGCTTAACATCATCTATAACTATGAAAACCAGCAAATGTTCACATTTCAGAGGCTAGAACCAGAGAATTTTGGCATAAAAAACTGAATTTCTTGGCCTATCTGCCTCTGAGTTTAATGTATCAGACTGTTGATAGCTGGGCGGAAAGCCTCTGCTGTCCCAGTGGTTAAAAACATTTTACCATCACTAGGACAGAATGAACAATACTCATGATACTGGTAATAAACTGAGCTGTTATTAAAACAGCGCTCGGCCCTGACCTAACAGCAGCACAGAGGCTCAGAGTGCAGATCTGTTGTGCTAATGAAGAGGCAGAAAGAGGCAGTGTTTTAGTTACCAAATATCCCAGCTGCCCTTTTTCCTCCATTATGTCCTGTATTTATTGTGCTGCTGTGGTTGTGTTTGTCAGAGTTTAATGCTGATCACTACCCCCACAGATATTCATGTCCTATTTGTCTTTGCCCTTTTGTTTTTATAGCTTAATTTATAATCAGTTATATGTCCTGAAATTAATTGATAGCACAAAGCTAAAACAGACCACAGAATATTTAAAGTATGAAGTCCTCATTGGCACGCTCATAAAACTTACTACTACTAAAATGCATTATCGATATTTACATAGTGGGTAAAACGAGGGCATGCAACCTGTCTTTTTTTGACTGGAACTTGTTTGACCCCTTTGTTTTCTTTCCTCCACAGCTTCACAATGCAGCCAACGCAAACCAGAAGGAGAAATATGAAGCAGACCTCAAAAAAGAGATTAAAAAGCTACAGGTAATATACAGAGCGAGATGAACACCATCATATGAGAAAACTGAATTCAGACGACCATGGGCATATGCAGGTGTTTCTCACAGTAACCCAGTGTTTCCCATACATTGATTTATGTAATCTTATTTAATCGTAGAGTTGCAAGCAGCTCATTCTGTCAGCCTCTCAGTTTGCTCTCTCTGTTTATCAGACCACAGATGAGACAAGACATAGCTGCTAGCCACTCCACTGTCCCTCTGCCTTGTTTCGCTGCACTGTGGACTGCTTTCCCAGGACGAGAGCAGGCAGTGGCTTTAGACCTTTTGTCAGCAGCTGTAGTGGCTTTATTCGGCCAGTGCCAGGTGTCACAGCGGGCTGGTGGCCAGAAGCAGCACCGGGTCTTACCTGTGTAACAGCAGCATAAGAAAGTTTGCTCATCTGGTGGGGCTGTCTGGTCCCCCAGAGCTGAGGTTTGTGCTGGCCAGATTCATATTGCTGTGGCTGCTGACTGGGGCTCCATCTCTGGAGCTGCTGCCTGCTCTCCTCCCAGCAAGTTGGTCTGTAGTGGCGGCGAGTGAGGCGGAGGACACACTTTGATTCGAGGCTCTTGCTAGTGTAACTACATAAACGTGAACTTGAAGCCACAGCTGTGAGCTTTTGGCTCCAGTTAGCAGAAGGCTAAACCTTCAGCAACATTTCTCTCCATCTCAGAAACGCCTCGCTGATCCTGACACGTTGTTTATTTTGCTTATTGTCACACTCTCTTTTTTATACATCCATCTTCCTTTTTCAGGTTGTTTGCAGTGTAGGCGCTTGTTGCCAATGCTGGATTAGAAACTTTCTCAGTAGGATTGTCTGCCATTTTATCAGGTTTTCACAGAGGGGACGTTCACACAAATCTGCATTTGTAAAAACTGCCAATAGGAGCGCCCTCTCTCTGAAATGACCTGTGATTGGCCAGAGCCTCCCTTTACATGTTAAATTTTCTGAAGCCTGAAAGCAGAGCCAAGAGGAGGTGCAGAGGTAGTTTTCTCTCTGACCTACTGTTCAATATGCTCAAAGTTAATTATGGGATTTTTGCCCAATGACACCAAAATAAAACTGCCTACCTCAGCTTTAGTACATTGGTGCAGCAATGGTAAATGAGGACACTGGGAAAGCACCCAAAAAACTGTAAACATGGCAAGGATTTCCAGAAAGATTTATCTACAAATGTAAACATAGGCTTCATTCCATCTCATTGACTTTGGAAAACAGAATTTAACCAAAGTGAAGCAGATTTACTGACTCACCTGGTATACAGGATGTTTTCGTAATAAGTGGCTCAACTGTACAGATTTCATCAGGGCTGAAACTAACAATTAATTTCATAATTAATCTAGCGATAATCTTCTTGATTATTGACTGTTGTACAGTTAATAAAATGTCAGAAAAATAACATGATAATTATAATAATAATAATGATAATAATAAGAAGAACAATAATGATTTCCTAAAGCTTCAGATCTTGTTTTCTTCACATTTGAGAGGCGGAGGTCAGGGAACGATTAAAACGTTGCAGATGAATTTCCTGTTGACCAACAAATCAGTTAATAAATTCTTTGTTTAAGCTCTAAATTGCATTTACACTGAGCTGAGATCTGATCAACATGTGTTCTAGACATACTCCACTCTGCAGTGCGCTCTGTGTGAATTTACACCTGTGTATTAACATGTGTTTTTTATCAGATATCCAGATACAGATTACTTATTAATACCAGATGTAAATGAGGTCTTCATATCAGCAGGTGACACAGAAACAGCCAGACACAGCCAGAGCTGACTGGTTGAGGCCTGACGTGTTTTCAGTTTGAGTCCTGAAATTGGATGAAAGGACATTGATTGTTTGCTGATGTGATATTGTTTAACCTGCCCACACACAGAGGTGTGTGTGTTTTGTGTGTGTGTGCATTGTGGAGTATTAAATATCACCCTGGTCAGCCAGAGGCAGTGAGTGCTTCATCACACTGTTTCCATGAGGACCAAACTCCAAGCCAAGCCTGTTTTCTGCATGTGGACAGCAAGTTCACCATCCATGACTGTTGAGGACGAGTCTCTGCATGTATTCACTGATGTATCTGCATCTCCCTCTCTCTGTATCTCTCCCAATCTCTCTCCCTCCCCCGCTCTTTATCTCTCCCTCTTCTTCTTCCTCTTCTTCTTCTTCTTCTTCTTCTGGTCCCCCAGCGTCTTCGAGACCAGATCAAGACGTGGGTGGCATCCAACGAGATCAAAGACAAAAGGCAGCTAGTAGAGAACCGCAAACTCATAGAAACGGTGAGTAGGACACATCACGTTCATTATAACACTCCCTCCAGGACCCGTGTTTACTCTGGAGGATTGTGTTTGCTCTCAACTCTGGAAAGTCTTGAAGAGTCTAAAAAATGTATTTGACAAACTCCAGGTCTGAATTCTATATTCTGTATCCTTCATAGCTCCATCATTGATACATCAGGGTATAGATTACCAGATAAACAACATTTTTTCACCCAGTATTTGTCTTCTGGGAATAAAGGGTTTTATGGATCTATTAAACCCTTTTATTCCTGCAAGACAAATATTGGCCAAAATTGTAATTAATCTGGTAATGGATCACAACCAGAGGTCCTAGAGGGAGTTCTAGGGCATCCCCAGAACAATGGGAAAGAGCTTATTTTTACTATTTTAATTTACTGTAGAAGTGAGCCCAAGGTAAGTAAGAGTCATTTGAGTGACTATTCAGATCATTGGTTTCACTTCTCCACAGTTATCTCCTCAACTGTCATAGACAACTGCAAAGCTGCTCTTAATCATATCTAACTAACAAAATCTTTCCTGTTGAAGGTCTTTGATGAGAAAACTGAAATGGTGGTCTGTGACCTAATTTGTATCAATTTATGGGTCCTTGATATGATAAAGGTTGAGAAAAACTGGATGAACAAACTGTAAACAGTCAGGGTACTGGTGTTTTATTTGTATTGACATTTTCATTCATGTTCCTGTTTCTGCTAGTAACATTTGGTCATGGCAAGCCAACATGGCCAAAAAAAGAAAAATCCTAGAAAAAATAAATAATAGTAGTTGCTGAATGTGAATCCAGAGGCAGCGTGTGCTTCACACACACACATGGGTCATCTGTGACCCATGACCAGATTATCACAGTTTATGAAAATGCAGTGCAGTGACGATACACAGACACAGACATTTCATACACCAGACGTTTATTACACGGATGCGCATTCAACCCACATTGGACTGTTCATGTGAGTCAGCTGTCAGTGTTAGTAGAGAATCCAGTCTGCAGTGTAGTTCATACACTAAACTGATATAGAAGGCAGTTGTCTAGCAAAGCCCCTTTTCAGCTGGAAAAGAAAACACCTAACACCAGGCTTTTGTCAGTAATAGGAAAGGTTACATTCCACATTAATTTCTAGGACTAATGATTCTGCAGTAGTCACATGTATTTATCAGCTCTAGGTCTGATATGGTTCCAGTAGGCAGTGATAGAAACATGACACCTGGGCAACACGCACAACCCGTCCCCCCTTGAGGGGTCAGGTTAATTTTATGTAATTTTATTGTCTACATAGCTCCAGATCACAACAGAAGTCATTTTAGGTTATATTACCTTTCCTGTAGAACAGGTCTATACCTTGTCCTTTTATTTAACAAACTAAATAGCCTTATGTTATTTATCTTATTTACACCACAGCATGTCATTTCTGTCTCTACATGGTCGCGCGTGTACAGTTCTCCTCTGCTCTCTGTATTGCCCTTGAAGGAGTTCCGCCCAGATGCGCGTGCACACACACAGACACGTGCGCACACTAGAGCGCGGCTCGGGCCGCACTTTCCTGACTGAACCCCACCTGAGTCTTAGACAGTTATATCCAAGCCCGACCGGAGCCCGACACAGTTTGTTACCTGACATAGTTATTGTTGCCCTAGTTACAGCTTGTCTGTTTAATGTGATCACACATGGACAATGTGTAAATGACCATAAAAAGACTGCTGTTACGCACAGTCATACATGCCGCATGAACAGCAGCACAACACGCACTCAGTTGGAACGGAGCCTGTGTTGCGTTCAGGCGTTGTCACGTAAATAACAAATTCCAGCACTTGTGGGGCTCAAGTAGGCCGAACCCGAACCAAACCCGAGCAAACACACACAGGTGAGCACACTCCCACCAGCAGACAGAGAGTGTGCGTCGGAAAATATGTTGCGCCAACCATCTGAAAAGCAGACAAAAATATCTGCATTTTTTAAATGCTCCCAGGGTGGTGAAGATGGTGAAGAAAATAATGTTCAGATGTTTAGTTCAATGTACAGTTCAAATAATTGTTCAGTTGTTATATTGACTGCTGTCATTAAAAGAAACACATGAACACCATGTGACATGACCACCATGTGATGTTGAACATGATACACCAGCAAGCTCTAGTTGCCATATCTATTATGTAGTCTAGAGCTGTAACCAAATTACAGATCCTATTGTACAAATTCAAGTGTCACTGTAGAGCGTCAGTGATAGTGATAACCATCTGTGATCTTTAGCTGACTGGACTGAACTCTCTCTAGGAGTCTGTCTGGATTCAGTGGGACACAATGTCGTGCTCAATGGAGTCTGCATCACAAGGAATCTAATGATGGACTAATACATATGATTATAAAAACAAACAAAGCAGATCTTCTTTCCAAGCAAATCTTAATTCATATAGCCTGTATCACAGTAAGAAAGAGCCTTTTAAATGATAATGCGACTTTCTAGTCTTGCAAAATAGCCTGTTAAATGGGCAGACATGATATGTGTAATTCATGACACAAATCAAATGGGAACGAAAACGATTTGTCTCTCACTGGTAACTACTGTACATCTTTTCTCTGAAATCCCATGTTGATCCACTCTAAAGGGAGGGGCTCTGCCTCTCTATTGGAGCTATTAAAGCTTTTACATTTTTGTCCTCAGCACCCACTCATTTCAGTAGAAGCTGCACAGGAAGCGATGTGTTCAAGGCACTTGAGTTTGTTCAGAATAAGCAAAAGAAAAGGAACTTGGCAGTTAGCGTGAGCAGTGATAGCCACCATGGTGAAACAGTGAAAGACAAAATCACCATCATAATCCAGTCAGGATACAGAATAACAGACTGAAAATGCTGTCAAATAATTTCTCAGATTACCCCTTTAAATAAAGAACTCCACCCAGGAGACTCATTATGACATTCTTTACAGAGAGCTGGTAAACATGGGATCTGGTCCGATATCTAACACCTGTTCTTTAGCTTAGCTGGCCCGCCCATCAGCACGCAGAGCCACATGAGTCTTTGATGAGGGTTATTGAGATGGACTGAATGTGAGCCACCTGCCTGCACAATGAGGGACGAGAGCAACTCGCCAGCTCCTTCTGATCTCAATGAGTCGGTTTTATCCTAAAAGCTGCTCTTCAAGACTTCCTGTGGTTCAGTTGGTCGACCTGAAATTATGCGTCCTGCAGGAAGCAGCCGGGGTTCTTTAGAAACATCTTGTCTTGACCAGAAAAGAGGAACATCACAGTCTCCAGGGTTTTCACACAGAGATACAGATATATAAAATTACTTTTCCAGTTTAGAGCCTCAGACATGTAGAATACAAGTTGGGTGTTAAAGTAACTGCTGTGGTTTTCCTTCAGGAGGGAGGAGGCTCTAACGACCGTCAGTAACAGACTGCATGTGGTCTTGCCCTATTTCTGGTCTGCTGAGTGTGCTTTAATGGCTCCTCTGGATGCCAGCCTTCCATTTATTATTGCTGAGTTCTCCTGTTTTACAGCTCCATCATTAAGATTATTTAAGAACAGGAAAAAAATGTTATTTCCTCATAGAAAATAAAAGTTCCTAATGTGACTTATCACCTGATTTTATTATAATGTGATGCACGTGTGTCAATGAGTATGGCTTTTTTTTTTTTTTTTTTAACAAGATTTGTCTTTTTGTCTGTGTTTGTATCCGCTTGCAGCAAATGGAGCGGTTCAAAATAGTGGAGAGAGAAACCAAGACGAAAGCATACTCAAAAGAAGGGTTGGGTCTGGCCCAAAAGGTGGACCCGGCCCAGAAAGAGAAGGAGGAGGTCGGCACGTGGCTAACGGTGAGTGGTGGTGTCTCAGAGTTTGTGGTCCATATCCTCAAGAATAAGAAAGTGATGTGAGTCAGAGGGGACTTCTCTCATTAGGAGAGGTTGCTGCTGGGAATGTTTTTAATTTTTGTTTTTTAAACAATCCTGGAACTGAGAGTGAAATAAAAGTGGAACCAAAACCAGAATAAAGACAAAACATTTTCTCAACTTTCATTAAAAGAAGAACTGAAAACCTCATTAACCAGCAGCCCCTTACATTAATACATCACAGCTGTGTCTCCACAAAGAGTGCACTTATAGTTACACAAGGGTAGTAAACTGGGACAAAATGTATTGTGTTGAAACTGAACTCATGGTATTGCTGTGTGTACATGTACATGTGGCTTTTTCTGTTTTTTTCTCCTGACATTTTGTAGATTGAACATTAAATCGAGAAACTCCAAAAAAAAAACTATTGACAGTTAAAATAATGTTAATGAAAATCACTAAGTTGCATTCCTGCTTATTTATTTAGATGTTTGCTTCCGCAGTCGCACGGGCTACATTAAAGTTATAGCTCATATTCTTATTTTCTCAGAAATTTTATGTGTAAAAATGTCTTTTGAACATAATTCAGACAATTTTGTCACATTAGCGATGTCTTACTTTTATTTTACTGACATCATCCTGAACTACAGCTGCAGCTAACTGCTGTGTTCATTATTGTTTATTACGTTAATCAATTAAACATTTAGTTTTTAAAAAAAGTTTGAAAAAAATAAACGATCACATTTTTTTACAATTATGATTACCTGAAAGAGACAGTGATGTCTTCAAACTGCTTCTGTTGTCCAGCTGCACATCTCAAAGATTTTAATGACTAATAGAATATAAATAGTTGACTTAACCAATTGTTGAGGAGCCTTGTGACACTTCAGCTGTGATATTAACTTTTTCTTCCTCTCTTTCCTCCAGAATACGATAGACACATTGAACATGCAGGTGGACCAGTTCGAGAGCGAAGTGGAGTCTCTTTCAGTCCAGACGAGAAAAAAGAAAGGAGACAAGGAGGTTAGTCTGTTATTGGAGTGTAAATATGCAGCATTCACATTGCAAAAAATTAAAAGCATAGGCTGGCCTCAGGAAAAAAAGCTTCTTTTCGACAAGTCGAGGTGGAGCTTTAGCTGCATATTCACTTGTTTCGGTCTTGCATGAGTTGTCCTCCTTTTGTGCTGGTAGATGTTCCTCTTCTTCCTTTTGTATTTAGTGACATACTAGAAAACCTGTAGGCATATATGCTGCCCTGTAAGGTTCAAAGGAATCGCATCCTACCTACGGCACTGGAGGAAAAGTACAGTCACGTTTTTAGAATTTTGGCATCGACTTTGCACCAAAGTGTCAGTTCTCGTTTCATTTCTAGTGTGTGTGTATCTTATCTTGCAAACTACTGGACCAATCAATCTAATATTTTGTATGAACATTTATTACTGTATGCTCAAAGACCTCTCGTGGTTTTGGTGATTGATAATTGTTGAAAAACTTGTTTTATTGACTTTTATATTTGTTTACTGCTGACCACCAACTCCTCTTAATCCCTGACTCCTCAACAAAATCACGTAGTAAAAGCATAGAGCAAATGAAATTTTTCAGAAATCAACTTGGCTGAAAACAACAGGCCTTACTATTTGTTGCAGGCCACATTTGGCCTCCGTTGTGACATGAAAAGTGACATCCATGGAAAAGTTTGGTCTGATATTAAACCAGAGCATCTTCAAATTAACTCCTGATATGTAATGATCCACTAAAATGAGGCACATAATGAGGTGAAAAAGAAACGTGTTTTGTTATTTTAATCGCTATCTGGACTGTAAGGAAGCTGTTTGGGACAATTCCCAGTGTAGTTGTAGTAGTGATTTAATTCAGTCCTCATTAGCAATTTTCTAAAAGGAATGCACTAGGGGTGTAACAATACATGTATCCTAACAACTATAATGTGTTAAGAAAGAAATTCCTGACTTGCTTTTCCCAGTCCACTTCAACCAGACTGTAATTCCTGCTTTGTACAAAAAAATAAAAGCCCAAATCATGTTCGTTTTTATACATTTAAATGTTAAAAATCAAGGAAATGTTCTGGAATTTCTACTTTTTGTTGTACTGGAATGCACCGAACTGAACACCACTGTATCATATCAAACCAGACCATGAATCTTGTGTACCGCTTCACCCCTAGAATGCACATAAAATAAATGACAATAGTGTATTAAAAATAGGAAAACTAAATATAGAAGCCAAAAAGCTGAAGGCTAAAGCTTATTATACTGTCCCTTTTTACTCAGCATTTTCTTATGAGTTTCTTCCTACTCCGTCTGTTTTGTCAAGAGTGGCCACTGTCAGCTTCAGCAGCTGCCTGGTGGAGATCAGTCTCTGCCGAGTGCATTTTTCTAGTTATTTTTCTTCCTTACTAGTTATTTTTCTCAGTTTATAGCTGACACAGATCAGTCAGTCAGTTGACCCTCAGACTCTCTCTTCTCTGGTGGAGAGGTCACACAGTGTGTCCTTAAGTAATCGTCTCTCTCTGCCCTGATGAGGATAACCTTGCTGACCACTTCTTCTTTCACTCTCTCTCTCTCTTACTCACTGTACCTTTAACGTCCTCTCCAGGGGCCTCATTTATAGAAAAACCTCTCTGACTTTATCCTTGACGGAAGGCCAGTCATTTCAAAGAACACGAGCACGAGCAGGTCCTTTGTACGCCGTTCATACCTCACACCTGCAGTGTCAGGAAAGTGACTCTTATGTTGTCATAGAAAATATTTCCAGCCGGTTTTCTGGCATCAAGATCACTCCCTATGTAATTGGCTTGTATCTGAACTTTGTGGAAAGCACCTTTTTATAATTTACACACAGAGGGCTTTATTTTTGTCTGTTGCTTTTGCAGTTAGCTCAGCTGGCCAAAAGCGTAGGACAGTGTTTCTCAGTGGAGATCTTGAAGTGCTGATATGAGTTTTCTGGTCTCAGGTTTCACACACAGGCCTCAAAATGACCAACCAAAAAATTGTGAAATTTCTTTTTGGCGCATAATTCATCACATCACCTGCTGTGCTAACTAGTCGTTTCCTGTGACAACATATAAAAACCTTAACTTTTTAGATTTAAGTGTTTTTTGATTTTGTACCAGTCAACCCAAACTAAACTGTGTCCAGATTGTGTTACCCTGCCTTGAGAATAAAACATGCAGTTAATAAGATAAACATAAACATATTTAGTTAGCCACAACTCATTTTATGGTTTCAGGACTTGCTCCTGCAGCTCGTTTTTGCTGCAACTGTTGGAAAAAAACAAAGCTCTGTAAAGATTATTATTTATTCTCATTTAATTTATCTGGAACCTGTCACAGGTCCAGGTAAAAGCGTCACTCAGTCTGGGTCCGGACTGCAGATGGTGCATGTCATACAGCATATTTGGACCTAAACCAGTGGGAGTGTTATTCAATAAGAAAAAATCCAATAGATACAAATTGAGCATGCTCCCTGAAAGTTTATAATAATAATTAGGCCAGTAAAATAGTTGGCAGAGTTACATTTTAAATGAGTTTCAAACATATTTTGTAAATAAGGAGTTTTTTTCTGCATTTTAGAAAAGTTACTAGACTCCTGCTGCCCTGAGAGTGGCTCAGCTGACATGGGGTTTCTGATATGTTTACTTATAAACACCATTAGCTGGTTGAACACAGCTAGAGTCAGTAGATAAACAGATCAGTGTGGATAAAAAAAAGCTTGTAACTACAATCAAAAGTCCAAACTCAGTGAGTAATAAATCTGTAGAGCTTAAGTTTGTTTACTAGAAGCTTATTTTGGTTGACACGTGTTTTAAAAAGAACCTAATTAAGTCATTAAATGCCATTTTAGCCTGCATGAGACATTTATTCAGTTGCATACTTTCCTCACTTCTTAGTATTATATTGTTGACCCATTGTGACATTAAGAGATCAGATTGATCCTTTTCGAGCCTGAATGCACTCAGCAGCACAGAAAGGTCCTCATGTTCCTGACATGTGCTGCTGCAGCATTAATATGTATTGTGATGAAACACATTAATGTATTCCACCCTGCTACCTCCACTAATGCAGTCCAGCAGCAGCGGAACAACGTACATCTAAAGTGGTCATGCCTGTGTGTGTTAGCAGCGGCCGTGTTTTTATAATCACATCAGTTCAGCCAGTGACCCAAAGAGCTACACGTGTCACGTTAATGTTAATATCCAAAAGAAACATCCTGAAACTTTCAGCTTTTTTCAAATAACTCTTGAAACACATACAGTCCTGAAACATCAATGTAAAAAATATCTGTATAATTTGAAGTGCTTGAGTGCTCTAGAACATGTATGAATTAACTGAGGAGGAAAAGCAGAATTAAATATTGAAATCAGAAGTGGTGCTGCGCCCGTGTTATACGATGCATAAAGCCATAAAGTGCACATGTAGCTGCTGTACCTTTCAAGTGTTTCCTAACGTCTGTATGTATAACTTTAAACTTTTAACATGCCTTTTTTTTTCATTGTGTAAACAGTTTTTCTTTTAAAATGCCTTTCTTTGTTGTTTCAATGAATTATTGATTGAAATGTTTGTGTTTTGCATTGGAATAAGGTCCCGTAGATCCCCCAGCATGTTCAGCATATTTTTATGCCAAATATTAAAATAAAAAATTGTTCGTACTCGGACAGCAGTACAGCGCCACACCCATTAACAGGTAACATGACAGTTAATTTGTAACAATAAAAAAAATGCAAAATGACATGAAATACAAGAAGCAGTTGCCCAACGGAGCAAGAAAAAAACACACACAAAAAAATCTGCATACCATAACGCTGAAACTGAGCCGATCCAGCTGAGCTGCGTACATCTGTGTCACCACCATGTGTTGAGCAGACTGATGAGAAAAAGGTGACATACTGGACACTAGACCTTCAATCTGGGGTTGACGATGTTACTCACAACATTGGTTACTTATGTTAAATTTGTCTGAAACGCTGCACATGAAAGAGACTTACTTTTTTGACAAGAGGATAAGCGTTGTGCCGCTCTGACGAAGGCTCCAGTGCAATCGTGTCACTTTCAGAAGCTTTTTAGTCCAGCCTTGAACTGCAGTGTCTTTCCTGAGACATTATAAAATAAATCCATAATAATAAATCCAACACTGAATGGCATCCATGAATATTTATCAATTTTTCCATGCTGAAAACATGAATTGTTTTTGTTAGCCGTCTAGCCACTAGCTGTCCATTATGCCTTTCTGACTGTGTCTGTCTGTCTGTGGCTGTTGGGAGAGTCAAGGGCAAGTGGTTGAGATATGCCAGGTTGTGGTCGTTTTATCCCACAAGTTGCATCATGTCGCTGCCAGTTTGAAACACTGGCTGCAATGGGTCTATCTCAAGCTGTCAGCTGAGTGTGTGTGTGTCTGTGTGTGTTCACATTAATTTATAGACCAACATGTGTAACCAGCGGTTAACCGATTAATGGTTATCTATTGATATCCCTAGCTTGTACCTTAATGCTATTATTATCTGGGTGGAAAGGCATCTGAATTCAATACATAGACCAATGAGAGACATTAAATCTTTCCACTGAGATACAGACTGATGACCCAACTGAGAAAATTGTGTAAACAACACAGATTCCCTACAGCATTAACAGGTTGTTTTCATGTAGCTGTTTCCCAGGAGAAACAGAAGAGGTTGTAGATGTGTTTATTACCTGAACAACTGTTTGAAACTAACAGTGGAATTATCTTCTCTCCGGTTCCCTCCTCCCATTTTTGTTTTAAAGAAGCAGGATCGGATTGAGGAGCTGAAGAAATTCATCGAAAAACATCGGCACCACATCCGGATGCTAGAGACCATACTGAGGATGCTGGACAATGACTCAGTGCAGGTGGACGCCATCAGGAAGATCAAGGTTCGCTCATGTCTTTAGCAAACCAAGTCCTTGGACTCTTACTAGATGTAGTGATAAGTGTAGTGTAAATACAGCAGTTTGTTATGATTTGCCTTCTTTTTTCTTGTTGCAGCTGTACACCTTGTTTTGGTTTTGTTTATGTGATTCATATTTAAATAATTAAACTGTCACATTATAAGACTTATTTTACTATGGAAAAGTGTTGTTTTGCTTTTGAAAAGATCATTTACAATATTTCTGTATACTGAGCCACATACATTCTTGCACATTATTTATCTTTCTCTCTCTTGTTTTATCTTCTCCCTTTATAAAGGATGATGTGGAGTATTATCTAGACTCATCGCAGGATCCAGACTTTGAGGAGAATGAGTTTCTGTACGACGACCTGGACCTGGAAGACATCCGTAAGTAGAGAAGAAGCTGCAGTTAGCTCACTTTGTTTGTTTGCACAAGACAAAATAGAAATATATATAAAATTAAAGAAGACATAAATTACCAAAACATGTGCAGGTAGAGCCAAAAAGCCAAGAAGAGGCTACAGACAGTGTCATCCATACCATGCAATTAATGCAAAAATTCAAAATAAAAACACAAAACTTTGGTGATGACTAATGTAAGAGTAGTCTTAAAGGGGACCTGTAGCCTTTCCTTATTTTCTGTCATGCAATAATAATGCCAAAGTATACTGAAGATGGGCTTTAAACTCACCAAACTAACAGTGAATTCTATGATCGATCATTTTGACGCCATTATTTTCCTTTAAGAGGTGACTGTCATTGAACTCTTCTCCCTCTGTGTCTCTGCTTACCTCCAGCTCAGACGCTGGTCGCCACCTCCCCGCCGGGACACTCGCACCTGGAGGATGAGATTTTCCAGCACTCCAGCAGCACACCCACCTCCACCACCTCATCTTCACCCATCCCCCCCTCGCCTGCCACTTGCACTACGGTAAAAAACAAAACAAAATAAAACTGAACCAAAAAGTTTCACGTCATCATCAGCACATAAATTGGCATTGTTGCACTTTTTGAAATTCAGATTGTTAGTGTTCCCAACCCAGAATTACGTCAGTGTAGTCAGATTTGGCTGTTTAGCATGAGTATACAACTTTTTTTTTCATATAAAGTTTTAAAGTTTGAATGGGCTCAGTGGGACATTCAGTGTGACAGCAGCATTCACGTACAGTAAACAATATTACTCCGATAATGATGGATCAGAAATGTGTAATAAAATTTTTTCAGACACTAGATATCAAACAAAAGCCAGAGACTGTGTCCTAATAAGTTGCTGTGAGCTGTGAGCTGTAGATTGACCACTTCTAAGCAGAACAGAGAAGATAATGGTATCTCTAAGCCTTACGATGCAGAGTCTCCTCTTGTTTTGTTTTTTGTTGTTTTTACAAACTCGATACATTTCATTTGACACAAGTCACTTGCAGTCTATTCAGAATGTACCCACAGCCCTCTTTTATACCATGACCCACCAGTTTGGAACCACTGCCCTGAACAGTGTCAGAATTGCATGTATTGGGTATGACTGGAAAGCTGAGGCTCTTGTAGCTTCAATAAGTATAATTTTTTTTTATGTGTGATGTTATTAGCCCCGATATGAGCCATTTTATTGTAGTGAGGCCATTTTTTAAAATGGACATAACTGTATGAAATGACCTGTAGTGACCTCTAGGATAATCACAGCCTTATGAAACTTAACAACCACAAAGTAGAGACTTCGAGCATCCAGAGGATGTTTGGCTTTAATAGGTGTATTGACAATAACATGGTCTCTCAGCAGCTGCCAAAATAAAAGTGCTCACCATCCAATTACAAAAGTGAACAGAAATCTCAGTTGTCACAAGTTTTTGATACCTGAGGGATTTTTGACCATTTGTATTAATTCTTGAGTGGTAAAAAATGCTTACCTTGAGCAACAACTCTATGTAACAAATGGTATCAAACCCAAAACTTGCTGCGACAACTTATGAGACATGAATGAGCATGGGAATGGCCATCATATATTCTATGATAATGTTCTGAGCCCCTATACACTCTAAAAAGTTTAAATCAGCGCCAACCAAAACACAAATTTTAGTGCAAATCTGTTACTAGAAACACTTGACACAAAACACTGAGCTGCATCTCTACTTAATCTTAAGGTCCCAAGCTTTCAGATGATTTATTCCACTTCTATGTGGCATATACTGTTGACCTGCTACCTCCCTGAAAATACCCTGCCCCCTTAAAAAAGCCAAAATACGTCTATGGTAGGGAGGGGCAGTGGACGAGGTTAAAATTCAGTGATTGTGAAAAAGATTTTTAATGAAATTGCATTCAATTTTGAAAAGTAATTGGGACCATAGCAGTTGCTCACCAGGTCAAACTGTTCCACATATTTTCATTTGTTCTTTTCGCTCTTCTTGAAAAGTAGAAATCCTTAAAATTTATAAATTGATGATAAAACAACCCACTGCTTTCCCATCAATGACAAGCAGCCTGTCAGGATATTATCTCTTCACTGACCTTTTAAAATTGTCAGTAATAGCAGTAATGATGAAGGGCAGGGTAATATATTGATATCATGTTGATATGAGACTAGATATTGTCATCGATTTTGTATATCATACTATCAGGAGTATTGTCTTTCCTGGATTTAAAGGCTCTAGCTTTTATATTCATTGCTTTTGCCCACTTCGTCATTATATCTTAGAAATATTTATCAAAAATCTCAAAGTGAAAAAACTTTGTGATAGCACCAATAGTCAACTCTGCAATATTGGTACAATATTGATATGTGGTCAAAAATACAGTGACATTTGATTCTCTCCATATTGCCCAGCACCATAATGTTGCAATATTGGTAATACTTCAAGTCAAGTCAGGTCAAAATCTAAAATACAAACCTAAGATAATTGCCTTTGTATCTGCTATTGTAGTGCCCTGCCATCTGCTCTCATTGTTCTGCTCTACTGTCATTATATCATCTGTTATTCCGCCCACATGGAGAGTGTAGTGAGAGTAGTTATTAAAGGTCTGATGTGTGAATAGAAGGCGTGGTTTTGTTAAATGCTGCTGACATGAAAGGGAATGTAAGGAAGCGATTTAAGTCGCAGTGATTCCTGAGAAATGTGAAGTTCAGTCGATATTGTTTAACTTTTAATTATCCGAGTGAAGTTTCTGGGAATGGTTGTCATTCCACTTTATATGTTAGGGAGTTAGATCAGCACCCTTCTAGACACAAGCTATTTGGAAAAAATCTGAATTTATGTAAATTTAGCCTCTTTTGGTGTTTTTCTTATGCCTCTGCACCAGCGATAGGCGTGGCCGTAGGCATTATTTTTTTCAGTTATCTGTCTGTCCACTCCAATTTTTGTAAAAATGGTTTCTCAAGAATGTCCTCAGGAAATTTCTTCAAATTTGGTACAAATGTCCGCTTGGACTTAACAATAAACTGATAAGATTTTGGTGGTCAAGGTCACTGTGACCTGGCATCTGTCTCATTCTCGTAAACTCAATATCTGAAGAAGGCCTTGAGACAGTTTTCTCAAATTTGGCACAAATGTCCACATGGACTTGAGTATGACCTGATTAGATTTTGGTGGTCAAAGGTCAAGGTTGCTGTGACTTTGCAGCCGTCGTATTCCATTGAACAAAATATCTCAAGAAGGCCTTGACGAAATTTCCTAAAATTTCGCACTGTTGGAACTGATTATGCTTTATTGGTTATGATTTTTTATGGTTAGACTAAATTTGGCACAGTTGGACTTAAGATGAACTGATTGGATTTTAGTGGTTAAAGGTCACTGTGACCTCACAAAACAGAACCCGTTGATTCAGATGCCCGTTATCACAAAATTTCATACGAATGTCTAATAGGATAAAATGATGCAGTGATGACATTTTATATCTAAAAGGTCAAATGCCAACTTCACTGTGACATCATAATGTTCTGCAGAATTTTTTTTTTTTTTTCTGGCTGTTATTCAACCCCATAACTCAGGAACAAGCGGGAGACATTTGGTCAGACACTGAATTGGTGACAGTAATCTTGAGTGCTCACTTTGAAGCTGTGCTGATTGTATAGATCGGCTGTGCTGCTAGGTTGAAGATGTGTTTGAAATATCCAAGTTTTAGAGTTTATAGTTTGATTGCAGAAACATCCATATTGGAAGTGTTGTCTTCTGTCATGACTACATGTGAGTCTGGATAGACATGGATGTAGACTGTAACTGCAACTTGACTGGTTCACAGCAGTATACAACCGCGAGGCGGTAATTCTTGTTTTTCCTGTCTTACACCTGCAGTCTTGTGGTACAGCTTTTAAGCATAATGACCATAAACTCAGTGTTTTTCTGTGGCTTCATGTTGTTTCTCATGTGTGGTTTTCAGGAGAATTCGGAAGATGACAAAAAGAGGGGACGCTCAACAGACAGTGAAGTCAGTCAGGTGAGTCTAAGGACACTTAATGTATCTCTTTCCTTGTGCCTGTTAGATCATGGCAGCATAATGTCTGCAACCCCCAGAAACACAGAGCTCCAGTAAGTCATGTACGTAGTCATGACGAGGAGTTTTGTGATGAGAATAGTCTGACGATTTTTTAATTAAGTCGGTTATGAATAGACATTCGCTGGTTAAAGCTTATAAATTGAGATTTCAACACCTGTTTTCAGTTTTATAATAATATAAATTGAATACTTGGGGGGATTTGGACTATTGCTCGGACTATAAAAGCAGTTTGAAGCCGTTACCATGGTGACAGAGAAATGTGTGATGAGTATTTTTAACTATTTTCTAACATTTAATTTGATAGATCGATCAATAATAAAAATTATTGTCCGAATATAGTAGCCCTAATACACTAATATACTACAGTATACTGAAATTCTTCTTACTGTTTTTAGTTATCAAGTTTCTAACCCTGTGGCACGCTGCAGTTTTCTGCACAATACCTATAAACTGTGTAAAAATAAGGGGGAAGCTTCTGTGTAACCCGGACTCTTAGTTTTTAAGCTTCAGGGTTTGCATTTTAGCCATCACCAACCTCTTAGATTTTTGGAGCCAGTAGCGACCACATTTGGCAGAGAGGTTGAAGCTAATTTTAACACTAGCTGCTAGCTTGGTTAGCATGGTGCATTTGCAGTCTGTGGTTAGCTGCCATAATGCTATAGCAAATTTGCTAGCAAAAACAGGCTTAAAAGCATTACAAAAAAAATGTGCTTATCAGAAAAAATAAATATCTGGCTCCTTACAGGGTCTTCTGGTACAACCAAACTCTGTACAAGACTTTTAAGACAACCTAAATGTTACAGTTAACTTTTACAAACTAAAGAACACACTGAATACTGACAGCTACAGCTACGCCTTTTTTGTTGATCTAGGGTTACACCATGGTTATGTTACCTGACCAACATTGTTGCCTTGTTAGCAACTTGTCAACGGACAGTACCCACCTGTCACTCAAAGCAGCTACACCAGCAATAAGCTTAACTTTAAGCCTTATTACCATTTAAACAGTTGAGTTATATAAAAATTCATGCCCCGTACTGTTGTCATGAGCGAGGAAATTAGCTATAGAGGCTGGCCAGGCTGTAAACATGTTTATTTCTGCTGTTAAGTTGGACGTTTTAACATGGAAGTCTACAGGAATTGACTCACTCTTGGAGCCAGGCACTTCCAAGTCAGCTTTTTTTCCAGCCCAAGAGGTTGCCACTTGATAACACTTTGTCTCTGTTTTATGTTACTTATATGGGCCCTTAAAAAGTATCAGAATGTCGTATATTCAATTTCATAAATGTTTGGCCTTAAAAGAAATTAAATAGTCATAAAATTTAATTTGTGAGATCTTTATTGCTATAAACATTTAATTGATTTCATTTCTTCACCTTTCAAATTCTCTTTGTCAAAATGAGTCAAGTCTTTTGTGTGAAAATCCACATTTCTGATGTTTTAAATCTTTAAACCCACCGCTAACCTAATTCTGTCCTTTACTTTATACATGCACTTACCTGTTGGCAAAATGTAGATTAAAGTCACGCTACTGATGTTATTCCTACATAAAACCTCCCTCTGCACAGGACCACATATATACTACTTAACTGCAATACTTAACTGCAATACTATAATAACAAAAATGTATTTTTCCAAAAATCTGTCTCATATTTGAGTTGAACATTAAGTATATGTAACTTTCATGTGTCCTGTAGAGAACAATTTATTATTACCTAACAACATGACGCACCTCCAATATGACAAACATGTTAATGTCTTCTTACTTCTTTTCCAGTCACCTGTGAAGAACGGAAACCCCTCTTCCTCATTATCCTCTTCCTCCTCCTCCTCCTCCTCTTCCTCCTCCTCTTCCTCCTCCTCCTCCTCCTCTTCTTCCTCCTCCGTCTCGGGACTGACCTCATCCTCACTTGTCTCTATGGCGACCATCACAGCAGGAGGACTCAGCAGCTCTGGGGGCAACAGTCATCACGGCAGCTCGGGGGGTCTCCTCTCCAACACTTCCGCTGGCAGCTACAGCAATGCCACCCAGCAGCAGCCGCACCCGTCAGCACAGCAACAACAGGCCAAAAACTTAGTTAGCCCCTCCTCCTCAACTCCAATCTCTATCCCCATCACCTCCACCAACAGCCATCTGGTCTCCTCTGCCTCCTCTCCACCCAACGCCATCACACAGGGGCTCTTCACTTCAAACTCCCAGCCCCAGGCTCTGTCCGGGGCCACGCCAACCTCCAACAGTCTTGGCCTCAGTCTGGGCCTCTCGCTGGGGAAAGGCGGCATGTCCAGCTCCATCACCACCAGCCCAATGTCCGGGAGCCTTGGCCTGTCAGGGATGCCGGCATCCCTGAGCACCATGGCGAGCCTCCTGTCAGGTTCCACCCCGGCACCCTACGCTCAGGCAGCTGCCTCAGGAGCGATTGGCTCAGGCCTGCCTGGCTCTCTGGGCGGCATCGGTCACAGCCCCACGACAACCAACAGCACAGTGGGCTCTATCGGCAGTGGAAGCATCACAGTCGGCGGGCCGACGTCCTCAACAGGAGGTCTGCTGGGCCCAGCTCCGGGGCTGACCAGCGTCGGCTCAGGGATTCTGGGTCTGACCTCCAGTCAGTCAGGCATGCAGGGGTCTTCCTTGGTGTCACTGAGCCCAGTAGGAGGTTTAGCGCCGGGTAGCGGAGTGGGAGTCATCGGGAGCAACGGCGGCAGCTCGGGATCAGGAGGGAGTGGAGTGGTGGGAGGAAACTCGTCGCTCTCCATCAGGCCGCCAAGCCAACAGAAGCAGAACGGTAGCACTAGTGAGTACCAGTTGGTAGGACAATAATCAGTGCTCTTTCATATTCTTTGACATTTATTTGCTTTCTCTTTTACTCCTCTTTTTACATCACAGGTTACAGCGCTGTGGTAGCAGACAGCACAACAGACTCCGCCCTCACCAGTGCCAGCCAATCACAAAGCAGCCAACCCTTGTCTTTGACCTCCACAGCCAATCAGCCGTAAGTATGACGAAACAGGTTGCCTGTCAGTGAGGATGATTCTAACAGCTAATGTCCCTGATGTTAGAGGGGAAGTTGAACTAGTTGACCAGTCTCATAGCCTGTCCTGTGGGGGTGGGGGGAATATGTATTAATATAGCATTTACATGTGTACATTATTAGCTAAAAACAGTTTTATATTAAGTTTAAGACACTAGTATTTCTGGTGCTGACTTGTGAGGGTACCAGTCTTGTAAAATTATGGGAACATGGATAAAAATCTCATGTTAAAATGTAGAGAACATCCCAAATCACTTAAGTGTGAACAAAAAAAAAAAAAAACACATCAATTTCCCAGGCTCACCTTCCCACTCTTCTGGGGTTTTATTTAGGTCTCCCCTTTTTCATCCTTTCTCTCATTCTCTTTCTCTCTCCAGTAAGGACACTGGTCCCAGTTTACTGGGCTCTCTAAGTTTGTCATCCAGCTCCCCATCGCCAGCCTTCTACAGCGAGGCCAAAACGGTGAGCGGCAGCAGCCTGCTGAATGGGCCGCTGTCCTACTCACAGTCCTCCGACAGCATCAAGGTGAGAATTCACACACACATACACAAAGACACACGTACACACAGGCCCTAGTTATAACTGATATTAACATGTGTTTTTCTATATCCGAATAATCCAAATACAGATCGCATTTAATGGCAAGTGTAAATGGGGTAATAAACATAAACTCCATCTAACTGTCTCACAGTCTTAGCGCTGATGATTTGTAATAATTTCATCTTGATGAACAGGGTCTTATTGCCATCTTTGTGATTTGTGATTAATAAGTAAAACTACAGGTAAGAATTAAAATATGTGTTTTTAATTGTGAGGTGAACTGTCCCTTTAAATAGTTTTTTATATGTATGTTGTTTTTTTTTTTAAGCAGTTCTGACGGCTCAACTCTTGTGCTATATGCTTTAGCGATATGTGTTATCAGTTATTTTTCCAGTTGGCATATTAAAACATTCAGGCACACTACATTGCCAAAAGTATGTGGACACCTTTGAATTATACCCATGTGTGAGTATTAAATACCTTGTTCTAAAACCCTGAGCATTCATCTGCTGCTCTAACAACCTCCACTCTTCTGGGAAATTTTCTTACAAGATTTTGGGGCATAGCTGCAGAGATTTGTTCCCATTTAACCACAAGAGCATTAATGGGGTCCAGCACTGATGCTGAGACAGAGCTGTCTCATAATCTGTTATCCAGTTTATACCAAAGGTGTTGGATGGAGTTCTGTGCAGGCCAGTCAAGTTTTCCACATCAAACTGTTATCTTTATTCACAGAATAACATTCCTGTGATGTTAAAACAGGAAAGGAAACTCCCCAAATAGGTTGACACAATGTTGGAAGCACAGTAGTGTCCACTGTCTGCTGTTGGCTGTTGGCCGTATAGTGTAGTTCTTTTGCTCTCCTTGTCGTTGGGGTATGAAATCGCTCCTCAGCTGCCTGATGTTACATCAAAGCATCTTTGAAAGGAGATGACAGGAAGAAACAAACAACGAAGAGCAAAAGTGATTTCCATGACAACATTATCACTGGTGCGGGAACTCGAGTTCCTCCGTAGGGGCAGGTACGATAACAGTGCGCACACAGTCCAGCAGAATATGTTTTCCCATGAGTCTCCTTGTCTGTCCTCATCAGCCCCAAGAGCCTCTGAGCAGCCTGAAGTCCATGGCCGAGCGAGCAGCACTCAGCTCAGGGATGGAGGGAGACGTGCCCTCCCTGCACCTCACCCCAGGTAACACACACACTCCAACACACACACACACACACACACGCACCTTGATAAAAGGAGATACAGGGTTGCCACGGAGCAGAAATAGAAAAGCAGTAGTTTAATGGAACAAAATGTCATCTCACCTCCCACTCTCAGCCTCCTCTGAACAAAAACTGCTGATGATATTATCAGCCCTGACTCAACTTCTCTACTCTTTGTCTCTCTGACTTCAAATCCCAAATCCCTCCCCCTTTCCGCACATCCTTTTTCACTCCCCCAAATCTTCAATTTCCTTCACCATCACCCTTTTCATCTCTCTCTGTTGCTCTCCTGACTTTAAGTCTCCGTCTCCTGTTTTTTTTTTTTCAGACATCTTTCCCAGCAGCACTACGGCCCCCTCGGGCCCCCCGTCAGCACCTCAGCCCTCGCTGTCAGAGGTCAGCATCCCCCCATCGTTGGGGGTCTGCCCGCTGGGGCCAGTTCCCCTGTCCAAAGACCAGCTCTACCAACAGGCCATGGAGGAGGCAGCGTGGACGCACATGCCCCACCCGTCCGACTCCGAGAGGATCAGGTGCGGTCAAATACTCAAGTTTTCTCACCACACTTATAATTGAATAAAATAATATTAATAACATATAAAATAAACACACTGTACTCAGTCAGAATAGTTGGAAAAAGTACAGTCTTTGCCAGCAGGATGAGGTCAGATCTTGACTGTGAAGGCTCCTGTGCACCTTGAGTTTGTTGTAGACAGGTGCGTAGGAGAGAATGTCCAAAGGGAAGAGAGGAGAGAATTCCTGCACACTGTCCTTTAACTTGGAATAAACTTTATTTTAGAAAAACACAATGTTTCAGTCCTTAGGCCTTCATCAGGTAAAACTGCTGTGGAAGAAGAACACAGATTGTTAACTTAAGTAAAAGTATCAGTGCTATGATGCATTTTAAAAAGTAAAATCATCAAGGGCTAGGCAATATGGCCAAAAAAATTGATTATTGTTTATTTTCATATCATTAGATATTGATAACTAACGTGATAAATATCAAATTAGTATTTTTTTCAAGATTAAAGGCTGATCTTTGCTCCTGAGTGAGAAATGAAGAAACTATAAACTGTTAACAGTAGTTTAAACAATTATTAATTATCAGAACGTGACAATCATCTGCCAAATAGGGAAACATTATACAAGTAGATTTAATAGATTTATGAGAAATGTTAATTGTGGTCAGGAGCACATCAAACTCTTTGTACTGATGGTTTAAAATATTTATAAATGTTTAAGCTGACAACTTCAACAAAAGATTTGAAACAAACAGTCTGTAATTTCTGCCATTTCTCAATTTAAAAAAAAAAGAGAGAAAGACAGACTTTGATGAAATCATAAAGTAGTGTGGGGTAATTTATTACAGACAAAAGTCTGTCTGATGTGACTCAGGCAGAAATCATGTTCACAGAGGAGTTCATGTATTAAAGTTTTATTATGTTCCATTTATTCACATTGGATCATTTCATTCTAATGAAATAGCTGCAGCTAACACACTGCTAACTTGTTACTTACCATTAGTATTAAATGAATCGACTGCCCATACAGCTACTGTAGGATATGGACATGTTATCAAAACAATCATCCTAAAGATATTTTTTGGGCTTGTTCAACATTTGAACTTTATTACTTACTGTATGCATTTGCTTGGTGATGATTTCCTTCAGTGAAAACTGATGTACTGTCCACTGCACTGTACTGTCAGGAGTATGTAATGACATGAAATGGAAATACTCAAATACAAGCACGAGTGCAGTATTTAAGTAAACAAGGCACTCAAGGATACCTTATAAGACAAAGTTTAAAAAAAGGAGCGGTGTATACAGACATCATAAAGTCAAGCAAAGCAATAATACATCAATAAAATAGCTAGGTATGAATTCATTGTCATGAAAACTGAACTCAGCTTATTTCCCCAGCTCTTGGACTGTCTGAATATTATTATATATTTTAGAATTTTAATTTTAGAAATTCACAGACTTCAGCAATATTAATGTTGAATTTTAAAAGAATGTGTGAGAGTGTGATAAAAAAAGTATGTCTATAATTCTAA
Source organism: Cephalopholis sonnerati (assembly GCA_019142605.1). Taxonomy (NCBI): domain Eukaryota; kingdom Metazoa; phylum Chordata; class Actinopteri; order Perciformes; family Serranidae; genus Cephalopholis; species Cephalopholis sonnerati. The sequence continues at coordinate 11,800,120 of JAGQAX010000014.1, read as the reverse complement.
AAAATAAGGGTGAATATTTTATTATAAAAACACATTTAGTGTTTCAGTTCAGTAGTTACTGAAGTTTTTTACTTTTTCCTGGGCAGCTTATTTCTCCTTCTGTTACTGGGAGCTACAGGTGTGACAGGACCTTGTTGTTCCACTTTGAAGCAGATAATCGAACATAAAATCTGTCCTCAGACAGGACAAAGGGCCTCAATCACTGATCTGAGAAAACACACATCCTTGAAAAATTGTTTGTGTTTAATTGTTGAGTTTCCATTGTTTGTCAAAGCTTCATGATGCAGAGGTTTAAAGAGAACTTGTTCCAGATTCTGCTGCTTTTCTTTGTCATCCAGCTGAAATCAAAGAGCCACAGCTCTAACCAGCTGCAGCACGCAGTTATTTAATACAGGGAATAATTTTGACATAATGAAAACCACACCACTGTATTTGATATGTATTTAGTGCTGTCTAATATCCTCAGTAATGCAGTAATGTAGCATACCTCCACACACACAGTCAGAGAAGAGATTATACTGCTTCTGTATCTACAGTGCAGTCAGCCCACACAGATACAATTGACATTTAAATCTGAACACTCAAACCCTCTTGTCCCACAGTACCTGTTGTTCTACAGCCAGAGGAGGAGAGCGACACACACACACACACACACACACACACACACACACACACACACACACACACAGAAACTGCAGGGATTTCTTCTTTTGTGTTTAAAACAAGACTGTGACGTTAACAGTCGAGTGAAATCTTCCACATGTTTCTTTATAACTTCACTTAATTTCCAACTAGAGGATGAACAAAATATCTGTACAGGAACATGTTATGTCACCTCCTCTTGAGATATGTTATAGATACGGTAGCACCAATTATCAGTATGTTTATTAAACATGAACGAGCGCTAATCAGATTCCCCGTCAGAATCACCAGAGTCAACACTCCATGACTCCTCATGATGGCATTTATCAAATGAATGAGGGTAAAGTGAACAGAAGTTAACTAACTTGGGGTGGAGAAGAAACTTACAGGGGAAAAATGGTGGACAGTGACACAAAATAATGGCACCGTCATCTTTTAAATTTCATGTCTGGGCTTGGCATGGCAAACTACCTGAAATTTAGTAATAGAGACCAGTACCAGTGAAATTTCGCGATTCTCGATGCCCAATTCAAAACCATTACAAAACAAAACAATAAGCTCACATACTTGAATATACACTCCTTTATTAAAAACATTTGGTTTGATTTAAATGTTATTTTGAATTCCTGATCATCCTCTCTGAATACAAAGTACTAGTCTGTGTGAGTTCATGAGATTTTCTAGGTGAGGAAACGTACATTAATTTATAGCCTGCTTGTCTATAGCCTGATGTTGTTGTTGTTCAGCACTTCTACATGTAAGATGTGATGGTTGGTTTTTGTGGTAGGCTTTTAGCCCCGCCCCTTCTCTACTGTGATTGGATGGCTGGGTAAAAAAGTGACACTGACGAGCGCAGAGTTTCACTCAAAGTTGACCAGGACAAACAACGGCAGACATGCAGCGCTCGTCACGCTGAGGCCGTTTGTAGCATTGTGTAAACACATGGTGCTCACAAATGCAAAGAATTAACAAACCATGCAGGCCTCAGGAAAAATGCTTTTCTTGTTGACAAAGTTTTTTTCGTTTTTTCTCTTGTTTTCGCATATTGTTGTTATGTGCTGGTGGGGGTTCTTCCTCTTCCTCTTCCTCTGGCATTTAACAGCAGACTAGAACACTTGTAGGCATATGTGCTGCCCAGTCAGCCTCAGAGGAATCATATCCCCGGTAACTACAGTACTGGAGGGAAAAAAAAGTCAAGTGCTGTCAAGTTTTCCAAATTTTGGCATCAGCTTGGTACCTAAGTATTTGTTGTCGTTACATCCCTTGTCTGGGCACCATTAAGCTTTTCCGACACGGAACAAAAACAAAATCAATTAAGAGTATGCAATACGCAAGAACTGTCTCTAGAATGTAAGGTACGCTGAAAATTAAACAAACATGCATAGCCACCGGAGTCGTCATCATCCTGATCTTGTCATGGTGAAAACAGTTAATACTAACACAGCTGTAAGTCAGCGACAATGAATGCAATGTTTCCTTTTACATGCATTTTTTCGGACATTGTTTAATCTCAGTTGTCAGATTCTATGAAATTTACACCGCAGTGCCGTGCATTCCTGATAGCTGCCTTTTAGGAGTACTCTTTTCTTCATCGTGATGTATCGTAGATGATTGTCCTGATTGTATCAAGTATTGCAGAATCGCTGTATTGTGACACCATTGTTATCGTGAGCAACATATCGTGATAGTATTGTATCGTAATATACTCTGTGACTACTGTTTTCAACACTCTGTCATTCATACTGCTTGGCTTGAAGTAATCATATTGGTACATGAGGAGTGTGTTAGTTAGATAGTTAAACTCACTTGTTATCAATCTCAAACTTTTGGCTCATTCGTGGCTCTGGATCATTAGTTGTGGTACACACTGACCTCGCAGGCTAATGGAACCAGAAAGAACAAACTGGGTTTGTCGCTGATCTAAAAATACATGGTTTGGATGGAAAAGTGCATCTCTGGGCAGAGTGAGCTCCACTGAGGGAATTTTCCTACTTTTCCTCCCATCAGGGAGGAGAGTTAGTCCGACCGTCTGACTAATGGATCACTTAATTGGTCCCAAAACGCTCATCAAAAACATTCAATACAGCCTGACCTGACATTTAGTGAGTGTGTGACGGCTTTGGATTAGCAAATTAGTCCACCTCAGATTGGAGGCAGTGTGATGATGATATTTAGTCTGCTTTCTTTCATAGCTTTTTTAATCTATTTACAGTCTGTAGTCTAAAATTTATGTTGCAGTCATGATTCACAGGTAAAGTCATAACACTGTAATATCAAAGCCTCTGATAATGATTTCTGAAATAACTGAGAGATTGCAGCAGGTTTGTTGATGAATCTTGTGCATTTCTTTTTTCACACCTATTAAAAATGCCCATGTTCTTCCTTTGCATCAGTGATGTCCCACTAACCCTCCCTCTGTGTGGATATTACAGGCAGTACCTGATGAGGAACCCGTGCCCCACCCTGCCTTTCCACCACCAGGTGCCACCGCCCCACTCCGACACTGTAGAGTTTTACCAGAGGCTTTCCACAGAAACTCTCTTCTTCATCTTTTACTACCTGGAGGTAAGCCTGAGTGATTTAGTGTCTCAGTTATTGTATCAAAACACAAGCTGCCTCGTTCTGGAGATAAATGTTCTGCTGCAACAGAGTTTGACGAGAGATAAGGATTCTAGTCAAAGTACGAAGAGGCACAATACAGATGTTAACCTCCAAATAATTAATGGAATGTGTTATTGAACTTTATATGCAAATCTTGGGATTTCTGCACAAGAACCAAAACCCTTTTCTCTGCAAATGTTTCCTACTAATTACATTTTCTTTCCTCGTTCCTATCTCTGCATCTATTCTCCTCCTGTGCTGCCTATCTTTGCCTATTCTTTATCTTTTCCTCTCTCGTTTCTTCCATTCTCTCCTCTCTTCTTCTTCTCTGCAGGGCACTAAGGCCCAGTATCTGGCAGCCAAAGCCCTGAAGAAGCAGTCATGGAGGTTCCACACAAAGTACATGATGTGGTTTCAGAGGCACGAAGAACCCAAGACCATCACAGATGAGTTTGAGCAGGTCAGTGTCACATCTTTGACTTCTAGTGAAGTGTTTCTGCATGTTAAAGCCTTTTTAAAACAAGTTGTGCATACTCAGCAGCTCAGCTGTTTGCAAACCAAATTGTTGTAGTTCAGAAAATTCAATGAAGTCTTTACTATTCTAGGCAGGCGTTGGTTTCTGTCCATTTCTGTGCAGTATGAACATCTCTTAATAAGCTCTCAATAGAGCTCTTTGTCAATTTGTGTGTGCCACAGAGAATATGTTGAATATTATAAAGTTATCTGACGATCACAATAATTAAGGCAAATTCAATGAAAGTCCGCAATATTTGCGGGGGCTTGCAATTTTTCAAAAGTCCTGCGATTTTTCCGCATTTCTCAACAAGACTCAACAACTTATTTGATGATAGTAGACACACAGTGTTTTTAAGAACAACAGTTGTCTGCTTATACCCCGCAAAAAATATTTTTTTTTGTAGAACAAGGATTTTGTTTTGCTGTCCGTAATTGATCAGAGTTGGGTCAATTTGCGGGTTTTGCCAGTCCCATCCAATGTACAAGCTTGAACCAGTTAGACTGTATGCAAACTGTCATTTGAACTGGCATTTATCATGACACGTTCTGGCAAACTTTAAAAGTAGCCTACAATCAGCAACCTGTGCTGATGGCGTCACAGCGCTCAATTTAAGAGCCAAGGTTGGCAACATGAAGGAGGTCAAATCTCAGTAGAGGTGGGATGGGGGCATGTGTATTTGCTTTCTGAGGGGATGAGAAGAAACGAGAGGGCTCTCGCAAGCCCCTTAAATATACATCCTTTTCAAGGTGGGAATGTTGCGCCATTATTCCGCCTCGCCGTTCTTAATAAAACATACAAACACAACATGTGGGGCACTGTTGTTCTGCTGTTACCGCTTTGTTTTTACCTGTGCAAGAGTCTATAGAAGGTGCACAAGCTACAAGCATGCACAGAGCATTTATGCTTGACATGTTGTTTATTGCAGCATGCTACAAAATGCTAGGCAAAGACGGACAAAATACCCAGTGGATAGGCATGAAGTTAATGAGTGTTACCGGAAGAATGACACCTAGTGGTTAAATTCCGTATTCCGGTCCGGTGTTTGGCTTCTTATCAGCTTTCTATATTTTTTCAAATGAATTGCTGTGATTTTGATTCCTCTGATGAGATGTAATTATACTCACAGTAAAACTTTTTCCCAGAGCAGGTTTGATTGTGAAGCAGCCAGGTCATCCATCAGTTACTCTATCATGCTTTTAAATTCTTCTGCAGGGAACATACATTTACTTTGACTATGAGAAATGGGGCCAGCGGAAGAAGGAAGGCTTCACGTTTGAGTACCGGTACCTAGAAGACCGAGACCTCCAGTGACCTGTGGGGAGGAAGACAGACGTACAGACAGACAAACAGACGGCTGAGGAAGTGAGAGAGGGACAGACGGATGAAGAACAACACATGAAGAAGGGTGCTCCACCTGCGGACATTCCTGGATTTGACCTCAGCTGGTTGGGGAGATGTTCGCAATGCAGGGGGTCGAGCGGGTTTGCAAAGACAACCCGTCCCTCCCTCCAACCCTCCAACCCTGCCTCGTCATCCTCACCGCGTCAGTGATTACTCCTCCAACCCTGTTATCCATCCTCCTCCTCCTCCTCCTCCCCTCCTCTAGGCCTTTTATTGCCATGTTTTCATGAACTGGGACTCTCTTTAAAACAACAAGACTTTGGTTTGTTTTGGCAGTTAAGACACAAGAAAACACACCTAATAATCAGACGTCCGTGTGCTTTTCCCCTCTGTGTTATTTTCTTGTGTTGGCTTTAAAATGTTTGCTTATGTTAGCCCATTAAGGAACCAAAGATAATTGGTTAATCATACAGTACAGGCTCTGTCCCCTTTCTGAACAGACTTAAACAGGGAGCAAGTGTAGAAGCCTCAACACTCACACACACACACACACACACACACACACACACACACACAAAATCTGTGTCAGTGCTACAGTATGTCTGCAGCAGCAGGGCGGGATTGTGGGGGAAAATGTGACTTCTGTAAATCCAGCGAGAAGATGAAAGAGGCGATGATCAGAGGACGTGAACTGACTCGAGATCAGCCAGGTCTTTCTCACTACAGGAACTTAACGACCCGTAACCTGTAACAACCTGTAATGTCTAGGAACAGCGGTGTTTTTCACTCTATGTTACAAAGCAGAAAGCTTTGAATTTCCACTCAGCTGCTGCTGCTAAACCAGCAACTGAGTGTGAGTCACTGGAAAATGCCACGAGGAATAACAGGACTAACTTTCCCTTTATGCAGTATATCATTCTTTTCAGTGGTGCTACAGACAATAGAAATGTGGTGCTAATATGAACTTTCTTTTGCATTTACATTTATTGACTTTTAGAACTAAAAAAGAATTAATATAAACTTTTTTTCCCTTCAAAAAAGTTACTTGTTACTCTACGGTAAAAATAGTTGCTGTTGGAAACGTTACATAATTTTTGAATAATCTGATGCACAAACTTTTTTCTTCCAGTGTAATGTTTTCACTTGAGGAAAAAAAAACCAGATATTTTCCCAGTGAAACCTTTTCTTAGAATTCTGAGATCTAACGGCACCTAAAATCCCGATATTTTTGTATTTTGTGCACTTAAAAACATAATATCACACAAAATATCCTCTTTCAGGACTCAAGGGGCACCGTATAATCTTGTTAAATCTGAAAAAGAGGCAAGTTGTTTTTTCTCAATGCATTACGCTTCCGTGGATAATGGACTCTTCAACGCTGTGCAAACAATCAGTTTGGACAGACAGATGCATATCGAGGCAGCAACAGACCTGAACCTAAACTTCTGTTAACTTCCGACTTTAAAAACATGTCCTGTTTTATTAATTGTAGTCCTTCCTTCCTGAGAGTACCTGAACTTGTATTCAGTAGCGCCTCGTGAACAGTCACCCCCAAACGGTCTACACCTTAACTTATGGGTTGTTAAGTTCTTGTAAGCATTGTTTTCTCTTGTAAGTTTGAGCTCTACTAAATGGTCAACAAAATGAATAAGGGTTTTTTGCAAGATTCAGGTCACAAAACATGATCGACCTTTTGCTAGGATGTCCCCATTAGCTGGTAAATGTCAAGTTTAGGTAGAAAAAAGATAGCTTACGGAAGTCTAATGCAGTCACTTAAGAAAAAAAATGCCCTGTTCTTCTAAATTAATGAGATAATCTTTTTAATGTAGAAAAAAAAACAATTCTGATATTATTTTCACCAAAAAGAACAAGCAGCATTTTGATGCTTACTTTATACGTGAGCAGCTGTGCACCTATGCATACTGTGCAGGCCATTACAGACTCCTCTTGTGCACCCCAGGCATACTGAGTCCAGCAGCAGATTGCGTAACGTGATCTCACATGTGCGTGTTGGGACCAAAACTGTTTGGACCTCTGATGTCCAATCAAACTTCTGTGGTGTCTGCAGTGCCTGACACATTTTTCAGGAGGTGTGCGGCGCATCTCTGCAGCTCTCTGCAGGCTGCGCACACCATCTCTGTGGCTCTGCACAAGCTTTAGAAAACATCAAGGTCTCATTAATTCTGAAAAGAAGGGCAATTTTTTTTTCCCTATAAAAACTTTTCTCTGTATTCTGACATAAAAATATTGTTAATTCAGAACAGTGAATGCATTACACTCCCGCTGTACTTAAATAACGTTGCTCTCCCGCCCTCCTGGCTACTGCTACAACGAGAGCTTGTTGAGCTTCATCGCTTCAACACTAATGAATTACAACTGACCCTTGAACCAGTAAACCTGCCTCTGGTGTGCAGCGGCCTTGCCTCGACTCAACCCGACTGCTGTTAGACGTAATACCAACACATCCGTCTGCTCAGCAGGGTCGAAAATAAACACCACCACCAGCCAAATGTGGGTAAATGTTGGTCGTAGGTGGCACCACCGGCCTCTCTGGCTCTTAATCTTTCAGAGGTGGAGTGGTAAAAGTGGCTAGTTCATATTGTGAATCCTCCAGTCGCTGCAGTGTAAAAATATCCCGCCCTGCCTCCTCCCATCAAGCCGCGGTGGAGGAGTGTGACAACACAGCTCGAGAGGTGTTGGTAGTAACTGTCTTTTACCTGGTGGGCAGTGTTATGTCACAGCACTTTTAGAAGAAAGAGATCACACTTTGAAAATAAGGACGGATGTCAGAATTTTATTTTAAGCTCTGCGTTTGGTCCTCAAGCTTTCACAAGTCTCTGTAGCTTTAAATTAAAGGGTCAGTTCACCCAAATTACATTAAAAAAACAAACATTTGATACATTTTTCTCCAGTGGTGTGTAAATACAAACTAATTTGCCCATGTTTTGGGGGTATTTATGAGATTGCGAGTCACTCTCAGCAAGAAAGAAAAAAAAAGGCATCTCCCAAAATGTCTGAACTGTTTCTTTATGGAGATAGTTCAGATATTTTGAAGTGTAGTTGTATGAGGTACTTATCCATAGTCAGTGTATTACCTACAGTAGGAGGGGCGGTTGGTGAGCCCCCAGTTTGGAGAAGCAAGCAGAAGTACTGCCACAGAAGCTGAGCAATGTAGTGCTGTAGAGGGGAGGTAGCAACAATATATATTTTAACCACCTAAAAAAATGAATATCCGTTCTCAATTTGTCAAGTGTATGCTATATTTAGAATATTTTCCCTGCTTTACCTTTCTGTCAGACAGTGATTTTCAATAGGATTGTGAAGCCGTTGTATAGCTTTTTCAAAACCAGATTCCATTGAGAAAACCTGTGATTTAACATTGCTGAACACAGGAGCTGCTGCTCTACCGCTGCCTCAATTAGTTATCTTGTTTGTGTTAGTCTGTGACTTTGGTGTTCAAAAGGGTTAGTTTAGGTTCACCAAAGTCACACAATAACACAAACTAACTAACTGATTGAGGCAGAGGTAGACCAGCAGCTTCTGTGTTCACACAGTCAAAATGACTGTTTTTGTCAAGGGAGTCTGGTGGCATTGAAGAAAGAAAAGATGGGGCACAAAAGCCATTACTGGCTTCCTCTTTGTCACCGGCTGTCTGAGAGAAAGGTAAACCAGAGAGGGTACTCTCAGTGTACCGTACACTTAAACTGATACCGATTGTTTTAGGTGGGATTTTTTTTTAGGTGGCTAAAATATGTTTTGCTGCTGGCCCCCATCCACAGCAGTGCATTGCTTAGCTTCTGTGTCATAATTCCTGCCTGCTTCTCCAAACTGGGGGCGTTCTGACCACAATCAACTGTCTGTAATACACTGACTATGGATGACTATCTTATACAACCTTATGTGAAAAAATCCAGACTTTTCCTTTAAGATTTTCTAATCAGTTTATAAAGAGCAGAGAAGACCCATCATGCTGCTGCTGACATGCCGACACTGTTTGGATCTCAAACCTGGACGACTGCATGATTAGATACAACTAGCAGTAAGTGAGAAAACGTTACTGTCAGTATTTTTTGGTGATTATTTTGTGTGTGTGGGTGTTGGATGCTACCAGCAGCTGGATGGACAGTTAGTCCTGTTAGTCTCCCACCAGCCTCCCTCCTTCCCTCCCTCCCTCCTCTTCTCTCTGTGCTGAAGAGCACAAACTGAGCAACACCAGCACTGCTGCCCACATCTCCTCTGTCCTCCAGCTCTCTGCTTCATGTTTACACACTGACTGGGCACACAATAAACACACACACTGCCCAGTTCTCACTACCAACAAGTCATGGTTTTAGCTTTTTCCACATCCTGAACTCTGCTGCCAACACATAGCAGCATATTTTTTCTGTATTTTGTTATTTTTATCACCCCAAACACTTTCAGTTTTTCCCTCTCTCCGCCGGCCAACTCCCTCCTCCTCGCCACCTCCTCTCTTCATGGTAGATATTTCCTTTATTTCTCAGGAAGTATTTGATAGATCAATTTAATGAGGAAATGTATCCGCCAGCAGCTTCCGTCTCAGCAGCACAACAACAAATAATAATAATCTACCCTGACAGATTCGTACCAAAATTTTAATTGTTATCAATCACTCTTTTGACCTGCCAGTGTCCCTTTTCATTTCACCAAAAAAAGCTTTTTTGAAAATGCAAATATTATCCTCCAATGTTTGGAGTAGCACCTGGAAGAGAGACCATCTTTATATTTTGTTGGATTAATTGTAGTAGGGAAAGCATTTTAAAACCCAGAGGAGAATGAGGACCCCTGTTATGTTTTTCGTTTTTCTTTTTTTAAAGATCAATAACTTCTCAAAAGGAGTGTGGGGTGTTTTATAGCCAGACAAACGGACAGACAACTCTACACTTATTCACTTGACTGACTGACAGTCCTGCTTTTAACCTTTTTGTTTACTTTTTGTTTTTTTGTTTTTTTTTTAACAAGCGGAAGGGATGAGAGGTCAATCTGAGAGCCGAAATGTGAATCTCTCTCTGCCCCTTGGAAAAAGTGTTGTATAGACTCTCATTCTTCAAACCTCTCCTTTGTTTTTTTGTTTTTTGTTTTTTTGTTTGTTTTGTTGTTGTTGTCGTCAGACAGCATGGAGTAATGACACTTGCAAAGTGGCGCTGACAAAGTAAATAATGACATAACCGTGAATAAAGGATTGTAAAATATTAATAAAAGAAGTACTTTTCAGAAAACTGCACTGCTGTGGTGGTTTGTGTTCAGTTTCATATATGTTCACATTGATAAGGTACAGAAATATAACATGTTTGTAGATCGCCAGGAGCAGAGGTGTGGATGTCAGTCACATGACTTAGGCTTCAAAATGCAAATTTGGTGACTCTGGGCACAATGATAAAATCAAAAAAGACTTGTACCTCAACTAGGACCTAAACACCAATGAGTCATAGCTTCACTTGAACTCGAGCTTTTTGACTTGTAAATACTTGATACTTTAATCCCAAAGATTAAAAGTATGTTAGTTGACCCTTTAAATTACTCTGCTTTCAGACGCCTTTCACAATCCTGAGCAAATTGGTGCTATGTCTTTCAAAAACATGGAGAAAAGGGCAACAAGCGACTTGGTAAGAAATGTCCCACAAATTGCGAATTGCAAAAAAATTATAGATTTAGAAAATTACAAAATAAAATCTGGGGGAAAAAAGAAAAAAAGGCAGGGGAAAACAATATATTTATGATTATTATTATTACATGAATATGCACTTTTTCCAGGTCATTTTCTTCTTTTTTTTAACTTTCTTTATTTTAATTAGTTTTCTTGTTTTTAATTTTCTCATTTTACTAATTTCTCGCAAATTCTGGCGAAATTCTTCTGTTTTTCATTGCCTCCTTCCAATGTTTTTTAAATAAAGCAAGCCAGTTGACCCTTCACTAAGTCCCACCCTCACACGCAGACTGGCCTATCATAACGTAGCATTTGGCCGGCTCAGACTAGGGTCCGACGACAATAAAGCTGTGCTCCATTGACTCTAATGCAATCGTTTCAGATTTCCTTCATTTTCAGGCTGGTTTTGTGGATTTGGAGCTAAATGTTGTGCCTGGGGCACGTCGTGTATTAATGATACTTGTTACCTGGAGAGGTTGGAAAAAGATGGATGTTTCTTTCCTGTTCCAAAACCAAAATCAAACCCTGAAAAGTGTAGGGTTAGCTAGCTAGCTACTGAAGATATAGCCTACTGAATGTATACACGTGCTGCTTTTGCTTTTTAATGACTCTAATACTGAAAACAAGACCAACCCTGCTGTACAGGAACCAGTGAAGGGAAGCAGGGAAACTTTGCTGATAATGCAGTGGAGATGTAGGTGCAGACAGCAGCATGGGGGTGAAACCAAACACTGTTCATCTGCACACACTGTGATGCCACACAGCCGGTTCAATATCAGCAAAGTTTCCCTTTATATTCAGCTTGTTGGACCATCACAAAGGGGCGGGGCTAAGCAACAGGTCAATTTGCTGAGGTGTGTCACAAATCAGTTGATTTCCTTTCTTTTCCTGAATCCACTAATGTTAACATTAATCTTTTTATTTTATTTAAACATAAAACATAAAGCTTGCAACATAACATCACTTTAAAGGAAGACTGGTATTATAGAAAATTATATACAAATTTAGGAAGAGGCAGTTACAGACATTTTTCCAATATGAGTTCTTTTATTTTCTGAAAAATCTTAACTTTTCATATTGTATCAAAAGGTCTTATTGTACTATAGTGACCTCCATGAGAGGAGAGACACAGTCCTCAGCCCTCTCAGACGTTTGACTCTCCAACAGTGAGAATAAATATTAACTCAACAGTGGTCCTGCTGCTGCATCTCTGGCTCTGAAACACTCTGCAGCAGCACATTACTGCTGCACCTGTCACTTCACTGGGGAACAGCAGAGTGTTTCACTGTACCTTTCATACTGTAAGTGTGACTGCATTATGTGGTGCTGTATGGAACAATAAAGCTTTAATGAAGCTTTAGTGGGAGAGGCTGGGTACGTCCTGCTTGTTCTCAGAGAAAAACACATTAGCAGGACACAGGACACATTTCTCCATCTTTGTTGCTCACACAAATGACCTGTCAACACAAGTGGAAAGTAGCAATGCACATTTACATTTTACACTTACCCTAAAGAGGACATATTGTATTCATTGTTCAGGTTCATACTTGTATTTTGGGTTTCTATTAGCTCAAAAAAAATACACTGCTCAAAAATTTTGGGGGCACGTAAATCATACAACATGACAACTCATAGCTGCCAGCTCTGGTGTTCTCTAGTGAATGCCAATCGAACTGCATGTTGCTGAGCTGTGTGCAGAGCGTAGGTCCCACTAGAGGACGTTTGTACTGTCAAGAATCAACAATAAAAGCTTCTGAACCAAAATTGACAGACCCAGGCATATTCCCCTAGGAATATGATTCAAAATTGGAAATAAATTAATAACTTCAGCAACCAAGATTACATATTTCCCTGAAGTTAGCATGTTGCTACATGTAGCAGTGTACGCTTAAAGACATCTTTTAGTTTTTGTGGGCAATAAAGTTGTATTCTATTGTAGCCATTTTCTATACTCTACTCTTTTCATGGTTGCATTTGTTTTTGCATTTGCTAGTATTTATATTGAAACATATGGTAAAATATTTACTTACTCAACACTATGTTACGTAGGGGAGACCGGGGTTTGTTGTCACATGGGTTTGATGTCACAGTACTTATTACAGCCACACTAGAGGGCGCTGTGACATTATCTTGATATCAAATAGTCAGTTTGTGGAACACACAGAAAACGCTGAGGTGAGGAGATACAGTATTTTGACATTTTTGTGGGTCAGAGTAATTTTTCATGTTGGTGTTGTTTTTGTATTAAAAGCATGTAGGTTATTTGTCGTTTAAGAAATCAAACACTAATTAAAAAGTTGAAGGTAATAGCTTTGATTTGAGTCAACTTTTAGCTAGCAAGCTAAAGCCATGTGGTAGCTAGTTTAAAATGATTGTCAAGAGGTGAGTTGGGGATGGTTGTCACACATGTGACAGTTTAGAAAGAGAGCATGGCAAACATGTTATAGTCCATATTTGCTCAGGTGTTTTTGATTACACACACACACACACACACACACAAAAGGTCACTTTAGTTCCTCATTAGAAAACAATGTTGTATCTAAGCAGTTACAAACTTCAACCTAGGCTGTTTGATGTTTTAAATTAAGTTCTTGGTCATATTGTGATGGAGATTAATCTGTTCCAATCTCACTGTTTCATTTAATGTTAAATAAATACTTCAGCTTTACAATAAGCTGTAAAAAAAAAAAAAAAAAAAAAAAAAATGCAAGAGATACTCATTTCAAGCCAAGACCCCAAGCTTTCATTTCAAATGGGAATGTTTTGATAATGAGCAATTCACACAAGAGTAAAAAGTGTGACACCTAACCCCGGTCTCCCCTACTTCTAATCAGCTCTACTTGAACCTGCTACAATATTAAAATATACAGCACAGTAAATGTACTTATACAGTATGTAATGCATTAGTAATGTGACACTCCATTCAAAGACCATTTTGCGTACTGACTTCTTTTACTTTTAATAGTTCAAGCGCATGTTTCTAAATCATTCATCCAGAATTTTACTAAAAGATACTATGTGTATTTCAAAATCCCCTGAAGGTTCAGCACACAGGCTTCAGCTTTATGTGATGTTTTGACTCCATCACTTTGAACCTCATCTTGCACAGACACAGACTTAAACATAAGATACATCAAACATTACTAGATAAATAAAGTAACATAAACCATGTTGTAAAAATGTTAAAACACACCACAGCTCACAAATATGGAAGCCAGTTTCTGCCACTGTGATGGCAAAAAGATCCTGTAAGTCGTTATGATGAGAAACTTTCTCAAAATAATGACTTAGTATTGCTTTCTATTATTTAGAGATATTAAGTCAATATATACCAAGTCGTTATTCAGAAATACTAATTCATTCTTTTGAGAAAGTTTGCCATTATTATGAGATATTTATTCAATATTTTGAGATACTCAGCCACGGGTCTGCAAGAGTCATTTCTGGTCTAGAAAAATGAATTAAAAAGTCAGTAAAAAGTCTTACTGTAAGTTGGCAACTCTGCGGGAAGGTATTCATGAATATTTGGTACCTTGCAGCAAAAGTAAACAAATCTGCCTACGCACTATTAAATTCAGTATTTTTCTCCAAGACTTTTCCTTTCTGGATTTGTAATCCACAGCTAACTTCGCTAAGGAGACTCAAGACAAACCACTGCTACTGATGTTGAGTTGACTTCTTGACTTGTTGATGTTGAGAACTGAGTTCAACTTTTGGAACGCAGCAGCACCACATGTCATGTGATGAGGACCAACCAATCACAGCCTCCAGATATCTTCCCCTCCATAAGTAAATATCAGTCTGTGATAAATATGTAGTGCAGGGATGCCAGAGCTTTACATCAGTCCCATGGGCAATAGGTCCACACACTTATAAACAGCGCCTGGAAGAAGATCAGCTCTGCACTCAGTGTTTCAGGTAAATAGGCTATGATACGATGCTTGGTAAGGTTGCTTAGCAACCTCAGATTCAACCCGCCACGATCTTGAAAGCTGGTGCAGACAAGACACAAGAGTAGCAACGCCTGACCTCGCCTCTGTCAGGTGGTTAAAGCGTGGCATGTGTATGGCCCTTAGAGGCTCCCTGGCTGTGATTGGGTATTTTTGTTCAGGTGTGGTGGATTCTTGCAAATGCCATTAGAAGCGCTACAAGGAGGCAGAGAAACATGATTATTTTTCTGTGATTATCTGTCTCATGTACTGCTGTGTGGATGTAGTGACAGTTTCAGTTGCCAGCTACAGCTGTAAGTGATCAACTCTGATCATTTTCTAACCTTCATTCATTAAGGAGATGTTCCTCTTCCTCACATATATTCACACCTTCAGTTTTTTCCCAGAACACATTGCAGCACTCTCTGTCGTCCACTGAGCGGCTCCTTCTCAGCTACCAGGAGTTAACTGTGTTGCTGAAGGGCACCTCGGTGGTATGCTGCCCCCCCCCCCGCCCCTCCACCTCTTCCCTCACCTCTGGGCCTCCACCGCCCCACTTATTTACACTCTGACTGCTTTCATGTGCCTTAGCGACGCTTGTTTACTCCTCACACTGTTTTACCTCGTGTAAACTGCGACATATGGAGATGTTGCCGCCATATGGACGTGTTTTGCTGCAGAGACTCTCGTTCTCTTTCTTTTTCTTGGATCACTGGCTGCATGTACGTGGCATCATAACATGACTTACCCTGGGTCACCGCCTGCAGATGTTTTCATTCCTCCTTTTTTTGGGAGGGGGGTGGACTTTAAGGGGTGCTGGCAAAAATTCAAGTGAGTGTGTGTGTGTGTGTGTGTAAATGTGTGAATGGGTTCAGGTGATCATCAAGCAGGAGTGTGTGTGTGTGTGTGTGAGAAACTGTAGGGCTGCGTGTAAGAACATTACATACATAAAGGACACTGCTGTTGCAGCCATATGTTTGAATGTTACTGAGGTCATGAAGCAGTACCCTAGTAGGTGCCGTCCACATGGATATGGATATTTTTGAAGACTGATGTTTTTCCTCTCAGTTAACAAAAATGAAAATTCCGTCCACAATAGAATGCATGAACATTCGCCGGGCCAGTAGGTGGCTATAAAGGCAACATCAACACTACATCAAATACAAGTGATAAAGATCCTAAGCATGTGTAGCAAGCTTATTTTTCTTTGGTGGTGCACAAATTAAACAATAGTAGCTATTTATTTCTTTATTTATACATACCTATTTACTCAACATCTGTCTGGTACCATCTCTAAGGTGCTATGGTGAAACTGAAATGTGACTCGTGTGGATGGGCAATGACATAAGCACAAACAAACACATTGTTTCTATTGTGTGTGGCACATTACACAAAGTGACAATGGGCATGTGCAAATTGAGGAGATGACATCATTGTTTCAAAAGTGCTACATTTAAAATGTCCACAGGCTAGTTAATAACATGTCGGGCAGGAAATCCAAAGTGTGGAATCACTTTGAGAAGGTGAAGGATGAACCCAAGGTGATATGTAAACTCATCTTCATTCGTCGACAACAAACATGACGTATCATCTGAAACACGTAAGTAGCTACATGCCCATTAGCCACTTAGCACAATCATAACTGCTTTGCTGACAGTGTCATTAACATGCGGCTCGCTCAGTGTGTGACGTGCACTTGTAGATAAAATATAGGCCTATATCAATGAAGGTTCATTAGTATGGTTTTGTATTTCTCTGTAATGTAGCACAGTGTTAACAATGTTACTGATACTATTCTTTCTCACACCTTGAAGTCAAACAACTGTGTTGCCCCGCACAAAATATATAATTTAATAATTAAATTTATATCATAAACATGCGGGCAACTAGTCGACTAATGGCTCTAAATGACGACTATTGGTTGACTAGGAAAATTCTTAGTCAGGGGCAGCCCTAGAAGGTGTATTCACAGATCTCTGTTTTAGTAACCCAAAACTCTGTTTGCATGTGGACAAGAGGCCAAGACATAAAGGAAGACATCACTTTCAAAAATATCTGTATACATATAGACAGAGGCTTACAGCCAAAATACATGGGGCACGGTCACGGCATGACACGTCTGCCGGAGCATGCCCACAGCAGAGTAAGTCCATTATAATTAACCGAAGCCACTACACTGACCATGGAAGCCATACAGGCACTACGCCGCTCAACGTTTTTTTTTACACGGGTGGTCCATTTTTTCTTCTCTATTTGCTGTCCAGTGGCCTCCAACAAGTGAGACCTACATAGAATTGTATTAAAAAACAATCAGTTTAAAATAATAAAAAATTAAAACCTGATTGTACCAGAGGCAATGTGACGCACCAGAGCAACCTTGTGTGTGTTTTTACATTTCACATTAAAATAAATCAATCAAATCAATGAATCTTGTCGTTAAAATGACAGAGACAGAGTCTGTGTGGTCTGTGATCTTTCAATTTTTGTGTTTTTATGATGTTTTAAGAGGTAATGTGGAAACATTACACATACATGTATGCTACAAAGAAGATGTGTTGTATTTTATCGGCCAGAGCATTTATAGCTGTTTCTTTACTAGTGTATTCCTAAAAACCACTAAAATATTGCTTTATCTGACTTGTTATTAGGGTTAATGCAATCTCGAAAGCCACTGGCTATCAGCCTGATGTCGACAAGCCTCTGTAAGCAACTGCCGATATTGCAGGAGATCTAGTGTAGCGATCACATATCCAGGCTAAGATGTCCTCTTCTGTGTGTCAGTAGTTTTGGCTAATCTCTACTGTATATGACTGCAGATGGGGCATTACTGTAACAGAGAATAGCAGCACTTTCTACTGTGAGAAATCACCAATCAAAGTTTCTTAACCAAAATCTTCACAACCGGACATGTCCCAGTAGGAATATGATCCAAAATCTGAGAAGCAACTTGTCTTCACTTTAAGATTATTTGCTTCTAAAATCATGGATATACAAAAAAAGCTGGATACAACATTCAGCTCAGGGCCCGTTCACTCTTATGAAAGGTGCTCAGTGGGGCATGAAACCAAAAATTTCAACTTCCTGGTTATAAATTTATCCAGATCTTTCACATCCTTGGGCCCACTGAGCAAGCGCACTACAGACTTTCTCTTGGCAAAATCCTGGAGAAAGTAGTTGCTGCCCAACTCCAAAAACATATGTCCAACTTGGAGCTCTATGAACCCCTTCAATCAGGATTCAGAGCACACCACAGCACAGAGACCACCCTCATCAAAATAACCAACGACCTCCTCATTGCCGCTGACTCCGGACACATCAGTCTACTCATTCTCCTTGACCTCTCTGCCGCCTTCGACAACATCTCATACACCATCCTCCTTGACCGCCTATCTCACCACCTTGGTATCACCGGAGCAGCTCTCTCCTGGTTTCAATCCTACCTCTCCAACAGGAAGCAGTTTGTCACTATTGGCCCCTCCCGTTCCCCCCAGCCCCAGTCAACCAAGGCGTGCCCCAAGGCTCTGTACTTGGACCCCTCCTCTTTATCATCTACATGCTCCCCCTTGGACAGATCATCGGCAAACACGGCCTCACTTTCCACTTGTATGCCGATGACA
Organism: Cephalopholis sonnerati; assembly: GCA_019142605.1. Lineage (NCBI taxonomy): Eukaryota > Metazoa > Chordata > Actinopteri > Perciformes > Serranidae > Cephalopholis > Cephalopholis sonnerati. The sequence continues at coordinate 11,781,808 of JAGQAX010000014.1, read as the reverse complement.
CACAGCTCTACCTCAGCACCAAACCATCCACTGCACTCCCCGACTCGCTGGTCGCCTGCCTGCAGGATATTAAAACCTGGCTGTCTACCAACCTACGCAAACTCAACTCCAGTAAAACAGAGCTCATGGTTGTGGCCCCCAAGGCACTGCTTTGGAAGGTTGGGGATCTTCTCCTGGTCATTGACGGGCACTCCATCAACCCATCCTCCGAGGTCTGCAACCTGAGAATCATCATGGACTCCACCCTCTCATTTCAATCACACATCAGATCCGTCACCAAATCCGCTTTCTTCCACTTAAAGAACATCTCCAGACTCAGACCTTCACTCCCTGACTCCGTGGCAGAAACCCTCATTCATTCATTCATCACTTCCTGTCTGGATTATTGCAATGGAGTCCTGTCCGGGGTACCCTGCAAAACCCTGGACAGGCTCCAATATGTACAAAAGTCAGCTGCCAGGGTTCTTACGCATTCCAGGCCCTGGCAACACATCACTCCAACCCTCATCCACCTTCACTGGCTCCCCATCAAGTCCCAGATCAACTACAAATCCCTCCATGGCCTTGCACCCCAGTACCTCTCAGACTTCCTCCACCCTTACACCCAATCATGGGACCTCCGGTCTTCAGACGCTGGCCTGCTCTCCACTCCCAACACCAGATTACGGACTTTCGGGGACAGAGCCTTAAGCACGGCAGCACCGACCCTCTGGAACTCTCTCCCTGCTGACATCCGCAACGCCTCATCCGTAGACAGTTTCAAAAAACTAAAATGCCACCTGTTCACTGCAGCTTACAACCTCTCTTAGCCCCACCCATCCAACATAGTCTCTGTTGTCTTTTCCAGTTGTTTGTCGTGTCTGTTATTTCCCTAAATATCAGTGTAAAGTGTCCTTGGGTTTTCAGAAAGGCGCTATATAAATTGAAGTTATTATTATTAGTAGTAGTAGTAGCAGTAGTAGTAGTATTAGTATAAATGGGGATAAAATGATTCTGTTTGGCCACTATGTCAAATTGGCTTCAAAGCCCAGCGCGCCTCATGGGAGCCTGCTTAAAACCAACAGCATGAAGTCTCACGATGCTCCTGCTGAAAACAAAGCAACATTTTGGTTTCTAACATGTGACATTTTGGAGATACGTGGTTTTCACTGAGCGGCAGTGGCACCTTTTCCTATGTATTGTACATGTGTGTATATCTGTGTGTGCATGCATCCATGTGCTTGCTCATGTGTATGAGTGACGCACTCTGTACTGGCCAGAGGACACTTTGACTCATCCCTGTCTGTTGACTGTACTGAGGTCTGGCAGGTCCACCACTGAGAGCAGGGCTGTGCCGACTGCAGCGTCAAACACACAACCCCCCCTCCTCCATCCTGCCCCGCAGGAAGTGATGTAAAGGCTGATTATAATGAGAAAAAGAGGAGAAAACAAGAGGAACAGAAACAAAGACCTCATTTTCTTCCTCCTCTCTTTACGCTTGATAAAACACAATGTAGAACGTACTGTACTGTGAGTGAGAACACTCCTTGCATCAACACTGGGGAAACAGGTGATCACTGCTTTAAGCTAACCAGATTTAATGTCTCAAATATAGAAAGCACGTGTCTAAAAAAAACCTCTTAATTTTCAAGAACATTTCTCTCGTGCATACCTTAGTGCGTGCTAAAGGACGCCATATTTGCTTTGACCTACATTCTATTGTCTTGACGCTCATCCGTTCATACATGTTACTATAGAGATGAGCGTTGGAGGTAGTGGTGCTGAAGCAGACACTGGAAAATGCCCTGAGAAACTTTCCCAGCCCCGCGATCACACTCTGAGCTGCCGAAGGCTCTGCACAGCTGCTTACTGTGAAAACCACAGCTTCACAATTCCTCTCTGAGTGCAGTTTTAAGCTTTATGAGACAGTGTGGAGACAGAGGGAGATAGAAGTATAGGATCAGGTCGATCAGTCTGCACCTCAGACCGTCGAGGTTCCTACTGTGTTATTCCAGATTCTGATCGGAGGGTGACATGAAAACAGCCTGCAGGGGAGGCTAAACTATGACTCAATCACAGGACATCACATCAGAACAGGACAGCAGAGAGAGCAACAAGCTGTCCCATTACCAGCAGTCTCCTGACAACCCAATCGCCAGAGAACATGTTGGCATTGAACATTTCAGCAATCTATGAATTTGTTACATTTGTATATTATTATGTGGCGAATACCTTAAAACTCTGTATTAACAACACTGCGTGTTAAGTTTGGTTAGGTTTAGGCACAAAAACGACTTGGTTATGGTTAGGAAAAGATCACATTTTGACTTTAAAATACCCCATCTGGGTGGCACAGTCCCCGCTGGAAATGCAGCAATGCCCCAGTGGAAAAAACAAAAAAAACAAACAACAACAAAAAAAAACACTTATTGGGCCACTACCCTGGCAGAAAAAGCAGTGATGTCACTGTAGGAAAAGGAAGACAACTGTTTTTTGGGCCACTATCTTAGCAGGAAAATCAGCGATGTCTTGGTACAAACTACCACTTTTCATGCCACAATCTGGGTAGGAAAAGCAGCGATGGCTTAGTTAAAGATAGCTGATTTCAGGGTGACTATCCTAGGAGGGAGAGCAGTGGTGTCTCAGTAAAAAAGAAAAAAACAGGGATGTCATTGTAGGGAAACATTAGTTTTGGGGCCACTATCCTGGCAGGATAATCAGCGAAGTCTTGGTAAAAACAACTACTTTTTGGGCCACTATTCCCAGAGGAAAAGCAGGGATGTCTTGGATAAAACACAGCCAGGTTTTAGGCCGCTATCCTGGGAGAAAAACCAGCATTGTCTCAGTGAAAAAGCAGCGATGTCTTTGTAAAAACTACCACATTTCAGGCCACATTCCAGGTAGGAAAAGCAGTGATAACTCAATTAAAAACATCTAGTTTTCATGGCCACTATCCCAGGAGGAAAAGGAGTGGTGTTTCAGTAAAAAACAACCACTTTTTTGGCCACTATCCCGGAAAGAAAAGCAGTGATGTCATTGTAGGGAAACATTAGTTTTTGGGGCTACTATCCTGCCAGGAGAATCAGCGATGTCTTGGTAAAAACAAACACTTTTTAGGCCACAATTCGGGTAGGAAAAACAGCAATGTCTTGGTCAAAACAAATGCTTTTTAGGCCACTACTCCAGAGGAAAAGCAGCGACATCTCAGTAAAAATCAAGCACTTTTAGGGCTACTATACCCAGAAGAAAAGCAGTGATTTCTCAGTACTAAACAAACACTTTTTGTGCTACTAATTCCACAGGAAAAGCAGCAATGTCTTGGATAAAAACAGCTGGGTCTTGGGCCACTATTCCTGCAAAAAAATCAGCAATGTCTCAGTAAGAAAAAGGAGTGATGTCTTAGTAAAAACCATCGCTTTTCTGGACACAATCTGGGAAGGAAAAGCAGCGATGTGTTAGTAAAATACTGTTTTTTGGGGCTACTATTTTGCAAGGAGAAGCAATCTCGATCAGTGGTCTGCAGCTTGGCAGGTGTCACACCATCCACCTTTCCCTCCACCTCACAATGACAAATTCTTCTTATAAATTATGTCAGTTAAACGCTAATTGGAATACTCATAACATAGTCGTGGTGTGAAGAAACCTACAACGCCAGCATTTTCTTCTGCTGCTCCTGATGCTCGAATAACACGACTCATTTATTGCCTTGATTTCTTTTGTGACCAAGAGTAACACAAAGGATCTGTGGGATCAAAGCCAAGATTACACATGTACTGTAATGTGATTACAACAGAGTTTACATCCTGAAATTTGTCCATCATCTAAGATACACCAAGGTTGTTTTAACCTTATAACAAACTAATATCTGCTCTGACAACATGTGCACAAAAGAAAAAAACATTGTGGAACATCATGTTGAAGTTGTGAGTCATATACAGACCTTGGCTGACAAAGTTATTTTGTTTTGTTTTGTGAGATTTTGAAATAATGGTTAAAAATGCATTGTTTTCTGTGTTGGATATGTATTTTAGCATTTTTGGTAATGACTCTTGCAGACTTCCCTTATTATAAATGTAGATTCATTATGTCTTAACTGTCCTTCCCCATTTGTGTGTCTTCATTTCAGCATTAGCATTTGACCAGTATGGTAAACACCAACACTCACAATTATGTTCTACAGCTTATATTTTGTGAATATATCATTGTATCTTTCGAATGTACCATTCTCATGCCAACAAAATTTTAAAAAATATTAAGTACTCTGTGGCTACGTTCAGACTGCAGGTGAATCAGATTTTTTTGTTGTTGTTGTTGTCAAATCAGATCTGTAAAGGGGCCTGTGTGAAATTAAGAGTGTCAATTGTCTGGACATGGTTCTAAACATGGAGGTGGCTGAGCTGGCAACTAGCAGCTAACGGTGCTAACTCCATAAGCAGCACTTACAACAGCAACAGTGCTGACGGTGTTAGGGGGGGCACTATGGTTTTGCAATGCTGCCATCCAGATATCAGCTGTAACCGCAGTATGAGTGCAGTGCAGAGCGGCGGCGATGACCTAGCCAGTAGGATACACAGATGCACTAACATGCATGTACGCCTGGACCAGCTTACCACAACAAACCACAGAGAAGCTCAGATTACAACACACATTGAGGGAGCGTGACTTCATTCTTTTGTCAGGACATCATTACCACAATATATCTTTACAAAGCAAATAGTGGTTTGCTGCTGTATTAATGCTCTGAGTGTTGCCTATAGAACAGACTGCCCGCACTGTCAATTGCCAGTGATCACATTGGCTGTGTTTGTCCAGACATCACCAACCTATCTGCGTGAGTTGCTGTGGTAATGACGTAGACATCAGTAATTAGGTAGTAATGCTGGTGACAGGCTTTCCAGTGTGAAAGCCTGGGAAATGGAGCTTTGTCAATTTTGCCTTGCAAAGTGCTAGCAGACCACTCAATTTGTCATCTGTCCACAGACTGTTGTTTTTCATGTTGTTCTCCACAGCACTGTGATAGTAGCAGCATGGATTCTGCTCAGCACTTCCATCACTCTGGATTTGACGGAGTTGTGTGTTGCATTGCAAGTGACAAAAATGACACTTTGAAAACTGATTTGATCCACATTTCAACCCAGCTCCAAATGTGGTTTGGATCTGATCTGCATCGTATTTCATGTGTTTTTTTTTCTGTCCACACTTTTTGGGCTGGCAGACTTTGCTCCCATTGTGTTTTGAAAGTCACTCAACATTAAAATCTAGCTGGTATTGTGCATGGTGGTCACATTGGGGATGCAGCTGTTTCCAATTGCTGTTACCTGAAATGTTGATGGTTAATTAAGCCACAGACATCGAGCTATCGTTTATCATCGTATTCATTTTCTATGGTGTTCTCTTGTTCTTCTTTTTTTTATTGTAAAAACCTACACATCATCTGCATAAATTCTTCAGGAAAGCAGCAGTTTTATCACACTTGTACCGTGACTATTTCTTGGCAATCAACATTTGGCTAGGCTCGTGTTAGAGCCAGACCAGCTGTTTCCCCTTTACTCCCAGTCTGTATGCTAAGATAAGCTAATTGTCTCACGACTCTAGCTTCATGCTAAACATACAGACATAACAGTAACACTGAGCTTCTCTTCAAATGACCTTTGACCATCAGCTTCATAGGTTTTGTATGTTTTTTCAATCCATTATTGCATAAAAATCATTACACACAGAGACCTTGCAAATCGAGTCCAGTGCATTTCATTGTTTTATCATTTGTAAAAGTTTACAATAATAAATAAAGTAGATTTGTTGAGCAGTGAGGAGCATTTGGTGGTCCCTTCACAGAGACAATATTAGCTCCATCCAATCCTGAGAAGGCATCCAGAGCCACGACAGTTTAACCTGCCAATTAAGGAGTTGCAGAATCATCACAACATTAGGTCATATTTATTTTTAAATTATTTCGACAAATAACCCAGACTTGTGCGAAGGTGTTAACTCTCTGCATGAATTCCGTAAGCGTGTTTCCCATAATGTCCACCTATGTTACCTGGTGTTATAATGTGGCCCTGCCATAAACTTAAATTAGAAACTTGGCATGAAAACACCTTTTATGTCTGATATTTAGTAACAGTTTAATATAGGCCTCATTTAGTCCAGATTAGATCCTTGTATCGTTTGCAGACGACGGCGCTCTTACTCTCTCCCACACTCACCAACAGCAGCCGTATTGAGTGCAGAGAGCCTCCAGGGAGTTTTACTGATTTCCTGTCCAGAGGAGAGAGTGGGGGAGACAGTGAGGAGGTTGAGAAAGGCCAGAGAAAACAAATCAGGTGTCCGCTAACGCCGTGTGGTCATCCTCTGCTGACGGGCGGACTGAATCCCCAAGGGGATCATTAAAGGTTCATTTCTTCAAGAAGTACCTCACATCACGCTGCCCCCTCTGAATCATATCTGCTCGGCCATATCTTCCTCCTCCACATGCTCTAATTTTGCTCTTGAAAAAAATCTCTCTCTGTTGAGCTTTTTTTCTTTTACAGCTTTCTGTTGTTGCATTTTCATCCACAGAAACATCATTTTCCACCACAATTCTTTACTGATGAGGATTCATAAACTGTTGTTTTATAGTCTTTAATATGCTCTGTGACATGCTGAACAGCCACCCATACCCTGCACTTGTAACCATACTCAACGCTGAATAATTTGTTGCTGAATAATAAAAAGCACTCTAATCAAGACAAGACCTGATGCTAATCATGCCACATCATGGAAACAAAACATTACATATTCAGGATCAATTATATCTCTTATAAGATATTTACATTCAGTTCATAAAAAAAAAAAAAAAATCATCTCTACAGGGATTTTTTTGGGACTTTAATGGTGATATTTTCTTTTTTAAAATTGTTTTTTAGCATATATAATATCTATTTAATCAGGTAATCTCAATGAGATCAGCATCTCTTTTGCAAGAGAGATCCGAATAACAAAAGGACAAATACATAAAGAACAGAATACAAAAAACCCCACATTTTTAGACTTATTGTTTCTCCAATTTACAGCAACAGAAAAGTAAGAAAATATGTTCAACATTCAGTACTTTATTGGTACAATAACCATCTGTTTATTTTGTAAAAATTGCACTTAACATAACAACTAAAAGGGCAAAAGCCTCACATTGTTACCAAAGGGAAAAAATACTTCTCATATCCGCCCTTTGATTTGGGTCCACTCTGAAATTTAAGTGGTTCTCTCTTGATCAATGCTACTGCCCTCAACCAAGTTTTATAGTATTTACTCCATAATCCCACTGACAAACAGGCACCAGGCTGTTGCTGGTGGTTTCTACTTATATTTACAAAATGTAATGCACCAACATTCATATATAAGCCATGTAAATCAGGAAGGCTGCAAACAGGAAGTCAAGAACAAAGTAGTATAAACAATAAAAGTCCCCATAACAAGGCAACAAGGTTGGGGTGGTGGATGGGTCAAACAACACAGGACTTCCCCCCAAAAGCCTATTGTTTGTGTTCTGTGCGAAACCAAGTCAACTATGAGTTGTTTGTAAGGTACATCATCACCATGTTTCTTTTCCTAAACCTAACACAAGTAAGTTTATATTAAGTATGTAACTTTACATTAAGAAGGTAACGCCATTCATGGGGTGCTGATTCCTTAGGAACACACAAATCATTGTGTGAGGACACATCAAACAAACGAACCTAACTGAAAACATAACCTCATGGTAGAAGTAACAAGGGACAACAATTATCAGTCCCATCGCCAGATAGGTTGCCGACATTTGAGTGATTCTGCAGAGCTGTTTTTCAACATATTTTATCTTTATTCCTGTCTACAGTGTATAGCTTACACATGGTAACTGCAGTGTTCTTGTATGCTTAGTTGTTACCTTATACATCATAATTCAATTTGTAGAACTCAAAGCTCATTGGTGGTGTGACTGTAGCCTTTCAAAATATGTGGGACATGTACAAATTTGGGTGCATTGCATTTTGTAGGAAAACATATGAACAGTTTATGAAACAGGACTGTTATTTTTGGATAAAATGGCTAAATACAGGTTAAGGCTACAGGTAAGGGGAAACATGCATTTTTGATGTTGGCATGAACTGTCCCTTTAGAGAAGGTTCTTTTAAGAACATCCAAAAAGGGGGAACAAAAATGGCTCTGTATGGTATGACTGAAGAAATAAGCTTGGTTGCAGTTAGCACCTTTATTTTTCTGGGTGCGTTCTTCAAGTTAAAGAAAGATGGGTGTTTTATTACCAAGGTCCAACATAAACTGCTGAATCAACATCATCCCTACTTGCCACATTTTCCACTTGGGAACAAGGTGTTACTAAAAAGGACGCTGGGAAAACCTTTAATTGATATCAGGTTATATATCTGGACTCAGAAGGGGTCAGCAGCAAGAAGGGGCAGTTTTATAAATCAATTCTAAGGATTCATTTCTCCTCAAAAGTAGTGTTGTTTTTTCCCTCTGGAAGTAAACTCACACAATGTTTAGAGATCAGATGACCTTAAAAGATACAATACAACCAACCAATGAAAACAGAGTCCCTAAAGAATGCTACTAGTGAAAGCCTCCTCGTCGTTAAAAATGTATGAATGCCATAAATGATTAACGCTGACAACCTGAAACCAAATCTGTCCTGATGCTTTTTAAATAATGGTTTGAAATCAGATCTCCTTATGTGCACCTCATGGTGACGTCTGAACACACACACACACACAGAGAAACCCCCTGCATGTTCACTTCAGTGTGCTGCACAGAATTGATCTCCAGCTGTGCATTGATTTCAAGTTAAGTAAAGGTATTGATCTACTGATACTTGAAGCTTCTTATGTAAATCCATTGCATACAAACTGAAGCTTTATCACTGCGATACTGTTACTGTATAAAACATCTGCAGGGATTTTCTGGCATTACACTGAAATTAACGTTAATATTCTACCATTAATCTGTCATGTGTGTGAGCTGTTATATGAATATAATATTATGAGATATATATTAAAGGATTACCAGAGTTGTCTTTGGTGAGGGAACAGCTGGCAAACGGTTGGGTAGATGTGTGCCAACTCCTCTGGCTATTTCTGCAGAGACCAACATGTAGCTTCTCCATCTGCGGTTCCTCCGCTGAACTCAGGTCAGTGCCGCTCTCTCCACCGAAACCTACAGACTCGGAATAAAATATTCATCTGCATGAAAATGGAGGATAACTTTAAAAGTTGATGCAAAATGGCAAACCTGAGGAGAACGGCTTGATCTAGTGAACGGTGCGGCAGAGATTCTGTTATTCGTTTTTCAGGCTGACATGAATCTTTGTACATGCTCACATGTCCAGGAGTACATATTTCAGAGGGTTTGTAGTGTATTATTTTTAAATCTTACAAAATGTCGTGCCAAAAATCACAAGTGTTCAGGGTGAAAAAGCTCTGAAAGAGAGACCACAGGAAACAAAATGTTCCCACCATGATGACATTATTTGGGCAGGTTAAAAGGCACTCAGGGCACAGCAGCAGCCACTGAGGACACTGAGGACATGTCCTCTGTGTTGTGGGGGATGTGGAGGTTTGTGCAACTTGCTACTATGTATAACTGTTAGTGAATGTGTGGAAATAGCCTGCTGCTATAATAACTGACGACTTATATTTTTAATAGTATAATATAATACACATCATCATCAGCTGTGTTTAAATGGATCTATGTCTTTGCATCCCTGCATGGATTTTTGTGACATATACAATAAAAAATAAGACAGTTTTAAAGATCAAATATGATACTGAAACCTTAAAGGGACAGACATGTATTTTTTTCCTTTTAACTGTCATGCTTCAGCGTGATTTGCCGAGTGTTGGACATATCGGCCGTAGAGATGTCTGCCTTCTCTCCCATATAATGGAACTAGATGGCACTCAGCTTGTGGTGTCCAAAGTGTGAAAAAAATGCGTTTGGAAAACTCAACAGCAATGTCTCTTTCCAGAAATCATGACCTGGTTACTAAAGATCATCCACAGACCTTGTTGTGAGCAGTTTCATTAAGGAACTATTTTCCTTCTACCGAACTACACCCACCAATTGTAGCACTGCGCAGAAGGAAGCATGCAGCTAGCTCATGGACGAGAGGCTTGTGTCAGGAACAGCGCCAGACTTTGAGGCCAATATTACATAGTGGCCAAAGGTGGAATTACACTGTCCAGGTCCATCACGTGGTGCCATGGGGCCCAGAAAGACTTTTTCTGACTTAACTGTGAAAGAGATGTCTGCAAACCAGTGGAGAGATTTTTTTTAAGCATCACAACCCTCACAGAATGAGTTGTTTCACTCTTGAGATTTGGTCCATTTAATTCAATAACATTCTAAAAGTCTAGAAAAGCTGCTTGATTAATCATTTTATCCGTATTAAAGATAGTGGCGTGCTAAACCAAAAGTTAGCTGCTTGACTACACTATTTAGTAAATCCTATGACTTCTAAGGTCTCCTTAGAAGGCAGACATCTCTACAGGCGACAACTCCAACACTCAGCAACTCACACCAAAATAATTTAAAGTCCTAAATAGCACTATAGGTAAGAGGAAAATATGTATTCATGATTTTGGGTTGAACTGTCCCTTTAAGTCTACAGGGTGATAATGGTAATTGCATGTTCAGTCATACTTATGACCACAGTGTTCCTAAATCCTTGCTACATCCCTGGTTGGACTTATTCAACCGTAGGATACATTCAGGGACACATTATGCCTTTACATAAAGAATTCATTTGCATAAACATGAATAAATAAAATGCTCAAAGTGAATCCAATTTCACGTTAGCGAGAGAGGAACCTTTGTCGAATTATAAAGGGATAATATGACGGAGGGTCAATACTGACTGATATATCAGTCACAATGCAATACAAAGGAAGTAAAAATATATGACATGTTCAATTCTCATAAAATGTAATTAATTTAACTGATACTGGAGGTTGTTAGCCTCTCAAGACCAACAAGTATCTGCTCAAATATTAATGGATAAACCTGAAATAATTCTGTCCTGACTGATTTAATACAAATCAAAACACACAGGCCTATAAAGGATGAGGCAACATGCGGCACTGAAGACCCTGAAACACTGATAGGCGTCAACATGAAACACTCTGCTTTATTTACTGCCCGCTGACCTGTGAGGTCACATGTGATCTCTTATTTCCACTGACACGCCTGTGTGCATATCATAAAACCGACTGCATGCTGCTGCTGCTAAAATATGAACACAACATGTGTATCTCTCTCATGCCGCAGCTGATCTGCTCTTGCAGGGTAAAGATGGTGCTGCCTGTAGCTTCTGCATCAGTACCTATTCATTGCCGAGAAACATAAGCCAGGGCTTGAGGCAGAGCGCCGTAGAGATTTGCATATTATATTTTCTCTCTTGTTGTTGAAGTCAGCAGTGAGTGATGGAGGCCAAAAGGCCTGAGCCACAGAAGCCGGGCCAAGAAACGGGAACAAGCCTCCGCTAATTTCCTGGCATTAACAAAAAAAAAAAAAAAAAAAAAAATCATAATTAACACGTTAGATGTACAGGCTGTGGTTGTCAAGGTAACTGATGACACCGCATTATCACTTGGCGCTTCTGCATCCTCCACCCTCCCCCTTTCCTCCCATTCATCAAGCGGCCATTGAACAGCTCCAAGCAGGGAGGAAGGGGGAGGGCAACCCCAACTAATCTCATATTAAACTCCTTTTTATTCACAGAAGAGAGTTCACACACCTTTATTAGTCTGGTATTAATCCTGGAAAGTCAATTACCATAATAAATGATTACACATTACAATGGGGAGTGGTGAGCCTGGGAAATCATAAGTTATTGCACAAACCATACTTTAATGGCTGTATACTTTGTTCTCTTTAAAGGCTCAGTTCACCCAAATTATACATACATACATACATATCCTAACACCTGGTCAAGTTACACCAAAACTATGACTATGACAGGATAAACTGACCCTTAATGGGCGGTAGGATCATGAAGTGGTTGCCACGCACGTGAACACGCACAGATTTTGCTCTGCTGTGAAGAGTTTACATTGTTGATCTACCTGCAGGTTGTCACCTGGCTTTGGTAGATCAAAAAGCAGGCATCACAGAAGCAGAAGAAAGACAAGATGGAGTAGGTGATAATGGTGATGTCTGAATACCTGGAGTCACAGCACTAGCAGAGTAAGGACAAGATGAACAGTCGACTGCTATTACTTCGACATATTCACTGTTTGCGATGCAGTCATCGATAGCACTAGTTATGGTCACTGCCTCTTCCTGACTGACCATTGTTACAGGCAACCTGGATTTCTCTACATATTTCATCAGTCATGCTCTGGTTGACCACTTTTGAAGCCTTGATGTGGCTACTGCTGCTTTTGTGATCATTCAGTGCCGATTTCTGCATCGTCGTGCTACCTGGGACAAATCTGTTACTCGTGTTAGCTTTTATAGAGATGTTGCAAAACATTTTTCTAACTTTCCTCCTCAGTCATGTGAACTCCTCCCACTGAGCTCTCAAGCTCCTTGCTGCCACTGTGCTCCGTATCAGCTGTCCCTGGCTCATTTACGTCATCTTCCTTGCTGCCACCTGCTTGTCCTTCATCCTCTGCCGCATCAATCCCTCTTTTCTCACCTTGTTTCACACATCACAATTATTGGGCTCAACTTTGAACACTTAGCTGTCGTGACATTTTGCAGTGGCTAAAGTCAAAGAAAAGCTTGAGAACAAAGACAATACTCTAATATTGTGTTCACACCAAACGTGATGCAAATTTTTATGTTGAGTGACACACAAGTTTGAAAGCTAGAATATTTTGTGATGACTCGCTTCACACGTGCGAATAACTCACAACACATGCATGTGATTTGCTGAATTGATCCTCAGCGTCATATATTCTTTGGGGAACTCAATGCTGATTGGCTATCACGGTGCAATTGGTTGCTGAAGTTCTGATTTTTCAGCTCTTAATAAGCGTCACATGACTAACGTCACCACCACAGCATGGCTGTAAAGCTGTGGTCAGCGTAATGATGGTCTGTAGTCTTATATCCACTTGTTAGCATTTACTAATGTCTTTAAAGTCTCTTAAGCTTGTGTTTTCCACAGACCTTATTTCAGACGCCCTACCAAGAACCCCTTTAAAAAACCCACTGTCTTAGAGAATGCTAACTCATTTCTGGGTTTCATGACTCATTGTTGGAGCACTCTATCCACCTTATTCCTAGCACCCATGATTCCTTGCATGACTTATTCGGCATTGAACTGAAACCGGTGATTTCTAATAGTAACAGTTTGTGTAGAGTACTCTATTCTTCTTTCCAAGAGCAATTGGTGAATAAAATGTGGAAGACACCACCTGTTATAGCTCAAATGGGATTATGTGATCATACCTCTGCCATCTCTGACAGCCATCTCAAAGCATTGTTTTTTTTTCCTTTTCAACTAAGCACGCTAGCAATTAGTTAGCCTTACTCTGTTAAAATATTAACTTTAACCTGGCCTGAGCTAGCTTAAGGTAAACATCTGCTCCTTCTAAAGATGATTCATGATTAAGAGATAACACATTCAGCAAATATTTAACATAATTCAGTTTTAACTGTAGCTCCATGTAAAGTGAATAAATGGGATGTTTCCCAGCTAATCCTTCGCTCGTCTGTGTTAACCACGCAGTTTACATGTTTTTTTTTAATTTCTGATTTATTAAAAACTGTTCTGAGTGAAACATGAAGCAGACTTCAGTAATAGTAATATAAAATAGCAGTAAAAGAAACTTTTGGTATTCATTTTTTATATGATATAAAGGAAGTACGGTAAATCAGTAACACATTCTCAACCCTAATGACTAAATACATATTTCAAGGTATGTTGCTGAGTTTATTTTATAACGAACAATTTTCTAATGTAGGTTGAGAATGACGTCAGATGGGGAAAGACAGGGATATCATGTACTGACATTAAGTGACGGACCTGTCAGTCTAGGTGTCATCTCTTCTGCAAATTCTGATTCAATACCTTTTCGCTATGTCTTGTGAAACTCTTGTGGTTTTATTTCTCATATCAATGGTACCTTTGGCAACAGGAACAATCCCTTTTTGTCCTGGTTACATGTTGAACACACAGTTGTTGGTGTGGTGGTTAGCACTGTCGCCTCACAGCAAGAGAGTTTCTGGTTCGATCTCGGGTGCGGGAGCCTTTCTGTGTGGAGTTTGCATGTTCTCCCTGTGTCAGTGTGGGTTCTCTCCGGGTACTCCGGCTTCCTCCCACAGTCCAAAGACATGCAGACTGGGGACAGGTTAATTGGTGACTCTAAATTGGACGTAGGTGTGAATGGTTGTCTGTCTCTACATGTCAGCCCTGTGATAGTCTGGTGACCTGTCCAGGGTGTACCCTGCCTCTCGCCCAATGTCAGCTGGGATAGGCTCCAGCCCCCCCGCGACCCTCAAGAGGATAAGCGGTTAGAAAATGGATGGATATGTTAATATGGTTACAACACGGACAGTGGAACAGGTACCAGAGCTCCGCAAAGACATTTTAGAAAATGCTAAGTTAACATTAGTTCAATATTTGTTAAAAATAAATCAGTATTTACTAAACTGAAGGCAAATTACTTTTGAAAAGAACCAGCATTGGTGGTTAGCCACCAAGAGGGCCACTGGGAGTAACTAGCTTTACGCTACTTCCGCCATCTCACAGGAAGTTGCGCCAATAATAATTTCTACAGTAGTTGCCTTTCAGTAATGAGGTGGGCAGGGTTTGGTGTTGTGACTAAATGCGAATAAATATTCAGTCAAATATTTAAAATGATTCTGAGCAAACAACGATGAATAATCATTTCTGGTCAGCGCATTAATATTAAGCCGCACTGACGGTCAGCGCATTAATATTCAAGTGAGCTGCCCGCAATCACAGGTGCGCGTGTGTCGGGAATTTACCGACTGTTTCGCACTCGACTCAGCCAATCAGAGCCGCCCATTAGACCTCTCCCGCTCCATGATTGGCTGATCATTAGCAGTACTTGAGGAATGCAAAACGTGGGCTAGTGCCATATTGTCCAATCAATGACTTGGCCACGGAGCACAGCGGACCTGAGTGAGAGCAGTGTGTGTGTTGGAGAGGCCGAGGGAGCAACATCAGCGCCGTGCGTGGAGCCTTTGAGCATCACAGATATTCACCGCAACGTTAAAACTGAAATAACGCGACAATACTCGAAATGTCTGTTTTTTAAACGCGTGCTCTCACCGCTTTTATACGCTTTCTTTGTGTTATTTTCTTTCAACTGGAGGGAAACGGCGAGCGAGGCTTCACTGCGGCTAATCAATTTTCCTCTTCCAGACCTGGGAATTACAATGAAAAATGTAGGTGACACATTTCCTCTCACTGACCAGGACTCACAATAGCGAAGACGGCGAAGAAGAAGCAGGTAAAAACAATATTTGTGCTTGTTAAAGAGACGTTAAAATGTGAATTGAAGTGATATCCTGTTTTAACCGTGCGTAACTTCAAAGACAGTCACATTTGTTGAAGAGGAAAAGGGCTCTGCGAGTGTAACATCCCCAGTCAGTCATATGGTTTTTATTGTTCTGCCCAACCAGAGGGATAATGTTAACTTCAAGGCGTCAATGGTGCCACATTTTCTCTGCTAGGGCGCATGTGTGGCACTGCAATGTTTGCGCTTTATTGTTGAGCCTCCATTGATTTATTGAGGAGGGGGGGCAAACTGTTGTCTCCACCGCATTTTAGTTCAATTCATACGTTTTCTTCTCGGTTTCTCCAAAAGGGGGAAAATGGTGACGGGTGCCGCATCTATAGGATCAGCATCCTCTCTGTGGAGCCCCTGCGTAAAAGACAAACAGGTATTTTTTTGCTGCCTTCATTTTGTCGGTGTTGTGTTGCTGCTGCAGTGTGTTAGACAGGCGAACAGGTTTTTATCACGAGGCTGTTGTCTCATCTGCTGCCATGCATACGTACAATTCAGTAACGCCTCGGCACAATGCAACAAAACCCTCCCATTTTGTGTCTCACTGTGATGCCCTGAATGCAGCATCACCCATACATGGAGTCACCTAGCAGCTTAAAACAATGAATAATTGTGTGTTTTTGCATGCATGTGTGTGTGTTGCTGCAATAGAGTCATGATGAGGAAAAAGACAGATCACACATGCACACACACACAGAGTGCCATGGCTGGCTCCAGTGTGAGCACAATTATGAATGCTAATGCATCCTGCTAATGCAGAGAAACACTGCAAACTAACTGCTCCCCTCTGCACTGCTGCCTCATGGGCTCACAGGTGCTCAGGCTAGCCTTACCTAACTTACTGTGTGTATTTGCGTGTGCGTGTGAGTGTGTGTTTGGGCATGCATGCTGTGTAGGTGTCTGTGTAGGTGCGTGTTTGTGGATGATATCACCTTGCATATGGTTGCAGGGGCCATGTGTGGTTGAGGATGTGTTTTAACCAGGATTTTTAGAGCTGCACACCTACACCTGCCTCACCGGGGTTACTAAAGTGAGGGTACATTAGAGAAGTGCTTCCCGTCCTCCATAATTGGCACACTTAGAATCGGCCTGTTTGGCCACATTAAAAATTCTGATGTGATACTTCACATGCAACAAAGTGCCTAATTGAAACTTAAAATCAACCCTAGTAAAAATTGTGAAAAATGGCTCTCTTAATTCCCTGCAGCCCAGGGTAATGTTCAGAAATTACTTGTTATGTCCAACTAAGGGACTGTTGGTTATTTATGAGAGGAGAGGGGTGTGTGAGAAAAGGAGAAGGCGCGTCACATAATTTTTTAAGCACTGGGGAGAGTCTTACATTTTTTATTTAACTTAGAGGAGCAGCATACAACTTTAACTGTCATTTGTATTTACTTTACTGCTGAAAACATGCCTTCCAAACCCGCTGCATGTTTTCTTTAAATTCACCAAAATTGAACCATTTATTATAGCCAGAAAATGTAAAAATTATGTTTGTATTTTAAAATGTCTGACGCTCTTTGAACACATATTAGACCAGTTTCAGTGAGGAAAAAAACCTAACCAGACCTCAGCCTAAATTGGTGATATTTTAACTATTTTTTTTTAACTCCTGGATTTTTTTCTTCAGCTTTAAAGTTTTAAACATCAAAGAGCACATTTTTAACATTTAATAACTGATTTAATAGTAGAGAGCTGGTCATGCATTTTCCCCAAGTCACTCAGGGAGGTGTAAGGAAACATATTTAAAGCTTCATGGAGGGTCAAAAAAAAAAAAAAAAAAAAGAATTAAATGAAGTCACACTCCAGCCAACCCCCTCCCCTGATAAGTAAAAAACAATCCCTAACATTTCAGAGACATGAAGATAACAGACTAGAGATGCATGTAATGATTAGTTCGAGGACTAAGCAGTCTAGTAATTATGTTTGAGTAATTTATTCATTGTGTGGTCAAAAAATTCAGAAAAATTGTCTTTAAATTGCTTATTTGTTCCGTCTAATAGTCGAAAACCCAAATGATTTCCAATTTACAGTGATAAAAAACACAGAAAACCAGCAAATCCTCACATTTGAGAGGCTGAAACCAATTAATACATTGCACCTTGTCTTGATAAATGACTCAGTCATCAGGATTTCTTCTGATTAATCTGATAAATCATCACCTATAAATGTAAGACCGCTACGTCAATTCCTCAAAATGAAAGAGCAGAGGCTTTTTTGACAGCAGCCCTTTCAGGTCCAACACATAACATGAACATGGGGGTAAACATCCTTTACAGAGGAGGAAGAGAGAGCACTCCGTACACCCACAGTAGCCTCCATAGACCAGACTGCAGTGCAGCCACAGGACACGTTTGCATTTGAGTGAGGGGCATCGCTGCGATTCTGGATACGTATAACCCTGCAGCTGAATGATCACACTTTCAAGCTGTTTGTGTTTCAGTGTACGCCTACCTTTGAGTGAAATCAACAAGTTCACGCCCACTCTCTGGGGGCTGTTGAAAGGCATTCTTGGAAACGCAGGGAATCACTCACTGAAGTGGAAGCGGACGAGAAAGTATACACCAAGTTGATGACAAAAGCATTGCACATCACAGATGGATGATATAACAGTGTCAGAGTATCAGAGGGGGGTTGTTTCTTAAAATCGCGGCTAAGTGTTTAACACTCTGGTGTTTGTTGTGGGTGATGTTTACCTCAGTTTAATTCAGTGTAGCTGGTTATTGAAAGTTACTGTCCCTTTTTGCATGACGGTGACTTTTCTCTGGTGGTTGCCGGACCTGGTGTGCTCATTCCCGATGTGGTGGAGGAGGCGGATCGTCTGCAGCTTCGCCATCCATCATGGTTGTTTTATGAGTCAGCGGTGATTAATCTGATAGGTGGTGGTCAGGCTTTCAATGCACCCCAGAGAATGAGCTGGAAATGGTCTGCGTACGTAGACAAACGGCCTTGACTGCATCTCCGGATGTTGGGGGATTTTTACCGGCGGCTTGTTGAGAGTCTCAGGTGTTCACGTCATCACCGAGGGACGTGGGTACAAATGGCTCAACACACACAAACAACCTTCAGGAACAAATACAATTGCATTTGTACTGTACTATGACTCCTCTTCCTGGAACTCCCCCACTGCAGCTTTGATGTGAGAGAGAAATGTGTCTGTTGACAGGTGTGGAAAAAGCCTGATCCAACACCTGTGTGTCTTTTGGACGATGTTCTCTAAACAGTGCAGCAGGCTATGCCAAAGCCTTTTCTCAGCTACTTTAAAAGCTGATATGATGTGATGTGATATGTGCACTCTTAGTTAATCTACTAAAGTAAATGCCTTTTCAGAACGACCCATTTGTAGCAGACGTTTTTGATTAAAAGTTTCAGTTTGAATCGTGACACATGGCTGACCTGGTTGGGCTCAATGCTGGCTGTTCGCATGTCAGCTGGGAATGTAGACAGTTACACTGGAGCACATACAGAGCCTGCACGGCTGGACTGGATGCTATTTAGAGTCAATCACATGCCTTATGCAAAGAAAAAGTAGACCATAGATTTTCACTGCCTGGATTTGAAGTGACTCTCTAGGTTTGTTTGTATTTTTGGATGACCTCACTGCTAAATGGAAAACAAGGTTATATATATAAATCCTACAGCTTCAGAACATGTGTATTTATGTAGTTTTAATCTAGCACACAGCCAGTGGCTCCTAAAATCTCGACAAACATTCATCTGATCGACTTCTTGGTGTATTGATGAGGACCCAAGGAAGTGAATGACCTATTCTCCCCAAGGAGCAAAAGAGTTTAAGTCAAGTAAGTCAAGTCAAGGAAGTGTTGAGTGTGAGCTCTTGAGATCTACTGGACATATTTATAACAGTGCAATATGTTGGTGTGGACAATGTGGAGTAAATCGAATTTCACGATAATTTTTACCAAATACCTCACCGTTAATATTGAGACTGTATTGTAGGGTTGGCTGTTGGTGCTCTTACAAAATATTTCCACAATGAGATTTATACTAAAGAATCATCAGTCATGTAGATACAGTGACTAAGTGGGTAAAGACAAATAACAGAGCTGCTAGAATAGTCTGGTAAGTTAAAAAATGACACGACTTTACAGTAATGTAGCCTTTAAAACCAGGAAAACGGCAACAGTAAAGATAATACGATATCCAAAATACAAGACAATATCTTGTTTTATATATCGTCATAATATCATTGTATCGCCCAGCCCTAGTGTTAGAGAGTCAGGCCTGTCAAAATAATTACGTAATCATCTTAACGTATGATTATACAGACATCACCTTGATCATTTTGGTGACCTTGATTTTGCCCATTGTGTTTACACGTGTGTTTGTCAAGAATGCCGCCAACATTTGAGTCAACGTGATGCCAGTATAAACAGCAGTGGTTAAAGAAAAATAAAACAGCACTTATAAGACGACACAGTGTAGCTCACCAGTAGCCTGCAGCTGCACTTTTGGAGTGGAAGAGGCACAGTCCATGGGTCGTATTCACAAAACTTCCTAGTACTACGAGTTGCTCTTAGTGACAAAATTCTAAGAAAATTCTTGGAATTATGACATTTTTATTGGAATTTCCCCTTAAAGTTAAGACTAGCTGTTTGTAAAGACAATTATTTACAGAGCATCTTAGCCCTTAAGCCAGCTCTTAGAACTGTCAGGGCTAGGGAGGAGGACTTTTAAGAGGCGTAAGAGTTTCTTAAGCAGAGAAGAAAATGATGGAAACACAAGGAGGTCAGAGAAATATTTTCAAAAAGATGGGTGGCAGTGAGTAAAGTTAAGGCTGTAAGATTAGATTGTGCAGGGATAATGTTTGTGGTTGATCTCATTAGGGGTACGCACACATTTCCCACCCAACGCAATAACGATATAACACCAGAAACAAAATGACCACAACACCAAGGTATTTGGGAAAACTGGGAAAACACAACAGTGCAGCTGATGACTTGGTCTGTCTGAACCTTCCATCAGCAGTTTCACAGTCTCATATTGTGACGTTCAAAGTTTCTGTCCCCTCCTTGGTCAGAGTTGCTCTGAGAACTTTTCTAAATCCCTCCTAAGCTAGGACTTGTTGCTAAAAATTTTGGGCGAAGTTCAGAGCTCTCTGAGTGTATTTTGAGAATGTTTGTGAATACGGCCCCTGATAACTGTTAGTGTGCCAATCCTAAGCAGCAACGACGAGCCAAAAAGTCAATCCAAGGCAGCAGACTGCAGCTTCTCATACATAATAACTGTGTTAATGTCTTTCTTCAAATAATGAAAGACTGCATCTGCGTCATAATGCTACTGTATTATCATAATGTCAGTGGTATAAAATGGTCTCAAAATCACTATAATATTGTTCATCACATTAATTTTTGGGACAATATATCATCCAACAGAAGTAGTTATTGTGACAGGCCTATTGAAAGGCATGCTGGGTACAGCTCACTCTCTGTCTCACGCTACAGTACATTCAAGAACAAATGAAGTAAGATGGACTAGAAAGACCAGAGACATTACATTGCAGCAGACTGAAACATTTCAAGCATCACCGATATGACTTTCAGGATAAACGCTTTTGCTCAGGTAAATAGCCTGATCCCAAATAGCAAGCTCTTAGCAAACAACGTGCATACTCTAGCATTACTTGGGGGCAACTATGTTATGGTTTTTTTGTGCTTGAAAGTTCACAGTTACAAATCTGTAAACCTACCACTAAACCTTACACTGCCTTTTTTCTTTATACTTGCACTAACCTGTAGGCAAAATGTAGATTAACCTATCTCTGTCTAATAACCATATTCTACATAAAACCTACCTTTGCACAGGAGCAGATATATACTACTTACCTTTGTACTTACCTGCAATGCTTACATAAGTGACCAATGAAATGTCTTAAATTTGATTGAAAATGATCCTGAAGGTCTTAAAAAGCAGTAAAGTTAAGTGTCTGATAACTGTAGACACCTGTATAAGGATAAATGAATGTTTGAGTCTCAGAATTATGACTTAAAATAGCTACAGCATCCGATATCGTCAACAAATTGTAATAAAACACAGACCATAAGTCATATTGTAATTAATTAGAACAAATAAATCAGACGAGCAGACGAGGGAATATTTATTAAGTAACCCAGTATTGGTACTTTTTTTTTTAATCATGGTAAATTTCATGTTTTAAATTTATCTTACTGTAAATTTCTTCTCTATGGAAAGTGTTCCATGATCTGTACTAAGTATAAGCAAGCAGCCTAGACGTTGTTTGTATGACTTAATTCAAACGTCTGTGTTGCTAGATTTAATTCCAGTCCCCTCAGTAACTTGCATTTAATGGCAACTGAGAGTAAATAGTGTGTACTCCCATATTACAAGTACAGCTTGTAGTGATTGCTTTTTTAATCCAGAGAGTTTAGATAATCACGGTGCTCGCCACACACACCCAACTATATTCATGCAGTGACTTAGAATACACTCTTTTTCTATTACAGTATCTTCCCACAACTTTGTCTTTTCTTTTCCTGGGAAGACACTTGGCAGGAGGGATTGTTGTTACAAAGATTGTTTGTTGACTTGTTTTGTCGATTCTGCTTGCCAGTGTCACTGTCTCAGCAAAGCAGAGCGGCCACCAAGTGCCTCCGTTCTAACCCAAAGTATTTACCAAGCCGTTAGTCATCGCTCTCAGGCCTGGAGTTGTGTACGATTGGCGTGATGAGGGCTGAAAATGCTCCTCGCTGGACCGACACCTTCCAGTTGGCTGTGAGGGAGGTGCAGCTCTGTGAGGCCTCTTTATCCCCCCCAGGGTCATATTAACCACCTTCAACAGATGGGACAACATCCCTCTGCTGCACATACGTGATAGCAAAACGGTATGTCTAATTTACGCCTTCAGAAGCTGTCACTAGGAAAAAATTATACCGCTGCTTCCATGAAAAGGGAATAATTATCGCCTAGATCAGATTGACTAATTATACAGTTGATATTCTTTTGAAAGACATATTCAAAGTAGTTTCGCAGACGGACTCACCGCAAAAAAAATCTGTGTGATATCTCACAATTGTCGTCATTCACAGTGGCTGTCACTATGTCCTTCACAGTTCTGATGAGAGCATATGGTGTAATAAACTGAGGGTGCAAGAAAGAATCAATAACAACATTAACATATTGCACATACAGTGATTCACCTCATCAGTATTGATTAAACATTTGTCGATTGATTAAACTCTTATTCCTAGTAGTTACTTTATAGAAGATGTCATTTTACAGAGCTATTTTTTGCTTTTTTATCTATTTACTCCTACTCTTGAGTGTCGTTCAGCATTTTATCTGCTGCTGTTTTTAATTTTTTAACCTCAGTATGGGTTTTAGCGTACTGCACTCCACTTGTACTGAGCTATAATTTCCTCCAGTTCTGTCATTTTTATCCAGCACAAACAGAGACATTTAATTAGTGATGCAGTCAGTAACACAATTGGGACCTACTAAGTTCTCTCTTGTGCCTCATTTCTAAAAATCTAAGTTCTCATCCCTTGTTTGAACCAGTTACTAAATGCTTATTTATGTTGGTTGGGTAGGGAAAGAAATAGTTCAACCAGTGCAAAGAGGCCCAGCATTTACACCTGTTACAATAACATGGTACCACCCGCAGGAAATGTCACCACGTCTTAACTTCTGCACAGTTGGAATAACAAGCCTGTCTACAGTCTCTAGAGTCAGGTGTAGGTTTATTATAGTGAAAACAACAATGAATTAATGATTTTGTGGCGGTGTGAACATTCAGTTTTGGTGGAATGCAGAGAAAGGGGATATTTGTGTCGGCCTTGGTGTGATAGGGTTTGAACATGACAAAATCATCAACAAATATTCTTTAACACAACCCTTGATGTTGTCGTTTAAGAAAGACTTCATGACAAACTTTGGCATTTACCATAGTAAAATCTATATTTTATCAAATTGAGTTACACAATAAACTGGGCCTACGGTAACGTAGACCTATAGAGCTGCCTAATGTGCCATACATTTAGATAGCTTTTTATGGTGCGTGCTATCCTAAGCTCTTAAAATTATAATTATTGACAGTTTCATATATTTATACATTATATTTTAATCTTAAACATACATTTGGGAGTGACACTTATGTAGCGTAGGTTAGCTAGTTCACATGATTGCAGGAAGATTCATGGGTAACAGTTAGCCTATCATCAGTGTACTGTCAATCAGATAGCTTGCTTTGTTAGGGTTAGGCCCATTTATCATTGCTAATTTTGGACTCGTGTTAATGTGCATTTTCATATTTTACATATTTTTATCATATTTTATATATTTTTTATATATATATATATATATATATATATATTTATATTTATATTTTTATATATATTTATATTTTTATATATATTTATATTTTTTTATATATATATATATATATATATATATATATATATAGTAACTCTGAGGGCCTCCTAGCGGTCACGGACCCCCTGTTTAAGACCCATGCTTTTAAACCTAACTCTGCAGGTGCACTCCTATTGGATGAGTGTATGTGTGCCGTGAGTGTGAGTGAGTGTGGAGTTGTATCTGTGAGGTGCAGTATGGGATAAAGGCAAATAATCAGTATCAATGTAGGTTCAATATTTCAAGTAGTAACTTAGTGGCACTGTTTAATAGTAGATGCAGTTATTTCAGTAGAGGTGGGCGAGAGGATGAGCGGCACGCATTGTGTTTGTTGACTAAAAAGTTGATGTGTTATTTTGGGTGACAGGATGAAACATGGCAGAGTTAGTCTCTCAGGAAAACTAAAACTTCACCAATATGGCAACACTTTTGGTTTTAAGCCAATGAAAGAGGTGTCCTTGCAAAATAAAATGCCACCTAAAACATTAAAAGACATTTTAGCATACAGCTGCCAGGTTGTTGTTTCACGCACAGCACTAAATCAAAGAGTGGAGATAGGTCTGACCATGCAAGACTAGTTTCATGTCGGGACAGGGATTTTGTAAATGGTGACATGCAGATAGAAGGAGAGGAGAATTCTGACAGAAATAGGCAGCCAGTGTCAGTGTTTGCACAGTCTTACATCCTGTGAGTCAGATAAGGCTTACATTAACTGTGAACAGACCAAAGTGATATAAATTAACCCTTTAGTTACATGACCAAAAGGTGTGACCAGATCAAAATGCAACAAACATTTGGAGGAATATGTGTAGCCCACTTTGTGCTGCTTTTGGGAAAAACTTAATCAGTGTCTTTCTGCACCTTTCACTTCTTTAAATACCACAAATCTCTCGATTTTAGATAATGGCTTTTTAGTGGTGTCTGTCTTCAGGAACTGGGGCAGGATGTTATGCAAGGAGAGATTGTGTAAAGTAGGCCAGTTGGACCGAGCTCCTGAAAAGCAGTTGTGAATTACACCAGCTGTCACTGGAAATGAGACGACATAGACCTGACTTGAAGCTCCCACACCTGTTGCAGGTTGCCACACTTGTTTCTGAAGTTAAAGTGCTGCAGGTTTTATGATGGCAATAAAAAACTCTGAGTTGTTATGTGTTACGTGTCCTCCACTGTTGCTGAGGGAGTACGGGTCATGCGAGTTTTAGGATACTCGGAGGAATCGCAGCCCACAACGGCGATGCCTCTGGAATCTGAGTCATAATCATCAGAGCTTCAGGTCGGGTGTTCCCAAACTCAAGGACTCTCCAAATCGATTGTTTTCTGCTTCCAACGCAGCTTTAGAGCGATCGTATATAAATGTAGAGGGGATCACAGAGAAGAGGCACAGCTTTTTGCTGCATTTGTTTTCTTTATGATACCGAAATTTCTATTAATTTTCTGTTCTTTCTTATGTGAACATGTCTTTTCTAGCATCCGTGCATGCCATCCGCGGGTGATAATTAATAAGCTTAACTGAATGTGTTGTTAATATACTGTAGTTATTAAAAATCTTATTGGATTGTTATTAGATGAACACAGAACAACATCAGTAATGGACAACATTTTTATTAGTTTATTAATCATTTTGTGTAATTCATCAAATGAAGCTGCTTGTGTGTAGACATTTAGTTTTTGAGAACAGCTTCTTTGAATAATTAGAAGACGGGTTTTTAGACTAAACATGGTCATATTTCTATAAGTAAAGTGTAAAATACAAGTGTCCGGTGTACAGTTTACTGATGATTTTAGTGGAGCTGCAACAATTAGCCAATTGGCAGAGAGTTAACTGTTATTCATTTACTGTTCAATCATCGGGCAAAGGTGCCAAAAAATGTAAATATAAAGTCAGTGATAAAAAGTCACTTTACAGTTTTCTGATGTTTTACAAACCAAACAAAACTTAACCCGTTGATGTTGTTTATCACCAAAAGATTCTCTTCCGTTTTCTCAAACGTAAGGATTTGCTGTTTTTTTTTCATTTTTTATTATTATTTTTTTTTATTATTATTATTATTTTAGATTGAAGATCTTTGAGTTTTGAACTGTTGAAAATAAACAATTTATTCATTTTGGGAGTTTTCATAATAGCTCATTCTTACTATACTTTGAAAACTTTAACTTACATTGTAACTCAGACAAAAGGATCATTATCATTTTTGTGTTTTATTGTTCTTGGTTTTATTTGGTGTTAAGTCTGATTCATGGTAGCATTGAGAAACACACAACAAACTCACCATTCTGAGCATTTACTAATGATGGCCAAATGAAGACTCATGAAGCATTTTCTTTAAGAGTCCACTAGATGATGCTCTTGGTTTAAAGAGAAAGGCTCAAAAAATGGCAAGTCAGTGTGTTTTCAACCTTTTGTTGACCAAAAGGCGCCATCTAGTGGCTCATAAAATAAAGAAAATGCTTCATGAGGCTTCATTTCGCCATCACTAGCATTTGACACATGTGCAATGGTGTGTCTGCGTCGCTGTTGTGAAGTTTGATTCGACTAACGTACCTAGAACACACAAAAACATAGCTTAATAGCCCCAGCATTAAACAAAAGCACAAAATTCAGCTCTGCCATAACTCGTAAGGTTTGCTGACAAAGCAATTGTCTTTTTTTAGACACGTTTGCCTCACATTTACAACATGCTAACGCTATTAGCATAAGCCTATGACATTTCCCATTGAATAAATAAGCCTAGCAGCTAGCGGAATTTTCCTCTACTCAT